>CM053612.1:67914787-67934219 GCA_028646535.1 Procyon lotor
GCCCCTCCCGATCTCAGTCCCGCAGGCCACTCCCCCGCCCCCACTGCAGTTTTTCGGACCTCGGCCGCCACGTCCCCCGCTGTTGCCAACGCCCCCGCTTGTCCCCTTCAGCCGAGGCTCCGCTCGCAGCCCCTGCCTTACCAGCTTTCGCCGGCCCGCAGTGGACGCCCTCTCCCACTCTCGCCATTCTCGATCTGGAGCCGCTGGCTCTCGAGGCCCGGCACAGCTTCGCGCTGCGGCTCTTCGTCCTCGGCCGCAGCCGCCACATTCGCTGCGACCGCCGCCATCACCGTTCGCCCTCCTCTCACAGCTCCCGCAGCTGGAGATGGGAAGAGGCCCCCTCAACGGCCACTTCCGGATTCTGGTCCCGGAAACGGAAACAGAGCCCCCCAAATAGCCAGGGGGCTACTGCCATCTTGGAAAGGGACCCCACGCCCGGACGCGTGGAGCGGCTAGGCGGGCATCGGACTGTGGGCGGTGATCTCTGAGGCCAATGGGTGGGGTAAAACCTCCAGTTGGGAACCAAGAAAGACAAAGGTGCCTTGTAGGATTTTAACGCCATGTTGAGTCTGGGCAAAAGGTTGTGTGGAAAGGTAGTGGAGGTCCCCGATACGGACAAGGACATTTTGGAGAATGCTCGGGGACACAAAGGTTCCGGGCTTTCTCGGTCCCGTGCTGTGCTGGGAAACCCCTGCTCTGAGAGTTTTCGTTAGCCTGACCAGAACGCCCTTCATTGCACTGCTCTTCTCGTCCATCAAAACCTGGTACAAAAAAGGTCACCCCACCTAGGCCTGCGGGCGTTTCCCTGCCTGAACTAGATTTATTTTCTTGACAAACGTGTTGAAGGCAAGTCGGCCTCAGGCCCAGTGTATTTGTTGGCATTATAGCAATGATAACTAGTAATAGTTGGCCCTGCTTAAGTGCTTTATTGCACGTAAAGAGTAGCCTTAGGCGGCAGATAAATATCACTGTCACCTATGGACTTCCGTGGGGCAAGCTGAGGACCAGAAACGTTAATTCATTTTGTCCCAGCTAGTAAATGGCTGAGCTATGGTTTGAACTGCGGTTCGAGTCTTCTTACTGGTTCAGGAGACCTTCTTGGGAGGGTTCACAAAGTTAAAACTATTTTCACAATACTTTTTGTCATTCTCTCTCGCATGTAGTGTTCTGAGGATACATGAGCAAATGCTTTTTAGATGTCAATTTTTAAGACTATAAGGGGATCGTGACCAAAAAGTTTAGAACCACTGCACCAGGCCAGGGGGGTTCTCAACCTAGGCACCATCGACATTTCTGTTGTGGGAAGCACTGTAGGATATTTAGCTGCATCCCTGCCCTTTCCCCACTGAATATCAAGTTATCATCCCCTATTGTCTCATTCCCCAAAGTGTCTCTAGACACTGCCAGTGTTCACTGAGGGTGGAGATCACTGGTTGAGAACCACTGCACTAGGCTCTGCCATTCTTACCTACTGGGGCTTCCAGCCGTACCTCTTGTCGGTGACTTGAATATTTCACTCTCTGGTTCCCTGTATCTACCTGCCTATTGGCTGCCCCCACCGGACTGGCCTATACACTCCCTAAGACAGGCTGATGATTGTGGCTCTGGTTCAGTGACCTCCTTATCACCACCCATCCCCACAAGCAAGACCACAGCTTGCCTTCCCACGCCTCTAGGGTGGTGCACACAGCTCCCTGAGCCTGGAATGTCCAGAATACCCTCCCCCTGTGCTATTTCAAACCCCACCCATCCACTGGATATCATAATCTACCTATATTTTCAGTTGACCTCTACAGAGCAGGGATTATGTCTTTATTACAGTGATTCCTGCCCCTAGCCCAGACCTGGCACAGCCGAGGGGTTAGAACAGCCCTCTCACCCTGGGGTCTCTATAATGGCACTGAGTTGGGTCTGGCACATGGCAAGTAGCTGCTCTTCAAGCCCAGCTCAATCTTGTCATTCTCTGAATTGCTTCTCATTGCCCCTCTGCAGACCTCCCCTCGCCCTTTACTGGGTAGCCTGTCCTTCCTTCAATTCAACGTCTCCCGTCCCCAGGCCTAGACTGTTTGGTTTCCTCGCCTTCCAAAGGCCCACCTCTCCACACACCAATGACTCTACCACTTTCCAGAGCAGTTGTGTGAATTCTAGTCCTTTTAAGTCTGGCCTTAAAAGTCCTGCCTCCCTTTGCAAGGTCCTCCTTTTCCCAGCCTCCCTTGCTGCGCCAGAGTTGGCCTTGGCATCTTATTCTAGCCACGGAATGGCACTGAAAGTCTGTTGAGGAGCTTGTGGAAGGTTCAGCCCTGTTGCAAGGAAATAAGACAGGAAGGATGTCCTGTCTTCCTTGCTCGCTTCCCCATCTCTGGGAACATGGCAACCATCATGCAACCGTAAGGCTGCAGGCTGAGATATCAACAAAATGCTTACAGGGGCACCACCACTGGACTTCAGTAAGCAGCCTTAGCTTATTACCTGCAGTAGCCGTTGTGTCCTTCTCAGGGTTATCTCACCCATGCCCATGGTTTCTGTTACTTCTGGACACCAATAATCCAAATTTCTAGTTCTATCCGCCGATGGCCCCACTCCTGAATTTGACCCATTAAAGGATTCCCCTACCTACTCAGTGGTCCAAAATTTACCCTCCTCTCACACCTCTCTCTCCAACTGGCCTGCCTCATGGTATCTTTCTTTTTTTTTTTTTTTTAAGATTTTATTTGACAGATCACAAGTAGGCAGAGAGGCAGGCAGAGAGGGGGAAATAGGGCAGAGAGCCCAACGTGGGTCTCGATCCCAGGACCCTGAGATCATGACCTGAGCTCAAGGCAGAGGCTTAATTTAGCCCACTGAGCCACCCAGGTGCCCCTGTCCACTTCTGACATGTGGACATACTGGGCCTCTCCTCCCTACCTCCTGGTTTTATTGGGCCTTCCCAAATGTCTTGCAAACAAACAGCCCCTCTACATACACTGGTCCCCACCCACTATCTGGCTTCCTCATGCTCTTGGGTGAATCTCTTCTACTTGATTTTTAGTTCATCCTCGATTCAGCCTGCCCCACCTGCTTCAACTCAATGTTCCACTGTTGTGTGGACACAGTCATGCCATGTCCCTGGCCCATCTCAGTGCGCTCCTAAATGATGGAGACCAGTTACGAATTCTCCAAGGTCCCAGGACTCCCCTTGGATTGAGCCCACCCCTACCCCTGCAGGGACTTGCAATCAGGTTTTTCACTTTAGACTTTTTAATATTTCATACAGCGATTATGGTGCATTCAGGAACCCAACCCCCCAAACCCCACGAGGAGGGCCCCCACCCCAGCCCTCCCACCCCATTTGAGGGCCCCAGGTTTAGAGTGGAGGACGGGGAGGTAACCACCCATCTGGGACTGACCCCAGACACTGTCCCTGCCCTGCCTCACCCTCCCCAGGGGTTCGGGGATAACACCTGGGCCCGGACCCCATGCACCCCTCTGCCCCTGCCTGTGCACATATACACACTATGGCTCCTTGAAGCGTTGGTCAGTTCCTGGCAGGGCCCTACTCAACAGCACCAAGTGGGACAGGGGCAGAAGGGCTGGGCTAAGGAGACCCTGAGAAGGAAGGAGGCCCCAGCTATGGGACTGCAGGAGGGAAAGAGTGGGGGCCCCCCCACCTCGTCCACCTCCCAGAGTCTCCGGTAGTCCGCAGGTCCCCCTGCGGCCGGGGATGGCAGGCAGGGGGGTAGGAAGGCGAATGGTCGAGGCATGCTTTCCCTTAGCCGACCCCAGGGTCTGGTGATGGTCAGGGTTCCAAATAGGGGCTGTGTCCCTGCCTTGGAAAGGCTGGGAGCGGGGCTTCATTGCACAAAATACTGTGGGAGGGCCACACGCAGGGGGTGGGGCCCAGCCAGTATGTATACAGAGATATTGCATTTAAAAAATGAAAACCTCATTTAAAATAATTAAAAACAACAATGAATGAAACAAACAAAAAAAGGCCCACACAACAGGAGGCAGGTGGGGCAGGCAAGAAAGCAGGCAGGGGAAGCCTCAGACCCAAGGCATTGCCACATCCTGTCTGAGTCGCGATCCCCAGCCCAGGCTAGCTCCGGACCCCTGGCTGGCCGTGGGGTAGTGGTCCTGGGGGAGGATATGATGGGGGGGGATAGGCCTGGCCTCAGTGTGGGAGGCTGGCACGGCCATGCTGTCCGCCGGCAACTACCGAGACAGAGAGAGACAGACAGACAGACAAGACAGACAAACCAGGCGAAGGAGCGATGACAGCTTTGTTAGCACCCAGCAGACAGGCCAATGGGTGGGCTGACAGGCCAATGGTCGGGTGTTTGGACAGGCAGCAGGGGACATGTGGGCAGGCGAGCATGAGTCGGGCAGGTGGGCAGGCAGCAAGCGAGGAGGATGCAGCTGGGGGCTGCCCTGTGAAGGGGGTGGCATCCCTCCAGCTGCTGCCTGCTGGGGCCTCGGTCTGTGGCTTAGAACTCAGCTTAGAACTCGGTGTCCACCACGCGGAAAGCTGGCCTGCCTGCAGGGGAAAGCAGAGCGGACAGCTGTTGGTGGGTAAGCAGGTAGGTGGCTAGGGCAGGGAAGAGGGCGAGGGCCATACCTACCTGAGTCAGGCATTGATGAAGACCGAAGGCCGGCCTCCTTTTGTAGCTGGATCTCCTTTAGTGCAAATATGGAAGTAGCTGTGGACGGAAGAGAGACACTGGCAAATGACCCACAGGGCCATCCAGGATCACCTCCCACATGGCCCCATTGGGGGAATTACAAAAGGCTGCCTTTTCTTTGAGAGGCTTGACTTCCACCTACCAAATAATCCTTACACACAAACCAGCTGCAACTAGGGAATATGGAATATGGACTATTACAGGACACCAGGAAATCAGTAATATTGCAATTACCATCTGCTGAGTCTAGGTGATGGTGCCTGGGATTTCAGTTTAATCCAGTGGGGAGATACAGGAAGTGAGCCAGTTCAAGGTATGATAATGGTATTATTATTATTATTATTATTATTATTAAAAAATATTTGAGAGACACGTGCTGAAATTTATAGATGAACGATATATCAGGGGTCTGATTCAAAATAATCGGGGGAGGGGGCCACCTGGGTGGCTCAGTCATTAAGCGTCTGCCTTTGGCTCAGGTCATGATCTCAGGGTCCTGGGATCGAGCCCCGCGTTGGGCTCCCTGCTCGGCGGGAAGCCTGCTTCTCCCTCTCTCCCTCTGCCTGCTGCTCCCCCTACCTGTGCTTGCACTCTGTGTCAAATAAAATCTTTAAAATAAACATTTTATTTGAGAGACAGAGAGAGGAGCATCAGGAGGGACAGAGGGGGAGGGAGAGGGACAAGTAGACTCCACAAAACCCAGCGCGGGGCTCGAACTCACTACCCTGAGGATCATGACCTGAGTTGAATCCAAGAGTCAGATGCTTAACCAACTGAGCCACCCAGGTGCCCCTAATTATTTTTTTAAAGTAATCTCTACACCCAATGTGGGACTCGAACTCACAACCCCAAGATCGAGAGTCTTAGCTCCACTGAACCAGCCTGGCGCCCCCAAATATATAGAGGGGTGCCTGGATGGTGCAGTCAGTCGAGCGTTGGGACTCCTGGTTTTGGCTCAGGTTGTGATCTCAGGGTCCTGAAACTGAGCCGCACGTCAGGCTCTGCATTCAGCATGGAGTCTGCTTTAAGACTCTACTCTCCCTCTACTTCTGCCCCTCCCTACCATGCACTCCCTCCAAAATAAATAAATCTTTGGGGTGCCTGGTGGGCTCAGTCAGTTAAGCGTCCAACTCTTGGTTTTGGCTCAGGTCATGATCTCAGGGTCCTGGGATTGAGTCCCATGTTGGGCTCCACGCTCAGCTGGAATCTGCTTGAGGACTTCTCTTCCTACCCCCCTGGCCCCCCAACTCACACTCTCTCTCAAAAATAAATAAATAAATCTTTAAAATAAATCGATCTTTTAAAAAATCAGGTATAAAAAAAGAATACCCTGTGTAATTACGTATCTGTAGAGTACCAAGAATGGGGAAAACTTATGCTATTAGAAGTCCAACTAGTGGTCATCCCTGGGAAGGGGCTAGGAATAACTAAAGGAAAAAAGAGAGCACCTTCAGGGAAGCTTCTCATATCTTATTTCTTCTCTTTTTTTTTTTTTAAAGATTTTATTTATTTAACAGAGAGAGATTATAAGTAGGCAGAGAGACAGGCAGAGAGAGAGAGGGGGAAGCAGGCTCCCTGCTGAGCAGAGAGCCCGATGTGGGGCTCGATCCCAGGACCCTGAGATCATGACCTGAGCCAAAGGCAGAGGCTTAACCCGCTGAGCCACCCAGGTGCCCTCCCCCCTTTTTATAAAGGTTTTATTTATTTGCCAGAGAGAGAGCGCGAGAGAGCAAAAGAGCGTGCGCATAAGCAGGGGGAGCGGCAGGCAGAGGGAGAGGGAGAAGCAGATTCCTCGCTGAGCAGGGAGCCCGATGAAGGACTCGATCCCAGGACCCTGGGATCATGACCTGAGCCGAAGGCAGATACCTAACAGACTAAGCCACCTGGATGTCCCTCACATCCTATTTTTTGGCCTGTACGCCAGTTACACGGGTGTGTTTAGTTTGTGAAAATTCATTGTGCTGTATACTTACAATCTATGCATTTTGTGTATATAAGAAAATGTTTACTAAAAAAATAAAGTGATGTTGCACCTATTTTTATGTATGTTTGAAAATTCCCAGGAAAGGTAAAAAGGAACCGAAAACCAGTAGTTTTTGTAATCAACACATCACGTGTCCGAACAAGGCTGTGCCCCCCCGTAGAGGTGCCAGAGCCCTGCACACCCTGCCCAGCGTCCTGCTCCCCACCGCCCCCCACCAGCGTCACTCACTGTCAGGAAGTTTGTGGATCCGCTCTCCCAGACTGAGGAAGAATGGATGTTTCATGGCGTCCTCTGCGGAGATCCGATTGCGACCTTCAAACTGGGGAGGGCGAGGGCCGGTGAGGGTGGTGGTGGTGTACTGAACACCGTCAACAAGCAGGCCTCTCTTCCCCCCCACCCTGGAGTGTGCCCCTGGAGCTCCCCCGTTGCCCCAGCCCTAGAATCCCCTAACCCCCAAGGCTGGCCCAGGAAGGGGGGGCTCACCTGCAGCAGCTTGTTGAGGAGGTCAGCCCCATCGCTGTCAAGTCTACAGCAAGGACAAGGGGACCTGCTTTAAATTGAGTTTGGGCACTCTGGCCCCCTAATACCCACCCACCTACCCACCAGTCTCACCGGGGTGCATGGCTCAAAAGGGCCTCGGCTCGATACTTGGGGTAGTTGTATGTCTTGAACTCTTCGTTGGACAGAATGCCTGGCCACGTCTCCTCGGTTGGGGTTCCTGGTGGGGAAGAATTACCCTAAGTATCTACGAGGCATCTCTAAATGCCCCCACGGCTCCTAGGGCTCGTTCCTCCTCACCCAAGATGCGAAAGATGAAGTGCAGCTGTTCCTCCACTGTGGAGCCTGGGAAGAGGGGCCGGCCCGTGGCCATCTCATAGAAGATGCAGCCCACACCCCTAGGCAGGGAGGGCACAGTGAATAGGGGAGGCAGCTGGCTGGCTGGCCACTGGGACCAAGCCACCCCCTTCGCTGCACGGCTCCTACCACACTTCCCCCCGTCCTCACCACATGTCAATCTGGGTTGAGTAGTCCGTGGACCCAAGCAGAATGTCGGGGGGTCGGTACCATAGTGTCACCACCTCATTGGAGTAGGTCTTTGTTGGAATTGACTTAGCTCGGGCCAGGCCTGGGAGGTTGAGAGAAGGGGCAGCTGGAATTGAGGTCCCAGGCAGTCTGGGGGAGAGGACAGCTGGGACTGAGGGTGTCTTTTTCTTTTTTTAATATTTTATGTTTTATTCATTTGACGGAGAGAGAGAGATCACAAGTAGGCAGAGAGGCAGGCAGAGAGAGAGGGGGAAGCAGGCTCCCCGCTGAGCAGAGAGCCCGATGCGGGGCTCGATCCCAGGACCCTGAGATCATGACCCGAACCGAAGGCAGAGGCCTTAACCCACTGAGCTACCAAGGCGCCCTGGACTGAGGGCATCTTAAGCAAAGCCTGGAGAAGCTGGAGGGGACTGAGACTAGGTGGGCATGAAGAAGGGGGGAGTGTGAGAGGCTAAGGCTGGTGCGTCACAGGGAAGAAGGGGGGGGCCAGGGTACCGAAGTCGGCCAGCTTCAGCTCTCCTCTCTCGTTGATGAGCAGATTTTGGGGCTTGAGGTCTCGGTGTAGCACCTTCTGCCGGTGGCAGTAGGCCAGGCCACGGAGCAGCTGGAACAGGAACAGCTAGGGAGCCAGGAAGGGCAGGTGGAGGTCAAAGTGTATCCAGCAGCCCGACCCCTAGCCGACACTGCTCCCCCGCCCAAACACAGACACTGAGCCCAGAGCCTTATCTCACGAAAGAGAACAGGGCCCCAATGCCCTCCAAGGGCTCCCAGCAAAAAAGCCAAACGGGAAAAGTCTGTTTCTAGGAGATTGGTGGGGCGGAGTGGGTGAGTGGGGGGCCCCCGTGTGCCCCTGCTCCCTGCCCCACACCCACTTTCACGTTGTGCATGTTGATGACGTTCCCACAGTCATCCAGGTACTGCTTCAGGTCCTTGTCCTGAGGAGAGGAGAGGAGAGGAAAGGAGATGGAGGAGAAAAGAGGAGACAGCGGCCATCTCCCCACCTCCCTCCAGCACCAACTGCCGCTCAGCCTTACCAGGTACTCAAAGACAAGGGTGAGGGACTTCTCCGTGTGGATAATGTCATGTAGCGTGACGATGTTGGCATGTTTGAGGTCCTTGAGCAGGGACACTGCAGGAAGCATGGGAGTGAGATGGGGGAAGAGTCAGGACCCCACCCTCAGGATACAGGCAAAGACGACGACCAGACAGGCATGAGCCCAGGGTTTCTTTTTTTCCCTGTGCACTTCGGGGTGGTGGCTCACAGCCACCAGCTCTATCCCACCCGATGCCAGGGAGGTGTGTCCCTCTGTTCCAGATGTGGAAACTAAGGCTCAGAGAAGAGTACGGAGCAAGAAGCTGGGCTTGCAGCCCCCAGGCTTGTGGGACATTAGATTTTCACAACCCGTCTTTGATTTCTGGAAAGGAGTTTTGCTTCAGCCCTCAGTACAGAGGCTCGCAGCTTCGTGGGAAACTGAGTTTGCATGTGGAACTTCTACGCGATGCAAATGCATTCCATGTGACAGTCCGACCAGAAAGTGTCATGTCAAGGAAACTGGCGAGCACTTCCATGGGTGCTCTCAGAGCGAGACAAAGCAAGCACCTTGTTTTCTATTCCTTGGCCTCTTCTCCAAACGGGAACAGGGTTCCTGGTTACCTTGATTATTACCTAGATATATGCACGACGGGCACTTTCTCCCGAAGCCCAGGGTGTGAGAAGGGAAGTCTCACAACCCCCCCGTCTCTGTCCCCACTACGGGGCGTGTCTGTATGTGCCATGGGGAGAGCCCGGGAAGCCCGGGACAGCCCTCCTGGGTGTCTGTACCTTCCCGGATGGCGGTGCAGGGCGCGCCCTCTTCGTGTTCCAGTCTGATCTCCTTGAGGGCCACAAGGTTGTCTGTGAGCTTGCTTTTGCCTTTGTAGACGGTGGCATAGGTACCCTGGGGTGTGAGGAAGAGTGTCGGGAAAGGAGCTGGAGGCTGCAGGAAACTCTCACGGACCCCTCTCCCCACCACAGGCCTCCAGATCGTCTCTCACCTCACCCAGCTTGTCCAGCTTGATGTAGGTCTCCAGTTTCCCAAAGCCAATCTCAGACTGCGGGGTAAAGGGGCAGATTGAAGCATGCGCCCGGGGGGGACTGGGGAGGAGAGAAGTGGGCGGGGAGAGAGGCGAGGCCAGAAGCAGAAGACGCTCACCAGGCTAACACGACGGAGGCGACGGCTGAGGGGCTTGTCGAAGATGGGGCTATTGAGGGTCAGCTTCTCAAGGTAGCCCTCAGGCAGCCGGATGTCGGCTGGGAGCGACAGGCGCTTGTTGATGTCCTAGCGGGCAAGAGAGGTGGCAAAGAGGACCATGAGCTCCACGTTCCCCGGTTTCACCCTCTTCTCTAGTCCCACCACCAGCCAGACAGGGGGTTAAGCACCTCAGTGGAGATCTTGCGTGGGGGATGGTTGCGCATGCGCACCCTCACTGGCGACTGCACCTCATCCGAGGACGTGGCTGAAGCCTGGTCACTCTCCCCATCAGACCCCATCTTCAAGTCCTCATGTACAATCTCTGGTAGTGAGGACAGGGGGGGAGGAGGGCAGACCAGTTGAGGTCTGGAGCCCCAGGAACCCCCTCCTCTGCGTCACACATTCCTGCGTCACACAGACACACAAGCCCCCAGAGCCGCCTGGAGTCCCTCAGGGCGAGGGTGGCAAGGCCCAGCGAGGTTCAGACAGGTCAGGGTGGGTGGGATGGGGTGGGGGGGCAATAGTCACCTAGTGGAGCACCCCATTCTGGGGGTGAGCTGAGACTGGTGCTGGCCCAGGGCCAGGAGGCAGGCAGCGGCAGAGTAGCCAGAGGCCCTGGGCAGGCGGGCCCAGGGCAGGCAGGCACCCGTAGGCCTGAGGGGGCCATGGCAGAGTGCAGGAGAAGGGCAAAGGGAAGGCTGGGGCAGCTGCGGCAGGCAGGGCACTCTTCCTCCCCCTGAGGCCTGGGCACAAAGCCAAGGAAAGGGACACAGATGGACAGATAGAGAGAGGTGTTGAGAGGACGGCAGGGAAGGGAGAGAAAATGGAGAAAGGAAAATGGAAAGAATACGAGTCTAAGGGGAGCTAGGCTGGGAGGCAGCCCCTGGGGACCAGTGTCGGGGGCAGGAGTGGTCAGTGGACCTACCTGGCGCAGAGCTAAGTGGGCCCCGTCCAGAGCGAGGTTCCCCAGGAGCGGCACGAGTGGGCACCTCTCCAAGGTCACTGCCACCGCCACCCCCACTCTCATCCAGGCCTATCTGCTCAGGGGCACCATTGGTCTTGTCCACACCTCGACCCCCTCGGAGTGTCATCGACAGCTGCCGCTTGATCTTCTTCATCCGATCCATGGCGACCTGAGCAGGAGGGATAGATGGGAATGGGTCCCACGTTAGCACCCGCCTGACCACCACAGGCTCCCCCTAAAGCCCAAGACAACTTAGTGAGGTACACTGACGTGAACCTGTGTCATCACCCACCCAACCCCTGGGGAGGCCTCGAAACACTTGGGATTCCCGGAAGCCTGGCACGGATGGGGACCCTTGTCAGTGCCTGCCCGCCTACAGCCAGCCCCTGGGGACCCCGCTCCTGAGTAGCGCACCTGGGTGTTGAGGCCTGGGTGGCTGGCTGAGGGCAAGGGCCCAACTGGTGGACTGCTGGCCTCTATGGGGGCAGCCTCACTGTGGGAACAAAGCCCTCCACAGCAGGCATTCTCAGGTGCGGCGGCGGTGATGGGCCCAGCTGTGGGTGGGGCGAGAGGCTCACCCAGGACCGAGGGGCCACCAATATGGCCCTGGGCTCGCCCATAGAATGGCATGTTCCGCCGGCACCAGCCCCACATCACCCTCAACTGCCAAGGCAGAATGTTCCCCACAACCACAAGGACCCGCCCGCCTTCCCTGGCAACCATTGTCACGGTGACTAAGTGGACCGCCCCACTGGTCTACTCAAGTGAGGGGTGTCTGGAGAGGGGAGTCCTGCCCAGATCCAACCACTGGGTAGGCTGTGTGTGTGGGGGAGGGGGCCCCAAATCTCAATAGACACCAGCTGTCCTGAGGGCTCCTGGAAAGTTTCGATCAGGTTGGGACCCTATGGGTCCCGCTCAGATTTTTATAAGCCAGGCCTAGCCTCATTTCTCTACTTGAGAGTGCACATCTCCCATATCACCCCAAATAAATGTCCCAATCCTCAAGGGTGGCCCACAAGTCTTACCCTGTTCACCCCTATTATCTCTCTGGCCTCACCTCCCCCCACAACCGTTGCCAGTTGTTGTTTTGCAACCACACCTAGCAGTCCCACCTCAGGGCCTTTGCACTGGCTGCTCCTGGTACATGGAATACCCTTCCCCCAGATTTCAAAATAGCTCACTCCCTCACCCTTTTCGGACACTTGCTCAAATATCACCTTTTCCACGGATAACCCTCCACAAATAACCCTACTTAAAACCTCAACCATACTGAGCTCCCCCTTACTTTGCCAAAATATCCCCCCAGCACTTATCATCTCCTCAGAAATGATACCATCTACTTATTGATTTCTATATTCTTAACTGTCTGTCTCCTCACCGCCATAACTAGAAGATCAGCTCCGCCAGGGTAGATTTCTGTCTGTTTAGGTCACGGCTATATCCTGAGGACCTGGAACAGTGACTGACACAGAGTAGACGCTCAAAAAGTGCTTATGGCAGAAATTAATGAATCAGGGGGCTGAGGGCCCAAGACCAATCCCTACCCGGACGGGCAAGGTAAGTCTGCTACTCGTGAACAACTCCAGAAAACGTGGCCCAGGGACACTGGCATCGAGGGGAAGATGACCTAGATGGGGCTGCTGGAGGGAACAGGGCCACCAAAAGGCTTAGGCTGGCCTTCTTCTGCTTCCTCCTGGGCTCCGGGCCAGCAAGGTGGGGGAAAGACCTGGCCTAGGAACCATCTGGACTCACAGCAGGGCCTTAGATGGCCCTGGGCCCAAGGGAAGTGGAGCTAGATAGGAGGTGGGAGAGGATGAGGCTGGGGCTGGATTTGAGGAGAGAAGTGGGTCAGCTGTTACCCTGAAATCAGGTGCTTACCCCACTGGTCCCTACACCCTGCCTCCGCCTGCCTGGACTCACCACCCCCAGGAGGAGCAGAGGAGCCAGCCTAGCAGAAAGACCCCAGTAAGGAGGATGAGGTCCATTCAGAGAACCCAGGAGAACAACAAAAATCCTGACCCAGTAGGCCGAACACTGGACCTGAAGCTGAAGAAGGAGAAGCATGGCCAGCCCCAAAGGCAGTCTTGCATCCATGGTACGAATACTCAGTCGGCTTTGCCTGTTGTGGCAGGGAATGGGGCATCTGGGGGGCGGGGGCGGTAAGTAGGGCTGGATAGAAGATGAGGAGGGAGCCAGGAGGAGCCAGGGTCCGTGACCTCTAACTGGAAACTCCAAGGGCTGGACATGTTCCAGAGTTCAGTTTTTGGGGGATTTTAGGAAGACAGGATACAGGATACAAAATCTGTGTATCACGCAACATTCCCAGCAGGGGTGCCCTGGGCAGACCTTTGTGAACAGAGACACTTGAACATTAATATACAATAAAACTTTCAAATATTATTTCCATTTTCTGAGCTTTTTAGATTTCAGAATAGTAAAGGAGGAACAAGAAACTGGATACACGACTCCACTCAAAAAAGGGGCACATGTCCTTCGTGACCCCCGAGGACATACACCCATCCCTAGAATACTCTCACACTCAAGGGTGCTCACTCTTCACCTCACACCACACTGCCCACTGAGGACACAGTCATCACACTCTAGTCATCATAGTCACCACACAACTCCCACCAAGAACACACCATCCTCATCCCGTCCGGACCCCCATCAACACAAACTGGCCCCTCAAGAAGGCCTCTCTGCATTTTAACTAACAGCACCTGCAATTTCCCCATTTATTTCTAACCCCCATCAGGACAGGAAGCCCCAAGAGAGCAGCGAACTCTGTTTGCATAGGCTCCGGCCCCTGTAAGTTAACCCTCACTGCCACATTCTTGGGTGCCTCCCAGGCCCAGCTGCCCGTTAGCTTCTCCAAAGCACTTACCCCCATTAACACGCTGTTCCCCGTGCAGGATTCTGACCCCTATTAACGTGCACTTGGGACCCTCCACAGCTGACCCAAATTAGCACTCACTAGACCTTCACACTGCCCTAAATCTCATTAACACAAAGCGAAACTTGCCAAGCCCTGATCTGTTTTTGCCCACACTCAGACCCCTCCCCAGCTACAACCATCAGTGACTGCACATTCTGGTCCTCTCACTCCCTGTCCCCACCCCCCCCATCAGCACAAGCTGGACCTTCACTTCACCCTGACCTCTATTAGCACACACTGGGCCTCACACAGTGCCTCCCCACTAGCACACCCTGAACCCTGTACTCAGCCCCACACCCCAGGGACACACCAACACAGTGTCCTGTAACGGCCTGACCCTCATTAGCCCGCACAGATCTTCATTCCGCCCGGAGCACCATTAGCAGACACTTCAGCCCTCCACGGTTCTCAATCCACTTTATCACACCTAGACCTTCACATATTCCTGTCCTTTGTTTCCCTTTGCTTCAACTCCTTCACACCTATGCCTGCTGGTTCACACTTGAATCCCTTCACAACCCCGATCCTCCTTACTGCACCCCCTGGAACCTCAACACACCCCAGTCCCCCGTGGACACAGGCACACTGGCTTCACAATGTTCTGACACTCACTAGCACTTTCCAGACCCCATACGGCTCTGACTCTTCCCCCAACGGCATGCATTTAAGCACCTCCAAGGCTCTAAACCCGTATCGACAGTCACTAGAATCTCATATGTAACTGTCCCTTATCGTATCCTGGAGTCTCACATCCCGTCCTCATGGATGGATGGGGATGGACACACGGACGGACACACACACATACACCATCTTGATCCTTAATATACTAGACCTCTTACAGTGCTAAGACATTTCCCCTCACCACTGTGCCCTCCCAGCCCACATACATCCGTAACTTCTGGTACCAAGAAGCACAGGCTCAGATCTTCCACCACTCTGTCCCCATTAGCATATCATGGCCTCACACCACCCAGACCTTTATTAATACGTGCACGTACCCTCTACAGCTATGATCCCCATTAGCGCACACTCAACACTCGAGTTCTTCTACTACCCTGACCTCCATGAGCACTCTCTGGACCCCAGCACGCTGCAGTCCCTCATGGACAAACACACAGTACTGACACCATCCTGACGCTCATTACCACACACAGGGTTTCAGAGCCCTGATCCTATTAGCATACCTTCTGCTATCTCTACCACCTTATCCCCCATTAACACACACGGGGGTCTCTCCACACCTATAACCCAGTTTGCATACCTCAGCATTCCTCTGACATACTCTCCCCCTATCATACACCGTTGGGGCCCTTCGCTGCCATTAGCACACGCCGGGCCTCAAGCCCTACACAGCGGTAAGACTTATTATCACACGCTCCGACCCCTCCACAGCTCAGGCCATTAGCAAAGCTCGAGCCTTTCACCACCCACTTCCACATCCTCTGGTCCTTTGATCACCCTGCTCCCCATTAGCACCCACAGGGCTGCCCATCCCCAGTTCCCAGACCGGGCCCAGGGCGGGGCCAAGGTCAGGGAGGCCCCGAATGACCCCCCGCCCCGGTGCACTCTGGGAAATTCGCTGGGGGAGGGGGCACATGCCAGCGGTGCAGCCCAGACCCCTGGGCACCGCCCGGGGTCTGGGTTGGTTCTGCAAGAAGAAGGGCAGCCCCCACCCCACGTCTCGGGGACGCGCTCACCGGCGGGGGCGCGCGAGCAACCTCAGCGCCGCGGGGCCGGCGCGGCGGCGCCTGGGGCGGCGGCCCGGGCTGAGGCCGCGCGACCTCCTTCTCCTCCTGTTCGCCGCAGGCGCCCGTCCCAGTAGTCTTCGGCCATGGCTGCTGGGCCCGGGCCGCCGCCGGCTGAGGAGGAGGAGGCGGCGGCGGCGGCGGTGGTTGAGGCGGAGGCGGCGTCCCGCTCAGCCGGCCATGAGCTTGGCCGCTGCGGGCGATGCCCCCGGGCTCGCTGGCGCCCGCTCGAATCCGAGAGCTCACGGCGGCTCGCGGCTCAGAGCCGACTGCTTGCGGAGACGCGGCGGATCCCAGGGCCGAACACCCAACGGCCCAGCCGCCGCGCGCGCCGCGCTCCGCGCATGCGCACGCACGCGCTGAAAAGGCTGAAGTGGGAAGGAGGGGACTCACCTCGGACTGCACGTACCAAAAGACCCGTCCGCAGCGGGAGGGGGCGCGGCCATTGCGCGCCCACCGGGGAATGTGGCGCCAGCCCTGGAACGGCGCCAGGGGGAAGTGTAGAGGTTGCTTAGTACTCAGTTCCGATCTTGCTAGAAGTTTGCTAGCGCCGAGGTGGGCAGTAGCTGGTAACCAGCGAGCCGGTCACCACTCGGTCCCCCTACTTGATCTCACTTGGTACATCCCCATGGTGGCAAACGGGACTTTGGCAAGGAGGAAAAAGACAGACGAGGCAGTCAGTCTGAGTCCCTTGGGGTGCCTCAGAAGGCAGGAATTTTAAAGGTTCGCGAGAAGATGACTTTTCTAGGAGAGGCGGCCTGGAGAATCATTGGCCTTTACCACCTTAGATAGGACAGAGTCTAGCCCCGCCCAGCACCCCCCCCTCCTCCGCTAGTTCATTCCCACTGTGAACGTGTGCGGCCCCGCCCTTTGAGGCTGTCGCCCAGCCAATCGGATTTGTCCCCTGGGGTGAGGCAGAGCAAGAATGAAGGGCGTGGCTGAGCTGAAGAGGCGTGATTTCACTGCTCCGTGCCACGCCTCTGCCAGGTTTTCATTGGCTTTCAGCGCCGGGGGCGGACACCTCTTTTTGCTCTGAGCGCCTCTCTCACTACTGGCCGAATATTCCGCCCGGTGATTGGTCAAAAGAGCGTTCAATCGTCTTTCATCCCGCCTCTAACCCTCCCATTTCCCCCGCCCCCAGCAAGACTCACGGGGTGGAGCCTAGGCTGAGAAAAGAGGGAAGGCGGACCTTTAGAGAGGAGTGTGCATTACTGCGCATGCTTGGAACTTTCGGTCGGAAGGAGAGCTCTTTTCCGCCTCACGCGAGCATTTGCGTGTACACCCTGAATTGGGTTTTCTCGCCTGCCCGCTCTCAGATACCTCTTGCCTGCCAGAGCCCCGCCCGTGGCTCTCCCCAGGTCTGCGGTTTTCTGTTTTATTTATTGAGCGCCTGTTGTGTGTCAAGCATTGCCAGCACACCGAAGCCCTCACTCCTCTATGCCTGGAAAACTCCTGCACTGTCAACAAGCCCTGTTCAAATGGCGGCAGCTTTTGGCAGGCCTTCTGGAACATCCTTACACTGCACCCCAGTCCAAAACCAGCTTCCCCGCCTCTTCTGGGCTTCCTTTGATGGCAGCCTTGATCACACCGGTCAGAGTTTTCAGTAAGGTTCATACTAGCGAGGATTATCAGAGCATGATGGGAATGGAAATACTTGACAAAGACAGAAGTTCACCGCGGGCTAGACCATCAGGTCCCATCGTTTCTTTGGCCTCATTCTCATTGCCTACCCTTCTTCCTCTCATTCCAGTCCAGAAGCATTTGTTTCCTTCAAGCTGTTTCTGAATAAAGCAGGCACGATCCAGCCTCAGGGACTTTGCACTTGCTGTTCCCTTTGCCAGGAATATTCTTCTAGATACCTACATGCTTCATCCCTTTACTTTTTCCACTTCCTTGCTTCAATGTCACCCTCACGAAGCCTTCCCTGAATACCGTATTTAAAAATGCCTCCCTGCACCACTACCATTCAAGATCCCCAGACCTGGCCCTACAGACCTTCTGAATGACACTGGTCAACTTCTTACAATTTACTTGTGTTTGTCTGTTTTGGGTCTCACCATAGCAGAACATGAGACACCTCCCGCCCCCCACCCCCCACCCGCGCACACCCTTCAAGGCAGGAATTTTTTTTTTTTTTTTGATCCATTGCTGTCTCCAATGCCTAGAATAGTGCCTGTCCCATAGTAAGCACTCAACAAATATTGGGGCACATGTTCAATGGCAAATAGCTCTAGGTCAAGACAAGACACAACCGTGTACCACCCTTCCCTTTGTGCCTACCCGGTGTAGGGGGCTCAGTGAAGTGACCCAAACCCTGCCCACTGAACTCTGGTCTCCTGTCTTGTTGGTGTTACAATGGTAGCCAAACAGGACAGAAAATGGCACATGGGGGAACTAAGATACAACCAGGATTCAGGGGTTCCTGCTGAAGCTGGTTTTTGTTTTTTTTTTAAGATTTTATTTACTTATTTGACAGAGAGATCACAAGTAGGCAGAGAGGCAGAGAGAGAGGGGGAAGCAGGCTCCCCGCTGAGCAGAGAGCTTGATGCAGGTCTGGATCCCAGGACCCTGAGATCATGACCTGAGCCGAAGGCAGAGGCTTTAACCACTGAGCCACCCAGGCACCCCTGAAGCTGTTCTTAATAAAGAGGTGTTTCAGGTACGAATGAGGAAGGTGATCCAGGAGTTGGGGTGGAGAACAAAGGGACAGAGGTGTCGAGAAACACGAGCTATAATCAGGGAGATAGTGGAGGAGCTGGGATAATATAGAAAGGGGGCAGAAGAACTTTGTATTCAAGTGTCAGATGGGAACAAGAGTGGACCAAGGTGTGGAGTGTTTTGGGTACTCTTAAACTCTTGGAGAAAGTACCTCTGGAACTTTCTCTCCACTTGACCTAAGAGGAGAGGAAAACCTCTCCACTTGACCTAAACAGTTAGCATCACCACTAAACAGATGCCAGACGTAAAGTGCTTCGGTCCCCAACATCCTGGAGGGGAATAAAAAGGAAGTATGGAAGGGGGATGTCACCTAAGCGGAGTAGGCCGAGGAAAAAGATAACGAGAGGGAGGTGGACAAGGGCATATGCTGTGCCTGGGGCTTGGAGCTGGCCCAGGAGGTAGCAGATGTGGGGGCAGGCTGTGATGAGTGTCGGGCCAGGTTCAGGAATAAGTTGTGCTATTCCTAGTACCCAGGTTTGAATGAAGGAATGAGGGTCTGTTTCCAAGTGGGAGAAAGAAGCTGGGCTTCTCTGGCTGGGTGAGGGAGAGGTATGAGAGGCATCCCCAGGCACCAGGTGGCCAGCCTGATTGGTGCCTTCAACTGTCTGGAGCCCTCAGTCAAGACCAAGGACAAGCATGGGTAGCTCTGCAGTCCACGGGGCGGGGGTGCACGCTGTGGTGAGCCGGCTCTAACCAATCAACAACCCACAGCTGACTCTCTTCTCAAAGGTAGGAGGCCTAGGGACAGGCAGACCAATCCTGAGGGGGGGCAGGGTGGAGTGGGGAAGGGGCTTTTCCTCCACAGATGTCCTCAGCCAAAAATATAAAAAATATTTAATTTCATTAAAAACTGCAAAGTCTGCATAGTCACGGACATTCCACAGTCCAACAAAGTTGTTCAGGCCCCCCTGCAGCTTGGGAAGTCGAACGAGGGCACCACCGGCATTCCTGGTGCTGGGAACCACAATGGTAAAGCCTTGTCCAAGGGCCCAGTGCTTTAAGCCAGACGGGAAGGGATCTGTCCCCTGAAGGACGTAAGCCATGCTGACCAAGCCCTGGCTGATGAGTCGCAGTTAACTTTCTTCTTCACGGAGAGAACAAGGTTAGAGAAGTTACAGGGCTTGCTCAAACACGACTCTCTACTACCTCTCAA
>CM053612.1:67934319-67949112 GCA_028646535.1 Procyon lotor
CAAGACCCTTCCTTCCCTGGAAGCAGCTGGGCATGCCACATCTGGGTTAATAATTCTTTATTAGGATTCAGGTTCCAAACAAGGTAGAAAGCAGCGGCAAGAGGGGTGCAAGGAGGGGGATGAGAAGGGAACACCAGGCGTGGCTAGCTGGGCCACTTGCCAGAGGCCCGATGGGAGCCCTGGGCTGGGGGGTGGGGGGCTGGGGCCAGCCTACGGGCGCGGCCAGGGTTCAGCGGATGGTGTATCGTACATAGGGGACCTCGACGTCCTCGCCGCTCTCGTCGTTGCAGCACAGCTCAAGCACCAGCGCCCGCACATGGCGGCCCAGCTTTCGCTTCGACACACGGCTCACGATCTCTGTCATCCTGGGGGGCGGGGGAGCAGAGGGTCAGGGAGGCAGAAAGCAAGGGAGGGCGGGGAGGCGGGGGCAGAGGTGAAGGGCAGTGAACTGAGGTGGAACAGCTCCAAGTGGAACCCCCCTCCCCAACTCACGGCTGATCCAACCGTTCCTTGAGCTTGGCGGCTGGCATGAAGAAGGAGTAGAGCATGGACACACCCTGGGACAGCATGGTGATCTCCAACTTATGCTCTGTCTGGAGGAGGGGAAGGGGGACAGCAGTGTCATGGGGGCCGACGGCCTAGCCGGCCTCGCTGGCACACCCTGCCCGCAGGCGGGATGACAGTGAGGGAGGGGCCTCACCTTAAAGTAGTCCAGGAACTGTTTGAGCGTCATCTCCTCGCCGTTAGGCTGTAGCCCCTGGACCTCAAAGCGATCCCACAACGTCCACTCCTGGTTATAGTACTGCGGGGACAAGGAGCGGGCTGATGGGCTGGGGGCCACCACAGGGTCTGGCCGTTACTCTGGTCCTCGCCGCACCCCCAACATCACTCAGGCTAACATGCTAAGTCAGACTGTAAGCCTCTTTTGTCAAAAACACGAGGCTTCCGTCGCACCCTGAGCACTGACGCCCTTCGGTGACCGATGACCAACATGGCCTAGTCACTGGAATCCTGTTCTGTTCTCATCTCCGACTCTCATCCTCTCTCTCTCTCTCTCTGCTCTATCGACTTGCCAGGCATGCTCCTACCTCGGGACCCTTGGGGAGACTCATTCCTCTGCCTGGAAGGGACTCCCTCCAGGAGCCTGCGTGGTCTGCCTCCCCCCCTCCTCCAAGTCTGGGCTCACAGGTCATCTTTTCGGCAGGGCCTTTCCTGCCCATCCCACGTTTATAAGGCCCCAACCCATCCCCCTGCCACCTGGTACTCAAGTCCTCCTTACTCTGCTCTTTTCTGAAGGTTCTAAAATCATTTATCGTGTTACTTATAGAATCTATTGCACAAATAAACAATCCTAGCACCTGGCACACAGGTGCTCAGTAAATATTTGAAATGAATTAATGAATGAAGCAAGTAAAAGTATTTACCATAATAAGCACCCAATAAACATCAGTTGCTATTATTAAGTTGTTATTAATAATCTCTTAGGGTACAATTAGAAGATGCCATCTTTTCTGAGGGCTTCCCCGGGCCGATTTAGACCAGTGCTTAGCATAGAATAGGTTAAATGAATAACCTGTGCACAAAGGGAGTAGGTGCGCGCTGGCAGAAAGCCCCACCCGGTGACAGGCTATGAAAGCAAACTAAAGCCAGCTCTAGGGAGAAACATCCCGCTCACAAACCCATCGGCCCTGATGCAGGCCCTTACCTGGTGACGGGGTGCCGCGAGGGGTTCCGAGAAGGCAAAGAAGGGCAGGGCCAAGTTGAGGAAACCATTCTTGTAGGAGTCAAGCTGTCGGTGTCCATGCACCACTTTATACAACTCCAGACACACAAGGCCAACCACGGCTGCTGTGGTCGTGGCAATGGCTGGGATGATCTTCCCTGCAATCAGCTTGCTCTGTGAGGCAGGAAGGATCAAGACACATGGTGGTTAAGGTAGAAGAGGCTCAGAGCCTACAAAGAATGAATGGAACGTGGAGAACTCAAGCCTGGGGGGTTGGGGGGGAGGCGGTGTGCATGTGGAATCAGGTCCAGACTCCCCTCACCTTGTGCCGGTCCGCAGGGGGAATGTCATAGTTCTCTGCCCGGAGGTTGGATGCGGCCACAATGAAATCCATATGGAAATTGCTGTCATCATCCTTTTATGAGTGGGGGAGGGAGAAGGAGAAGGGCGGGGAGATGATGAGAGTCGGAGGAAGAAAAGGATTCCTGGCCCCTGGGGACGCAAGTATCCTCCACTGCAGTTACCTGCCGGGTTCTCTGAGATCGCAAAGGCACGGCTGGGAACGTCTATACGTTCGGGGCCATGAGGCAGGCCCATGATGCGATCCCCGCAGAGGCCTGGGGCTGCCTCTAGATCCCCACAGACCCATTCTGTCTAGCCCATCCCCCTGTCCGCCCAGGGCCCCCACCCAGCACCTTCTCAAAGTCGATGGGATACATCTTGAATCCAGGGAGCTTTTCTGGACTAGGCAATGTGGCCTTGAGCTCCTCGAGACGGCTATCATCTGCAGGAAGAAAGGGACACCACTGGCCCTTTAGATTCCAGGCCAGTGTTTGAGGTGGAAACAGGAGCTGGGGTGGGGGTGGAGGCTGGGAGGGCAAAAGATGTTCAGGTAGAGAAGACCTGAAAAAGAAAGCTATCCTGGGAGAGAGGAGGCGCAAGGCGGAGAGGTAGAGCAGGACAAGCGAGTGCAAACCGGAAGGACATAGAATGGGGGCAGGTATGTGGAGAGAGGGCTCTCCAGAGATACTAAGGAAGACATCAGGAGGAAGTGGACATGGACAGATCCAGATGAGAGAGCTGTAGGTCTTGGGGAGAACGTTATAGAAAGAGGTGGGGAGACATGGAGAATATGGCGGGGGTGGGGGGCGCGCAACGCGACAGGGGTATGAAAAAAAAATATACAGAGAAGATATTGGGGGGAACATGCAGATGCAGAGATAGAGGAAAGATATGGGAAAGGGAAAGAAGTTACAAAGAGAGGAGAACGGGGGCATGAGACATGTAGATGTTACGTATCTCATACACACTATATACATACATCTTACGTACGTTACACAGATCCCGTGTACACTTACGCAGCTATATGCACGTACGTACATATGTATGCGAGCAGAAAAATGGAGGAAACAGAGATAAGGTGAAGGGAGACGTAGAAGGAGAGATGGGAAGAAACATACGGAGAGGAACATGAGGGGGTAGAGATTTGGGAAGGGAGATGGGGAGATAAGGGAGATGGGGAGGTAACAGGAGAAGGGAGAAGATCAATGGAGAGGAAGATGGGGAACACGGGAGGTAAATGCAGGGGAGCCACAGAGCTGCAGATGCAGTATCTAGGCCACGGACAGGGAGAGGTACGGAGGGCAAAAGAGATCAAATCCACAGGCTGGGGGTCAGCAAACTACAGCCCCAAGCCAATGTTGGCCGGCCACCTGCTCTACCAATAAAATTTTCCTGGCAGACAGCCCCACACGTTCATTTATACATTGTATATGGCTGCTTGTGGACTTCAACCGTGACAGGTGATTGGCCGCAGACACTCCATGGCCTGCAAAGCCCGAGGGTCACTATTTGGCCCCTCACCTAAAATGCAGCATGAGCTGGAAGAAAGAGAAGGAGAGAGAGGGGGAGTTGAAGAGGAGAGACGTGCACAGGGAGATGGGGAGGGAGTGCCAAGGAAAGATAATATGGAGGGCAGTATTAGGGTGAAGAGGCGTACAGAGGCACACAGGGGCCAGAGAGAGACCAGTGGTGGAGGTCACAGCTCCCAGGGAAACGTTAAAAAAAAAAAGAAACAGAGTTCTTTTTCTCCAAGGCAAATACATGCAGAAGACCAAAGAGTGGGCAGGAGGAGTAAGGGAGACAATCTGCCCCAACCGACTGACCCTCCTCACACTTTGGAAGAAGGGAGGCTCAAAGGAAGGTGCGGGGAAGTCTCGGGCCTGGGGTGGCAGAGCAGAGCCAGGGGCAGAGAACTGGTGGGGAAGCTGGCCTGGGCAGCCGACTGGCCAAACACCCTCACCAACTGAGGCATTGGCGCTCTGCAGTTCCTGGTCAGAGACGTGGATCTTGACGCCAGACTTGGGGGTAAACTCGGGGACCTGCACAGACCGCAGGAGCGTGGCCACAGCAGCTCGGTCCTGAGAGCCTGTCAGCCCATAGGTCTGGGCAAACAGGTTGGCGGCGGCCATCACGTAGTCCAGATGCAGGGGCTGGGGGAAGGCAGGGCCCAGAAGGGTGAGGACATCGGTTCTCTGCTGACGCGTCTCGGCCTCCTTCCCTCCCACCCACCCTCCACCTGACCCAGGGACATCCCAGGGAAGAGACTTACATTGTTGACATCAAAGGTGAGCGGGTGTGGACAGCGCTTGGGCCCAGACCAGAATGGAGCTCCCGAACTCGTGAGCTAAAGGAAAGGAGTACAGAGATTTCTGAGGGGCGGGACTTGAGAGCAGAGGCCTGACAAGCCGAACTCCTGGCTGGGTACACGCAGGGCCCTCGAGCCAGTCACGAAAGACTCAGACTGGAGGGTCCTGTAGATGGGGGTTCCGATGCCAGGCTGAACCAGGGGCCTCGCCGAGCAGACGACTACCAATTCCCGGGCACTCATTCTGTGCAAAATACGGAACCACTTCCTGAACTCTTACAGACTGCCGGGCACTGAAGAGTGCCAAGTACCAGTGAGTCCTCACACACCCCCGTGAGGCAGACTGCCATTCCATCGTCTTCGCATGTGAGAAGACGGAGGCGCAGAGGAAGCTGTGTGACCTGCCCCAGCACAATCGGAGCCGGGGAGCGAACCCACGCCTATTCCTGTGCCCGCGACTACCAAATTCCTGGGGGTCGAGCTGGGCTCAGAGCACACCACAGGCAAAGGACACAAACACGAGTCTCTTGCTCGAAGGAACAGGAAAGACAGGTCCGACTTAACCCGTCAGCGGAGAGCCCCAGGCCCTGGGGTACCTGCCGCAGCCGGCCTCCTGACTGTGAAGAGCACGGGGAAAGCCCGCAGCAGGCTCCCGTGTCGGGAAAAGGCCTCGCGCCAAACGGAGCTGGCAAGCGGGCGTTACCTGGTCGGGAGGGAAGTTGTGCAGCAGCTGGCGGATGTTGTTGGAGTACTGGGTGTGCCAGTGGTGGCAGGCCCAGCTCACGCAGTCGGCCCAGGTCTGCGGCCGCTGCAGCACCAGGCTGCGCTGCACGGCCTCCAGCACCTCCAGGGGTTGGGTGCCCGCCAGCCGCAGGGTCCGCTCCACAAACTTGGGGTCTCTATTGGGAATCGGACGGGGTTGGAGGGGTAGGATTACACTGCGGCCCTGGCAGTGGGCTCCAGCCCTCCCCACTTCCTCCACGGAAAGCTAGCTCTGACCGCCAGCAGTATGAGACCCCGAGCCTTCCCCGATTCGTGTGCCAAGTGGGCCCGGTGCTGGGCATCACTGGAGAGGAAAGCAGATGGGACGCCTTGGTGGCAGGTAGGGGACGGGCTGAAGGGGCGCTTGGATACTTACGTGAGGTACTGGTTCACGTTTTCCGCCGGCTGCTTGAAGAGGCCTTCAAACTCATCCCGAGCCCACTGCAAGACAGAGCAGATGGACGACATGGAGTGACAGCTGACAACTGGGGACTTGTCATTAGACCATCAGCAAATGCATCCAACTAGAACACCGCGGCTCGGAGAAAAGGGAAGCCCTCCGCCACTGCTCCCCAACCTTCCCCACTCCCCCACCACCCTCCGGCACCTCAATTTAAAAACCAATTAACTTGATCTGGGCGGTGGTTATGCTAGCATGTGTGTGGAAAAAAAAAAATTATTCTTGGGGCGCCTGGGTGGCTCAGTGGGTTAAAGCCTCTGCCTTCGGCTCAGGTCATGATCTCAGGGTCCCAGGATCGAGCCCCGCATCGGGCTCTCTGCTCAGCAGGGAGACTGCTTCCCCCTTTCTCTCTGCCTACTTGTGATCTCTGCCAAATAAATAAATAAAATCTTTTAAAAAAAATTCTTGAGGATCTGTGTGCCTTAATACAGATATGTTATATTTCAATTTAAAAAAATTTAGTTTTATTTTACTGTAACTAAAAAAAAAAAATCAGACCCAAAGCAAAAACAATCGTCATATGGGCCCTGGGGCCCAGCAGCAATCAGGACAGATGCTCTGCACTCTGCAAATCCCTAAGGACAGTAAGTGCATTCTCAGGTGAAGGACTGTGTTCAATCCCCTGCTCTGCAACCTAATATCTAGTTTGGGGA
The DNA here is from genome assembly GCA_028646535.1 of Procyon lotor. Lineage (NCBI taxonomy): Eukaryota > Metazoa > Chordata > Mammalia > Carnivora > Procyonidae > Procyon > Procyon lotor. Next base: position 67,940,565 of record CM053612.1, read on the forward strand.
CTTCGCAACACTTACCTTTGCACCTTCCTTTCTAAAACAGATACTGTAACAGTAACAACTACGTGGTGGGGTTGAAAAAGAAAAGAACGAGCAACTATATAGCTACTGAGAATTTCCCAAACCCGCCCCAGAAACAGTAAAGGCCAAGCGCTGTCCGAACCGTTTGGCCAACACCGCTATCAGCCCCATTTCACAGAGAAGGAGTCAGGCACGGAGAGCTGGAGTCCAAAGTCACACACGGCCCCATGAGACCATGGTGGGGACACAGATATGAACTTGCCCACTCTGGAACTGCAGGCAGAAGGGAAGGTGGCCAAGGAAACCGGTTTTTCCCTATCTGGTTCTCACCCCCGCACTAACTAAACATTCTGAAGCCTGTTCTCGAAGACTACGGGGTCGTTCTCAGAGTACAAGAGTTCTCCTTGGGTCACCCTCAGGTTCTGGTTCGTGGCCCTGGTGCCAGACGCCCAAGTGCGTTCACTTTGTAAGAAGTCAGCGGGATGACGGGCGCACTGGGCCATACACTGTGCGCACGCGCACCACACAAATGGGTCTATCCTGAGAAACTAGCTGTTGAAGCCATTCTGAGCAATAGCTGGGCACGCCTGAAGAGGAACTAAGCATTAAAGACCTAAATAACTGCAGGAGGTCGTGACAAATTACCATGAATTTTGTTCAGCGCGAAAGCAGCGTTTTGGTCAGACAGCAGCGTCCTCACCTGGGAGGGATTCTGCCCCCCCCCCCCGGCCCTGGGAAGGGGAGGGGACAGTCTGCAATGTCTGGAGACAATGCAGGTGGCTACAACTGGAGGAGAGTGCTAGTGGCGTCCCGTGGGCAGAAGCCAAGGATGCCGCTAAGCACTGGCTGGTGCAGGGCTGCCACCTGCCGCCAACTGAAAAATATCTGGCCCCGAGGGCCAATAATGCCAAGGTCAAGAGACCCTGTTACACAGAGCGCGTCTCTTGCAGAAGCATATTCGATTAAGGAGTGAGGTGCTGTGATATCTGTAATGAGTTTCAGCACAAAGAAGGAAAAACACAGCAATCTAAGAAGAAAACGTGTCAAAACATTAACGATTAAATCTAGACGAGGAATGATAAATTCGAGTATTCGTCATACCACTCTGCATATCTCTACGTGTTGAAAACTTCTTGAAAAAAAAGAAAATGAATGAATCACTCTAGAAACCCAGGCCATAGGATGGGAAGCGAGGGAGGAAGGTTTCAAGAAAAAGCACATCTTGAGCTTAGGCTGGGGACACCTGAGGGGGGCCTAGCGGCCAAGAAGGTGCCTGCTCCCTCCCCTCTCCCCCCACAGCTGATCACCTGCAGGGTGTGCTCAATGGCGTTGGGGAAGTTCTTCAGGGTGCAGATGGGGATGGACTTCTCAGGCGGATCCTGGCTAGAGCTGTAGGACTCTGTCAGGAAGGGGATCACCACCTGCACGTTGCCCTTGGTGCCCAGTGTGCCAGACTCCAGCAGTGGCTTACGGTAGTACACACAGCGGCGGTCCATGTACATGCCTATTGGGGAGGGTGGGGGATGGGAGACCGTGTGTGTGCACGCGTGTGTGTATGTGTGTGTGAGTGAAAAAACGAACGTCAAGAGAGGATGGAAAGACAGGCACCCGATATACAAACACGCGCGTGCACATACCGCCTTTGCCCCTGACCTCGCCCGCCTCCAAACTCACGGGCATCCACATTGTCGAGGGCATTGGCCACGCCATCCAGGTTTTGGAAGAAATCGTCATCATAGATGCGCTCCGTGTCAGGGCCCACACGGTTCTGGTGGCTTGTCACCCGGATGTGTGGATTCATGTGACGCACAGCTGCAGCGGCCGTGTCAGACTTTAACTTCTAGGGGGACGAGGGCGGGATGGGAACACGGGGCTCAGTTATTCGTGCATTCACCCTACAAACCTAGAGGGCCATCCTCCTAAATGTGGATCATTTAATGCCTGGGAAGAACAAGGCTCTGAGTTCAGAAGGCTCCTCGATTTAGCAGGAGAGAGTCTGCAACAGCGCCACATGCCCAGGGCTGCGGGAGAGGTGGCAGAGGCTCAGTGCAAAGGGAAGCAGTGAACAGATGCAGACCCAAGGCAAGAGGCCAGCTACTCTGTTTCTATGCCTGCCCAACATCTACTCTTCTTTCAGGTAACAGAACCCAGGGCTGGGATCCATCCTCTCGAACAAAACAGGATCCTCCCAAAGCCCGGGTCGGGTCACGTCCCTCCTCTGCTCAAAACCTTCACCTGGCTCCCCACCCCCTCCACAGAGGGGAAAAGGAGCTGGCCCCCACTTCCCCTAGCTCATCTCCTACACTTCTCCCCACCATCAGGATCCTGACCTAGAGCACTCCGAACCCAGAAAAGGGGGGAGCTGGGCTCTACTCCCTTCCACCCTCCAGGTCTGCAGAACTGAGCCCTTCCCTAACCCCTACCATCAAAACTGCCAACCCATCTTCCGGGCACGTCCAACCTCCCTTTGCTTCGGCACCTATGTTAACTCCAAACCTCACCATTCCACTGTGTTGATTACTTACGGTCTGCCCTCCCTCCCCTAGAACCTTTATTTCCTTGCCGTATCCCAAATGCCGAGAGCAGGGCCTAGGCCAATGGCTACCCGGTGACTAAGTCAATGAATGGAAAGGGGAACAGACCCTGGGCAGGCACACATGGCACTGCCCACCAGGGAAGGCTTCGCAGCTTGAGCTGTGTATGGCCCGGGGTCCACGTGGCGGGGAAGAGTGAACCTAGCACGAGTGTTCTCCTAGGGAAGGCTTACTGGCAAGGCTGGCACTTGGCTGGCATCTGGGAACCTGGATTTCAGGAGGGTTCTCACCATGCCTTACCTGATAAGGGTGGCTCACTGTGCCTAGACTGCTTATGAATAGTGCGGTTTCTGCTGAACTCCTGCTTTCCTTCTGGGAGGCTGGAATTTAGGCATGTGCCCAGCAGAGAGTGCCTACGTGACCAGCCCATAGTACAAGCCCGGGGCAATCTCTAATGAGCTGCTCTGGTTGGCAACATTTCACATGTGTTGTCACAACTTGCTACTGGGGGAGTTAAGTGCGTCCTGTGCGACTCCACTGGGAGAGGAGCCTTGGAAGCTCGTGCCTGGTCTCCCCCAGACTTCGCCCTGGGCGCCTTTTCCCTTTGCTGATTTTGCTCTGCATCCTTCGGCTGGAAGAAATCATAGCCGTAAATACGGCTATAAGCTGAGTCCTGTGAGTCCTCCTAGTCAATCATCGAACTTGGGGGTGGTCTAGGGGACCCCCAACACACTGTCCCAACCAGCACTGATAAGAGGTCAAGGAAAAAAAAGAGAGAGAGATGAAAAATGGCAGATTCAACACAAGAATACTCAAGAAATGTTTGCTGAATGAGTGACGCAGAGAAGCTAAAGCTGAAAGAAAACGGCGGAAATACTTCCCTCCTCTCCCAAAAGAATGAAAACAAAGACAGGAGGAGAGCGAGAGGGCAAAATCCCAGCCCCTCCCCAACCCCACTCACCGTGACGTCCCAGGGCCGAAACAGAAACTGCCGGTTCAGATTTGACTTCTCAATAGTGTCCATGTCTGTGACAACAATTTCTCCGCCCTCCCCACAGCCCAGCCCAATCATGGCGAAGTTCTTGAGCAGCTCACAGCCAATGGCTCCCGCACCCACCTAGAAGGCAGCCAGAGGAGGGAGGGAGGGAGGGAGGGAGAGACACACCGGGTGGGGTAACACAGGTGAGTGTGACGGTACGCATCACACCACACTCCTCCCACCCCAAGACAGCAGGGGCAGGGAAGTGAGGCTAGTGCCATATCCTCAAGTCCCAGAACTACAAGAAATAACCCAGAGCCAACAGAGGGAAGGCAGTGGCAGAAAGCACACAACGGAGGTACCAGAACCAAAAGACTCCCCCAATTGGGAGGCAGGAGATTCCAGAAGAGGTGGCCAGAGGCCTGGGAGGTGCAGGTAGAAGGCGTCTAAGGGGATCACTCACTAAGAAATACTTCTGCTTGCCCAACTTCTCCTGTAGGTCGGAGCCAAAGACGGCCACCTGCCCGTCATAACGGTTCTGGCGCTGAGGAGTACAAAGGAAGAAGGGTCAGAGGGGGCCTCGCCAGAAATGCCCCTAAAGACATCTTCCCTACGGGCACTACTTGCATACCGGGTGGCACTTGTCTTCCGTGAGGGCCTCTTTGTCCTCAGGGAGACACTCCAGAGCATCAAAGTATAGCCACTGCATGATGGGCATAAACTTCCCAGAGCAGGCCTGGGGGTTGGGGAGAGGAGAGGAAGTAGTTGGTGGTTAACTGGGGCAGACGGACAGTAAGTGATGGAGTCAGGGAAGTGCCCGGCCCCCGCCCCCACCCCCGCGCTTCTCTACCCATGCTGACCTTCATGACCTCCTGGGCAGCCAGGCCCCCAATGAAAGCATTTACGGGTGCCAGATCCCCAGCAGCCACATAGGCCAGCTTTCGGATGAGGTCCTCGTCCAGGTTGTCCTGCTGCACCGCTTGCAGGGCTCGTGCATTCACGGCCCGGGCTAAGGTCACCAGCTCTGTAGCATCCTCCTGGGGGGGGGGGGGTGCAGAAAAAACCAAGAAGGCACCTATCAGGCCACTGTGGGAAGAGGGATGGGGAGGGGGAAAAGGGGAGGGAGAGTGGACGGGCAGAGGCACAGTGGGCCTTCAGTGTCAAGGTCACCTGCCCTGGCTGGCCCACCCACTCACCCACCTCATTGCGGGGCCGAGGGGACCGGCCATGCTGAGCACAGAACTGGTGTAGGGCCTGGAAGCCAATGTGCAGCTGGGCAGGTCGGGAATACTTGGCAAAGTCCGTCATCACAAAGTCGGGCTCTGCCAGTGAGGCCAGCAAGGATTTCTGTGGGGGGCAGGGCATCAGAGCCTAGAATGGCCCGGAACCACCCCCACCCTCCACTACCCACCACACTCACAAAGCTGATCTTCTTAGGTACTTTGACCTGACTGACAATGCCTCCACGGATGTAATCGGAGAAGTTGGAGGTGTCACAGATGCTAAAGGTGTAAGGACCTATGTAGACAGGGAAAGGGTCAGACTACCGCCCTCCCTAAAGCCCACAACATCCTCAAGATTAGGGAAAAATCCACAGATTTTTAGGGAGCTCAGTCATCAGGAGCCAAGACCCCAGGCCGAGTTCTACTCGGACACCAGAAACCATCTCCACTCTGCCCAAGACCCAGGCTCAGAACCCACGAGACCCTGTGCTCTTGGCTCCAGGTCTACACTAGAAGACGTTCTCTGCTCCCCGTCCACGTCAGCTCAGACAGGAGCGGATCCTCTGATCTGCGCCGGTCTCAGACGCCGGAGACCTTTTCCCCGTCGGCGCAGACACCAGGGACCTAGTCTCCTACAAAGAGCTCGAACCCGAGACAGCAACCCCACCTCAGGCCTGCCAGCTCCGGCTGACCCCTGAGGAGGTCTGTCTCTGGTCCATCTCAGACACCCAGCGTGTGTCTGTCTCCCCTCGCTCAGAGCCCAGGGTCATACCTCCCATCACCCGGCTCCTCCACAGCCCTAGCTCACCCAAGACTTTGATCTCCATGGGCTGACTTCCATTGAGTTCAACCATGCCCTGTACTTCCGAAAAGGAGACAAAGTCGCCGTTCTCAAACCCGTGTCGGGCCTCATCCAGGCAGGTGACCACACCGGGGCTGTCCTGGGGAAAGGAGAAGCGCGCCTCAGAGGCGGGTTCAGGGCACCAGGAGCAAGACAGAGGGCCTGCGGCGGCCTATCCGCCTGCCGGGAGCCCCGAGGCTGGTCTCCTCACCTTGGTGACCATAGAAACCATAGCACTGAGCGGCTGCTCCCCATTGGAGTCTGTGAGGATCATTTCCTCTCCAAAGTCACAGAAGAGCTGCCTGTAAAGGGAGGCAACAGGGCTGATGCCCCAGAGTCCCATGCTCACGGGGACCCACGGGTCCCTCGAGATGCAGCGAATACTTGCTGAGCAAATTCCGCCCATCACTGCTGGGACTCGCACAGCGCTCATGTCACAGGGGGAGAGGACACACAGAATCCAAACCCCGAGTGGCTGAGGGGCAGGGCGGTGAGAGCGCAGGCCCAAGCCCAGCAGGGGTTGGGAAACCAGGGTGGGGGCACTCACCCAAATAGGCCCCGCGTGTCTGCCACCACCAGCTTGATGCCACGGCTATGACAGAACTCACCGACCCGCAGCTGGTCCTCCAGGGGGGTGTTGGTGAGGACCACCACCTGAGGAGAGGTGGAGGCTCAGGGCAAGGGCCCGACACCAGGCCAAAGGGGAGGGAACAATGGAGGAAGGCTGGTACCGGGGGCTCAGAAGGATCCTTAAAGCTTCCGAACCATCTTCCCAGGTTCAGTGGATACTTTCACAGACTATCTACTGTGTAGCAGATTCAGCCAGGGTGAAACCCAGAGAAAAGAGAAAGGCCCATCCCTCCATCAGGGCAGGCAAGGTAGCCGGCTAGGTAATGAGGCAGCCAGGAGGAGAGACTGCGGAGAGCAGCTGACTCACTTCCGCACCGACGGCCAACAACCCTGCCTGGCCCCGTGAGTGAGTCGGGGAAGTAACCCTCCCTCAGCAGCCAAAGTCTGAGCTCACTCCTACCACACCCACTTGCTCCCAATTCTCGAGACAATGCCTGCTGAAGAGGGAGACAATGCCTGCTGAAGCGGGTGCCCCGGGATTCTTCTGCCTTCGACCCCCCGAAGGCCCACCCATCCCCACCAACTACCTCCGGTTCTGCGGCGGGACGCCCCAGGGCAGAATCTCAGCTCCCCAGCGGCTCAGCCTCAGAGTTTTTATTTAACAAATAACCAGATGGCCCTTATCACGTGCCAGCTGCTATTCTAAGCACTCAGCCCTCACAAAAACTCTTAAGAAACAGGCATTACAGTGGGTCCCAAGTCCAGACAAGAAAAATATGAAGCAGGGGAGATCGAGTGACCCCGATTGGAGACCCGCGATAGGGCAGTGTGGCTCGAGCCTGTGCTGAAGACCACTAGGCGCTGTGGGTCTCCCCATCCATACCCCTGCCCTGGGAAAAGGCTGGTCCAGGGTCTAAATCCCACCCGCATCCCCAACACGAAACCTGGCACAGAGGCTACCCCAGTTACCAGAGAACTAATGAACAAAGCAAAGACGGATTCAGAGAAAGCTGGGCAGGAGACCGGGAGGTACGCCCTCCCCACCCAAGGTACCTGAAAGCCACTAAGGAAGTCCTCGACCAGAGGCCCGGTGTAGGCACTGACAGGCACATAGCTGTTGAGCTCGGCGAGGCGGGGCTGGGAGACCTCAGCGCGGTTTTTACCGATGTCCTCCTCCCGCAGGTAGAACTGCAAAGGGGAGCCAGGGAGGAAGGGAGTGGCGGCAGAGCCCGGGGAACTGGCACCTCCGCCAGGGAGAAGGGCTGCCGAGAAGTACCTGGGAGGAGAGGTCAGCCCACTGGGCAGTGCCCTGGTCATGCAGGGTGACAGCCTTGACCCCACCGAGGATGATGTTCTTGGCGATCTCCACGCCCAGGCCCCGCAGGCCGGATACCAGGACGCTGGAGGTCTGGAGCCGCTTCATAGCCTCATGGCCCAACACGTACCTGCCAGGTTAGGTGGGGGTGGGGGGGAGGGTGTTCTGGGTCAAGGTCTGGCCTCCCAGTGCCCCTCCCGCTGCTTGGTCCAACCTAGGCCCCACTTACAGCTGCCGGGAGTAAAGGCCCTCATCTATGTCTGCTTCGCTGCCGTTCTTCGCCATTCCCTAGGGATAGAGAAGAACAGGTTTGGGGAGATACAGAGGAGGGCGTGGACAGATGCACGCTGATATGGAAGGCTTTCCCACCCACCGCCGTGCCTGCCAGGGTCCAGGAGGAAGACACTCACGTTGGTTGGCACCGAGGGCACTTCGGACAACACGGAGTGGGCAGGGGAACAGTTAGAACCCGGCTTTGGATCAGGCCCGGACACGCGACGTTTCTTGGACAGCGGCGAGCTGGACATCTGGAAGGGAAAAGGAGGGTCAGAGGTGAGCTTGGGGCATGCGAGTGTTGCAGTTGGTTAGTGGTGACTGTGGGGGAGGGGAGGGAAGACTTAAGGGCTGGTATCTCCATTTTACAGAAGAGGAGGCAGGTACAGAGAGGTGAGGTGACTTGCCCAGGGTCACACAGCTGTCAGAGCTAAGATCTGAACCCAGGTGGTCTGGCTTGCAATCCATGCTGCTGACCACTAGGCCATTCGCCTTTCTCCCCAGCCCAGCATGAGGGAGAGACTCCAGTCCTGCGGGGTGAGAGGAGTGACATGAAGAATGTCCTTGTGGGAAAGTCAGAGGAGGGTGTAGGCTCAGGTCAGACCCTGCCACTCCTTGACAGACCTCATTTAAGCATTAACCTGTGGGCTCAGTTCCCTCACCTGTGCAATAGGGCTGACAGGGCCACTTACCTACCCCACGGAGTTGCCGAAGTGATGAAAGAGAGCCCAGACCAGAGAGCCTGGCACAGAGCAGGCAGGCAACCACAAGCAGCCATACTCCTCCCCCTTAACC
>CM053612.1:67949212-67960110 GCA_028646535.1 Procyon lotor
CCCCCCCCCCCCACTCCTCAAGCCCTGTCTGCGTGTGGAGCCCCCGAAACAGGTTAACAATAATGGCGGATGAGTATTTGTTAGGAATCCTCCCTGGGCCAGATGTCACACGAAGCACTTTACGAGCCCTGCCACACTTTGTCCTCAGGGCGTCTCCGTGAGATCTGGACTACTACTGTTGTCCCCCAACTCCCACCGGAGGAAACAAATTCACTCAGGGACACCTGGTGACCTGACCAAGGTTCCCACAAACACAGTGGCCAGGCCCTGACCAGGATCCGCTGACCCTGAAGCCTAGGCCGCCGTCTGGTGTTATCACATCTCATCCCCTCAATGGTCCTGGCCCCGCAAGGCAGGGTCGAGCACCCTTGCCAAATGAGAAAACCTGAGCTCACGAGGTCAGGTTAACCTGCCTGAGCGTCACACACTGGGTCCCAGAGAGAGAACAATAGAGCCTGCTGTGGAGAGAATGTGTGTGTGACTGGATCCAAATGCCGCAGACAACAGGACCCTCAATCATTTCCCCTCACCACCAGGGCTCTCCTAAGCCAACTGTCCTCCCACACTGGGCCTTTTCTGAGCGCCCCCCGCCCCCAGTCACACTAAGCACCCCCAGGGTACCTACGATTCCATCTCAGGCAGCGGCCACACTCTGACGCTAGGCAAGAAGACAGGAGCCTCCTATCATCTACCAAGAGCTGCCTGTCAATCACAGGGTAAAGGGCTTTGTCTAATCCCAACAATGCCCACAAACGAGATAACCTCATGCCCAACATCACAAGTATGAAAACAAAGGCTCAGAGAACTCAGTCACTTGCCCACAGTCACACAGCTGGCGTGGGCCTGTTTGCCAAATGCCTCCTGGGAGAACAGAGTCAGGACCAAGCTCAGGTCCCAGCCCACGGGGCCAAGGGATAAGACGTGAAGGAGGAGGACCCAGAAGGCAGGAGGCTGGCTAGGGCCCTGAAGCCAACCAACCTAAGTACTGGGAATGCAAAGCACTAACCTAGACAAGAAAAAGTTGGTGAATTAGTATGCAGACAAAAGCAAATCATAATTTTTCCATTTACTGACTTTCTGACCTGAGGAAGGGATCTCATTTACTGAGCCTCGTTTTCTCCAAAAGCAGAGACAAACAGAATCATCCTCGAGGAGTTGCTGGGAAGATTAAAAAAAGTCTACTTCTGTGGTCAGAACTCAGCGACTTGAAGACAGAAGCTCCTCCCTGGACACCTGCAGTGGCCTCCATTACTTAGTTATGTCTTTGCCTTGTCACTGGTTTGCTCGTCTGGGACACACCATCTACCTCGCTTCCTAAATCAGAGATGATCCAGGGCCAGAGAGATCTTGAATATCTGCGCTTTTTATCTGCGGATTCCTGTTGCTGCCAACAAGGGTCTAAGCAGGTTCTGGGTGACTGTTCCAGAAGATTTCAACTGCAGAGATTTGGAACAGCCCAATCTCAAGGCAAGCAGGAGGATTCTGGGGCTGTAACCCCAGAGACGAGCAAAAATTCCCCCACCCACAGTACAAAATCAATACCCTTTCTCCCTCAACATATGCTCAGGCCCCAATAAGGACGCAAATACTATCGGTCGTTCAGCAAAGCTGAACTGGGGCTTAGAGAATTTCAGAACCTGCCTGAGGTCTCCAAACTGGTAATTTTGAAGCCTGAGCATTCTCTACCACCCAAACCAGAGAAGAAGGTTTGAGGTAAGGAGTCTGGGAGCAGGTTTGAGAGGGGGCAGGCACAGGGTCAAGTTATCAGGATGGAGAAGCTAGGGCACAGGATGCTGGGGCCTGTCAAGCCTCCTGGGAGGGATTAACTGACAAGTCTCTGGGAACAAAAAAAAAGAGGAGTCAGGAGATAGTTGAGCCCATGGAGGCTCACAGGGAGGTGGAAAAAGGGGTTAGAAGTCATGGGAGGTGGGCAGGGCCAGGCCAGGCTGTTAAGACTCATATCTGGGTCTCTGGAAAGGATCTTTTTGGGAAAGGCCAGGAAATTGCACTAGAGGTCCCCTAAGGCTACAAGGAGGTAGGAGGGGAGTAGCTGGGCCCCATGGAAGCTACACAAGAAATGGGTGGGGGATTCTGGGGCCTAAGGAGGCTGTAGGAAGATGCTGGGGTCTGGGGGGAGGTGTGTTCTCCATCAGGAGGATGCTGGGGCCCTAGGGGTCTCTGCAGATAGATGCTGTTGGCACAGAAAAACCTTTGACCAAAAATAACAGGGACTTGCAGGGAGAGCGATGTCTCTGACATCGATGTCAGAGTCCCAGGAGGCTATAAGGTGAATGTTGAGTCCTAGGGTAGGGCTGGTGAGGGATTTCTTATGGAGCACGAGGGCCTTGAGTTGATCTAATTGGTACATGCTAGGTACAGCAGCTGCTCTCACACAGTGGAAAGGGGAGGCTGAGTCCAGACAGTTCTGGTCCTAAAAAGTTCAGTAAGAAGATACTGGCTAGGTCTCCCAAGTAGGGTTGGGTTTCTCTGACCAATTATGTGGAATCCCACGGAGGCTCTGAGAGTAGATGCTGAGAAGGAGGTTTTCTACTCTGACTGAAGACAGCTGGGCCTGTTGGGGGAAGGGACATCTGACAATGATGCAGGGGTCCTACGAACCTGAAGGCCTCTAACTGATGCTAGGGACCTTAAAAGACTGAGGGCAGGTTCTGAGGCCTGATGCGAGGTTAAGGGATCTGTGAGAGAAATGGCAGCCTGGTTGGCTTTTGAAGGCAGTGGTTGAGTGAAGGGTGGGGTTCGAGGAGAGTCTGATGGAGGGGGCTGGAAGGCAACGGGGTCTGCGAGGGCAGGTGCCAGCCAGTGGAATCTGTGATGGAGAATTATGTACCCAAACAGTTCTGCCCTGGCATCTGGTCCTCTGGGAGGCTCTGAGGGAACATCCTGGGAGTGAGGAGTGTGTGATCAGGGAGCTGCTGAGGCCCACAAGCGGTCATCTCCAAAGAGAATACTGAAACTATGAAAAGGGGCATTCCCTTCAAGTAGAGGAAGCCCCTAAAAGCAAACGCTAGAGATTAGAGTCTCTAAAAGGTAAACGTTGAAGAGAACCTCTGATTAGAAATGCTGGGTCCAGAGGGCTTTCTGATGGAAGATATTAGGGCCAGGTTGGGGTTGGAGATGTGGAGAACAGGTCTCTGACATGAAGGCCAGGCCCAAATCCTCTTTCAACAGGGTCTAGTTTCCTCGGAGGCTCTGAGAGCAGATAATGCCTGTGTGAGTTGGGGGAGGGAGAGCGATCTGAAGAAAGCTGCTAGAGAAGACTTACAGAAATGAAGGTCCTCCCCCAGGGTCTAGCCCCTCTTGGAAGATGTGAGAGCAAATACTGAAGGACTAGCAGGATCTGAAAGAAGATTCTGGGGTAGGGCTTTAATGGCAAACATTCGCGGGGGGCTTCGCCCAGGAAAGTCAATCCCGTAAGTCTCTATTGGCGACTGAGGGGCACTCTGACTTGCGATACAAGGTTCAGGACAGGGTCCTGGTCCCTGACTAGGGATACTCGGCCTGAGTCTCTTAAGACCAGATCCTGGAGGGTCTGACCCCAAGGTCAGATTTCGGAGCCCGAGGGCTGGTCCAGGATGGGAAATGTCCACCCCGCCCCAAGACCGGTCCCCCTCCCCACGGATCCCTAGCATCCGAGTCACCACCGCCCATCCCGACATCAGCCTGGCCCAGCGCCGACCCAAGCTCCTCCAATGCTTCCCGAAACCCCTGCCCCGGCCAAGGCGCTGAGAAAGGCCGTTTGTTACCAATGCCGGTTCCCCGGGTCGCGCCGCCGCCAACTCCTCTAGGAGCCGAAGCCAAGCCCGGCCGCCACCCTCCTCCTTCTCCTCCTCCTCCTCCTCCCCGCCGCCTGGGCCGCCTAGAATCGCCGCCGCCTGGGCCGCCTTCTCCTCCCCCGGCCGTAGTGGTAGTGCTCGTCCCTGCCACCTCCTTCACCTCCGCCGCCGACACAAGATGGCGGCCGGAGAGCCCGAGGCCGGAACAAAACCTTGAGCCCCACCCCCCAGGAACCCGGATGCAGGCAGGCCGCGCCCATTCATGAATCATGTATAAATGGTCTCTGCCCGCTGTGACCCATCCGAAGAGGAACAGCTCCACCTGGTGGCGAAGGTGGCAGCAACTAGGAAGAACTAGGTAAAAAAAAAAAAAAAATACAAAAAAACCCCCCAAAAACCATAGATGCCACGCCCCATGGAACGTGAATAATGAATACATTGTTGCAGCCAGGCTGCCAAGGAAACTAAGAAAGGACCTCGAGGCCACATTTCCTCATCATGAATTATGCATGAGGCCGGGTGGGTTGGTGGACTAACTCCCCGTAACCAAAAAGCCAACATTAAAACATGGGAGGCCACGCCCCCTTGCTAATGAATAATTAATGATCTTACAGCAGCCCGGAAGCCAAGGAGACCAAGGCCCACATCTTTTCATGAATAATGCATGAGGCCCGGTGGGCTGGAACAAAAGGTACAGGCCCGCCTACTGCCGCATCTATTACCCTGTAAGCTAGGGAAAAAGGGCTACCACAGGGAAAACACACTCCCCCCCTCCCCCCCGGCTCATAAATAATGAACGACGATGCGGCGGCAGCTCAACCTGGAAACTCAGAGAGGTCAAGAAAGGTCCTACCCAGTTACTTATGAATCATGTATGAAGCTGGATGGACAGAAACACTCAAGACAGCCCTGCCCAGCTAGCAGGGATTCTAGTACTCCAGCCAGGACAAGACAGCCACGCCTTCCCGTTCATGAATAATGAAAGACGATGCTGCAGGAGCCACCGGGGAAACCTAGGGGAAGTGTAGCCGCCTCCTCCCCACCCCTAACACCAGGGCTGCCTTGGTCCAATCGAATTTAGACTAATATGACTTTGGCAGGTGCTTCAGTTTCCACACCTGTGAAATGGGGCTAGTAATAGAACCCATTTATCTCATAAAGGCAAAGTGTGCTATTATGAAAATCAGAGAATATGGATCCTGGTGTGAGCTAGCCATGCTGACACAGGGCGCTGTTAAATTTAAGTATTATATATTAACATAAAAGAACTATGTAAATATATATTTATATTAATATAAAATTAGTTACGGCTGAGGGTATACTCAGCCACTACAGAAACCCCCAACTTGCGGCATTATTTAAAAAAGTGTCTTAAAAAAACAAAAAACAACAATGTCTTGACCAGGCAATGAAATCTTACTCAGAACTAAAGAGAAAAAAGAAAAAAACAATGTCTTGAGACAACCAGCCGCCCCGAAGGACAATGGAAAACAGAATGCTGAGGCCACCAATGTCCACTGAATAGGTAGTCATATCTCACCAGAGATAGGACTGGAATACCAAAGCCTCAGGTACACAATAAGCACCCAATACACTTCTCTCGAATAACAACAGATCATATTAACAGACCGCATATGATGATGTGTCCTTTCCATGCTTTGTGCCACTGATCTCAGGAATGCAGAGCAGGAAATCGGTTCCTTCCTGGTGTTCAGGTCCTAGCTCAAAGGTGACCTCCTTGGAGAGTTCTCGAACCCTCACAAAAATCATTTCCACCCACCGATGACTAGCTGCGCGACCTGGGGCCAGACACTTCGCTTCCCTGGGCCACTGTTTCCCTACTCATAAAATCAGACCAATAGTAACCTACCTTGTGATGGGAGTTTAAACGAGTAAATGGGCAGAAAGGGCTTAGAACAGTGCCAGACCCAAGTACGATATGACTAACATTAGTAGCAGTATATGCCATTAAAGTGGCGGCGGCGGCGGGAGACAATGTGGCATTTGCTTAAGACTCCAGACCCTGGAACTAGATTGACTGGGTATGAATCCCGGCTCAGCCACTCGCTGACTGTGACTAACTTTAGGCAAATTACTTAGCCTCCCGGTGCCCCAGTTTCCTCACCTATAAAATGGGATAATAATAACCTACCTCCTAGGATTGTTGTGGGGATTAAATGGGCTAATAAAGTGTGAAATGAGTGTAAACTCATCTGATTATCATGCTGCCCATACCCATTTTCAGGCTCACGGAAAGATCTGCCAAAGATTACACAGCTGGCGAGGATTGATGGGATTTGAATCTAGAGCCCGTGTTGATAATCTGGAATTACTGGGCCATAGAGAGTTAAGGCTTACTTAAATCCTGGAACCTGTAAGGGAAAACTAACAGCGGGTCATGCAGATGAAACCGTAAAAGCTACACCCCTCATGAATTATGCACAATTACGCCCCTAGAAAAGCCACAGAAAACTCGGGGCGCTACTCACCTTTACGATCAATCAATGAGATCTAGTCTGCCCGACGGACTGCAGAACGCCCCTCCAGCACACCCCTCCAGCACGCTGATCCGCCCCCTCGTGAATAATTCACAAGCCGATACTTCCAGCGGACCAGGTGCGAAAGAGGCAAAAATGGGCTTCCTCAACAGCCCCACCTCCTCATGAATAATGAAAAAAGCCGCGGCCAACGAAGGCCCGGTAGCACGCTGCCCCCTCGGGAAGAGCTTAGCACACTGGTTTCCAGGGTTCCTTCCACAGCCTGGCCTGTGGGGGAGGGGGGGTCCCTCTCCCTAAAAACGTGTGGGCTCCGATCTGTCCAGTCGCCTCGCCCCGACTACCCAAGCGCGGGGGGGACCTCATCATAGAACCAGAGGTCACAAAGGCCATGGATACATCCACAATGCCACGTCGGTCCCGAACGTTCCCACTGTCACAGGACCTCTCCTGAAACAAGCTCCCCCAAAATTCCACCTTGACTTCAGGAACCTCGAACTTCGCCTCTCCCTTTGGGGAATACCCCAAAATCCTGCCTCATGGACAGAGAACTCATACACGGACCTTAAGGGTCTCCTCAAACATCCCCTTAAACCCCGTCTCCGACGGGTGTGAAGCCTGCCTCGGAGGGGAACATAAATCCCGCCTCCCAGTGATACTCCCTAAAACAGACTCCAAATCCCATCCCGGTGTCCCCAAATGCCACTTCCTAAGGGACCCATCAAAAGCAGCCACCCCAGGCCCAGAGCTCCAAATGTGCCCATTAGGGGATCCCCCAAATTGAGCCCCCTCCCCCAAAGGCTGTCCAGGGCTTGGGGGCACCGTGCTCCAGCTCACCCCCTGCGCCGGGCGGAAGCCTCGCCTTCTTGCTGGAGATGAGCCGAAGCCACGGGGCAACGGAAGAGCAAACCACCTCCGTCGTACAAGAGCCAGAGTTTGCGCGGAGCTCGGAAGCGCGGGGCCTTGAAGGGCCCCCGGTTTGGGACGTACCACAGATGCTTAGCTAGAGGGGCATCCGCCCCTGCTGCCGCGCCGTCGGCGCCCGTGTCAGAGCCAGACACCCCTACGGGTTGTGGTACTTCCCTAGCGCGCGAGGCATGCTGGGGGTGGTAGTCCTGTCTGGCCAGCGCCTGGTGCACGTGGTGGGCTACAGCGGCCGGAGTATGGGAAAATGTGAACCTGGGCTTCCGGGAATTCCGGGAGCTGTGCTCTGGGAGATGGGAAAAGGGAGTGGAACGTGTGGTACCTCCAGATGTAAAGGCACACCCATCCTACAGATGGGAAGGCTGAGGCTCAGGTGGCCAGAGGAGTCCATTCATTTGACATTTATGGAGTTCAACTGTGGGCCAGGCGCTAGGGACTCTTTCCTTGTCCTCACGGAGCAGACATTCTAGCGAGAGAGATAGACCATAAATACAGCAAATGAGTAAAAATCGTAGTTTTGCATATAAATATTTATTATGAAAGATATATGAGACTGTATAATATGAATTATATGTAATAAAATATACATATAAATACATTGTTGACATAACATAGCTAGTGTCAATATGTAACTAATTTACATCCGTATATAATAAATGTCTCAAATATGCTGTGTGTATTCTATATTCATATGTGAATATATAATTAAGAAATATGTAAATACATGTTGTATATATGTATGTGACAACTGTCAAGTGCTATGGAGAGAAATAGAACAAGACAAGGGGAAATCTGTGGGGTCAGGTTGCATTTTTCGTGTGATCAAAGAAGCCCTTGCTGAGACGGTGATGTTTGAGCAAAGGTGTTTAACAGAAAATATCTTTATCACCTTATCCCAAATTCTGTATCTCATATCCTGTCAACAGCCTCCAAATTTATTCATTTGAAAAGGATTTCTTTTTTCTTTAAGATTTTATTTATGTATTTGACAGAGAGAGAGAGAGAGAGAGAGATGACAAGCAGGCAGAGAGGCAGGCAGAGAGAGAGGGGGAAGCAGGCTCCCCGCTGAGCAGAGAGCCCGATGCGGGGCTCGATCCCAGGACCCTGAGATCAGGACCTGAGCCGAAGGCAGAGGTAACCCACTGAGCCACTCAGGTGCCCCACTGAAAAGGATTTCTTGAGTGCCTACTAAGTGCAGAGCATTGAGAACACAGCAGAGAACATACGAAGGAGACTGCCTTTGCAATAGTCAAGAACACTTTTCCATCAGGTCTTTTCCTTCTCATTCATCTTTTGCCTCACCTTGGAGAGACCTCCCTAGATACTCCCTGTAAGGTAGTCAGGGACCGCCTGAGGAAGCAGCATGTGAAAAGTGAGGAAGCAGGCCATGTATCACATGGGGGAAAGAATTCCAGACAGAGGGGGCATCAGGTGCAAAGCCTTGAGGTTGCACGTCCCTGTCTGAGGAAGAAGGCAGAAGTCTGTGTAGTCAAGAGAGGAGCGAGGACGGGAGAACACTGGTGATGAGATCTGGGGCCATGTCAAGGAGGGTATTATAAGCCAGGCTGAGATGTTTGGGTTTTGTTCTAAGATGCATGGGGAGCTGTGAAAGGATTTTAAGCAGAGGCATCCCCTTATATAAATTATGTTTTAGCATAAACAAGTTGGCTGCTCCACATGGAGAGAACACAAACTGTAAGGGGAAAGATGGGAGCCGGGAAACCAGCGGAAAGGCCACCGTGAAGAGTCCAGAAGCGATGAGAGAAGATCAGACTAAGATGGTAAAAGTGGGAAAGGGTGAGGAGAGATTCGATTTCAGATTGATTTGGAAGGTGAAGACGCCAGGATTTGCCAAGAGATCATGATAGAGGACATGAAGAGTAGAGAGGAGTTCTAGCTGCCCCCCAGGTTATTAGCCTGAGCGGCTAGAAGGATGGAGTTGTCATCAACTGACAGGGGAAATACTCCATTAGAAACCAGGTGTGGGACAAGACCAGGCGTTTGTTTTCGGATGTGTTACATTTGAGACGCACGTTGGACATCCAAGTTGTGGTATGTGTCGGTTGAGTGAACAGTTGGGGACCAGGTGTGAAATTCAGGGGAGGGAGGGAGGTCTGGGGCTGGAAATATGGATTTGGGGACTGACAGAGGGGACAGCCGAAGGCATGGGTTTGGCCGAGTTCTTGTCTGAAGAATTGATGGCCCTCAAATGGATCAGTGGGAGTCACTGAGGCAGGATTTGGACTTTCCCAAGTGAGAAGGAAGAGCGTTGCAGTTGGAGGGAAGAGCTTGAGCAGAAGCCCATGGAAGTGAGAAAGCAGGGAAAAGAGAGGGAGGAGGAGGTGGGGGTGAGAGAGAGTTGTACCATTTTGCTTTGCCTGCGCCCACGAACGAGAGTGTCTTGTGAACTCTGTGGGAGGGAGCTTGGGCATCTTTTCATAAGTTTAAAGGTATTTATGGGGGCACCTGGGTGGC
The DNA here is from genome assembly GCA_028646535.1 of Procyon lotor. Lineage (NCBI taxonomy): Eukaryota > Metazoa > Chordata > Mammalia > Carnivora > Procyonidae > Procyon > Procyon lotor. Next base: position 67,958,901 of record CM053612.1, read on the forward strand.
TCAGTCGTTAAGTGTCTGCCTTCGGCTCAGATCATGATCCCAGGGTCCCAGGATCGAGCCCCACATCGGGCTACCTGCTCGGCAGGAAGCCTGCTTCTCCCGCTACCATTCCCTCTGCTTGTGTTCCCTCTCTCGCTGTGTTTCTCTCTGTCAAATAAATAAAATCTTTTAAAAAAATAAATAAAAAAAATAAAGGTATTTATGGTTCTTGTTTTTGGGGAATTTTCTGTTTGTGTCCTTTGCTTATTTCTATTGGGTTGCTGTACTTCTCATGGATTTTTAGGAACTCTTTATATATTAGCCTTTTTTGTCTTTTTTTCCTAGCTTTTTTTTTTTTTTTTTAAGTGAGAGTGATTTGAACAGTTGTGGAATGTGTATTTATTCATACTTCGAAGAACTGGTATATGCCAAACCCTGTTTTAGGCATTAGGGACACAGTGGTGAGCAAGGCAGGATAAAAGCCTCTTTCCTCGTGGAGGTTTTGTTCTGGTGAAGGAGACAATAGAGTGAATGAAAAAATAGAGAGAGAGGATGTTACAAGTTGAGAAGTTTTGTGGAGAAAAGTAACGCAAGGAGCGGGGCATAGGGAGTATGGTGGGGGAGGGCTTGCAATTTTAAACAGGGTAAACAGGGCAGGCCTCATTAAGGAGGTGACCTTTGAACTTTCAGATGGCGTGTCTCCTTCAGTCTGGAACAGTTCTTTAGTCTTCCCTTGACCTTCAGGACCTTGACGCTTTTGAAGATGAGAAGCCAGAATTTTGTAGCATGTTCCTCAGTTTGGTCCTATCTAATGCTTCCTCACGGATAGATTGCTTCTGCATTTGGGATGGGACTCTCACAGAAGCGTCGCTGACTCCTCATTTCATTCTATCAGATGGCTCGTGATTTTAATACTGATCATGTCCGCTGTGTTCCCTTCATTAAGCTGGTATCTGCCGGGTTTCTCTACTGTAAAGATACTCTTTTTCCCTTTGAAAATAACTGACACGTATTTCATAGGGAGATAGTTTGAATCTGTGTGAATATCCCGTTCCTCACCAAAGTGTGACTGGGGGCTAGTCTGACAACTAGTTTTAGCATTCATAAGTTTTCCAAGTCCATCACTGTTGATAATTATTGGTGTTATTAGTTGACATTCTACCGTAAAGAAAATATTTCCCTTCTTCTCCAATTATTTATATATCTTTCACCCATTCATTTTTTTTTTTTT
>CM053612.1:67960610-67989046 GCA_028646535.1 Procyon lotor
AGAGAGAGAGAGAGAGAGGAGGAAGCAGGCTCCCCGCTGAGCAGAGATTCCAATGTGGGGCTTGATCCCAGGACCCTGAGATCATGACCTGAGCCGAAGGCAGAGGCTTTAACCCACTGAGCCACCCAGGCGCCCCTATTATTTGTTCTTTACATTTGTTATCTGTTTTTATAGAAGTCGACTCCAAGAGGGCAGAGATTTTTGCCTGTTCTATTCAGGATAACCCTGTCGCACAGTAGGCACTTGGTAAATATTTGTGGGATGAATGAATGAATAAAGGAGGGACTGAGGGAATGAACCCTTCCAATGACGGTTGATTCCAAGATGCCTTGTCGCAATCCGGGTTGGCCCTGGATTTGCTCCTCTGACTCATGCAGAGTCCTCTGATCTCTGATACATTAGCTCCGCTTACAAACGTGAACATTTGAAATCGGAATCATGCCACTGTGATGAATTTCTTTTTTTTTTTTAAAGATTTATTTATTTACTTATTTGACAGAGAGAGAGAGAGAGAGAGAGATACAAGTAGGCAGAGAGAGAGGGAGAGGCAGGCTCCCCGCTGAGCAGAGAGCCCGATGCGGGGCTCGATCCCAGGACTCTGAGATCATGACCTGAGCTGAAGGCAGAGGCTTTAACCCACTGAGCCACCCAAGTGCCCCGTGATGAATTTCTATTAAGAGAGCTTGTCCTGGGGGCTCCTGGTGGAGATCACTCGGTTGAGCATCTGCCTTTGGCTCAGGTCATGATTTCGGGGTCCTGGGATTGAGCCCCATGTCTGGCTCCTTGCTCAGCAGGGAGTCTGCTTCTCCCTCTCCCTTTTCTTCTGCTCCTGCTCTCTCTCTCTCTCTCAAATAAATAAATAAAATCTTACAAGAAAGAAAGAAAGAAAGGAAGGAAGGAAGGAAGGAAGGAAGGAAGGAAGGAAGGAAGGAAGGAAGAGAGAGAGAGAAAGAAGAAAGAGTTTGCCCTGATATGAATTATGAGCCAGTTTAATTCCTTGTTCAATGCCTACAGTGATGCCCTTAACCTAAAGCCAGTTTGGGCCATTTTCACTTTTCTGAAACTGTTTACAGTGGGATGAATCACTTTCAGGTTAATTTTTACAGGGACGATTGGATTCGTGCATCAATTTTCTTGTCTTGTTTCAGCAATAATGGCTTTGCCCCAGATATCCTCTTGGAGTCAGGCTGCTTCGGGAATCCTCCTGCTTGTCCCCTCAGCCGGAAATGCCCTTGTATCTCTGTAGTTCATCTCTTGTTTTCGTCACACTACTTTCCTGAAAAAAAAAAAAAACAAAAAACGAAAAAATGAAAAACATCTTTTTTAAAAAATCATTTTCAACGAGGCCTAAGCTGACTGCCCTATTTTGTTTTTATTTTTAAAGATTTATTTATTTGAGAGAGAGAAAGAGAGCACGCGAGCGGGGAAAGCGGCAGAGGGAGAGGGAGAGAGAGAGAATCTCAAGCAGACTCCCCACCGAGCTCGGAGCCTGACATGGGGCTTGATCTCACCACCCTGAGATCATCATGACCTGAGCCCAGATCAGGTAACTACCCTATTTAAATACCAGCTTCTGTCTCCTTACACTCCTGATCCCCCTTGAGTTTGTTTGTTTTTTGTTTGTTTTTAAGCCATCTCCACACTCGATGTGCAGCTCGAAGTTACGACCTAGAGATCAAGAGTCAGATGCTTCATGGACATAGCCAGCCTGGCACCCTCTGGTCCGCCTGAAATTTAATGCATACTTACCATCCCCTAACATACAGATAGTGCCATTGGTTGCCTTGTTTATTGTTTGTCTCCCTCTGCTGGAATATAAGCTCTAGGAAGGCAGGAAGTTTTGAATCTTTTGTTCCCCGCTGTCTCCCCACTGATTATAAGTGCCCGGTATCCAGCAGGCACTCAATAAATATTCGTTGGATGAATAGCTCCTGTCATGCTGAGCTTTTTTTGTGTGGCCAGTTTTCACCGAGTCTAATATTTCAGGATCCTTCTACCAGTTTTTCCTCAACACATTTTAAAGCTCAGAGTTTTGCTTGCCATCAGTTTACTCCATGGTGCTTACGTCTATCGGTAACAGTCGTGAATCTGGGAAGATATTTTGTTTTTATTTCCTGGGTAATCCATGACAAAAACCGTACGCAACGCCCCTTGTGCAGTCCAGAATTGTCTGAGACAAGCTTCGCTAAATCTTCTGGTCAACTCTGTGTAATATATGAAATCTAAGCTTCTACGCGCCCCCCCCCCCCCGGGGCCCTATGGATCTCATAGCCACTCTTTCCCTGGAAGAGCCTAGAGTTTCCAGCGAGCACAATATTCCAGCCACACTGGCCTTCTGGTGGAACTTACCCGTGGGTTTCTGTGTTTGTTAACTCCGGGCTTACCCACCATCTTGAGGGAGGTCCTGGAGGACCCAGACTGTTTTAGTGGGGGTGCCCCCGAAGAATCGAAGTCAAGTTGTTTTTTGGGATGGAATTCCAGGAAACACCTGTGGGGCAGTGGGGGAGTGGGACAGCAAGACAGAAGAGAGAAAGCAGCCGATGGAGACTGTTAATAAGTCTCTTATGAACGCTAAGTCAACTTAGCGTTCTTTGGGGGTTAACCTGAGCGTGTTCCCATCGAGGGGTTCTGGGGAGCAGCGGAGAACACACACCTTAGAGATGTCCCATCTGAGGGCAGAGGGGGCAAGGGTACTTATCTACCAGCTCTCATCTGTCATTGTTTGTTTTTTTTTTTTAAGATTTTATTTATTTATTTGACAGAGAGAGAGAGCACAAGTAGGCAGAGAGGCAGGCAGAGAGAGAGGAGGAAGCAGGCTCCCTGCTGAGCAGAGAGCCCGATGTGGGGCTGGATCCCAGGACCCTGAGATCGTGACCTGAGCTGAAGGCAGAGGCTTAACCTGCTGAGCCACCCAGACGCCCCTCATCTGTCATTGGTTAAGGGCTGCTGCCAGGGCGTGTTCATTTCCTGGCCCTTCCAGCCTGCCAGGCCCACACACGGAACAGAATGGCCTTCTGCAGCTCGAGAGGAAGCCCTCCAGCGACGACACACAGACACCGGTGGTTGGCCTTTGGCCGGCGCACAATGGGGCTGCAAGGACACGTGGATACGGCCCGGGAACTGACAGTGTCTATTACCCGGCCCGTGACCGTCTTATTCTCGGGGCATTGCTCATAATAAATGCCCTGTGAGATTGAAGGATGAAGGCGGCTGTTGTCCATTCTGTTGCCAGAGCAGAGCTGGGTCCAACAGATCGAGGTTCAAACATCCTTGGGGCCAGATGGTAGGGCGAAAGCCCTCTGTGTTTAGGCCCTCCGGGCACTCACGCCGGCCCCCGCCGTCACCCCCACGCTGGGAAATTCCAGAGGCCAGCGATCCTGGTATGTATCAGTGTCTGGTACACTGTCAGGACTTGGCCCAGGGTAGGTGACAAACTTCCACCTCTTCATCTCAGTGTGGTCCTTAAAAGTGGCTCACCAGAACGGCCACAGTGAGAATGATGGAGGGTGCCCAGCGATGGTGGGGATGCGGCGTTCGCCACTGAGGGGTGTGGAGATGGGAAACCAGGCGTCATTTACGAAGCTGATCCCATTTTGCCCATGACTTAGGCCCTAGGTATATGCCCAAGAGAAACTAGTACATCTATCCATCAAAAGATGTATACAACAAGGGATTCCTGGGTGGCTCAGTCGGTTAAGCCTCTGCCTTCGGCTCAGGTCGTGATCCCGGGGTCCTGGGATCGAGCCCCGCATCGGGCTCCCTGCTCGGGGGCTGCTTCTCCCTCTGCCCCTCCCCCTGCTTTTGTGCTCTCCCTCTGACAAATAAATAAATAAAATCCTTAAAAAATGTATTTAACAACAAAAAGATGTGTATAAGAATGTTCACAGAATCGGGGCACCTGGGTGGCTCAGTCGGTTAAGTGTCAGCCTTGGGCTCAGGTCATGATCCCAGGGTCCTGGGATGGAGCCCCGCATTGGGCTCCCTGCTCAGCGGGGAGCCTGCTTCTCCCTCTCCCTCTGCCCACCACTCCCCCTACTTGTGCGTGCTCTCTGTCAAATAAATAAAATTTGGGGGGAAAAAGAATGTTCACAGAATCATTCTTTTTTTTTTTTTAAGATTTTATTTATTTATTTGACAGAGAGAAACACAGCAAGAGAGGGAACACAAGCATGGGGAGTGGAAGAGGGAGAAGCAAGCTTCCCGCCGAGCAGGGAGCCCGATGCGGGGCTCGATCCCAGGACCCTGGGATCATGACCTGAGCCAAAGGCAGATTCCCAACCAACTGAGCTGCCCAGGGGCCCCTGTATGTACATTTTAATTCGATGGTCAGAATAAAGAAATTTTGCGGTGGCTGGTGTGGCTGGGAGGGGAGGGAAGGTGGAATTGTTGCCATCAGGAAGGAAGCAGAAGAATAGATTTTTAGGATTTAGTCTGACTGCTGGCTCCTGTTTGGCCAGAATGGAGGTTTCTTGAGATCTTGGGAGCTTGAGAAGGAGGCAGAACTGGGGGGCAGTGGGGGGGGAGTTGGAAGTGTGCAGCCTCAGAGGCCGTAAGGCCACTGATGTTAGGTCACGGCGCCTATACGGGAGGTAGCAATAAGATCACATTTCTCAAGCACATACTGTCCCAGTCCCTGCTCTGAGCACGCGGGCGTGCCCGAACCCCTGCGCTCGTGCGGCTGACCTCCCGGGTGGGGTCAGCGGGGGGACAGGTTCTCTAGGGTATGGTGGCGGCAGACTGAGGTTTATCATGGGGAGTCCTCCCCCAATACACTCGGGTACTTGGCGGCTGGGATAGCGCGTCCCTTTCACTTCCAGTCCCAGTGACTGCGGGCTGGAAGGTGGAGAGTGCTCCCTTTACACATTGGGATCCTCCACTTCGGGGTCTAGGCTCCGGCTGGGAGACAGGCCCCACGGGGAAGCACTCAGGAAGTGAAATTGCTCACTCCCAGGAAGCCTCGCGTGGATGTGGCTCCCACTTTAGCCACAGACCGGCGGACTGGGGCTCCTCCTGAGACTCGGTAGCTGGGGCTAGAGACATCACCTCTAGCGGTGGGCCTGTCGGGACAGATTTTCTTCCAGTAGCCGGTGACTGGGGACTCCTGCGCTCTCCCAAGTCCCAGGCGGGGACATGCAGAGAGGGCAGCAATGAGCACGTGTGGAGTTTTGGAGTATGAGCTGTGGGACAGGGCCATGGGGGAGAGGGCAGAGATGCCAGGGGCGTGAAGGGGCACCCAGGTGTCCAGACTTAACAGGGATTTAGGAGAGACTCCCTGGAAAGAAACAGACGGCCGGAGCAAGTCTCCTGAGCTCCATCTTCCAGAACACAGAGAGACAGAGAGAGACAAAGACAGAGGGAGGCAGAAAGAATGAGCCCCTGATGCGAGGAGACAGCCTATTCCAAGAAAGAGCGTGCAAGGGGAGAATTCTTGGGAGAGAGGGGCCAAGGGGAGAAGGGGAGCAGGCAAAGACATGCATGCTTACGCAGAGATGCCTTTTTTTTTTTAAGATTTTATTTATTTGAGGGGTGTCTGGGCGGCTCAGTCGGTTAAGCCTCTGCCTTTGGCTCAGGTCATGATCTCAGGGTCCTGGGATCGAGCCCCACATCGGACTCTCTGCTCAGCAGGGAGCCTGCTTCCCCCCACCCCCCGCCTGCCTCTCTGCCTACTTGTGATCTCTCTCTGTCAAATAAATAAATAAAATCTTTAAAATTAAATAAATAAATTTTATTTATTTGACAGAGAGAGACACAGCAAGAGAGGGAACACAAGCAGAGGGAGTGGGACCTGGGAGCGGGAGAAGCAGGCTTCCCGCCGAGCAGGGAGCCTGATGCAGGGCTTGATCCCAGGACCCTGGGATCATGACCTGAGCCACCCAGGCGCCCCTGAGATGTGTGTCTTGAGTGTGAGACCACCCAGACTGGGACAGAAGGGGAGAGAGAGAGGCATCCAGACCCACCAAGACACAAGACGGACAGAAACACCAAAGCACAGAGAGAAACAGAGAAGGTGGCGAGGGAGACAATGGCTCATCCTTGGCAATAGGGAAGCCCTGCTCTAACACACCACCCTCCATTCCCAGTCGTCCTGGCCCTTCTTCTAAGAAGGTAGCCATTGATTTCTTCCCATATGCCACACCCTCATCCAGAGGAGCCCCGAACCACCCTTAAGGAGCCAGACTATTCTGCTGGAGCGGGATGCCACAGGGAAGAAGACTAAAGTGCCAGACACACGGGTGAAGAAGCTACCTGGGACGTCCACCCCAGCTAAAGGTGCCTCCAGCCCCTTTCCCAACCATCTGACTGCAACAACCTGAGGCCCCAAGAGGAGCCACTTAGCTAAGCCCAGTCGACCACGGGACCATGAAAGAGAATGCTAAATTGTCATCTTAAGCCACTAAGTCTTTGTTAGCCAGCAACAGATAACCAGAACGCCCAGAAAAGGCTACAGTGGCCTTTTAAGACCTGACACGCCCATTCCCACACCCTCCCCCCACCACAAGCACACAACAAAATCAACAGCAGCCAGTCAGACTTTTAGTCCCTTTAATTAGGTGCATTGAAGAAAGGGCAGAAGGACGGGCAGGAGGTGGAGCAGGTGATGTTTCTTGAGCCTCACTTGACAACGGGTCAGTCCTCATCCTCCGGTAGCTGGATCTTGCTGGGGTCAAAGCAGTTGGATTCCATGATGGGGAGGCCATTGGCCTCTCGGTATTTAACAAGCCTCTCAGCTTCTCGGCGGGCCCACTCCTGCATTCTGGAGGCAGCAGCAGGGGGGTAGATGTGAGGGAGCCTCGCTGGACACCAATCCCCATCTTAGCTCCCCAAGCCCCACTGGCACAAAGAGCAGGATTCCTGGCTCTGTCCCCTTTGACCTCCACCCCCACCCATCCCACTCTCTCGGACACCCCCATGCACCTGTAATCAGGCAGATAAGCTATAAACGTGCTGCCAAAGACCAAGACGATGGAGAAGCCAAAGAAAAAGATGACCCGCATGTTCCAGAGGTCCACAACAGGGTCCTTGTCATAACCGTGGGAGTCTGGGTTCTGTGGCAAGAAGAAGAGGTCAATGAGCGCTTCCTGTGGCTCCGCAAAAGCCTCATGCTGGCCCTGTGTAAGCTGGTCTCCAGTTTCACCTCAGACCAATCTCCCCTCTCTCTACTCTTAGGAGTTGTCAAACTCCTTCCTACCACAGGGCCTTTGCACTTACTGTTACCTCCGCCTGGAAAGTCTTTCCCCCAGATAGCATCATGGCTAGATCTGTCTCCTTGCTCGGCTTCATAAACACTTCCCTTAGGAGGCACTCCCTTGTCACCTTATCTGTTACTTATCTGTGCCTTAAACTATAGGATACTACCACTTCTATAGGTTAAACATGGTTGAACATTGCCAATTTCCCATGGTTTCACCTAACAAAATTACCCGCTACCCCCAAGTCACTCCCCATCCAGTTATCTTGCTTAACTTTCTTTCTAGCAGTTATTAGCTTAGCAATGTAGCGGTATCTCCCCCAGATCCTATCACATTATCTTATTACATACTCAATATCACTGTTCCCAAATATTTTACATGTTTATCTTCTGTGCTCTCCATTACCATGTAAGCTCTAGGAGAGCAAGGGCTTTATCTGATTTCCACATTGCTAAACCCCTAGGGCCCTGAACCGCCCTTAGCACACAGCAGGCCCTGGCTCCTTATTTACAGAATGAATGAATAAATGAGGAAGCATCCTATACATTCAAGCCAGAGGATAGTACTGATGAAGAACCTACTGTGTACCATACACAAACTTCACGATGCATCAGTGAGGCGGAAAGTAACAATAATGATTAACACCTTCTAATGCTGAATACTAGGTGCCAGCTGCCGTTCTGAACGTTTTGACTCATTCAATTACATGAGGCAGATGTAGCGTTCTACTTTCTAGAAGGCGTCCTCATACTTTCCCCATTTTACAGAGGCACCAAGGAGTTAAGCTACTTGACCAAGGTCACAAAGATGAACAACTGTCGGTGCTTGTATTCCAACCCCGGGCATTCTGATTTCAGAGTCTCTGCTATTACCACAGCACAGCGGCCCTGGTTCCCCCGCAACGTTCAGTTCGGCGAATCTGGCTGGGTAAGTCACTTAACATCTTTATGCTTCAGTGTCCTCATCTGTAGAATAGGTATGCTCATAGTACCTACTTCGAAATTGGGTTGTTTTGAGGATTAGATAAGATAACGTACGTAAAGTGTTTAGAGCACTGGCATGGAGCAAGCACCACAGGGGTGTTTAGTATTACTGTCATTATGCGATATTGCTTCTAACGTGTTTTGAGCATTGCCCACTTCAGGTTTGATATCTGTCGCAAAACAAAACCAATCTCGCCCCCAGCCCTGAACTGAAGATTCCCAGGGGACAAAGAAGGAACTCAACTAGGCAAAGTTCCCAAGTCTCCGAGGATTTCACCAGCAGCGCAATCCACAGCCGCTTAAGTACGTCCTCTACGGCGTCCCGTCCGCCGGCCCCCGATTGACCCTTCTGGCGTCCCGTTTCCCCTCCCTCTCACCTTCTCGTAGAGGTTTTCGTCCTCCGGATCTGGGTCCTCCTGCCAGGGTACGGTCGGTTCCGGCGCCCGCTTCCCAGCCACTGCCGACGGGGCGATCACGGCCCTGGACGAGCTGGATTCCCAGCGAACGCGGGCGGCCGGGAGCCCTCGCGTCGCCGCTACAGCCAAAAGGCGGCGAGCGCTCAAACCTAACAGCCCGGCCGCCATGACAGATTGTGCTGCAGGCTCTCAGGGGCGGGGACGGAAATGCGACTGTGCGCAGCTGCAGTTGGCCTGGGCGCGACAATTGTCGCTCCGCCCCCGCCGCACTAAATAGGTCCCGAGCCCGGATTTAGTTTTCAAGGGAGGCGAAGCGCTGAGTGGCCCTCTTTCCTTCCCTCTGTCATGGCCTCACGGGGGCGACCATTTTCCTAACCTCGGTCAGGCCGAGGAATTTCTGGCTGATAGGTCTGCCCAGTCCCTCGATGAGAAAGCGTTGACATTGGGTGGATGCAGGTCCCAGCCAATGGCACGGAGATTTCCTTCGCCCCCCTGGGGAAAGGGGCGGAGCTTCCGTTTGTCTTTCATCTTCGAAGGAAGCCAAGCTTCTAAAAAGCGGGCCTCGCCGGATTGGCCAATAGCTACTCCTTTTCGCGACTTGCGAGCGTTCGCTGGGAGAGTGGGGAGGTGGCATACGCTTGCCAATCAGAGCGGCCCGGGGCTGGCCGTCGGCGGCCGGCGACCAATAGACGAGGCCGGCCAGAGCGCGCTCCCTTAGTAGGTGGATGGTGGTCGAAGCGCCGGCTCCCTGCTCGTCGTCGCCATTTTGTGCTGGTGACTGCGGCCGGCCGGGAGTAGGCGGCAGTGGTTTTCCCGGGGAGGGTAGCGCGCTTGGCGCTTCTCCCCTCCCCGCTCCTCCGCCCTTCTGCCTCCAGCCTCGGACTTGGCGGTGGTGCGGGCCGGCTCCAGCTGAGCTGGGAGAGTTGGAGGAGGTGGCGGCGCGCCGAGGTGATGTCCGGGAGCCCTCCCTTGACAGCCCGGGCCGAGAAGGTGAGCGTCGTCGCTGGTCGTGGGGGCGGAGGTAAGGGGCCGGGCGCGGAGAGGAGGCGCGAGGGCGGACCACGGGACGTAGGCCCGGGCTACGCGCGGAACCGAGGGGTGCGTGCATGGCCTGAGCCCGGGAGGGGGTGTCTTCCCCCCCCCCCCCGCTTTTGAGAGCGGAGGCGCGTGCGCGATTGGGGCACAGAATGGGTGCACGCGGGCTGGGGGAAGGGAGGGAGCGATGGGAGTGGGCTTCCGTGGCTTAGTGTATCTGCGACACCGAACTTTATCCGTGCAGGGGCCGAGGTCTTTATCCAGAGGGGAGGGGGTGTGCTGTCTGCTCCGTGTGACTTGGGTACTTACCGATCCGTGGGGAAGCGTTCTGTGGCTCCGGTCCTTATTCTTGGGTGGGGGAGGAGGAGAAAACCGTCTGTGTGACTCTGGTCTTTATTCTTGCAGTCTGTGCTGTAACTCAGGTCCTTATCCACGGGGAGGGGTCCTATCCATAGGGAGTTCTTCTTGGGACTGGCCCTAACCAACCCGCTTGCTAGTCGGGGAGGGAGCGCAAGGAATGTATGCGTGACTTACTGCCCCTTTTTGGGGGAGGAGTTCGTATCTGTTACTCTGACGCTCATCCTTCGAAGGGGCCTCAGTGTGTGATTATGGCCCGTATTTATTTGTGGGTTCCTGTCTTGTGATTTGGGCCCATAGTTATTCGGGGCGCGTGTCTGTGACTTTGGTCCCTATCTGTTGTGGATACCGGTGTGTGACTCTGACCTCTTTGCCAGAGTCTACTGAGGGTTTTACATCTGGCTCTCATCCACCGGGGCCCCTGGTTGTGATTCTAACTCTTACCCATCTGGGAGCAGGCAGGCCTGGTTCCCTGTGGCTTAAGGAAGAGAAAATTGGTTGTGTGTGTGTATACATGGAGAAAAGGTGTGGTGGCAACCTAATGTTGGGCAGCTTTGCCTGATTCCTGCTCAGAGGGTGGGGCCTGAAGATTCTGGGATACTTCTTGGTGACCCCTGGCCAGGTCACGTGGCTCTGGGGACTGGGTTCTCGTGGCAGCCCGCAGAGTTGGATGAAGTGACTGCCCCTTCCATCCCAGCAGAAGAGCACAGCGTTTGGGAACAGCCTCAAAGGGCTCCTTTTACCTCTGAATAAGTTGTACCCAGAGCCCTGGGGGAGAGAACCACCTTGGGACCTGGCTGCGCAGAAGAGACAGGGCTCAAGGCTGAGCCAGTTGCGGAGTGAGGGCCAAAGCTGTGTTGGCCCAGAGCCCAGGGAGGCGTCAACTGTCTCGCTGCCAAGTTAGCCCCTTCACCCTCTAGGCCTTTTGTGGTCTTCTGCTGTCTTGTAGGGGGCAGCCAGCATCTTGTTGGGAGGATGAAATGGCACCTGGGGCCCCGTGGAAGGAGCCTGGTGGGTGCCTACAACTCCCGTTGTGAAGTCTCGCCTCCGTGCCTGATGTGCCTGATCTTAGACAAGTTGTCCGGCGCCGAGAGCCCCCTGGGCAGGTAGCTCCAGGCTCAGACTTGTCTGCCAGTCTCAGGTGGCAGAGCCCTGATCACACAATAGGTAGTGCCACCAGGTCTCTGCGGGATGCTCCCTGTCTGCTGGAGGCCTTGCTTTTTCTGTTTTATTCTATTTAAGTGAGCTCTGCGCCCAGTGTGGGGCTTGAACCCATGACCCCGAGTTCCAGAGTTGCATGTTCTGACTGAGCCAGCCAGGTGCCCCCGGCCTTGCTCTTTTTAGGGCTGTGGGCTATAGCCTCACGTTTGTGGGGAAAGGAAGGAGCAGGCCAGGTAGGGGCTGCCTTCCCACTCTGGTCCACAGGAGCACCAGGAAGTTGGGAAACAATGTCCCCGGGTTAAGGGACAGCAGAGAGCCTTGACAACAAGGGTTTCTCAAGGAGGCCCCAACTGCCTTGACCCCTTTCTTCCTTCTACTCTCCCCAGAGTCCCTGCAGGAGGCATCACCCAGGCTGGCAGATCATGGTGGCAGCAGCGGGGGTGGCTGGGAAGTGAAACGGAGCCAGCGGCTGAGGAGGGGCCCCGGCAGCCCCCGCAGGCCCTATCAGGACATGGAGTATGAAAGACGGTGAGTTACCCGCTCCCACCCCTACCAAGCATCCTAGGCTTATCCCCGGGTAAGAATTGGTCCAGGAAGGTGCTAGGAGGGGACTTCCGGGCTGAGGAAACGGCGCAGCAGATGATTGGTTTCTTTTCAGACATTTACTTGGCACCTGTTGTGAGCCAGGACCTGGGCTAGGCTCTGGCAGTGCAGTGGCGAGTGAGACAGATAAGCCTGCAGCCTTCCTCCTCAGGGTCTCGCAAGGGAGACCGCACAGTTTACAGGTGATTTAAGAAACAGCTTGATAGGTGCCGCGGTGGACTGTGGAGTTGGGAAAGGATCGAGAGAGGGGGGAATGGAGGCCGAGGCCCAGGTTCCCGGTTGGGGTGACTCAGATACTCACCAGGGTGTGGGCAGCCATTGCAGGAGGAGAGGCAGAGGTGGGCGGCGGGTGGGTGGTGGGTGGTAAGTGCCCGTGGATTCTCAGGGGAGGGGTGTGGGCTGTGGCTTCGGGTTGGAGGGATGGATGGGCGTGGTGCCTGAGGAGTCGGGTGTTTGTGCAGGACAAGTGTGGGGCAAGCCGGGTCAGATGATGGGACACTTCAGGGACAGGGTGGGCTGAGGCTGGCGGGATCCTTGTCTTGGAATGGGATACTCTCGGGCGGTTATTTTTATTTTATTTTATTTTTTTCCCGTGTGGTTATTTTTAAACTGGTACGAACAGGAAATGGCCGGGACACTTGGTAAAATACAGAGACCCTGGGCCAACTCTCACCGTCCTGGTGGATCACTCCAGTTGACTTCTCATGCAGATCATCTGTTCCTGACCTGACGTATTAAGAGTATATGGGGAAAGTAGACCTAATGCTCCCAGAAAGCCTCTATTAAGAGTCAGTCGATTTATCAAAAAGTCAGGGAGGAAATAATTTTTTTAAATGTCTTACAAAGGGTTTCTTCTTCCACCACCCCCTTTAAAAATGCTTTCTGAAAAGCGAGCCCAAGTATGAGATGTGGTCATCATCTAGTGTTATTCAGTCTTCTTTTAAAAAAAAAAAAAAAAATGTTGGGGCGCCTGGGTGGCTCAGTCGTTAAGTGTCTGCCTTCGGCTCGGGTCATGATCCTGGGGTCCTGGGATCGAGCCCCGCATCGGGCTCCCTGCTCCACAGGAAGCCTGCTTCTCCCGCTACCATTCCCTCTGCTTGTGTTCCCTCTCCGGCTGTGTTCCTCTCTAATAAATAAAATCTTTAAAAAAAGAAAAATGTCTTTTGAAAACATTCAAGTTTTGGGTGATATCCTCTGGAAATGCTCTGTGGCAGTTTCTGAGTTTGAGTGGGTGACGGACTTCAGACTCTTTAACCAAATAAAGCCACTGTCTTTCTTTTGGCTTTCAAGTGCAGAGGTTTGAGTTCAATCATGCCTTTTCACTTCAAGGTGGGTTTCTATCACAGGTCGCTACAGGGCCTTAGTGTATTTGTTAAGTATTGCTGTATTTGTTTTTTCCCTTCTCATTTCCAATTCCAGTGGCTGTAGGCAGCTGCTTTGTCCCGTTTGAAATGTAGTCTTCTAAAACATGTAGCATTGTTTTGAGTGTCGGTGTTTTCAGTTATACAGATGACCAAGTGCTACAATTTTCATTCTGTTTCCTGAACTTTGTATTACCCAGCACTGCATTTTTAAGACGTGTCTCCATTGCCATGTGTATGTTAGTGCTTTGCTTCTAATTGGTCCCAAGGGTACCATGGTGTGTGCCTGTTGCCTTCTACTTAATGATTCCCTCAAGGATGGGTACCCGTAAACTCCGTCACTTTTTTGTCTGGTAATCTCTGCTTTCAGAAACTTCTCTGCTCCTGCGTCTGGATCACAAAGATGATTTTCACGCTATAGTTTTCCCTTTCACATTCAGATCTTTAATAACATCTAAGAGTACACTTTTGAATGTGGTATAAGGTAGGTTCTGGTTTTGCAGCCCTCCATATAGTAGGCGGCTTTCCCAGTGTACCTTTGAAATAGTCCATTCTTTCTTTATTGATTGTAGTACGTCATCTCATTTCAAGTTCCCTCATGTCCGAGGATCGGTCTTGAGTAATCTGATTTGTTTCATTGGTCTATTAGCTTAATTCTCATGCCAGAACCTTACTGGTTTTGTTGTTTTGTTTTATAGAATCTCTTAGCTCCCACTTTACTCTCTTACTTATCAAAGCTGATTTTAGCCATTTATGGGACTTACATAAAAAATATATCAGGTCCCTGAAAAACATTCAAGAATTTTGATTAAGATTGCATCAAATTTATATATTAATTTGGGGAGAATTGTCATTTTTGTTAAGTGGTGATCTCATCTAAGAGCTGTATGGAGAATATTTTAAAATTCGTTTAAAGGACATACGAGGGGCGCCTGGGTGGCTCAGTCAGTTAAGCATCTGCCTTTGGCTCGGGTAATGATCTTGGGGTCCTGGGATCAAGCCCCACATCGGGCTCCCTGCTCCCTGGAGAGTCTGCTTCTCCCTCTGCCTCCTCCTGCCCAGGTTTGTGCTTTCTCTCAGTCTCTCAAATAAATAGATAAATAAATAATCCTTTTAAGAATTAATTAATTAAAATAAAGGACATACAAATCTATGGGGCGTCTGGGCGGCTCAGTCAGTTAAGCATCTGACTCTTGATCTCAGCTCAGGTCTTGGTCTCAGGGTCATGAGTTCAAGCCGCACATTAGGCTGAGCGCTGGACATGGAGCCTACTTAAAAATGAATGAATGAGGGGCACTTGGGTGGCTCAGTGGGTTAAAGCCTCTGCCTTCGGCTCAGGTCATGATCTTGGGGTCCTGGGATCGAGCCCTGCATCGGGCTCTCTGCTCAGCGGGGAGCCTGCTTCCCCCCCTCTCTGCCTGCCTCTCTGCCTACTTGTGATCTCTCTCTCTCTCTGTCAAATAAATAAAATAAAATTAATGAATGACATTCAAACCTGAATAAATGAAGATACAAGTCTTGTGTAATTTCTAAGTACTTTTAATAGTTTTCACTGACATCTTATTTTTTATCTTTTCCAAGCTTGTGTTTCCTAGGGTAGAGGAAAGCTGTGGATTTTTTTTTTTTTCTAAGTTATCTTAGCCCTGCTGTACTCTCTTGTTATTTTTGATTATTCATTGTTGATTCTGATGTTCTTTCTGAGTAATTGGTCATGCTCTGTGCAAATCAATTCTGTCACTTCTTTTTCCTCACTTATAAAGTTGTTTAGGACTTTAGTACCATATTAAATAGTGTCAGTGATGGTGGGTGCACAAAATAAGATTCATTTTGGCAGGTTGTAACAGAAAATCTGAAGAGTAAATGGCTTAAACATTGTAGTTTATTTTCTTCCTCATAAAGGACATGTGCAGATAGATGAGACATTTCTATCTCATAAAGGACATCTGTGAGACATTAGCAGTCAGTCCTGGCCTGATAGGCAGCCCCGTCTGCTCAGCCATCAAATTGGGTATGTGCTATTAGGCTGTTAGAATGTAGCCTTTCACAAACCAAGAAAATTCTCTAATCTGTCAAGATTGATCAGAAATGAGAATCAGGGGCACCTGGGGGGCTCAGTCAGTTAAGCATCCGACTCTTGATTTTGGCTCAAGTCATGATCTCAGGGTCCTGGGATCAGGCCCCGCATAGGGTCTGCACTGAGTATGGAGTCTGCTTGAGATTTTCTCTCTCCCTCTCTGTCCCCCCCCGCCCATGCTTGCTCTCTCTCTCAAATAAATAAATCTTAAAAATGTAATCGGGGCACCTGGGTGGCTCAGTCAGTTAAATGTCTGCCTTTGGCTCAGGTCATGAGCCCAGAGTCCTGGGATCCAGCTTCACATTAGGCTCCCTGCTCGGCAGAGAGCCCGCTTCTCCCTCTCCCTCTGCCTGCCATTCCCCCTGCTTGTGCTCTCTCTCTCTGTTAAATTAATAAATAAAATCTTTTTTAAAAAAAAGTAATCAGTGTTGTGTTCGAAGAATGTTTAAAAAAAATGAGAATCGAACTTCATAATTATGTGCTTTTTTTCTCCTTTTGTCCATCAGTTTCACAAATTATTACATTAAATTATATCCTTGCCATTGTTGAGATATGCCTTCCTTGATCATGGTGTGTATGTGTATGTTTATAACTTCTTATTTTGAAAAAAAATTTCCAATTTTCCAAAAAGTTGCAGTAAACTCCTGTGTATCTTCTCCCCGGAACCACTAATTGTAAACATTTTGCCACATTTATTTACTTACCTACATATTTACTACCTTGCCACATTTATTTACTTACCTACATATTTACTACCTTACATTTACTTACCTACATGCCTCACCATCCCATTCTTCCCCTCCCATCTCTCTGTGTAGAGATACTGGTACATATCTATGTTTCTATATACAGGCAACTTTTTTTTCCTGTATCATTTCAGTTAGTGACTGGCATGACCCTTAAGCATGACAGTTTGCCATGCTTAAGGGTCCTAAGAACCTTAGGGCCATGGTCTTAGGACCATGGCTTAGATGCCATATGTCCTAAGAACAAGGACTTTCTCTCTTGTAACCACAGTACACTTTTGAATATCAGGAAGTTGAACATCGTTACAATACTTTTATCTTCTAAAAAGTCCATTCGGATGTCATCCTTTGTCCTTTACGGCACCGGTTCCCTAATCTAGGATCCTGTCCAAGATCACACACTATACTTTGTGTAGCTACTTTATATTTTTGGTTCCTTTTACTCAGAACGGTTACTAAGTCTTTTTTTCTTCCGTCGCCTTGATAATGTTTTAAGGGCACAGGTGATTGGCTTTGTAGATGCTTTTGAATTTGAGTTTTTTTTAATGCTTATTCATGAATTTTTGGCAGAAAAATTGCTTAGCGTGTACTTTTTTAAAAAGATTTTATTTATTTATTTGACAGAGAGACACACAGCCAGAGAGGGAGCACAAGCAGGGGGAGTGGAAGAGGGAGAAGCAGGCTTCCTGCTGTGCAGGGAGCCCAATGCGGGGCTCGATCCCAGGACCCTGGGATCATGGCCTGAGCTGAAGGCTTAATGGCTGAGCCACCCAGGTGCCTCAGTATGTACGTTTTTAAGCCACCGTTATATTTGATTAGGTACTGTATTATTTAGGATATTTGCGTCTGTGTCCCTCAGTAAAGTGGTCTTAACTATTTCCTTTTCGAGTATTCATCTGACACTGAGTCACCATAGCCTCAGGGCATGATTTGGGCAGCTCTTGCCATTTCTCTCTTTATTGGAAGAACTAGAATAAAAATTACCTGTCCCTTGAAAGCTTGTTAAAACTGAGCTTTAAAGGGCCTGGGTTTTTAATGATCATTTTGTCTAGTTCTTCTGCCAGTTTTGGCAGTTTACGTTTTTCAGAAATATATTCATTTTGCGGAGGTCCTCACATATTAGGATTCAGTCTAGCTTTGTGGAAATGTATTATGAACAGGGTCTGTCTTTGGAGGGTATTTCATCAAAGTGCTTTTTGGACAATGAAAAGTATCCTTTATTGTCCAAGTCTGTTCTCTTCCTGAGTTTAGATAGCAAGAGTTCAATATGCAGATTTACTTGGTTTAGGGGCACTTGGGTGGCTCGGTTACGTGGCCAACTCTTGGTTTCAGCTCAGGTCATGATCTTGGGGTCCTGGGATCGAGCCCCTCCTCAGGCTCCATCCTCAGTGGGAAGTCTGCTTCAGGATTCTCTTTCTCCCTCTCCCTCTGCTCCTCCCGCCTGTTCACATGTGCTCGCTCTCTCGCGCTCTAAATAAATCTTTAAAAAACGTATTTGGTTTAGATGGTGAGTGTCAGAGTTCAGCATTTCATCTGAACATTTATTCAACTCTTTTTGGTTCTTAAATTCTGAGGACTAGAGTTCAACTACTAGGGGTAGCTGTGGTAAGCAAACACACATTGTTCATATAAGAAACCTTAAGGGGCACCTCGGTGGCTCAGTCGGTTAAGAATCTGACTCTTTATTTCAGTTCAGGTTATGATCTCAGGATCGGGAGATCAAGGTCTGTGTTGGGCTTGGCGCCGCTTATGGAGCCTGCTTGAGTTTCTCTCTCCCTCTCCCCCTCCTCCCCTCCCCTTCTCTAACAAACAGACAAAACCCTTAAAATACATCACTCATACCAGCCTCTTCTTGTCCAGGCATTTATCATAAAGAAATAATTTGACTCACAAGGACAGGGACCTCTTTTATTCACAGCAGTATGCCCAGCACCTAGAACAGTGCTTGATACATAGCAAATGTTACACTAATATCTGTTGAATGAATAAATGAATGAACAATTATGAAAAATTGGAAACCAACCAGATGTCTGGAAACATTTTATTTTCCCCATTTGTTAATTATCTTTGAGCTTTATGGTGTTTTTCCAATATTTTATTATGAGATTTCAAACATACACCAAAGTTGAAAGAATTTTACAGTGAATGCCTCTATACCCATCTGCTGGATTCTACCATTAACATTTTACCATGCTTGCTTTATGACATGTTTATTTGTTTATGGTATTTTTTAACCCATTTTTAAGTTTTTACAAAGCCAGATTTATCAGTTTTGTTTTTTTTTTAATGACTTCAGAGTTTCATCTTGCTTAGAAAGGCCTTCCCCATTCTTGGGGTGATTCAGTTTTTTCTTGTTTTTTCTTTCTAATGTCTTTATGGTTTCTAGTCAGTGATTTAAAATTTTTTTTTAATAAAGATTTTTATTTATTTATTTGACAGAGGGAGATCACAAGTAGTCAGAGTAGGCAGAGGAAGAGGGGGAAGCAGGCTCCCTGCCGAGCAGAGAGCCCGATGCGAAGCTAGAGCCCAATGCGAGGCTCGATCCCAGGACCCTGAGACCAAGACCTGAGCCGAAGGCAGAGGCTTTAACCCACTGAGCCACCCAGGCGCCCCAGGGATTTAAATTTTTGACTCATCTAGAATTTACTTGGTATAAGAAGTGAGGTAGATAAACAACTTTTATTTTCTTAAACTTTTTCTGTGAAGGACCAGGTGGTGAATACTTTTGGCATTGCAGACCACGCCGTCTCTGTCACAACTGCTCGACTAAAAGCGGCCACAGACTATACGTAAATGAATGGGTATGGCTGTGTTGAAGAAAACTTTATTTAGGTGACTCGGTTGGGTCCACTGGCTGTAGTTTGCTGATATCTGTGCCAGACCGTTATTGCAACAGGTGTTTATTGACTAATCCATTTTCCCCTGTTCATTTGAGTTGCAACCTCTGGGTTACTCTAAATTTCCATGTGTGTTATTATGGAGCATGGACTCTGTTCAGTTTCACTGATCGGTGCATTTATGTTTCAATTGTTCCACCTTTATATATAATCTGTTTTAACATTTGGTGAGGCTCTTCTCCCCCTCGTTAGTCTTTTTTTTAAACAGAATTTTCCTGACTCTTCTAAATTGTTCTTATCCTTTGCTGTTATAAACAGTGCTGGGGAATGATGTTTTTGTGTGTGTGCAAGTATATTAGTATATTAAATTTCCAGGAAAATTGGGGATCAGGGTAGATTTTTAATTTTACTGGTTATTGCCAAATTCCCCTCCACAAGGGACTGTTCCTGTTTTCACTCCTACCAGCAGTACAAGAGTGCCTGTTTCCCATACAGACTTACCAACAGTGTCTTGTTAAACATTTGGACTCTTACAGATCTGTTGTGTTAGAAAAGTTCTATCACAAATCTTGCTTACAGAAGAATTCCAAATAATATGTGTAGATACTCCACATTCCAGGAGGTAGAGCTTAATTCTCCTCTTGAGTGTGGTCTAATCTTAGTGACTCACTTCTTTTTTTTTTTTTTTTTTTTTAAGATTTTATTTATTTGACAGAGAGAAACACAGCCAGAGAGGGAACACAAGCAGAGGGAATGGTAGCGGGAGAAGCAGGCTCCTTGCCGAGCAAGGAGCCCGATGCGGGGCTCGATTCCAGGACCCTGGGATCAGGACCTGGGCCGAAGGCAGCCGCTTAATGACTGAGCTACCCAGGCGCCCCTTAGTGACTCACTTCTAAAGAACAGTGTAGAAAGGGAAAAAGAGAAACTATAGTGGAGGAACCTGGCAGACCCCACCACAACCACATGGTCAAGGTCAGGATCGGCAATGGTAAGTCACATTGATATCATGGGCCCCCTTATACAATGTGATCAGTAGATCAGGTCCCCTCTCTTATATTCTCCCCGAAAAAAACGTAACCTCCATAACCTCACGTCTAATCACAAAAACACAATGGACAGACCCAGGTTGAACTACGTTCCGCAAAATGGCTGACCAGTGCTCTTGAAAACTATCGAAGTCATTTAAAAAAAAAAAAAAAAAAGGCAAGACTAAGAAACCTTCACAGGCCAGAGGAGACTTAAGGGTTCATGATGACTAAAAGCAGCGTGGCGTCTTGGATTCAGTCCTGGAACAGAAGGTGGATAGTTATGGGATAACGGGTGAGGTCCTAATAAAGTCTAGTTTTGACAAATGTGCCGTGGTTCCATTTGTCCCCTGTTAACGTTAGGGGAAGCTGGGTGAAGGATATACGAGAATTATGTTATCTTTGAACTTTACTGTAAATCTAAAATTATTTCAAAACAAGTTTGACTCCATCAAAATTAGAAACTTAAGGGGCGCCTGGGTGGCTCAGTCGTTAAGCGTCTGCCTTCGGCTCAGGTCATGATCCCAGGGTCCTGGGATCAAGCCCCACATCGAGCTCCCTGCTCGGCAGGAAGCCTGCTTCTCCTGCTACCATTCCCTCTACTTGTGTTCCCTCTCTCGCTGTGTTTCTCTCTGTCAAATAAATAAAATCTTTAAAAAAAAAAAAAAGATTAGAAACTTAAGTACATTGACGGACATGGTTCGAGAGAGTGAAAAGCCATAGAATGGTAAAAGGTATTTGCAAATCCCATATCTAATAAGGGGTTAATGCCCAGAATGGAAAAAGAACTCCTACAGCAGCACAGGAGAACCCAATTCAGAAACGGGCAAAAGACTCGAATAGACATTTCTCCAGAAAAGACTAGGGGCCAATAAGTGCAGGAAGAGATGCAGGATGCCAGGTGTCGGTGAGGATGTGGAGACACTGGAACCCTGGTGCATCGACAACGGGAATGTAAATGGTGCAGCTGCTGTGGAACACCGTCCAGAGGCTCCGCAGAAAATTAAATCTACAACTACCACGTGGCCCAGCAGTTCCACTCCCGGGTACTTCCCCGAAGGAACTGAAAGCAGGGAGTCAAACAGATACTGATTCGTACACCACCAGTGTTCATAGCAGCATTAGTCACAGCGCCCGAAACAACCGGTAGGTGGAAACCACGCAGGTGTCCCAACAGGTGCCGGGCCAGACAGCGTGGTGCGTGCGTGGCGTGTGCGTACCTGCGTACGTGTGCGGCCACAGAGCGCACAGAGCAGGACGCCACACTGCTTTTAGTCATCATGCACCCTTAAGTCTCCTCTGGCCTGTGAAGGTTTCTTAGTCTTGCCTTTTTTTTTTTTTTTAAATGACTTCGATAGTTTTCAAGAGCACTGGTCAGCCATTTTGCGGAACGTAGTTCAACTTGGGTCTGTCCATTGTGTTTTGTGATTAGACTTGAGGTTATGGAGGTTACGTTTTTTTCGGGGAGAATACAAGAGAGGGGACCTGATCTCATTATTTCTGGCACACGCTGCAGCGTAGGTGGACCTCGAAAACGATGCTGAGGGAAAGAAGCCAGACGCAAAGGACCAAATACATGAATCCCCTTACACGAGGCACCTAGAACAGGCACAGACTGAAAGTAGAGTAGAGGGGGTGGGGGGGGTTGGGTAGTTAATGTTCAGCGAGCAGGGAGTTTCTGTGTGGGGTGATGAAAAAATGTTTCCGGAAGCAGACAGTGATGGTTGCTCAGCATCGCGAGTATATTTTGTGGTAAATTTGGGGAGATCTGTATTTTACCACAATGAAAATGGCTAAAAAGACACAAAAAATAAATTTTAGACGTTTATCTTCAAATGGCCTGTCCAGGGTAGTTTTAATTTTCATCCTTCATCATGAGAGAGCAACTTCCTAAATATAAACCGTTGGTGTGTGTTTGTTGTGACGTCTCTTCCTCTTCCCATACTGTTTTCCGGTTAGTTAATGTCCTGACTGGGCTCTTGACTTTTTCTTTCCCCAAGCAGAAATGTTTTATTTTTATATAGTTAACTTTAATAATCTCTTCTTCTGTGGCTTCTGGATTTGGGTCGTAGTTTTCCCCTCATTTCAAGATTATCAAGAAATCATCTTGGGGGGGGCGCCTGGGTGGCTCACTGGGTTAAGCCTCTGCCTTCGGCCAGGTCATGATCTCAAGGTCCTGGGATCGAGCCCCACATTGGGCTCTCTGCTCGGCAGGGAGCCTGCTTCCCCCTCCCCTGCCTCTTTGCCTACTTGTGATCTCTTTCTCTTTGTCAAATTAATTAATTAATTAATTTAAAAAAAAAAAGAAATCATGTGTTTTCTTCAGCCTCTGTGGTTTCAGTTCTTCTATTTAAAGCTTTGGCTCATTTTACTATTATTATTTTTTATTATCAGACCACGCATTTTATTTTTTCACATGTTCCTGATTGTTTTGTTTTTTAGAGATTTATTTATTTTACAGAGAGCACACACAAGTGGGGGGCGGGGCAGAGGGAGAGAATCTCAAGCAGCCTTCCTGCTGAGTGTGGAGCCCATCATGGGGCTCTATCCCAGGATCCTGAGATCATGATGAGCTAAAATCTAGAGTCGGCCACTTAACCTCCTGAGCCACCCAGGTGCCCCTATTGTTGTATTTAAAATTTTTTTTTTCGTCGTGAGAAGTGTACTCTTCAAACTCACCCCCTAAATCCCCCCCCCCAACCACCCTCTGGTGACCGTCAGTTTGTTCTCTGTAGCTAAGAGTCTGTTTCTTGGTTTGCCTCCCTGTCCTTTTTTTTTTTTCCCTTCCCCTTTGCTCATTTGTTCTGTTTCTTAAATTCCACATAGGATTGAAATCGTCTGGTATTCTGTCTTTCTTTCTCTGACCGATTTATTTCGCTTAGCCTCACACTCTCTAGCTCTATCCATGTTGTCTCAAATCTTTGACCCATTTTAAATGTATCCTGGTTTATATGTGTGAAGTAGAGTCATAAGATTTTGGTACTTGTCTAGGTATTTAACCACTTTGGTTCAGTTAGACTTGGGATCTTCCCATTTCTAAACAATGGCTCTCTGAATAGAGGCAACATATTTATTTCTGCATGTTACTTTTGTCCCCAGCATCCTTACTGACTCATTGGTTTTAATCATTTTTCATTTGATTCTCTTAGGCTTTGCAGGCATATCCTCATATCATTTGCAGACAATGGTAATTCTACCTTCTTTCCAGCCCTTAACCTCTTCTCTTCATCCTCTCGGTTCAGCTAGTGCCTTAGAACGACGTTCATAGTGGTGTTGATACTAGACATTCTGTCGTTCCTGACCAGGATTGGGACCCTGCTAGCAATAGTCTACTATGGTGTCTGTTTTTTCTTATTTTAAGTAAACATGTATTGGTTGCTTTTAGATTCATTATTTCATCAAACAAAAATTATTAGGCACCTGCCGAGTACCAGATACTAAGCTAAGTTTTGGGGAGTAGGGCAGTGGACCCTCTGGATGTGGTGCCCTCTTTCCCAGAACTCACTGTTTAGTACTTTTTTAAATCATCAAAGAAATGCACGTGAGGGGCGCCTGGCTGGCTCAGTCAGTGGAGCACGCAACTCTTGATCTCAGGGCTATAATTTCAAGCCCCACGTTGGGTGTAGAGATTGCTTAAAATCTTTTTTTAAAAAGGTGGGGGGGAGAAACATACATGAAATCAACTTTGCGATCATTATTTTATAGTAATCGTAGCAGGAGAGATTTTAACAAAACAGCTGGCAGGGTGGTGGCACGGCGCACGATGAGGCAGAAGGAGGGCGGGCGGTAGGGACCTCCCCCCACATCCTCTGCCAACCTGGCAGGGCTGTGGTGAGCATTTTGGTGTTTTATCTTGAGAATAAGAGGGAGCCGTCCAAGGGAGTGCAGTGGTTGGGCTTGGTTGGCTTTGCCCTACAGAGCACTCACATTCGGGGCATAGAGAATGAGCTGGGAGAGGCCCGGTGGAGGGGAGATGGGCCCTGACGCCACCGGTGAGGGACTCGTGAACGAAGACAGGCACGGACCGGGGAGGTGGCAGAGGGAAGGAGAAGTGGATTGGATTTTTGAGGGGTGGGGAGCGGCTCACCTCATGGAGTCAGGATTTGGGAAACCCCATCAGGAGTGGGATCTAGGGTCTAGAGGAAGCGAGTGGGTGGGAACCCCCCCTTGCCTCTTGTACCTTGCAGAAAGGGCTGCCCTCTGATCCCTCCCCGGGCTTCTTCCCTCAGAGGTGGCCGTGGGGACCGAACTGGCCGCTATGGAGCCACTGACCGTTCGCAAGATGATGGCGGGGAGAACCGCAGCCGAGACCATGACTACCGAGACATGGACTACCGCTCGTATCCCCGCGAGTACGGTAGCCAGGAGGGCAAGCACGATTACGACGACTCATCCGAGGAGCAGAGTGCAGAGGTGAGGGCCTGGGAGGACAGTCCTTCAGGGCCTCAGCTTGTAGTGCCACGTGCGGGTAGCTCTCGGTCCCCCTGCCTTCGGACTGTGCTCGGTGGCTTTGCCTCACCCGGGGGTTCTGTCCCTGCTCCCCTCTGTGAGGGCTGCTCTCCCAAGTTGGGTCTCCCTGACTTACACACGCTTGGCTCTATACTTCTGAGAGCCCCCGGCCATCGCCTTTCTCCCTCCTTCCCTGTTTTTCAGTTGGGATCCATGGTTCACTGCAAGCCCTTCTCTGCCTGCTCCCAGCCAGTTTGGGGCCCTTGAAGAGCCTCTTGCCTGGGACTCGGCACGTGGGTGGGGGTGGGAGGGCGGTGGGGGGGACTGGATACCACCCAGCAGAGTGGCCCTGGGAGGCCCTCCGTGGGCATTCGCAGGGGCGACAGAGGGGAGGGACCCTCTAGGCCTCTCCTTTGAGCTCAGGGGGGCCAGTTCCCCACTGGGTGGCTCGCCCGAGCCTGGGGACGAGCCGGGGATGACGTTCACCATCTGAGGAGAAGAAGCAGACTTGCCTTAAGGGAACCCCAGTTTGAGAGGGTAGTCAGATCCCAGGTCCAAGTAAGCAGGCAGGTCCCCTGTCCGGCAGGGTGGGGAGGGAGCTTTTGCAGGCAGAGTGTAGGTGTTCAAGCTTCCTCACTGGCCACCGTGGCGTGTGCCTGGGTGTCTCCGGGACACCAGGGGTCCCTGGGTGGAGCGCTGAGTTATCTGGTCCCCCTGAGGGCCAAAGGGGTGTGGACCCTGACCTGGCCTGCTCAGTCCCGGCAGGATGGCTTGGGCGGCCTCCAAGAACTCAGCCACCACGCCCTGTTAGGAGGGAGCCTGGTGGTGACGGAGGACTGGCCAGGCGGAGGAGGATTGGGGCCGGGCGGCAGCGCTGTGGCCCTCACACCTTGCAGGCCCCTGCCGACTGGCTCTGGATGAGATAGTAAGCTACTCCTAGAACCCCGGCCCGAGCTGGAAATCATAAGGCGTGAGGAAGAGGTGTGCACATGCTAGCTGAGCTGGAAAGGGAGGAGGAGGGAGCAGCGGAGGGCAGGACTTAGTGCGCGCCCCCCAGACCCAGGGAGGTGTAGGCAGTGTCTGGTCACCTGTCTGGGGGGGTTCCTCCCCCACAGTAATACTGCCACCAGCCTCGCCCCGCTCCCACCAGGGCTGCCCCCCGAAGGCCTCCCGGGGACACTGTCCCACTCCAGAAAGGTTGCAGTCCAGGCCTGACCCGTTTTGCCTGCCCTGAGCCTTTAGCCGGAGCCCGCCCAGCCCTGGCTTTCAGAGCCTGCCTGCCTCAGAGAGCCAGCGGCCAGCCCCTAGGCCCACCCCAGACTGACTGCCCGACTGGTGTCTCTCGTCTCATTCTGTCGGCCAGGATTCCTACGAGGCCTCCCCGGGCTCCGAGACTCAGCGTAGGCGGCGGCGGCGGCACAGGCACAGCCCCACCGGCCCGCCGGGCTTCCCCCGAGACGGCGACTATCGGGACCAGGACTATCGGACCGAGCAAGGGGAGGAGGAGGAGGAGGATGAGGAGGAGGAGGAGGAGGAGAAGGCCAGTAACATCGTCATGCTGAGGATGCTGCCACAGGCAGCCACTGAGGATGACGTACGTGCCCCCCTCGTGGCCCTGGGCAGGCGGCAGAGCAGGAGGCCAGGCCGGGTCTCCCCCAGGGCCCTCAGCTTCTCCCTCCCCCCGACCTCAGCACCTTTTATCCCTTCTCTCCCCCAGCACTGGTCCGTCCTCTGGGCAGGCCCCCTGTACTCTCCTGGTCTGAGAGGGAGGAGTGTCGGATAGGCTGGCTCGGCCAAGGGGCTGTGGTGGTGGGTTCGGGAGGGAACGGAGCATTCCTCCAGAACATTCTGCTGGTCATCCATCCATTCTGCATATGTTGATTGAGGGCCAGATGCTCACTGGGCCCAGAGCTGGCTATTCCTGGTGGCGGAGAGGGTGCAGGGCCCTGCAGCCCGGGGGGTGGGGGGGATAGGGAGGGTCCCCATGGGATTTTTCTGAGGTTTTATTCACATCCTCTCCCCATACCCTCATCCCTGCCCTCTTTTGTCAGCAGTGTCACATCTCAGTGGCCTGGCCATGGAGACCTGCATTCTTTGACTTCCTTCATTGCTACTGACAGGCTCCCCACCCTGTGCTCTGCGACATTTCCTCCCACATTCCTCCCTTTTCTCCTGTTTTTCTCATAGAGGCTTCCCCTGATGAGCCCCAGTAAAACCCCAGAGGACCACTAGACTAGCCTCCCTGAGTCTCCTCTCTGCTCCCTCCCCAGAATTCTCTGCCCTGCTCTTCTCTGAAACCTACCGGCTGCCCATTTTGCTGCAGAGAAAACCCCACGTGTGTATTTGGGAGTTTGTCAAGTCTGGCCCAGCTGCCGTGTTCAGGGTCAGACGGTGGCTCCGTGCTGACATGTGTTAAGGACTGATGGCAGGGTGGGCCACGGGCCGGGTCTCATTTAACCCTCACAGCCACCCTGTGGGGACGGTGCTCTGCGTGTTTCTGTCCCACGGATGAGGAAGCCAGGCCCCCAGCAGTGAAGCAGCTTACCCCAGGTCCCACAGCCAGTGAGTGGCGGGCCAGTGAGTGGCGGAGCGGAGCTGGGGTCTGGCCCTGGGCGGCTGGATTCCAGGGCCCACATTCTTGCTATTTCCTGAGCCCTCCCTGAGTATGGTCAGGCCTAAGGAGCCCCTCTGTGTTTCTTCTCACCCTCGCGCGCGTGTGTGTGAGTGTGTGTGTGTATGAGAGAGCGAGCGAGACCTCCTTTCTTTTTCACCTAATGAGGAAACTGAGGCCCAGAGGTTGCCACCCGAGACTGCCCAGCATGTGCTCCCCAGGCTTCGGCAAGAAGTGCCCCTGGCCCAGAGATCCTGCCTCACCTGGTCCAAACCCCAAACTGCCTCTGCAGCTTCCCTCTGGCTCCACCCCGGAGGCTTTCCCAACTCACCGCACGCACCTTTTGGTCTCCCCCCTAGGATGCTGCCCCACGCACGGCCTAGGGCACACGGCTGGCCTCTGCTCAGACCCCTGTCCTTCCGGTTTGGGTATTCGCGTCACGGGTCTCTCGGGGCAAGCCCCAGCTCTCCTCACCGAGGCTGTACCGAGCCTGTCGCCAGAGCCTGCCGCCCCCCTGC
This sequence comes from Procyon lotor, assembly GCA_028646535.1. Lineage (NCBI taxonomy): Eukaryota > Metazoa > Chordata > Mammalia > Carnivora > Procyonidae > Procyon > Procyon lotor. The sequence continues at coordinate 67,987,977 of CM053612.1, forward strand.
AGGCCCTTCTTGAGCTGCTGGCTTGGCTGGCCTCTGAGGGTTGCCACGCTGCCGCGCCCCCCCGTCCCCCCCCCGCCCCGCCCCGCCCCACACCATGCCCTTCATTCCCCTCACTCTCTGCAAGTCTGGGGCCGAGGGCTGAGGCCGGGTGCTGGCGCGGGCCCGGGGCCGTGGCCGCTTGGGGAGAAGCCCCGAGAGAGCGAGAGGAGGCAGTGCGTGCACATCGCCGGCAGCCCCCGTGTGCTGAGCCTGCCCCCATCCGTATCTCCCCGTACAGATCCGGGGCCAGCTGCAGTCCCACGGAGTGCAAGCACGAGAGGTCCGGCTGATGCGGAACAAATCCTCAGGTGAGCTTTTGTTCGCAGTGCCTCCCCTTCTGCTGGCCAGCCTCAGCCTCCAGTCTCCCTCCTGCTTCTGCCTTCTCCCTCACCCTCCCTGCCCTGCCTTCCTGCCACAGCTGGGAATGGGCAGCTTGGGGTGCCCTCTCTTCTTCTTTTCCCCTCACCTCATCCTCCTCACAGCTCTGGGGCTGTCGGGGAGGGGGTACCACGAGCCGAGTGCTCCCCGGGGGCAGGGCCAGGGCCAGGCTCCGGGGAACCTCCTCTCTGGGACTCTGAGTAACTGAGGTGGTAATCCCCTCCCCACATACTCCCTTCCCTCTCCCGTTCTTCTCCTTCTCCTGCCTCTCGGTCTCCCCCACATTTTTCTGGTAGCAGCCTATGACCAGAAAGTAGGTCTGACACGGTCCCACCCACATGTCCCCAGAGGGGAGGCGGGGGATGGCTCTTATCCAAGGGTGCATCCCGAGGAGCAGCCAGGATTGCTGGCCTCGCTTGTTCCCTCCCTCCCTCTCGCAGGCTGCTTGGAGCCGGCCTGAGGTTAGCGGGGTGGGGGGGGGTTGTCTCTGCAGGACTCTGGCCCAGGCTCCCCAAGGCAGGCACAGTGGGGCTCCGCTGCCTGGGCTTCTCTCTCCATCTCTCAGTCTCTCTCCTCCCCACACCTCCAGATTTCTTTCTCTCTCTCTCTCTCTCTCTCTCTCTTTCCCCCCCCCCCCCCCCCCCCCCCCCCCC
>CM053612.1:68004802-68084277 GCA_028646535.1 Procyon lotor
TGCTGAGCAGAGAGCCCAATGTGGGGCTCGATCCCAGGACCCTGAGATCATGACCTGAGCCGAAGGCAGCTGCTTAACACACTGAGCCACTCAGATGCCCCCAAAAAGAAGTAGAATTCTTAATAAAATACCAGTAGTTCTTTTTGAGGTTGAGCTAAACTGAAAGCCTGCACAGCCCCTTCAGAGACATTACGGTCTATGGTTAGACCTTTGCTGTTTTCCTTATAAAAATGCCAACTTTGATTAGCTCCAAGATCTAGAAGGCAACTTAATGGGACCATGTGAAGTTCACACACAAAAACTAGTAAGATGTGTGCGTTCTGTTTCTGTCCGACCAAACGCTAAAGTTGGGGCACCTGGGTCAGTAAAAATGGATAAAAACAGTCATAAAAAAAAGCACTCTAGGGGCGCCTGGGTGGCTTAATCGTTAAGCGTCTGTCTTCGGCCCAGGTCATAATCCCAGGGTCCTGGGATCGAGCCCTGCATCGGGCTGCTTCTCCCGCTACCACTCCCTCTGCTTGTGTTCCCTCTCTCGCTGTGTTTCTCTCTGTCAAATAAATAAAATCTTAAAAAAAAAAAAAAAAAAGCACTCTATATTTCAAAGCAAAACATCTGTACTAAAATAACCTGCCTCTTGTGAAATCTACAAGAGTCTTGTGACCCCCCCCCCCATTCATTTTTATTACTGCGTTTGCTTTCCCGGTTTGGCGCCTTTCACGAAACAGTTTCAAGCACTCCCTTCTACATTCTTCTCAAGAATTCCTTCCCTCCCAGTTTCCAACTATAGCACCCACGGATGGAATCGAATACTCACAGCTACTGTTTCAACTCTTCCATTTGGGAAGATTATTAATTCATCTCTGAGTAGTTCCCTCTGGTTGACTCAAGGACAAAGGAGCAATTGCAACCCCAAGCCTTAGCTTTCCGTTCTTTTGTTTCCCTCATTCTGCTGCGCATCATCTGCCTATAGGCGCCTTTGGTGGGACAGGGCCCACTGCATGGTGAGCCCCTTTCGAGGGACGGTGGCAAGAAATGGGGTGACGGGTCATCCATATTATGCCAATGGTGGCCAGAGCCAGGTGTGCCGAGAGCCCTGCCCCGTCTGAGTCTGGACAATTATGACTCTATTGGAATAATCACATCAGCCACTTCCTTTATTTGATAAGTAAGGGCCTTATCATGTGAGTCAAGGAAGAAGAGGCAACTTCCTAGCTAGACACAAATGGAAAAAAAAAAAAAAAATCCCAGCCGTATTAAGGAGAATAACGAAAAAGTACTTACAGATCTTTCCTGTCTGTAGGTCATAGTCAAAGGCATCCACAGAGTAGGACAGGCTGTCGATGTAATAGAAGATTTTGTGGTCCAGGGACCAATCCAAACCATTGGAGATGTCCACCTGGTCAAAATACTTTTCCACGTGGTGGTCGGGAAAGAGGGAGTACAGGGACCCCTGACGCCGCTCCAGAACCGCGGGGGCCGTCTCCTCCGCCATGGTGCCTACAAGACCCCAAAAGCACTGAGTTTAGCTCCACAGCCCTTTGCCCCATGCCCTACACCACCTTTTATGACCAGGGTTCCTTTTCCATCATGAGATCAAGGACAACCGGGTGGCTCAGTCTGTTAAGCGTCTGCCTTCAGCTCAGGTGATGATCCCAGGGTCCCAGATCGAGTCTCACATCGGGCTCCCTGCTCAGCGGGGAGCCTGCTTCTCCCTCTGCCTCTGCCCCCCTCCTTTGCTTCTTCTCCCTCCCTCTTCCTCTCTCTCTCTGTATCAAAATAAATGAATAAAATATTTAAAAAAAATAAAAAATCAAGGACACTATTCTATAATCCCAATCTGGGTCCTATATTTAAAAAAAAAAAAAAAAGACAACTACCTTGCTTATGATGCCAATGAAAAATACACTGACAGGACACCTGGGTGGCTCAGTGGGTTGGGGCCTCTGCCTTCGGCTCAGGTCATGATCTCGGGGCCTGGGATCGAGCCCCGCATCGGGCTCTCTGCTCGGCAGGGAGCCTGCTTCCCCCTTTCTCTCTGCCTACTCGTGATCTCTCTCTTTGTCAAATAAATAAATATAAAATCTTAAAAAAAAAAAAAAAGGAAGAAAGAAAAATACACTGACAGGTCTGGTTCCAGATAAGAAGGAGTCCGTCTCCACCAATCCCACTTTCTGCCACTGAGTGTGACTGTACAATCGGGACAAAACACCCAGGGGAGCTCTTTGAGAAACTCTGACAAGTAAAAGTATCGGGCAGCTCAGGGAAGACCAGCGAAATTTGCAGCGCCGCCTAATTGGTGGCGAGTTCTCCATTTTATCCTCCCCTATGTCCCAGCCTGACCTCAATGCAGCCTGCAACTTGGAAGCGAGCACGGTGGTGAAGACAGAGAGCCAAGAGAAACCCTCTCAATCTGGCTCAAGGAGCAGAAGAGGAAACTCCTGAGGCTTGGAGAGTGGAAGAAATGCCCTGGTTCTTTTCCATTCCTTTCTCCAGTCTGCACGCTCTGCAAGGGTAGTAACGACACAAAATGGCGGGTACAAGGAAACTGCAGGAACCAAGACTCAGGAGAAGGGGACATTCCTCTCCTACTGGAACTCCAAAAGGGCAGAACCAAACACGGCTGCTTTTATGGTTTCTCTCTCTTTCTCTCTCTCTCTCTGTCCTGCTGCTGCTTGGCTCCGGAGAGAGCTCAGTCCTAGAGATTTGTGGGTTCTGGCTGGAGAAATGACAAGGACAGCTCCAGGAAAATGTAAAGTACCTGGAGATAGTCAAGAGGGACGTTGTTCAGGAATGCAATTCCATAAAGCTGTTTATGATCTCCTGGGCTCATCTTCTACTTGTACGCGCACGAACCTGGTTTTAATTAGCATACCAAAGACTGAGAATGCAGCTGTGGTTAGCGCTTCTAAGTCTCAGGGCGGCCACATGTGGGCCAGATCCTAATGGCAGCTCACAGAGAGCAGGCTAGAGCTTTTCTGGTAAACCTTCTGAACCTAAGCATATATAGATCGCTTATGAGGACAAATATATCAACATTCTCCATAGGATTTAAACGAGACCCAGGGTCTCAAAGTAATAGTCAAAAGGTCTAGCATACCATCCAATATGACTTGGCAGTGCAAAGAAGTCAAAGACACAACAAAGAGCCAAATAAGAATGTTAGAACTGAAAAAGAAAATAACCGAAATAGAGAAACGGCCTTGATGGGTTTGCTAGCTGGCTAGAGACGACAAAGGAAAAGAGTTAGTGTAGTGAATGACAGGTCAATAGAAATTATCCAGGGGCACTTGGCTGGCTCAGTGAATAGAGTGTGTGATTCTTGATCTTGGGGTTGTGAGTTTGAGCCGCATGTTGGGTTTAGAGATTACTTAAAAATTAAAATCTTAAAAAAAAAAAAAAGAAAAAAAGAAATTATCCAATGTGAACAACATTGCAGAAAACTATAGATTCAAGCTGAGTGAGCCCAAAACAGGAGATAATGCCAAAGAAATCTGTACCCAGACACATCAAAATCAAAATTCTGAAAACCAAAGACAAATGGAAACCCCTAAGAAAGGAAGAAAAATGACATATGACATAGAGAAGAATTATGATTTCAATGACTGTCGATATTTCTCAAGAAGCCATGGAGGTCAGAAGGAAGTGACGCTTCCTTTTTCTTTTTCTTTTTCTTAAAGTAGATACCTTGCCCAGTACAGAGCCCAACACGGGGACTTGAACTCATGACCCTGAAATCAAGACCTGAGCTGAGATCAAGAGTCGGATGCTTAATGGACTGAGCCATCCAGGCGCCCTGGGAGGTACACATTTTTCATTTGCCAAAAGGAAAAAAAAAACAAAAACTGTCAGCCTAGAATTCTATATTCAGTGAAAATATCTTTCAAGAATCAAAGTGAAATAAAGATATTCTCAATTGAAGTAAAACTGGGAGAAATCACAGCCAGGAGACCTGTTCTAATAGAATTGCTAAAAAAGGGAAGGGAAATTACACTAAAAGGAAGCTTAGAACATCAGAATGAAGGAAGAACAATAGAAATAGTAAATAAAATAGGCTGTTCTTCTCCTTAAGGTCTTGAAAATATTTTTTTTGGTTAATGATTTCCGTTTTTTAAGATTTTTATTTTTATTTTTAAGTAATCTCTATACCCAATGTGGGGCTTGAACTCACAAGACCAAGGTCAAGAGTTGCACACTCCACCAACCGAGCAGCCAGGCACCCCAGTTCTTTAAAATATTTCTGATGGTTAAAAGCAAAAATGACATTTTCTTTTTTTTTAAGATTTTATTTATTTATTTGACAGAGATCACAAGTAGGCAGAGAGGCAGGCAGAGAGAGGGGGGGAAGCAGGCTCCCCATTGAGCAGAGAGCCCGATGTGGGGCTCGATCCCAGGACCCTGAGATCATGACCTGAGCCGAAGGCAGAGGCTTTAACCCACTGAGCCACCCAGGCGCCCCAAAAATGACATTTTCTCATGGGATTTATATGTATTTATGTAAAGGCAACTACAGCATAAAGAAGCGATAATCAATAAAAGTGGTAAAATTTTGGTTCTAGATAGACCGCAAGAAGTTAACTGTATATTTTGCAAGCCCTTCAGAAACCCTTAAAAAACTACATAGAGAGGGGCACCTGGGTGGCTCAGTGGGTTAAAGCCTCTGCCTTCGGCTCAGGTCATGATCTCAGGGTCCTGGGATAGAGCCCTGCATTGGGCTCTCTGCTCAGCAGGGAGCCCGCTTCCCCCTCTCTCTCTGCCTGCCTCTCTGCCTGCTTGTGATCTCTCTCTCTCTCTCTCTCTCTCTGTGAAATAAATAAATAAAATCTTAAAAAAAAAAACTACATAGAGAGATACAGTGAAAGATCACCATAAGTAAATTAAAATCAAATTCTAAAAGAAGGTTCATGCAACCCAAAAGGAGGCAGGAAAGGGGAAACAGGAGGAAGAAAAAATACAGAGGGAAGGAAAACAAATAACAAAATGGTAGATCTAAGTCAAAGCATATTAATAATTACTCTAAATGTAAATAATCTAAACACATCAATTAAGATATTGTTAAGATGAATTTTTTTTAAAAACCCAGCTATTTGCTGGTTATAAGAAACTCATTTCAAGATATAATGAAACTCACTACCAAGATATAATGAATACCAGTATACCAAGTTCCATTTGAAATAAGAGGGAGTTAAAGGAAAAGCTGCACAGATTGTGTAAAAGTGAAAGGATGGGAAAAGCTACACCATGCAAGTATTGATTAAAATATTAGCTGGGCTATGTTAACGTCAGACGAAATATACTTCGAGCAAAGAAAATTACCAGGGATACACAGGGGTCCTACATATCACGAAAACAGTCAATTCACCAAGGAGACGTAGCAATGCTAAATTTGTACATGCTTACCAACAGAGCTTCAAACTACACAAAGCAAAAGTCAGAACTGAAAAGAGAAATAGATAAGTCCATCGTTATAGCTGGAGATGTCAGCATCCTTCTCTCAGTAATAGACACAAGTTGACAGAAAAACCGGCAAAGAAACAGAACTGAACAGCATCAACCAATCTAAGTGATATTTACCAAACGCTCCACTCAACAGCAGCAGAGTACATCTTCTCAAGTGCACATAGGATAGTCACTTGGACTTAAGTGTGATCTTGCGGGACAGAGCAGAATTTGACTATAATGAAGAAACTGGGAAGCTCGCAATGTCCACAATAGCCAAACTGTGGAAAGATCCTAGATGCCCGTCAACAGATGAATGGATAAAGAAGATGTGGTATATATACACAATGGAATACTATGCAGCCATCAAGAGAAATGAAATCTTGCCATTTGCAATGACATGGGTGGAACTGGAGGGTATTATGCTAAGTCAAATAAGTCAGTCAGAGAAAGACAATTATCACATGATCTCTCTGATATGAAGAATCTGAGAGGCAAGGTGGGGGATTGTGGGGGGTGGGGGAGAGAAATGAAACAGGAGGGGATGGGGAGGGAAACAAACCATAAGAGACTCCTAGACTCACGAAACGAACTAAGGGTGGCTGGGAGGCGGGGGGGTAGGGATAGGGTGGCTGGGTTGTGGACATTGGGGAGGGTATGTGCTGTTAAGTGCTGTGAAATGGGTAAGCCTGACGATTCACAGACATGTACCCTGGGGCAAATAATACATTATATGTTAATAAAAAAAAAATTGGGAAGCTCATCTAGTGTACCAAGTTCCATTTGAAATAAGAGTGAGTTAAAGGAAAATCAACAAAAGTTGGGAAGCTTGAATAGCAAGCATCCCAGGGGAGAAGGATGTTCACGCAGCAGTTTCCCGCTATAGGGCAGTTGGGTTTGCTTTACTAATATTCCGCCCCCACCCCCGTCTCCCTCACAGAAAGAGATGCCTGAAACACGCACGTGAATTCTGCACTGCTTGGAAAGGGGTCTACCTCACTGGGAAAGAACATGCTGGAGCCCCTGGCTCATAGGTCACTATCTAGTAGTGGACACAGAGAGATCTTGGATGTGGTGACACCTTCAGGATTCTTTTTTTTTTTTTTTAAGATTTTATTTATTTACTTGACAGAGAGAGAGGGACAGCAAGAGAGGAAACACAAGCAGGGAGAGTGGGAGAGGGAGAAGCAGGCTTCCCACTGAGCAGAGAACCCGACTCGGGGCTCGATCCCAGGACCCTGGGATCGTGACCTGAGCTGAAGGCAGACACTTAACCACTCAGCCACCCAGGCGCCCCACCTTCAGGATTACATCTCCCACCGCAAGACTCCATCCTGACATCAAATTACCCTACTGTTTTCTGGTCCATGGGCACCTCCTAGCACCTGCTGAAAGCTAGGAACTCCCTAGAAAAAGGTTCTCAGGTGCTTCCAGCAGACGCGCATGACCAGTCTGTACACCCACACTGATGCCTACAATTTTAAGGGGTCCCCTCAGGGCAGAGGTTGAGAACTGGGGACTCTAGGCTATGGACTCAGGCTTCTGAGGACACCTTTATCTTATCTCCCAAAGGGCCACAGAATTGTAAACTACAGCCATAAGGGAGAGAGAAAATCAATTTCAACAGCAGGTAGGGTATCCAATCATATTTCCGTATCTTGCAGAAATTAGTGGCAGAAGGGCTTCCAACGGAGTCTCATCTTTGATCTTCCAACCTGTCCTAGACTAGATCTGTGGTTGTGTAAAGCCTAGGAAGATGGGAAAGAAGCCATAGCCGGTTGCTCAGACCTCGCGTACCTTCCATGCGGAAAGTGGATGGAGCCACGGCAGCAAGGTTTGAGGGTGGGGTGGGGTGGGAGAGGGTGGACACAGCGGGGATTTGGAATCAACTCTGACTAACTTGTTATGAGGGGAAAGAAATGAAAACATACGCGGAATCCATTATTTAATTGGAAACTAGAGCTAACGTTCACAGAAAGCTGGGCGTAAGCCATTCTCCAACCATCTTAGGCAGCAATGGTTCAAGCAAGGATCATCAACAAACGTAAAACCCAAGAGAGACACTTGGATGAGGACCCGGATATTGGTCGGTCTTAAGGTATCTCCTCCCCGTGTTGTGGGCAGCCTCCAAGATGGCCGAGAATGATCCCAGCCTCCCAGTACTCACATCCTTTGTAAACAGTCCCTTCTATCACTGTGTGACCAACAACACGTGGCAGAAGTGAGATGTCCTGTCACTTCCGAGATTGGTTAGAGTAAGACTATAGCCTCTGTCTTGGGTGTCCTCGTTCTCTCTCTCTGTCATCACGCGCCCTGGGGGAAGCCATGTTCCCAGCAGCCCTATAGAGAGGCCCAGGTGGGAAGGAACGGAAGCCTCCTGCTGACCCCACATGAGTGAGCTTGGACACGAATCCTCCACACCCCTTGAGAGACTCCAGCCCCTGCTGACGCTACAGCCTCCGCCAACAGCTTGACTGCAGCTTCCCGATACGGCCTTGAACCAGGACCATCTGGCTAAGCCCCATCCAGATTCTTAACCTTCAGTAACCATGTTTGTTATTTAAACAAGACGTTTGTTATTTTAAGCCACTGAATTTCAGGGTAATTTGTCACACAGCAATAGATAACTAATAAACCCCACTAAATGTTTATATATTGCAATTAAAAATAGTAACGGGGGGGGCGCCTCGGTGGCTCAGTCGGTTAAGCCTCTGACTCTTGATTTCGCCTCAGTTCGTGATCTCAGGGTCGTGAGATCGAGCCCTGCCATAGGCTCTCGCTCAGGGCAGAGCCTGTCCCTCTCCCCGTCCTCTGCCCCTCTGCACCCTCCCCCTTACGATATTTATGATATTTATCTTACGATAAATAAATAAAAGCTTTGAGAAAGTAGTAACGATGCGGTAGAGAAATCTGAGAAGACTTTAACTAGGTGATCCAAACTAACATCACCCATGAGGGATGTGGTGCCCAGGCGGGATATCTGGACAACGACAGCGCGTCGCTTCTGCAGTATTCTAGCGACAAATGTACGGCATCAATCTAATCACAGGGAAACATCAGACCAACACAAAAACCAGAGGAACGTGAGGAATGTTCTATTAAAAACGGGGGGAGTCGTGTGGGACTGTATTCTTCAAACACAGCAGGGTCATTAAAAAAACAAGAAAGGCTATGCTCTGTCCCAGACGAAAGAGTTTTACAGAGACATGTCAACTAAATAGCAATACGTAACCCTAGACTGGGTACCGCGTCGGAGGGGGAAAAATGCTATAAAGGACAGTATTTAGTTCATGGACAAAACTGGAGTACAGAGAGGGCATCAGTTAAAACCGTAACAACGGTAAACTTCTTTAAGTTGGTTAACTGTACTGTAGTAATTTTTCTTGGGAAGAATATATCTTTTTTCTTGGGAAATTCCCACAGAAGTATCTTTCGGGGTTAAGGCATGTGATATATGCAACTTACTTCTAAATGATTCTGGAGAAAAGCATGTTTATATAGAGAGGGAGCGAGCAAACGGGGCAAAATGTTGACAATAGGTGAATCTAGGTAAAGGGCAGACGGGTGTTGTTTTTACTATTTTTACTTTTTTGCCCCTGTAAATTTGAAATTATTTCCAATTTAAACATCACCAGCAACCACGAAACCTCTATTTGAAAGCTCATTTAGGGACGCCTGGGTGGCTCATTTGGTTAAGCGGCTGCCTTTGGTTCAGGTCATGATCCCTGGGTCCTGGGGTGGAGCCCTGCATTGGGCTCCCTGCTCAGTGGGGAGCCTGTTTCTCCCTCTGCCTGCTGCTCCCCCTACTTGTGCTCTCTCTGTGAGTCAAATAAATAAATAAAATCTTTAAACAAAAAAAATGGAAAATTAAAAAAAGTCTTTAAAATAAAAAAAAATTTAAGAAAATAAAGCTCATTTAAACTACAAAAGTACCACTCACATTTTCGTCTCTGCCAGAGACAGAAACTGAAAGGGGTATTTCTGATGCTTTTCTCATGGTACTTAAAAAAATTTTAAATCATTTTAAATTTGATTTATTACCTTTAACAATAATTTTTAATAACTTTAGTTATTTATTTTTTACGTTTCCATTAAGTAAACGTTACCCTCAGTGTGGGACTCAAACTCAGGACCCTAAGATCGAAAATCACATGCTGTACCCACTGAGCCCCTTGGGATTTTTTTTTTTTAAGATTTATTTATTCATTTGACAGAGAGAGAGAGTGGGGAGAGAGGAAGGGAGGCAGGCAGAGAGAGGTGGGGGAAGCAGGCTCCCCGCTGAGCAGAGAGCCCGATGCGGGGCTCGATCCCAGGACCCTGGGATCATGACCTGAGCCGAAGGCAGAGGCTCTAACCCACTGAGCCACCCAGGCGCCCAGGGATTTTTTTTTTTAAGTGAAAAGCTACTCAAGTAATAATAAAAGAAGAACGCAAGACCCATTATGATTAACATTTTACCAGGACAACTTCGAGACTTGGCCTAAATCCGGCTTTTCTCCCAAGCTCAGTCAACAGGGGCTAGAGATCAAATGTACCAGCAAAGTATCTCCCAGCGGGATCCACCTTCCCATCATTGAACCGATTGTTTTTCTTGTCTTCATCTACTGTGGCCAGGGCAACTGCTGAGTGATCTTCCCAGTTCAAAGCACAGAACTTTGTCCCAACGGTGGCGACATAGCCTCCTCCCTGGCGAAGGGCCACAGAGCTGACCGGCGCATCTGCAGAAAGCAAAAGCAGCAGTCAGAGGGCGGGAAGTGGGCCAGTGGCCGAGCGGCACCCCACGGGCATCCTGCCACCCAGCATCTCGGGGCACATTCCGGCTCTTTTGACAGCGCGAGTGCCCTCTCCCTTCTGTGGAATGCCGGAGGCTTCAGAACTGAGTATATTCGTTGACCAGTATCCTTGGGCAGCAGAGATAGAAAGGTGAATGAAACCCAACTCTTCTGGAAGCTTCTAGCATCGCCCCAGCCACCATACACTGGGGCAGGTGCCACATCAAGTTCAAACGGCGGGGGGGGGGGGCTTGACTCGGGGGGGGGGGAACAGGGGGTCCCAGGGTAGCTGTCGCGGAGCAAGTGATGCTTGAGTCACTTGAGTCTAGGAAATTCAGAACATAAACCAGGTTTAGTTCCGGCAACTAGGCTTTGTAACATCCCTCTGATCCAAGACTTGTCTTTTTTTAAGGGGCCCTATTTTTATGTATTTAATTGAAAGTTGTGGGGCACCTGGGTGACTCAGTCAGTTAAGTGTCTGCCTTCAGCTCAGGTCATGATCCCAGGGTTCTCGGATCGAGCCCCGCATCGGGCTCCCTGGTGGGGGGTTCTGCCTCTCCCCCTCTCCCCGACAAATAAATAAATAAATAAATAAATAAATAAAATCTTTGAAAAAAGGAATTTATTTTGAAAACATTTTCTTTAAGATTTTATTTATTTATTTGAGAGAGAGAGAGAGAGAGAGACAGTGGGAGAGGAGGAGCAGAAGGAGATTCACTGCGGAGCGTGGAGCCCAACTCGGGGTTTGATTCCCAGGCCCTGAGATCCTGACCTGAGCCGAAACCGAGAGTTGGTTGCTTAACCGACTGAGCCACCCAGGCGCCCCTTGGAACCATTTTCTAAGCACCTCTTCAGCGAGTGCAAGGCGCTGGGTACTCTGGGAGCAGCTCTTAGCTCCAAGTCCCGTTCAGAAGTTGATTCCAGCCATTGAGGGGCCCAGGGAATGTGCAGAACAGTGTTGGGAGGGTCCCGACCTGTGCCCAGAGACTTCTGCCAGCTCACTTCTGTAAGTTCCCAAGGTAACTGATACCAGAAGCCCCTTCCATGGTTTGTGGGTGGTTGTAGATTAGCGGTGGGAACATCCCCCTAATGTGCGCATGCTGGCAAAGAGAGACTAGGGAAGGCATTGGTCCCCCCCCACCCCCACCCCGCTGCTCCCCCCCCACCCCGGGCTCCGAAGCCCGCTGGTCGCAGTCACTTTGCCTCTACTCACGCTCACATCCCTGGGTGAGTTAAAAAGCTGTTCCCTCTTATTAAAAAAAAAAAAAAAATACAGTTTGAGGTCGCCAGCTCTGGAATGAGACTGTCCCAAGGTCACAGGAATTCCTGGTATCTCTTCCCATTAACACACAAAACAAGAAGCTTCCTTATCTCTAATCTAGCGTCTAAGCTTGGGCCATAGAATGAGAAACCCCACCTCTGGGAATCACGGGGCCCTAAACAGAATCACGTTCAAATGCCCTTGGAATTCGTCCTGAATCTTATTTTGTACAGTGAATAGACAGTGTTGCTTGATGGTTTCTAAGTCTGAAAGCTCTTCTTTTTACATTCAAAGAAGGGCTCTGCCTGCTTTTTTCTTTCTTTTCTTTTTTATTTTCTTTTGCCCATTAAGGGCTTGGCGCGACCCAAGGCAGACAGCCTTTGCTGGGGTCCTCGCCTTTCATTTTATTTTTTTAAAGATTTTATTTATTTATTTGAGAGAGAGAGAAAGAGAGAGAGAGAGAATATGAGAGGGGAGAAGGTCAGAGGGAGCAGACTCCCCGCCGAGCTGGGAGCCCGATGCGGGACTCGATCCCGGGACTCTGGGATCATGACCTGAGCTGAAGGCAGTCGCCCAACCAACTGAGCCACCCACCCAGGTGCTCCAAGGGGTCCCCGACTTTTAAAGCCAGGATCTGAAGATGTTAAGGATAGATCCTACAGTGCCTCATCAGCAACACCAAATGGGGTCGCTTGCCCCTCACCCAGAGCCGAAGAGCAAAGTACTGACCATCCAGAATTTACTCCTGGATCCGGGTGGGAGGACACAGAGTGTGTGCCTAGAAAGAGCACGGCATTCCAGAAGTTTTAAAGCACATCCAGTAGGCTGTGATGGGAAACCAGGGAAATGATGGCTGTCTGGGCAGCGGGGAGGGGGGCGCCCTTCATCCTTACCCACGGTCACTTGCTGCACGCGCTTGCTGAGCGAATCCCACCGGCAAACCTTTTTTGCAGGTATATCTACAAAGAGCAGCGAGTTGGACGCCTCCTCCCACACCGGAGACTCCCCACACCGGCAGTTCGCCCGCAAAACACACTCGATCTTAATGGAAGACATTGCCAACGGGGTGCTGTCTGCAAGGTAGCAAGAGGGGACAGAAAATGTAATCGCGCGGAACGAATTCTGCAAAACACCTGACTTAAGGCCCTGGGAAGATCCCAATACAGACCGAGTTTTTCTCAGAACTGGAAAAACACGTTCTCTCAATCAGGACAAAAAAGGCGCGACGGCAGGAAGCTGAAGAGCGAGCTGATAGTCCCCTAACGTGAGACGTCTTCTAATCGACTTACCTGGGCGCGTCTTCAAGCTCTCTTTAAATGAGAGAGGAAAAACCCACGACACCCCACATCCATACCTTGGTGCCGGTGACCCTCGGAGAGCTGGCTGCTGGGGCAAGGGCAGGCCGCCCTTTATGCCTGCGACCTAGCCCCCGAAGGTGCGTGTGGGAGGGGGGAGGGCAGCTCCCTCATTGGTGGCCCCTCCCCGCCTGCAGGTCACCAGTTTCCGCCGCCCTCCCCCATCCCCTGAGGGTGCCGATTCCGCGCCCCCGCACCCCCAGCCCGCTCAAAGGCCAGAACCTTCCTACTCTGCATTTTTCTAAAGTGCCTTCCTAGAAATACGGTCATCAGTGATAATACACTAAATTAGACCTGACACCCATTTTTCAGCTTGGCACAACGGAAGGGCTGGAGAAGGGGACCCGGTCTGGGCGCCGCTGGGCGTGCTGATGGCCCCTTGGCTGCGTCTTGCCGCCCGGGGAAGGCACCGTGCCAGTTTGGCAAGGACACTTGAACTCCACAAGCAGGAACATTCTACGCTGGGAGTTTAGGCGAGAGTGTGACCAGCGAACAGGGAGAAGAGAAAGAAAAATGATCAGAGAAGAAAAAATAACATTACCTAAGAAACTCCGTGGGACAGGAAAACGAGGCAACTTTTCAGGGTCTCCTGTCTTTCCCGAACTCTGCCTAGATGCTGCCCCAAATTGTCTGCCTCGTCACCCTTGCCTCCTCACCCTTCTCCCTTTCTGCTTGGGAGTGGGCGGGCTCACCCACGGATGGGCGAATTCATGACGGGGGAGGGGGGAAGGAAAATAATCTGGTTTCATATTCCCTTCGAGACATGACTTTTTTTTTTAAAAAGAAAAAATCAATCATTTTGATAAAAATCATTTAACATCAGATCTTAAATCCTGATGCCAGGAGTCCTAGCATTTGGAATCCTCCCTGGCTGTTACAATTTGGCACAGGCTCCAAAGGCCTTCACGTTATCGATCTGAGATAAGGCCCAGGATCAGAAGCAGGACTTTTTGCAATAGCGACTTTTAACCCGAGCCGGGAGGTGGGGGTAGGGGCGCCTGCAGCCGTCCCTTCCCGCCCGGGCTCTGGAGCCTGGCGGCCCGGGCAGCGGGGAGCCGGCACCGGGCGGCAGGTGCCTGCGCGGCACCTGCGGTACCTGTGCAGCAGAGGGGCCTTGGCACAGTCGCGTGGCGCCGCAGCAGCCTCAGGCGACCGCGAGGCCCTGTGAAGCTGAAGGTCGAGCCCGCCTCGTCCCCGGCCCGGCCGAGGAGGGCGCGCGCGGGGCCCGGGCCCCGGGGGTGGGCAAGGGGGAGGGCGGGTGGTCTTCTTCAGCCGGCCCCAGCGACTTTCGATCGGCTGTGGCCAGACTTTTCCTCCCCGGAGAGCGGCCGGAGAGGCCGGCCGGTCCCCGGCACTCACCGGGCTGGTGACTTCCAGGCGGCGCAAAGGTCAGGTAGCAGAGCGGGAGGGCTGGGCAGCGCGGGGGACGAGGTCGCTGGGCAGGTGGGTGACAGCGGGCTGAGCGGTGGGCTGGGCACTGCAACCCCCAACGCTGTCCCCCTCCTCCGTGGCTCCTGGAAGAATCTTTCAAAGCCACCCGGGACAGAGGGGGTAGGGAAGAGGCTTGGAGCCCGGTGAACCTAAGCCTCAGAGTTTGGACGGGGAGCTAAAGTTTATCTCTTACTTAAACAAGAAAAAATTGTTAAAATGCCTAACAGAGATTGGGGTCGAGGGTCCGGTTAAACACAAGCAGGTTAAAAAGGAAAAAACAAAGCGGCTAAACAAATCCACCCTTTTCCTAGGGGGAGAAAGCCAGACTGCTGGCTGGAGGCCAGCTCTTGCAAAGTGTTTTTGCTTTTTTTTTTTTTTTTGGGTGGGGAAAGGGGAAAGGTTTTATTTGATTGGGTTTAAAAAAATCAAATGGAGGGGGCGCCTGGGTGGCTCAGTGGATTAAAGGCTTTCAGCTCCGCTCGTGATCTCAGGGTCCTGGGATCGAGCCCCGCTTCTGGCTCTGCTCGCAGGGAGCCTGCTTCCCCCTCTCTGCCTACTTGTGATCTCTCTCTCTCTGTCAAATAAATAAATAAAATCTTTAAAAAATATCAAATGGAATAAAGGATCCTGAGCAGCGCTCAGCTTCACATTCTCCTTTGAGAGCCTACCTCGCCAACCAAATTTAAAACATTTCAAAAAAATGAAGGGAGGGAGGTAAACAGAAGGGGGGTTGCCGCTGGGGGATGGGAGCCAGGGAGTAACCATGAAGGGGTTCAGGCAATTTTCTGGGGGTGATGGAGGCTATCTGGATGGATGCCCGAGTTGCACGGAAGTATGTACTGGCCAAAGTCATCTGGTGGGACGCTTGAGATCTGTGCATTTTTTGGTATGGGTTGAATCCCAGGTCAGTGCTACCTCATTATCATTACCATTTTAATTTTTTACAGAGGCTCCGTGCCCAGCGTGGATCTCAGACTCATGACCCTGAGATCAAGAGTCGCGGGCTTTACCGAATGAGCACGCCGGGGCCGGGTGCTATCTCGGTATTGACCTCTGTCAATCGAGCATGCATTCCTGGCCATCTGCACAATCCTGAAACCTACACTCAAATCACAATCACTGGGGCATTCCAGTTCCCTGAAATTCACTAAGGAGGAGGGGTGGAGATTAAATGCTTCAAAGGCAGGCTCTAAAGCAGGCCAGAGATGCTTGGAGCAATCTGAGCTCAAACTTTCAGTTCAGTAACATAGACTGATGGGCACCGATGGCCTCAATCATTTTACCTTCACCCTGGGAGATGTTAAGACAGCCGCTCTCCCATGGCCCTATTTACACATGGGAAAACGTGAGCCTACAAAGTGAGGAGACTCCCAAAGTCGCAGGTCAAGCTGGGAGAAATCTGGCAAATAGGCCAAACCTTCAGGAGAGAAATAAGAGCTTGGGGGCGCCTGAGTGGTGCAGTCGGCTGAGCTTTGACTCTTGGTTTCAGCTCAGGTCGTGATCTCTGGGTCCTGGGATCGAGCCCCGAGGCAGGCTCCCCGCTTAGTGTGGAGTCTGCTTCTCCCTCTTTGTCTGCCCTTCCCTTGCCCCGCTCGCGCTTTTTTCTATGAAATGAAATGAAATGAAATGAAATGAAATGAAATGAAATGAAATGAAATAAAATAAAATAAAATAAAATAAAATAAAATAAAATAGAAAAACCAGAACTCGAAGGACACTTTCTTGGGTGGAGCAAAGAGCGGGACCGCAATCTCCGGAGGCTTCTCGGGGGATCTGTTGGGTCCTCTTCCCATCACGTGGCTTCTTCTGGCTCCTTAATGCTGACGACGCCCCAAACTGTATCTCGGCCCAGACCTCTCCCCCAAACCACAGGCCTGTAGTTCAGATGCTCTAGTCAACCACACCACCAAGCTGTCCTGGACCGTTCGCTTTATTCTCCACGAACCTGGAAATGTGACCATGGACCCACCAGCAGGCTGCGTGAGAAGTCCCCATTTCTGCCTACGTTGTTGTCAGCTCCCTGGAGGGCTCCTGCCTTTGGATCTGCTGCCAAAATGATCCCCTATTGGTGAGTCCTGCAGGGCAGGGATGCCACTCATTGCCTCATTTATGGTGCTGACACATAGAGGCTATTCAATGACATACTCTTTTCTTTTTTGGGGGGGGCGTAGGTAGGAGGTACCTTTATTTTCAAAAAACATGTTACAGAAGAGTTGCAAAAATCCTATAAAGGATTCCTGATTACCCTTTACCTAGATTCCTCCAATGTTAGCAGTTTACTGTGGCTTTGTCTTGATTCTCACTTACATATAAATGGAAATATATTTTTCCTTGATTTTTATTGTTTCTTTATTTTTAAAGCAATCTCTGCACCTGATGTGGGGCTCGAACTCACAACCCCGAGATCAAGCGTCACACGCTCTACCGGCCGAACCAGCCAGGTGCTCTGATATATTTATTTTTCTTGAATGGTTTGAGAGTAAGGTGCAAACGTGATGCCCTGTTACCTCTAAAGACTCCGGTATGCGTGTCCTGGGGAAAAGAAAAAAAGGAAATTCTCTTCTATAACCACAGCACAATTACCAAGATCGGCGGATTAACACTGATACAGTATTACTTAGCTGAATTTCATTGAATGTCCCACGGATGTCCCTTCGAACAGAAGGAAAAAAGTAATCCGTCCCCAAATCCAATCCAGGGTAAGGCTTTGTGTTTAGCTGTGTTTTTTTTATTTATTTACTGTGTTTTTTTATTACCAATGCAAGAATGAAATCTGGTAGTGTACCTTCTCCTTTTAATCCAGAACAACTCCTCACCCTTTGTGTCGCGACATTGACATTTTGGGAGTACAAAATGTAGCGTGCCCCTTCATTTGCGAGTATTTGGTTTTTCCTCATGGTTAATTCAGGTTCTGCCTTTTTGGCGATACTACAAAAGTGATGCTGTATCCTCCGTAGCGTCTGGGGGCAAATGATGTCGATTTGTTGACTGTGTTGGTCACAGTATGTGCTTAGGGAATCTTGATGAAATATAATTTAATCACACCCAAGAGCCTATGGAGCCCCTCAGACCTGCTAGTAGCTCCTTCTTGACCTCAGCGATGGTCTAGCCATGTCCTCTTTCTGCTTCTTGTGTCTGAATTTGCTGCTCCTCTGCCTAGAACACTTGACTCCTGACACTAATCCAACCCCTACCTCTGCACTGGGCTCAGTCCTTCCTGAGCCCAGTGTCCCATCCACCAGAGAGCCTTCACTGATCCCTCTGGCTCTCACCTGTCGCCCTTACAGCGTCCTTTCTTTATGTTTTATTACGATATTCACCACATTGGCTGAGAACTGTTGGTTTGTCTCTCCTGCTACATCGTGAACTCTCAGGGTACGTCTTGGATCTTTTCTTATGACATAAACCGCTTCGTCCAAAGATCACCTCCAGTCCAACGAGTCTGGGTTCGTGGATTCCTCGAAAGAAGGGAGAACTCCAACCACGGGGGAACCGTGGGATGTCTTGGTTAGGAGGTGTTAGAAAGAACCTCTTACAGGACGTGGCTTTGTGTTAGGTGATGCTGGGGTGAGTCCAAGGATTCGAGGCTGTCAGGAAGTCGGGTGGTTCTATGACTGGAGATCTTCATTCTTATCTAGAAGACGAGGAGAATGGAGTAACTGATAAAGGAGCAGCACCCATTCGTATGAGCTAGGAGAGGGTGATGTTGAGTCGTTTGGGGGACTTGGACGATGTTTGTTAGTTTCATTTTTGTCTTGCTCTGTCACGGACACGGAGTGCTTTTGTCTGCTGTTGACGATCTGTGAAATTGTTCATGTTCAATGGGGGAACGCCAAGGTCTCGCTGTGAGTTCCAGGCCAGCTCGCGGATGTGGGGGGGTGGTGGTGGTGGTGCATTTCTTTCTCACTCCCATCTTTTGTCCAAGATCAGATGACGTCAGGCCCCAGGACACGAATCTATACATTCTGATCACCACCGCCAGTGGAGATGTTGCTGATCTGGAGGTGGCTCGGAGAAAGCCCTCTGCAGTAGGGCTCGGGCTAGTCTCTCCTGCTCCTTTGGCTGCAGGGCGAGTTGTTGAATCCCCTGATGTGACAAGGGTAGCACAGTGGCCTCAAAGATGCTGGACAGGATGCACCGGCTGGAGGCTCCGCGAGCACTTACCAGAAACAAGATGATGATTAGTCCTTGTAATAGACCCTGGAGACAGACCAAAACCCAGGCCGTGGACACATGTCCCAAAGTCCAGCTGGTCTCTTGTAGAGGACCAGATGGCTTTTTCTTTTAGGCTGATCGGAAAAATTGTTCTACTTGGGGGAGCCTGGCTAGGGCTCAATCAGATGGAGTGTGTGACTCTTGATCTTGGGGCGGTGAGTTCAAGCCCCATGGTAGGTGCAGAGATGACTTAAATAAACAAAAGCTTAAAAAAATAAATTGGTCTTCTGACTCGTATTTATGAAAGTGTAGGAAGAAGTGTTGGCTGAGGGGGCGCCTGGGTGGCTCAGTGGGTTAAAGTCTCTGCCTTCGGCTCAGGTCATGATCTCAGGGTCCTGGGATCGAGCCCCCACATTGGGCTCTCTGCTCAGTGGGGAGCCTGCTTCCCCCCTCCCTCTGCCTGCCTCTCTGCCTTCTTGTGATCTGTGTCTCTCTCTGTCAAATAAAAAAAAAAAAAAAAAAAGAAGTGTTGGCTGAAACGTAAGCTCCCCCTTGGGTAACCAACAGGAAATTGAAGGTCGTGAGTTTGCTCGTGGCAACTCTGACTTAATGAGTATAAACTGGTTTTGGGTGGGGGCGGGTCTTCTGGAGTAGAAACCGTGCCATTTCTGGCAAGCGATACGGTCAGGGTCAGGTTCTGGACCTCCTTGTCGCGATTGTGCGAACTCCAGCTCCTAGAGCGTCACACTTTGACAGAGTGTCACTCAGCTCGCCCTCCCAGGAGTTATCCACATTCACCCAGGCAATTGGGGGGTTTGGGGAACCAAACCTCTTCAGTTTGGGGAAAACATGGTCCACAGGTGGGGTGGTAGTTTCAAAAGTCTGAAAGTTTCTAAGAATTATCCCGAATATACTGGATAAGTTCACATGTGGCAGGTGGATGGATATAAGTTTGGTGCCCACATAGGCAATGGAATCGTAATGGGGCACAGACCCTATGGGGAGTGTAAGTATCATTTGGCGTGAGCTATTTATATGTCCCTCGAAATGTCCCCTGAGATAACGGGAGTGGGGTTAAGCAGTTCCTGAGAACAGTGTCCCTGACGAGAACAGACTACCGTAGGCAAGGCACAAGCGCCCACGTTAGTCCCCATTTCCGGGGGGCTAGCTATTGCTGATCATGACCTTGGCAGAGGCATTCTGTCGATGTCAGGTCACTTGGTAGGTGACCAGAGTTTGAGATGGAAGACGTGAGGGAAGCTTCGGGACCAGCAGGGGCCTCTGAAAGGAAATGAACCTTCTTTAGAGTACATTTAAAGGAAGAATGATTAAATTTTTGTCAGCAGTTAAATTCAGAGTGGTAGCTCTGGTCTGAGAAAAACCTTTCACAGAGGGTCAAAAGTCACAGGATGAAGATAATGGAGAACCTACTGAGAAGCCTGTTAGTTACTGGGAAGTGTCAAATACCATAATAGCATAATGAAGGGTAGAGTCAAGGGAAGGAAAAGGCTGCTGAGGAACCAGAAAATTAACCTCGGGGCCGAAGCTGTCCCCTTCTGTAGCCAGCGGCTTCTGGAAGGTTCCTAAGAATCCCTTTTAGTCTCCCAGTGAAATGGCCATCCGGTAGTCAGGATAAAGTGATATATATCTTTCAGGTTGGGAAACATGAACTTAAGTGTCAGGGCCTCAGAGTTTTATGGCTGTGTCAGGTGCTAACAGCGCCCGATTAGGTCTTTTTCACTGAAGCTCAAGGGCAGTTTTGAGACAAAACCAGACCTTCCGGTTGGAGTTACACAAAGGCTGCTCAGGTGGGTGTTTTGAAAACACAGCTGGGGCTGGGGCGCCTGGGTGGCTCAGTCGTTAAGCGTCTGCCTTCGGCTCAGGTCATGATCCCAGGGTCCTGGGATCGAGCCCCACATCGGGCTCCCCGCTCAGCGGGAAGCCTGCTTCTCCCTCTCCAGCTTCCCCTCCTCGTGTTCCCTCTCTTGCAGTCTCTCTCTGTGTCAAATAAATAAATAAAGTCTTAAAAAAAAAAAAAAAACCACAGCTGCGACCCGTTGGTGATAAAGCTGAAGATGTGTGAGTCCCTTGTGGTTATTAGTCATATCAGCTTGTAATAGGCTAGAGCCTAGGATTGGAAATGCTTTCTACATGCAGGGACTAACCCGTTATTTACTCGCTAGGAAATAACCTGTGGCTCTCCGAGGGGACAACTCTGACTTAATGAATATTCTCATTGCCATCAAGGGAAATGGCAATACCGCCATACCTCAGAGGCAGTGCGAGTTCGCGTCCGGACCATTGCAACAGAGTGAATTTCGCAACACAGTGAGTCAAATGAATTTTTTCATGTCCCAATGCATGTAAAAGTGATGCTTATTCTATACCGTCGTCTATGAAGCGTGCGATAGCCTTGTCTCTGAACAAATGGACACGCCTTAATTTAAAAATGCTTTATGGCTAACACATGCTGATTATCACCTCAGCTTTTAGTGAGTCGTAGATCCACTGAATCTACGAGCGTAGACTCAGAGCATATGCTCTGAGCACAGATCCCTACAGCAAATACAAAAACAATGAAAGAATTTGGAATATTACGAGAATGACCAAAACACGGCTCAGAAACACAAAGCGAGCATAATGCTGTTGGAAAAACATACAACGAGGGGTTGCCACACACCTTCAGTTTGTTAAAAGAAAGAAAGAAATAAATGCAATAAAACAAGGTACGCTTGGGCGCCGGGGTGGCTCGGTCAGTTAAGTGTCTGGCTTTGGCTCAGGTCATGGTCTTGGGCTTCCGGCATCGAGGCCCTGCTTTGCACCCCACCACTCAGCAGGAAATCTGCTTTTCCCTCTCCCTCTGCCCCTGCTGCCCCCTAGTCGTGCTCTGTTTCAAATAGTCTTTAAAAAAAACAAAACACAAAAACCAAGGCATGCTTGCATGTTGGGCCATGGATGTAGAAGGGGTTTCTGAGAGCTTGGATAATTTGGGCTTTAGAAACCCATTAGCTGTCTGTGCTTTTCCTGAATTTATGCATAAGGACAGTGCCATTCTAGGAAATAAGAATAAAAAATTACGACCCATGACTGGAGTTTTGCATCTGTTCTTACTTAGAAACTCTCCAGCATCCAAACATTACTTATCAATTAACTTAATCATTTATCAAACTGATGGCTACCAGAGGGAAGGTGGGTGGGTGGAGGATGGATGAAACAGGTGATGAGGATTAAGGAAGGCAACGTGTTGTGATGAGCACTGGCTGTGGTATGAAGTGCTGAATCACTAAATTCTAAACCTGAGACTAATATTATACTGTATGTTAACTAACTGGAATTTATTTTATTTTTAAAAAGATTTATTTACTTGAGAGAGAAAGAGAGACAGAGAACACAAGTGGGAGGGGCAGAGGGAGAGGGAGAGAGAATCTTATGCAGACCCCATGCTGAGCAGGGAGCCTGATGCCAGGCTTGATCTCACCACCCTGAGATCATGACCTGAACCAAAACTCAAGAAGCTGACACTTAGGGGCGCCTGGTGGCTCAGATGGTTAAGTTTTTCAGTACTTTAAAGATGTTACTTCAGGGACACACGGGTGGCTCAGTCGGTTAAGCAGCTGCCTTCGGCTCGGGTCATGGTCTCCGGGTCCGGGGATCGAACCCCCCCATCGGGCTCCTGGCTCAGTGTGGAGCCTGATTCTTCCTCTTGATCTCTCACACTTTCTGTCAAATAAATAAATAAAATCTTAAAAAAAAAAAAAAAGAATCCGGCGCTTAACCAGCTGCACCACCCAGGTGCTCCAACTAACCAGAGTTTAAATAAAAACTTGGAGAAAAAACCCTTAATCGTTTACCCAAGGTCTTAAAAGTTAGGGTCCAGAAATTTCCATTTTAGCTAACATGTTAAATCCTTGTGCTTCATAGCAATTTAAGAAGTTACTAAAATTAAACTCTTAAAAAAATCATTTCATTTTGTTTGTTAATATATATATTTCACCCTTGAACACCATGGATTTGAACTGTGCAGGTTCACTTATACATGGATTTTTTAAAAAATAAATACAGTACTGTAAATGTATTTTCTCTTATGATTTTTCTTAGTAACATTGTCTTTTTTCCAGCTTTAAGAATTCAGTATGTAAAACATAGAACATACAAAATATGTGTTAATCCACTATTCATTTTCAGTGAGGCTTCTGGTCAATAGTAGGTTCTTAGTAGTCACGGTGTTGGGGAGTCAAAAGTTATATGTGGGTTTTTTTTGTGTGTGTGTGGGGTCAGTGCATTGTTCAAGCATCAACTGTATACACACATGCATGCACACACACACACACACACACACACAAACACACACTGGCAGAAACAAAGGTAAATCACTTAACTCATAAAACCAGTGTAGGAATTTTAGAAGGTTAAAATTTTTCACCCTGGTTTTGTCCAAACCAAAATAGTGTGTTGGTATTATTTTTAAATGGTAAACTAATTTTTAAAGAATCTCAGTCCCATCAAAAGCCCTTCTTTGTCTTGGGATTACATTCTTTTCTTCTTTCCTCACTACTAGGATAACAGAGGCCGTTATGTAAATACACTTTTCGATGTCCACAAAATGACACATCATTTAACAACATCGTTTTATTATTTTATTTTTTAAAAGATTTTATTTATTTATTTGACACAGGGAGAGATCACAAGTAGGCCGAGAGGCAGGCAGAGAGAGAGGGGGAAATAGGCTCCCTGCTGAGCAGAGAGCCCGATGTGGGGCTCGATCCCAGGACTCTGGGATCATGACCCGAGCTGAAGGCAGAGGCTTTAACCCACTGAGCCACCCAGGCGCCCCTATTATTTTATTTTTAAAGATTTTATTTATCTACTTGGGAGAGTGAGAGAGCTCGCGCGAGCGTGTGTGCACATGCAAGTGGGGGGAGGGGCAGGGGGAGAAGGAGAGAAGCAGACTCCTTGGTGAGCACGGAGCCCATCTCACAACCCTGAGATCATGACCTGAGCCAAAATCAAGAGTCAGATGCTTAACCAACAAAGCCATCCAGGTGCCCCACATTTTCTTTTATTTTTTTAGACTTTTTTGGCTGTTTGTCTAGGCTAGATATTCCTAGAGCACGCACATAACTACTGAATGTTTTTTTGATCAGTTAATCTTTCAAGCTACCCCGGTATAAAAAAGAGGGAGAGAAACCAAAAAATTAACAGGGAGCCAGCTTCAGACAAATATGAAATTATCGTTGTAAGAGGCTAATTACGTTTCTTCTTGAAGGACAGGGAAGAATGTATAGATATAGAAAACCCATTTGGACAAATGTGAGAGAGAAGGAGATAGAGGTAGATACCTAGATTATAGCTGGTTTAGACAATAATCAGCCATTGGCAATTTTACCAATCTAAATAATTTTATAAAGATTATTTTATTTTTAGGTGATTGCTACACCCAATGTGGGGCTCAAACTCATGACCTGGAGATTGAGTTGCGTGATCCACTGACTGAGCCAGCCAGGCAGCCCACCAATCTAAGTAATTTTAAAGCTATCATCCATTAGTCTTGAAATATGCAAATGAAGCCATCATAATCTCCTGTGTTAAACATAAAAAGAATTTCTGTTTTAGGGGCACTTGGGTGGCTCAGTCAGTTAAGTGTCCAACTCTTGATTTGGCTTGGGTCATGATCTCAGAGTCATGAGATTGAGCCCTGTGTCGGGCTCCACGCTGGGTGTGGATCCTGCCTCAGATTCTCCCTCTCCCTCTCCTGCTGCTCTTCCCCCTGCCCCTCTTAAAAAAAAAAAAAAAGAATTACTCTTTTATACAGGAACAATCTACTTACAAGGGTTTCTCCCCTTCTTGTTCTAAGGTACTCCTTAAATCAATAGTCTTGCTCATGTCAAAAATTCTCAAATTTTTGTGGCCATGGTAATTTGAAATTGACCCTAGAGAAATTATGCCAGGTAGAGAACACGATACTAGGAAAATATGAAGGAAGCAGGGGTCTGAGTTGCAGTTCTGGATCCAGAAGACGCCATGGGAACTTCCGGGGGCCATAAAGATGGTGCTTGTGCAATTTTCTGTCTCTAGAGCCGGGCTGAAGGCCAACCATTCACCATTGGAAGCTGCATAAAACCTCCTGATTCCTGGCCCATGTAACAAAGTTTTTAGGGATACAAAGACATCGCTGAAGGAGTCCTTTTAATGTTTTTTCCCCCAAAGATGTATTTATTTATTTGAGAGAGAGAGAGAGAGAGAGAGAGAGAGAGAGAGAGAGAGGAGGACCAGAGGGAGAGGGAGAGAGAGAATCTAAAGCCGACTCCATGCTGAGCTTGGAGCCCGACGAGGGGCTCTATCCTACCACCCTAAAATCATGGGAGCAAAATGGCTGGATCTTATGTAGGTGTATACTTAACTTTGTAGAAAGCTTCCGAGTTGTTTTTCCAAATGGTTGTGTCATTTTACATCCCCACCACCCTTGTATCAGAGTTCCAGTTCCTAGACATCCTCACCGTCACTTGGTATGGCGAGTCTTTTAAATTTTAGCTATTCTAATAGGTGTGTAGTGGTTTCTCATTGTGGCTTTAATTTGCATTTCCCTAATGATTATTGGTGTGGAGCCTCTTCTTATGTGAGTATTTGCCATTCATGTATCTTTACCAAAGTGGTTGTTGAGATTGCTCATTTGAAAAAATTAGGTTAGGTGTGCCTGGGTGGCTCAGTTGGTGTCTGCCTTCAGCTCAGGTCATGATCCCAGGACCCTGGGATGGAGCCCCGAATCAGGCTCCCTGCTCAGTGGGAAGCCTGCTTCTCCCTCTCCCACTCCATTTGTGTTCCCTTTCTCACTGTGTCTTTCTCTGTCAAATAAATAAATAAAAAACTTTAAAAAGATTAGGCTATTTTCTTATTATGTTGTAAGGATTCTTGACATATTTTGGATACCTGTCCTTTAACAGATAAATGATTTGCAAGTCTTTTCTCCCTGTGACTTCTCTTTTCATCCTATTAACAGTGTCGTTCAAAAAGTAGCAATTTTGGGCGCCTGGGTGGCTCAGTTGGTTAAGACTCAGGTCTGCCTTTGGCTCAGGTCATGATCCCAGAGTCCAAGGGTCAAGTCCCGCATCAGGCTCCCTCTTCAGCTGGGGGTCTGCTTCTCCCTCTGTACTTCACCTTGCTTGTGCTCTCTCTTGCTTGCGCGTTCTCTTAAATAAATGAACACAATCTTTGAAAAAAAAATTGGCAGTTTTAATTTTAATCAAGTCCAATTTACCAATGTTCTTTTATGGAAAGTGCGGTTGGTGGCATATTGGAAGAAATCTTTGCCTAACCAAGATTCTAAAGGTTTTCTGAGTTTTTTCCCAGAAGGTTTATGGTTTTAAATTTTAAATTTAGGTCTTTGACCTATTTTTTTTTTTTAAGAGAGGGAAGGGGGAGGGACATAAGGAAAGGGAGAGAGAGAACCTAAATTTTTTAAAAAAATTTATTCATTTGAGAGAGATACAAAGGCAGAGACAGAGAGCACAAGCAGGGGGAGAGGCAGAAGCAGACTTCCTACTGAGCTGGGAGCCTGACATGGGGCTCCATCCCAGAACCTGGAGATCGTGACCTGAGCTGAAGGCAGACACTTAACCATCTGAGCCATCCAGGCATCCCTGGGAGAGAGAGAATCTAAAGCAGACTCCATGCTCAGCTCCGCACAACCCTGAGATCATGACCTGAGCCAAAATCAAGAGTCGTATGCCTAACTGACTGAGCCACCCAGGTACCCAGGTCTTTGTCCCATTTTAAAATTAATTTTATATATGGTGGGAGGTATGGATTGAAGGTCTTCTATTTTTTACTATATGGATATCCAAATATTCCAGTACACTTTTTGGGAAGAGGATTGTTGAAGACAATCTTCTTTTCACTGAATTGCTGTGTACTTTTGTTAAAAATCATTTGCACATGTATATGTGGGTCTACTTCTGAATTCATTCTATTCCATTGATCTATATGTCTATCTCTATGCAAATACCACACTTTTTTTTATTACCAATGCAAGAATGAAATCAGGTAGTGTCAGTCTTTTAGCTTCATTCTTTTTGTTCTAAGTGTTTTTTACTAACCCTAAGTCCTTTGTACTTTCATATGAATTTTAAATTTATTTTGCCAATTCCCACCCCAAGAAGTTGGTTGATTTTGATTGGAATTACATTGACCAACTTGGGGATAACTGACATCTTAATACCGAACTTTCTGATCCATGCACATGGTGTATCTCTGCATTTATTTAGGTCTCCTATTTCTCTCAGAAACGTATTATTGATGCCATTGTACAGGACTTTCATATCTTTTGTCAGATGTATATGTAAGAATTTCACATTTTTTGGTATTATCATAAATAGTATTACTTTTAAAATTTCAATTTCTGGGGCGCCTGGGTGGCTCAGTGGGTTAAGCCTCTGCCTTCGGCTCAGGTCACGATCTCAGGGTCCTGGGATCCAGACCTGCATCAAGCTCTCTGCTCAGCAGGGAGCCTGCTTCCCCCTCTCTCTCTGCCTGCCTCTTGGCCTACTTGTGATCTCTCTCTCTCTGTCAAATAAATAAATAAAATCTTTAAAAAAAATGTCAATTTCTGATTGTTCCTTGCTAGTATAAAAAATACAGTAGATCCTGCAGCCTTGCCAGACTCACTTATTAATTCTGGTAGCTTTTTTGGTAGATTCCATTTTATTTTCTACATAGATAATCATGTCATCTGAAAACAAAGAGAGTTATATTTCTTCCTTTCTAATCAGGACGCCTTTTGTGTCTTTTTCTTGCTTTATTATACTGGCTAGAAGTTCTAGTATAATGTTGAAGAGAAGTAGTAACATTCTTGTCTTATTCCTGATCTTAGGGGGAAAGCATTAAGTCTTTCACCATTAAATATGATGTTAGCTGTAGGTTTTTCATAGTTATCTTTTATCAGGTTCAGGAAGTTCCCTTCTATTTTTAGTTTGCTAAGCATTATTATCAGGAATAGATACTAGATTTTGTTAAATGCCTTTTGTGTATCTTTGAGATATGATGAATTATATTGTTTTGAATATTAGATCAACCTTTCACTTCTGGGATAAATCTCACTTGGTCATTGCTATGGACTGAATGTTTATGTTCCCCCCAAGTTCTTATGGTGAAGTCCTAGCCCTGAGCGTTGTGGTATTTGGAGGTGGGTCCTTTGGGAGATAATTAGCTTTAGATTAAGCCATGACGGTAGGACCCTCATGATAGGGTTCATGCCCTTCTAAGACCTCCCTCTCTCTCTGTGTGTCTCTGAGTATGTACCAAGGAAAGGTCATGTGAGAACACAGAAGGCAGCTGTCTACAAACCAGGAAGTGGGCCTTCACCAGACAGGAGTCCAATGGCACCTTGATCTTGGACTTTCCAGCTTCCAGACTGTGAGAAATAAATTTCTGTTATTCTAGCCAGTCAGTCTATAGTTTTTTGTTAAAGCAGCCCAAGCTAAGACGGTCTTGATGTGTTATCTTTTTGATATATTATTGGATTCAATTTGTTGAAGTTCTAAGAATTTTTGCATCTACTTTTATGAAGGATATTTATTGGTCTGTAGTTTTCATATTATGTCTGTGTGGCTTTGGTATCAGGGTAATGCTGGCCTCGTGGAATGAGCTGAGAACTGTTCTCCCCTGTTCAATTTTTGGGAAGTTTGTGTAGATCTGGTATTATTTGTTCCTTAAATGTCTGTTAGAATGTACCAGAATTTGCCAGTGAAGTCATTTGGGCCCAGAGTTTTCTTTCTTTCTTTTTTTTTTTTTTCAGAGTTTTCTTTATAAGAAAGCTTTTAACTCTAATGTATTTAAGAATAAAAAGGTTTTCAGGTTATCTATTTTTTTTTTCTAGAATGTGCAGTTAGTACCTTTGAGAGACTGTCCATTTCATCTTTGTTGTTGAATTTGCTGGCATAAGTTTGTTAATAATATTCCCTTATTATCTTTTTAGCATCTCTAGAATCTGTAGCAATGTTATTTTTCTCATTCCTAAAATTGGTAATTGGCTTTTTCTTTTTTCCTGATCAGTCTCCTTAGAGGTTTATCAATTTTATTTTACTTATCTTCTCAAAGATCCAGCTTTTGGTTTCAATGATTTTCTCTTTCCTGTTTCACTGATTGCAGCTCTGACCTTTATTATTTCCTTTCTTCTACTTTGGATTTCATTTCCACTTCTTGTTAGTTTTCTTAAGATGAAAGGTGCAGTCACTGACCTGAGAACCTTCTTTTATAAAGTAGGCATTTTGTGCGATAAAATGTCCTCAAGGTACTGCTTTAGTGCCATCCCACAAATTACGTGTTGCGTTTTCTTTTTAGTTCGGTTCAAAATACTTTTTAATTTCCTATTTCAGTTCTTCACTTTGTGTGTTATTTAGAAGTTTGTTTAGTGTCCAATGATTGCATTTTCCAGAGATGTTTCTGTTACTGATTGCTAATTTCACTCCATTGTGGCCAGAGAAGCGTACTTTGACTTGAATCTTTTTAAATTTACTAAGACTTATTTAATGGCCTATCTTGGTAAATGTTCATTTGCATTTGAAAAGGATGTGTTTTCTGCTCTTGTGGGATGGAGTGGTAAATGTCAATTAAATCTGGATGTTGATAGTTTTGTTCAAATCTATGTTCTTTTTTTTTAAAAAAAAAAATATTTATGAGAGAGAGAGAGAGAGAGCGAGCACGAAGAGGAAGGAGCAGAGGGAGAGGGACAAGTAGACGCCCCGCTGAGCAGGGAGCCCGATATGGGACTCGATTCCAGGACCCTGAGATCATGACCTGAGCCAAAGGCAGCTGCTTAACTGACTGAGCCACCCAGGCGCCTCTCAAATCTTTAATGTTCTTACTGGTTTTCGGTGTACTTGTTCTGTTAGTTAGACAAACTGTAATTGTTGGTTTATTCATTCTCCCTTGCAGCTCTATCATTCTGTCCTTAACATATTTTGAAGCTGTGTTATTAGGTGCATAAACACCTAGGATTTTTATGTTCTCTTGATGAATTTGCCCTTGTATGGTATTGATAGAGCCCCTCCAGCTTTCTGTTGGTTAGTATTATAGCATGGTATCTTTTTTTTTTTTTTTTTTAAAGATTTTTTATTTTTTTGACAGCGAGAAACACAGCGAGAGAGGGAACACGAGCAGAGGGAATGGTAGCGGGAGAAGCAGGCTTCCCGCTGAGCAGGGAGCCCGATGCGGGGCTCGATCCCAGGACCCTGGGATCATGACCTGAGCCGAAGGCAGACGCTCAACGACTGAGCCACCCAGGTGCCCCAGCATGGTATCTTTTACCATCCTCTTAGTTTTAACCTATTTGTGTCTTTATATTTAAAAGTGAGTTTCTTATAGGCAGCATAGAGTTGCATTCTCTAATCCCCAAGTTCTGCTCAGGTGTCGGGGATCTTCGAGGACTCTCTGAATCTCCAAGCTACCCATTTCCTTGTAGGAGGTTCTGATAATTAGAGCATCATTCCTCATGAGGAGCCCCACCTGCTTTCCTTCACGGCCCCACTGGGGTAACACTCAAAGAATTATTTTCACTTCCTCCCGACAGTTTGTCAGTCAACAGGGCCATCCAAACCTATGGCAACTACTCAGGCAATGCCAGATCCAGCCACGGTGGGTCCATCGGGCCCACGGAAGATTACCTCAAGGCGACCTGAGAAGTACCAAAGGCTCCCTTGGAAAAAGTATGGGGGGGGAATAGAAAACTAATTTCTACAGGGGAGGATCTTACTGATAGAAAAAAAAAAAACAACAACACTTATTTTCCATTTCCAGAAAGCGTGTCGACCAGGAGAGAAAGCCTGGGCACAACCCAGGGTGGTCCACCACAGCCCAGGTGGGCCCTTTGGGAAGGAGGAATGCTCCTCTGAAAGAGTGAGGAGCCCTTGCTCTATGCCTCGTGTGTTCGCCTCCTATCTCTGCTGTTGCAAATTCCCCCATGTTTAGTGGCTTAAAGCAACACAGATTTCTTCTCCTATAGTTCTGTTTGTTGGAAGTCTAAAATCATGGCGTAGGCAGGGCTAGGTTCCTTCTGGAGACCTTAGGAGAGAGTTCCTTTCCTCCCCCGGTTTCTAGAGGCCACCTGCATCCTCTGGCTCGTGGCCTTTCTCAGCATCGCTCCAACCACTTGCTTCCACTATCACGTCCCCTACTCCTGCTGATCCCGCTGCTTCCCTCTCATAATTAGCCTCCTGTTTATGCTGGTTGGTCCTGCCTGGATCAGCAAGGATGATCTCCCCACATCGGGTCCCTCACCTTAATATTGTCTTCAAAGTCCCTTTTAGCAGGCAAGGTAACACAGTGGCAGGTTCTAGGGATGAGGCAGTAGGCGTCTTCGGGGAGCCGTTGTTGAGCCCCTCACACTGAGTTACGGGGTCCACCAGCTGTGCAGAAGGCAAGTCCACCGGGTCCTCGCTCCACCGTGAGACCTGTCTTGTCCAGATTGGTGTGAATTATCTTGCTCTTTGGACCTGAGCCTCTGAACTCTGTGCCTTTGTGTCAGATGATGAATTCTGGTCCAGTCGTCCTGTCCAGGATGGCAACATCCGGCCTGTTTTCACATGCGTCAGATAGAGCTCGTAGCATCACCTTCATATTGTTGTCATGAGAACTAAATAGAAGGTGGTTCATGTAAAAGGCTTAAGTAGCAAAGGGCCTGACACAGAGCAAGGGCTCAATGAATATTGCCATTCTTACTATTTGAAGGCTTGACTGGACCCAGTTTTGGGGACTGTCCTACCGAGGGTTTTGGTCTCGGTTGGCTTCCCTAACGGACCTGAGTGGTTCTCTTGAAACTGCCCTTCAGCCTGGTCTTTGCCAGCGTACCTCCCAGCCAATTTTTGAGGACGGGGGTGGGGGTAAGGGGACAAGGGATAGCCGGGGGCCCGGGGGAGGGAGGTAGGGGACAAGGACGCTGGCGCGAATTCTGCCCCTGAGAGGCAGGCAGCCCCGTTTGATCTTGTCCATTGTCATCCCTGTGGGGAGACAGGACTGAAAAAAGTGGTGAGTGGCCACGCTACTGCACAGAGCCCACAGCACTGTGACCGCCACTGCTGGTTTGGCCCCTCTGGCTGCCTGTCAGCAGGGCTGGGGGAGGGCAGGGGCAGAGTTACCCCGAGATCCTATCTTAGAAAGTCAAGAAGGGAGAATTAGGAGGGAGCGAAGCCTGTCACTCACACCGGGCTGAGCTGAGGCAGGAGGAAGCGTGTTACGGTGTCCTCCTCTGAGCAGCTGAAAGATCCCAAACGCTAACTGCCCGATGGGGAGGGTCTCTCTCTGGAAGCCGAGGTGATTTAAGGCCACGAGGTTCTAATCTGCAAAATGTCAGCAATTCTCAGCTCCAAGTTTCTTCGTCCTGTGAGAAATGACTATGAAATAATAAGACCCATGTCCGTGTGTGATTTACAGAAGCGCTACTTTGGAAGGTCACGGGGACTGGAAGGTGCTCCAGCAAATGGCGTCCACGTTGAGGTGACTTGCCGTGAGGGGCGCAGCTTCACCAGCCCTGATCCCCACAGTGGGGGGAGGGGAAGGAAACCGAGAGCTTGGGGCGCTCAGGCCTGGAGGCCGAAAGCTCATGCGCAAACCCATCTTAACCAGATGGGAAATGCTCGATGCTGGGAAGGTTTCTCTAGACGAGGAACAGATTTAGGGGTTCCTCCTTCCGGGGGAAGCACTCATCAGTGACTGAAACTGGGCCGCCGGTCTGGGTCTTGAGCCTCCCCGCACTGCCTCAACTCACTTCAAGGACAAGTAGCCTCACAGCTTCAGGCCATACAGTTTGTTTTCACAGAAGTCTCCTTTAAATAATGCTGCCTGTTAAGCGGCTGCCTTCGGCTCAGGTCATGATCCCGGGGTCCTGGGATCGAGTCTTGCATCGGACTCCCTGCTTGGTGGGAAACCTGCTTCTCCTTTTCCCACTCCCCCTGCTTGTGTTCCCTCTGTCGCTGTATCTCTGTCAAATAAATAAATAAAATCTTAAAAAAAAACAGAAACAAAAACAGTGCTGCCTGTCACAGAGCTCCCTGCATGGGGGATGGCCTCAGGGCGGGCCTTTATCAACCGAGAGTTACTTTGGAAAAAAAAAAAAATCAACACACAGTTGCTGCTTTCCATAAAACTTGAAAAGAGCTGAATTAGTGCTGTGAAAATCTAATACATGCTTATTATAAATAAGATACATTTTTGGAAACTAGCGCACGAAAGTTACCCAGCGGCAAGGTTTTACTCCCATCAAGTGTTTTTTTTCTCAATTCTTAAGGGTCAGCAAACATGCTGAAGATTGTAAAGCCCAGGAGGGGGAAAAAAAAAAAACCCAAAACCCAGGGCTATGCATCGTCTGGTTTAGTCTCTGAATTTAAAAGCTTTTTCAACACAAAGGTTTCATTTCCCACTGGCAATATAGACGTTGGTATAAACCCAAAGCTTGGGGTGCCTGGGTGGCTCAGTCAGTTAAGCATCATTGGGCTCCCTGATCATCTGGGGCCTGCTTCTCTCTCTGCAACAACCCCCCCCACCCCCGCCACTCCTGCTCTCTCTCAGATAAATAAAATCTTAAAAACAAAACAAAACAAAGCTTCTGTTGGGTACAGTAGGGTATATTTATAGTTTCAGTTCTCCAACATCTTAGCTAACAATGTAGAGTTAGCCATTAATGAGAGAGAGAAGGCGGAGAGAGGGAAAGAAGTGGGGGAGAGGGAGGGAGGGAGAGAGACAGAGAGACAGAGGAAGGGTGGGGAGGGGGGAGGGAGGAAGGGGGAGAGAAACAACCTAAGCTAGTAACTATCTTCATTACTGATTTACCCAATGACCTTTGGTAAGTACATTTCTCAAACATAATGAAAATGTTTATGTCCTCAGAGTCCCCCCATGACACTACAAAACCCATACCGCTAATAATATACTCACATGACTCCAAACACAATGAATGATGTAAAGAGTGTATGTTTAAGTGATGCCCTTTGGATTTGGCGACTTGAGATAGGATCCATTTCTTTGGTGATTTTAAATGATGATCCTAAGGTTTTGTCTTACTAGCCTGATGAAATCATGATTTTGGGGTAGAGTCCAAGGCCCCAGAGTTCTCTCTGGTCCCTGGTATTGACATGAATCATGAATCTGTGCTTCTAAACATTCAGTTCCTCCTCCTCCCCCTCTCGCTCTGTCCTTTTCCCCACCACCTGTGTTGCTTAATGAGTAAGATTTTTTTAAATACGAAAAGAACATATGTAAGATTTTCTAAAACCCATATGCCAAATTAAGAAATTATCACACTGACAGCGGTTAGCAGTTTTCATAATTTAATGAAAAAGTATTGGTAAAAAGGTGACATTTGAAAAAAGACTGAGTTTATCTTGGAAAACTGGACTATATAAGACAAAATGAAAAAAAGATTAACAAAAGAAGGTTAAGAGGTAATACTTCGAACAACAGCAATATGTAGCAAATACATTTTGGGGCAGTTGAAATGTACACAGCTGAAGGCTCCTTCATTTACTTAGGAACATCCTGTAAAAATATCACAACTATATTTCCCTGACTGCAATGATTTTAGTCAATCCTCTCCCAATGGCATTACATACGGAATTGGGCTGAAGCACTTTTTCAAATGTTTGTTTTTCCTCACACTCACTCAGAACCAAAAGGCATGAAAGGACACAGGCTGTGGTACTGGCCTTGAACAGAAGGAGTTTAGAACACAGCTCCGTTATAATGTCATTCCCAGGAAGGCGTCAAATTCATAGCCACCCCAGAACTCAGAGAAAAAGCACAGGAACGCAGTGCATACATACGGGAGACTGTCTTCCTCGTTTGGATAATTCACCGTTTCCATTCGAACAGAACGCGGGATGCCTACCACACATGCTGCGGCATGTTCACACGCGCACACGTGCACAAAGGAAACATTCTCAAGATGTAGCCAAAGGGGAGGCAAAATGCAGAAGTTTTCCAAAAGGGAGGAACAAAGCAAAAGCCACGGAAGCCACGAACGAGGCTGCAGGAACGAAAGCGGGGAGAGGAAAAGGGCTGAGTTTCCCAAGTCGGCGGAGAGCGGAGGGGCCCCGGGCTGCCCGGCACCTATCGCGGCGGGGCGGTCTGTTCACCAGCAAGCAACATGAAAATCTAAAAATGGCCTCTTTTGTCTGAAAACTCCCACTATGCTTTCCCAAACTAGAAGAAAGAGAATATTAATTTAAGGCTAAGAAGAAAAGAGAGCAGAGAACTATAGTCAGCTTCACATTTTAAAAACTGTAACATTTCCCCCTTCTTTAAATGGGAAGCAGACATGTTTTATCGCCCCCCCCCATCATGTAATTATTCTCTTCCTCCCAGAAATCAATCAAGGCTGATAGTTTGGGAACGGGGTAGAAGCAACTTCTGAAAAATGGCTCCAGCCTTTTTGTTTGGGAAACTGCTTCGGATTCAAAGTTGGTACAAAGCTAAATTATATCCATGTGTTAAACACATGCTTTCAAATTCTGTTTGACAATAAAAATCTGTTTCAAAATTAAAGCAGGTAAGAATACTTAACCTCTGTGCATTTTACTATATTTTAATTATACCTCAATAAAAACTTTATAAACATTAAAGCAGGTATACAAAAACTGTCAGCCAAACTTATTTAAGTCAAACTGATTTGAAAACAGTAACACAAAAACCCTGACCTGGTACAAATCCCCCAGAATTGGTCTCACTTTGGGAAAGGCTCTGGGATCCTTCACAAATGCCTAAGTTGAGAAAATCAGAGCATTTTCCTTGGAAGTAGTACTTTTTTGTACCTTTGTAAACACTATCCACGAGTTAGCCTTCTATGCTTGTTAGACGGGTGAAGTAGTGGCAAAGTGCGTCCCCAACAAGCAAGTCTAGGAACAGGCACCGGACACTAGAAGCAGTGGGAGTGCGGACCTGGTAAGGTAAGATACTGTGAAAGGGGCTCAACCTTGCGCAGAGCCAAGGAAGAGGGTAGTGAGTCTGACAGGATCCGAGATGTTGGTCCCTGGTCTCTCCCCAAAGCGGGTTTCGAGATACCAGTGGAGTTAGAAACTGCCTACAGACAGGAGCTCTGAGAGTCACACGCTGTAGCTTCAAAAGATAAGTAGTTTTAGTGTCTGATAATCATGGTCTCTTGCAAATCCATGAAGGATGCAAGGATTCTTAATACGTATGTGCATCAACGTGTTAATGTGACTGGAGAGCTGTCCCCAAGTATTTACTGAGCAAGTACTCTAGGCCCAGCTGTTCTCAACAGCCTCTGGCAGGAAAATTTCCGGATAATCTGTAATTCTTATAATGTGCTTGTGAAAATTAGACTTGAAACTGTTTCAAAAACTGCAAGCCACTTTACTGTGGAAACGTTTTATTCTTCTAAGATCCCTCCTAACATGTGCGAGAGTCCTTTTGGTGTGGGGGTTCTCCCCAGTGTATGGGGCAAAGGCAAAGATCAAGCTATTCTTGGAGGGTGCTGATCACCTCTGCATTGAACTGTGGGAAAGGGGATGTGTCTTGCTTTTGCCGTGGCAATCCCGTCGAGAGTCGTGGGAAGGATTTTCCCTGTCTGAGCTAACTCTCCTGACCCTGACTTTCTCTTTATTCTCCTCGCTTTCTGCCTCTGAATCGCTCAGCTCCAGATCTGGGCAATACCCATCATTTTCCTGATAGGGAGCTCTCCCTGCAGACCGCCTGACAAGCTGCTTGCCCCAGAGCTGCTCCTTGGGGTTAATATTCTTGGTTGGCTTCGCACAGCATTGGAGGTCCTCTGTGGTCCTCACCCACCTGTTGGTGGCCTCCTTAAAGGACCTGCTAAAGTGTTCCACGGTGGATTTTCTAAAGGTGCCCTGACTGGCCCGGTGGGAACTGAGCACGGACTCCTGGTCACAGAACATCTCACTTGAGCTGTCTTTTTGGGTGACATCTCCAGACCAGCTGCCCTCCAGGCCGTTGGATTTGGCAAGCTTGGAGGTAGGCTGACTTTTCCCGTTCCCAATGGAAGACTGCCCATGCAGGGCGGCCTGCAGGACCAGAGGCTTTCCCAGCGACTGCCCATGATAGAACTCCGGAGATGGAGCTCTCCACGCAGGACCGGGAGCCTTTGTTTCGCTCCTCAGATGGCTGAGGCCGGCCAGCAAACGGTTACTCTTGCTCTCTAGTGGGTGTCTCGGGTACGACTTCGTTCTCATGTCTAGTGACTCCTGAGGTGGCTGCATGCTCCTTACACTGTGAACAGGGGAGCTGCCGGCAGGAGACAGGGGTCCACGGTCAGGCTCTGTGGAGCTGTTTCGGCAGTCTTCTGGAGCTGATTTGGGCATTTTTAACTTTAAGGTAATTCTCGGTGGTGGGTAAAACAAGGAGTGTTCTGTTGCATTTGTCAAAGGAAGTCCTGAGAGCGAAAAGAAAGATTCGATTTAACGACTGACTGAAAGAACGGCGCACGTGCTCGCCAGAGGCCCCGTAGCTGCTGTTCCAGACGTCTGACGAGCCCCAGCTGCCTGCGGATGCGCGCCACCGCACGGAAGCCGGAAAACTCAGCGCTGCCACTGTTCACGGTGTGACTCTCAGCCTCTTCCCCTCCGCTCTCCCAGTCCGTAAAGGGATCCCAAAGACGAGCGAGCCACCTCCTATAGCCCCAGCTCTGTCCCCTCCGTTTCTGAAAAGAATGTCCCTAGCCGTGGTTTGGAACAGGGTCTGCCGATCTGTGTGTGCGCGTGTGCGCGCGTGCGTGTGTGTGTGCGTGCGCGCGCGCGTGCGTGTGTGAGGACGGCACAGCACTTAGGACGTGTCTTAGAAAGACATTTCAGACCCTACCCCCGATCTCTCCTGCCCTTCCCAAAGCAAGTTGAATATAAACCCTCAAGGACGTAACACAGGCTTTGACGGATGAAGAGAAGGTGAACGTGTGTTTTAACCTGGCAATAGCAGAAATGCTAGTGGTGGTTCCTGTGTATTTTAGGTCTTCGACCTAAAATAATTTCCTGACTGTGAATGGCCATCATGGAGGCGGGGGGCAGGTTCTGCAGGGGCAAGGCCAGCAGAAAAGAATCACAACATTCCTGCCCATGGCCTGCTCTGGGTTTGGCCTGGGGAGTACTGGCCATCGGTTACCTGGTTATGTCATCCTACGATCACATTTAGAACACGTCTTCCTTTCATATTACTCTGAATGCTCTAAAATAAAAAAAAAAAGCACTACGGAACAACTCCTCCTTACACAGGGACTTGACCTTTGGCCGCAAGAGGACAACCAGTAGGTGCCAAGGTAGCACGTGTTCCCTGAGGGTGCCTGGTGAACACTGACGGCTCCCATCCCCACCAGGGGCTGCCACCTGCTGACAGCTCAAGCAGTTACGGGACCGGACCGTTCCCACCGATCAGAAGCCATGTGGTCCAGCAGTCAATCTTGGCACGCAGGGCTGCCACCCATGCTGTCCTTTCGTTTTCCTCTTCTTGTCTGTCCCGGTGCCTCTGTGGCGTAGCAGTCCTGCTCCCTCTTGCTATACCATTCTGCTGTGACCCACGATACTTACAAATAGCCAAGAGCCTTTAGTGCCTACCTGACACCTCATTTCTGGGTGGCGCTCTTACTCTACGGCTGGCCCTTAGCTGGAGCTAGATTCTGTGCACCCTGCGTAGCGACTCCTGGTTGCCCAGACTCTGCCACCAACCTCCGTATTGAATGAGGTACCGGGAGGTTACAAATGTCACCGAACATGACTGTCACCGCAGCTAATCTCTCCATGCTTAGGGCACTGTCTCTCTTACCTAGAGGGCAGGATGTCCCACAGGCAGGGATGCAGTCTTGCTGACTGCTCTTCTCTCCAGCTCAGTTCTTAGTGTACGGGGTGCTCCACAAATATCAGTAAATAAGAGACAGAACCCAGCTTTCCTAACTACTGGCTAAGGGTTTACAAACTATCGTTAAGATGAGTAACCTTGGAATGAAACGTTTTCTGGCAACTAGGATTAGATCCTCTCCTACTGATTTCTAAATGAATCTGATGGTTATAGAATAATTTCATGGGTTTGACTAGTGGCCCCTGATAGCTCCCTCACACCAGAATATTTACCCTAGGCCTGCAAGTGCCAACACCGCCTTGGGATTTCGTGCCTCATGAGTTGAAAGTGAAATGGGCCATGTTGTACGAGGGCTGGACTAGCGCAAATGAGATATTTGACAAGAATTTTAAAACATTTTAAGTAAAACAGTTGACGTAAAATTTTAAATTGTTAAAATAGGATGTAACCAGAGTCTGTATTAGGACATCTTTACTAAAAGGTTACCTGCAGCAATTTCCTGGTTAATAAGCTGGACTTGCAAGCCGAAGATCTGTTCCTGTATTTTGTTCTGTGATAGTTTCAGCTTCTCTCGCCTGCTTATCATGTAGCACAGATTTCGGACCTGAAAGCCCAACCCGCAGCAAACAGAGATTTTTGTCATATTATGTAAACCTGACAATTATAAATTGTTTAGCTAAAATGAAGACAACTAAAATCAAGTGGGGTACAGGGGTGGGTGAGGAGAGAAGACAGGACAAAGAAGCTGCGAGATGGTCACTCTACAGGAATTCACGGAGCACGTCAGGGGCTTACTGGCCCCATACCAATCAGGGGCACGAGCCAGGCGCTCCAGAGTGGCCTCCTGAAACCTGTTCTCCCTGTGGTGTGCCGGGCTCAGTGTTTACGCGCACAGCCACGCTGGGAAGACCGGGTGAGGATTTAACATTTCAGCCTTCCCTTTGGATCCCTGAATAAAACGATGGTGATGCTGGATCCAGTAGAATTTTCTAATGAGTCCTGGACCAGCAGGATAAAGGTCTGCTAGGAAGACTGAAGGTGGCCTTTTTGCTCACACCTCCAGCTCAGCCAAGTCTCCACATTCACGAGGGTGCAGTCCTCAGCCTCCCATACTCCCCACCCCACTTAGACAAATCACCCCACCTTCCTTTGCCCGTTTATTCATCTGTAAATAGGGCTAACAACAGTACTTTCTTCGTAGGCATGTTAGGGTTAAATGAGTTAATATTTATGAGATGCTTAGAACAGTGTTGCCACACAGTAAGTGCTATAGATGTGTGAGTTAAATTTTCCAAAGTGAGCCAAATCTATTCCCTTCCAAATTCTGGTGGCAGTGAGAAAAACAAGACATCTCTAAAATTATACTTGACTATAAAATTCCCTAGGGTGAACACAGGGCCAAACTATCTTTGAATAAGTGAGTTAAACTGAATTATCTGGTGTAGAGTATCAACCAGAGGCGATTTTGACCCCCTAAGAGGCACCAGGCAATCTGGAACCATTTTTGGTTGTCACAACTGGGTATGTTGGGGGCAGGTATCTGCTACTGGGTGGAGGCCAGGGATGCTGCTGAACATCTTACAGTACCCCCCTCAACAAAGGACGGTCCCCCGCAATGAGAACTATTCCACCAGAATGTCAGTAGTGTTGAGCCTGAGAAACTCTGATCTAGTTCTTTCCTCCACAAAATTCATTCTTTCTGCAGTCCATAGTCTCATGCGTCAGTAAAATATAGCTGAGCCAATTTAGGCTCAACAGTGAATAAAAAGTAAACCAAATGAGAATTTATTTCAGATATAAGGTTCATACAGCACATAAGTGAGGGCTCTCCGATTCTCCTGAAAGTGTCTGTCAAAAATTGGAACGAGTCTGATGTTTGGGGCCACAGTGCAATCAGAAGATAAGCGAGGACACAGAAGCCCACACTATAAATGAGCTGACCTTTAGAAAACAACAAACAAACCGGAAGCAGGGCCTCCATTTCTACGCAGACCAAGACCTAAACAGTAACCCCAGCTGATCACCTTACCCTCTCTAGGTCTTGCCGTAGATGCATAAACATTCTCATGCGAGTGTGAATACTCTCTTCCTTTGGCTGCACCAGGCCATTTTCTTCATCCTGCTTCGGAGGAAATAACGGCTTATTGAAGTTACTTTTCCGCTTCAGTTTCCAGTAGTTGTAGATAAAGTCCACGGCTAGTATGGGCAGCCCCAGCTCTGAGGCCACATCTTCAACGCGGACCAGGGAATAGAACTCCTCCTCCAGCTCCCGAAGCTTCTGTGCCCGCAGGCTGGTTTTCTCGCTTTTGGCCTGGCTCTGCTCGGCAGCCCGGTGTAGGGGGTACTCAGCCTCCCTGAGTTTCTGCCTATTTTGGCTATGCTTGAGGCAATATGATTTGAACTTCACTTCATCCCCCTCATCTAGGATGGTCTTCATCTCTAGGCTGTGCTCAAAGGCACAGGTGACATGGAAGGCAGTGATGCAGCTTTTCACAGAGCACTGTGGGAAAAAAAGATGTGTTAAGGTGGCAGGGCTGGGGGGCAGTGGGAGGGAAATGCTATATCCCTGGGCTTAAATTGAGAGCTCACAGGAAGCAAAGGAAAGGGAGGGAGAAAACTGGTCCTAAATTGACCATGACATATGCTTTACATACAGTAACACAGGATATTTGCTTGTATAGAAAACAGAAAGAACAGGGGCGCCTGGGTGGCTCAGTGGGTTAAAGCCTCTGCCTTCGGCTCAGGTCATGGTCTCAGGGTCCTGGGATCGAGCCCCACATCGGGCTCTCTGCTCAGCAGGGAGCCTCCTTCCCTCTTTCTCTCTCTCTCAGCCTGCCTCTCTGCCTAGTTGTCATCTGTCAAATAAATAAATAAAATCTTAAAAAAAAAAGAGCAGAGAACAGAGGCAAAAAAAAAAAAAAAAGTTCAAACTCCCCTTTAAAGGTTTTAGCTCAAGCACTAAGTTTTTCTGAAAGGTCTTCCTTGACCCCTCTCTGAAGAGTCATGCTGTACCCTCTCTGTGTCCCCCACATTCCCTTATTATGTGCTTCTCTAATGGTACTTTTCACACTGTACCTACAGTAGAGTAAAGGTCAAATCCCTGGTTAGAGCTCTTAAAAAAAGAAGCTGTGACATTCATCTTTGCATTGCCATTAACTTTTGAACAGGCAGGTGCTCAAGAAATGCTTCTAAAAAAAAAAAAAAAAAAAAAGGAAATGCTTCTAAATAAACAAAAGAAAAAATAAAGTCAGTATTATTGCCAGAGCACCTACTGCTTCTAAAAAGGCCACAGGATCTCCAATACCTACGTAGCCTAACATCTTGAAATTGTTCTTATGGAGGGGTGCTGTCCAACATGGTAGCCAACTAGCCACAAGTAGCTATTCAAAGTTAAATTAATTAAAATTATATACAATTGAAAATTCAATTCTTCAGTCACACGAGCCACATTTCAACCATACTGGATAGCACAGATTTCTATCACTGCAGAAAGTTAGTTCTTTGGGAAATTAGGGCTACAGACAACCTGAGATTAAGGTTATAACATCCTGTCATTCATAGATGCAACACCTCTGTTAAGCAGCATGCACTGAGGATTCATTTGCAGGGCGGCAGAGGAGGAAGAAGCTGGCCCGGGGTTGGCCTTACCCCTGAGCTTCAGTTCGTCTCAATTACCATGTGTTCCGGTTACGATGCTACAGCTTTCCTTCCAAAGATTCCAAACACATGGGCGCACGTATATGCTTACACAGAAGAAGGAGAGAAAGCAATGGAGGATTTGTTTCTAAAAATAGTGGGAACTCCCATGGTGAAAGCCAAATCTCAACTCTTTTGGAAGCCTGCTTCTGGGCGGCAGACTGCTCAATTACCTGTATGTTGGGTTTTTGATAACTACAAATAGGGAATGACCTTGGATATGAGTAAAGACCAAAAAAAAAATGCAAACCCTGACAGGTCTCCTTATAATAGATGGAGAAATTCAACACCTAAGATAACACTGGCAACCATCAAAGCTTTAATGGGGACAGATTCCATTTTGGTTAATTTTGCAGGATAAAGAATTCCAGAGACGAAATATAATTCTAAGATCATCTTATCCAGCCCCACAGTTATTATTGCCTGTCCTTCCCTCTAGAGTACCTAAAGTTCTACCTCCACTGCCCCACGCCCCCCCCAACTCCTTCCACTTTTCAAGCAAGTGATAATCTAGCCCCTTAAACTGCGTTCCTGACACAGCCCACCCCAGCTTTGGACAGCTCTACTGGAAAAGTCTGTTACCTTACACTGAAATCTGTATCATTAAAATGTCCATGTATTTGAAAAACCTCATGAAAGTGAGGATAATGAAAGCCAAAAATGCACTTTTTTATTTGGGCACCTTTTGTTATCACAAACTAGCCAGTCATTTAGAGAACACATAGCAAAAGGCATTCTTTATCAAAAGATTGTAAGTGTTGGGCATAGTGCTCTTTCGCTGTTTAGTAACCGATAAAAATATGGGAAGAGAAAGCAAAGGACTGTTTCTTATTCAAAGGGATGAATGCATGACATAAAACTACTACTGATAGGAAGCTAGGGGTCCCTGGGTGGCTCAGTCAGTTAAGCGTCTGCCTTC
Source organism: Procyon lotor (assembly GCA_028646535.1). Lineage (NCBI taxonomy): Eukaryota > Metazoa > Chordata > Mammalia > Carnivora > Procyonidae > Procyon > Procyon lotor. The sequence continues at coordinate 68,047,631 of CM053612.1, forward strand.
AGCTCAGGTCATGATTCCAGGGTCCTGGGATCGAGCCCCACATTGGGCTCCTTGCTCAGTAGGGAGTCGTCTTCTCCCTCTCCCTCTGCCTCCTCCCTCTGCTTATGCTCTGTCTCTATCACTCTGTCTCAAATAAACAAATAAAATCTTTAAAAAACAGAAGCCAAAAACAAACCATCTCAGGTCAAATTTATAGACACATGTAGAGACATAACTATAAATTACTCAAAATAAAAATTGTGTACTTAGTTGAAAAATGGAATGGCCTTAGGAAACTCTGCCATAAAATCCATTCAGCTGCAAAAAAAAAAAAAAAAAGGGTCATTCTATGATATTTATAGCTCAAGGTTTATATATTTTGGTGGTAAAGGAGAAATGCCAACCAAGTTTTGGTGCCAATGAAATACCTCTTTACTTTTTTCCAAAAACATACACTTGGAACATTCTAGTAAACAAAATGCCTTTATATACATCTCATTTATTTCTACTGTAACCACTTAAGGTGACCTGAGGAGGTATGATGATGCCCATTAAAAAAAGAGCTTTATTGAGATATAGTTTATGTGCCATAAAAGTCGCCAATTTTAAGTATACATTTCAATGGTTTTCATTATGTTTATAGAATTTTGCAACCAACACCACTACATAATTCTTGTACATTTTCATCACCCCAAAAAAGAAATCTCCTGCCTACCTGCAGTCACTTGCTGTTTCCAATCCCAGCCTCAAGCAACCACTAATCTAACTTCTGTGTTTCTTGTAGATGTGTCTATTCTGGACATTTCACTTAGGAGGAATCATACAACATGTGGCATTTTTGTCTGTTTTTTTTTTTTTTTTCACTTAGCATGTTCTCAAGGTCCCACCATGTTGTAGCATGTGTCAGAATTTCGTTCTTCTAAAAATGTGGCCAAATAATGTTTCATTGTATGGATATACCACATTTGTTCATCCATTCATCACTCAACCATTTGAGTTGTTTCTATTTTTTGGCTATTATGAAATAATGCTGCTGTGAGCATTGTGTACAAGTTTTTGTGTGGACATATGTTTTCATTCTCTTTGGTAAGGTGCATTAAGGGATTAACCTTGCCCAAAGAAAGGTTGACCCTGTGCCCCCAAGCTCCTAAGAGGTAACCTCTAAGCCTCTGGAATGTCCTGACTGATAAGAGGGTCTTTGTTTATCTAGGGTCCCTGGCCATGTCAGATAGTCTACGTTAACAATGTGATTTATGGTGGAGGCTTTGGGCTACATGGGATCAGCCTGATACTGGAGGGATTGGAAACTACAGTTAGCCATGCGGGTGGCCAACTGTGTCTAAGTCACCAACTCCTGATAAAATCTCTGAACGCTAAGACCCCAGTTGAGCATCCCTGGTTGGCAATACTCTGTGTATTATCACACATCATTGGTGGGAGAAATAAACACTGTCCATGAGACTCCGCTTGGGGAGGACAACTGGAAGCTCCATGCCTGGTCTCTCCTGGACCCTCCTCCTCTCCCCTTTGCTGTTTTTAATCTGCATCCTTTTACTGTAATAAACCGTAACCACGAGTACAATGGCTTTTCTGAGTTCTGTGAGTCCTTCTAGTGAATTATTGAACCTGAGGGTGGTCTGGCACACCTCTCAAATTGCAGGCATATACTTTGAAGTAGAACTGCTGGGTCATATGGCGACTCTACATCTAACTGGTTGAGGAATTGCCTACCTGGTTTCTATAGTGGCTGCATGTTTTACATTTCCACCAGCAAAGCACAAGAGTTCTGATCTCTCTGCGTTCTTGCCAATAGTTGTTATTGCCTGTCTTTTTGATTACCATCACCCTAATGAGTATGAAGTGGTATTTCACTGTGGTTTATGTATTTATTTATATTTAAAGGTGGGGGAGAAAGAATAGTTTTTTCCCCTCCTTATTATTTTTTTAAATTTAATTTTAGTTTTTCAGTGTTCCAAGATTCATTATTTATGCACCACACCTAGTGCTCCATGCAATATGTGCCCTCCTCAATACCCACCAATAATTTTCTATATATTCTTCAGAAATTATAGAAAAGAAATGAGTTAAGAGATATTTTGTCACCTCCCCCCCCCCCCCCAAATAGTGTGTCCTCCTCAGAAGGGAATGGCACCTGCCTGGAACTGCAAGGGCCTGGTGCATGTGTCCTTAGCAGTTCCTGTCCTACCGCAGGACAGTGTCCATTTGGTTGTCTCTAATCCCAAATAATCCATCAACAGACAACTGAGTGGTATCACAGCAATTTTCTCAAAACTCTGTCACTGACACAGTGTCATAAACGGCTCAAGCCAGCCTACAAAACCCACACCCGCCATGGTATACTTAAACTTCCGCGCCCACGGTGGCCGCCAGCTGTTCTGACCTCTCGTCCCTAACGGTCTTCAGGCTTGGAGGGCAGATGCCACTTCAGTGTTATGTAACTTTTCCCACGTTTATATCAGGCCTCCCTTGATAGGCTATAAACTCCTGAAGGCAGGGACCAGAAATGCCTTAGAACCGGAATAATCTGTACTGACAAAATTTGGAATATATGAAAGAATACTGAGCACAGCCTGAGTAGGCATACTTGCATTTCCCCACCTGGTGAAGATTTTCATTTGTTTTTAAAAAAGTTCACCTTCCTCATCATCAAACTCCTATTAGCCTAATAGTAAACTCATAGCAGCCCACTGATTTATCCTGACTTCAATCCACTTGCATGTGATTTCAAATATGCCCACATCCCTCTACTTTCGAAAGGGACACTTATCTAGTCCCAAATGTTTGATGATTCTACTCAGTTTGGCAGGATGAGTGCTACGGCTTTCCATCAGCAAAGTCCAACTGACTCCAAGGAACAGTAATATGAATAATTTAAAACAAGTACAACTACTATTACCACTAACATTTACTGAGTATTTACTCAATGTTAGACACTGTGCTAAGCCCTTTATCATATTTACTAAGTACTATTAATCATCTCCATTTATAGATATGGAAACTGAGGCACAGATATGGTAGGTAACCTCCTTAAGATGGTATAAAAAGCAAGGAGGTTGGAATATTCTTTTTTTTTAAGTAAGTGTATGTGTGTATTTATTCAATCAATCAATCAATCAATCAATCAATCAATCTCTAAACCCAACGTGGGGTTTGAACTTATGACCCTGAGATGAAGAGTCGTATGCTCCTCTAACCGAGCCAGCCAGGCATCCCCAAAGGTTATATTCTTAACCAGCATTCTTTCCTTCTTCTCAAGGAAAACCTAAAGCCTCTGGACCTACGTTGAATGGGGCCTGAACATAAGACATATAAGGACCCTACAGGAATTCTGGAAAGCTGACAGGGGGACTGGGGCCAAAGTCTAGGCAAAATCCAGAGCTGTCTGGGGCATCTCATTTGAACCTAGTCTTTATAATCTAGTTCAGGATTATCAGAAGACTTCATGCTCAGGAGAAAGGTTCTAGCTCCCAGACATGGAAGATGTAGACGTTGGCTGTGTTTAGACCCCAAACCCACCAGTGCTGGATCCTATTCTTGCCCAGTGAATGTTCCCAAATCAAAGGCGAGGACAGATACATGTATTCCCACTGCTGGGAAACAGGAAGAAAAAACATAATTCACAAATAGTTAAGAGATCCATAGAGGTAATAAAACAAAATACCCCAAATATATTACTTATCAAAGACTTAAAATAAACTTCCCAAGAACAATGATGCTAATAAAACTTGGCCCCTATTGAATTACTATATTTGTTTACTATGTTTTTGATTCACATACAGGAACAAGATGTTAAATTACTAACGAGTTTGGAATTAACTTTCCTTAGTGATGGTTTAGAAGGAAGGAAAAGAAGGTTTTGGTCTGTTTTCCCACAGGGAAACTAGGTATCAACCATGGAAAACAAATGCCACCCTATTAGTGTAAGTAGAATGTAGGTGAGAAAAGAATTACACACTTCAGAAGGTCACCTGACATTCACTCCCCCTCCCTCGAGGGGGAGGGTCTTTAATACAGCCTGGCACTCACACTGCACTTCCCCAAACCATCAAATGGTCTCACACCTCTCCTCAAACCTCTGGCCCTCACTCTCAGCTGATGGTCCTGCTTCCTGCCTCACTGAGGAAATGAAAACAATCGAAGGAGCACCTCTGCAGACCTGCACCAACACGCGTACGTAACACTGCACGTGCACTCTAACTTTAAGGCTGTCACCCGGGCAGAAGTGTCAGCGCTCCTGCCCCAGGCCACCGCTTCACCACACGCTTGGCCCCACCCTCTCCCACCTACCGAAAACCTCACTCCAGCAGCTTTTCCTTTCCACTGGATCACTCCCTTTCATGCACACTGCGATGTTCTATGTGCTAACAAATGTACATACATATTTGATATTCCTACCATCTCGAAGACAAGACCTCACTTCTCTGGACTGTTCCTACTCCTTTCTTTGTCCTGACCACTGGCCACGTAGCTTTTGCCATCACTTCTGCACCTAAACGGTTCCTCCTGATTACCAATGATCACACTGCTAAATTCAGGGGTCAGTCTCTAGTCCTCCTCTTACTTCAGCTGCATTTTTACACCACTGATCTTTTCCTTCTTCTTGAAATGCTCTCTTGTCTTGATTTCTAAGCTGCTACACACTCTCGGTTTTCCTCCTGTCTTCCTTCTGGCTTCTTCAGTCTCCTCTTGCTGCTTCTTCCTATTCTGCTGGACTCCTTCACGCTGCAATGCTTCCAGGCCTACTGCTCGGTTCTGTTCTATCTACACTCACTCACTCGGTGATCCTACCCAGTCCAGGCTAAAGCCATCGCTAGGCCAATGGCTTCCAAATGCACGTCTGCAGCCCAGGACTTCTCCCAGACTCCAAACTCACACAGGTAGCTGCCAGCCTGACATTTCCACCAGAATGTCCAATAGACATCTCAAACTTAAATGTCTAAGACTCAACTCATCATCTCTTCCCCCAAATCTGTTCTTCTGCAGGTTTCTCTATTTGGTTTATGGCAACTTCATCCTTCCTACTGTTTGGGCCCCAAACCTGGAGGCATCCCCAACTCCTATCTTTCTCTCACACCTCGTGTCTGATTCACAGTCCATCCTGTTGGCTCCACCTCCCACATTCATCCAGAATCTAATCACTTTTCACTACCTTCAGGGCTACTACTCCAGTCAAAGCCACCACCATCTCTCAAGGATTACTAGAATAGCCTCCTAGCTGCTTTTCCTGTTTCTAATATTCCCTTCCCTATCTATTCTAAATACAGCAGTCAGAGCTTATTTTTGTTTTTAACCATTTACTATAGACGTTTAAAAATCTATATAACAGGGGTGCCTGGGTGGCTCAGTCGGTTAAGTGGCTGCCTTCGGTTAGGGTCATGGTCCCAGGGTCCTGGGATCGAGCCCCACATCGGGCTCTCTGCTCAGCAGAGAGCCTGCTTCCCCCTCTCCCTCTGCCTGCCGCTCTGCCTACTTGTGTGCTGTCAAATAAATAAAATCTTAAAAAACCCCAAAAAACAAACAAGCCAAAACCCCTATATAACAGCACAGAGAATACTAATCATGACCTCCATATACCCATCAGCCAGCTTCAATAGTGATTAATGTAATCTTGTTTTAACCCCCATAGTACCTTGCCCCAGATGATTTTGAAGTATTAGACATCATATCATTCTACAGAGTGATCCCTTAAAAAAACAAGTCAAATCATGTCACTTGCCTTCTCAAAGCCTGTCAGTGGCTCCCCCTTAAAGTGAGAGTAAAAACAAAAGCTCTCGGAGGGCACTGGAAGAAGCCCCACACCAGGGGCTGGCAGACTAAGGCCCACAGAGCAAATGCAGCAGCTGTCTGTGTGTGGCCCAAGAGCTCAGAATGGGAACTAAGGCTGTTCTTACATTTTTAAATGATGTAAAAAATAAAAAGAAGACTACTTCATGACATGCGAACTAATATGAAATTAAAATTTTAGAGTCCATAAAGTTTAACTGGAATACAGCCACGTTCATTTGCTTAAGTATCGTCTATGGCTGTCTCTGCACTCAAGGCAGAGCTGAGTGGTTGGTTGTGTCACAGACTGACCTGCAAAGCCTAAAATATTTACTCGTTGGTCATTTACAGAAACAAACCTGCCACGCCCTGCCTAACCCCGGCAAGTTCCCATATGATCTCTCTGATACTCTCTTCTCACACACTCCATTCTAGCCTCATTGGCCTCTTGCCTGTCACTCAAACAGGCCAGACACACCCCTGTCTCCTATCGTTGGCTGATCCCTCTGCTGGGAATATTTTTACCTGAAATATCTGCATTGTTTTCTCTTACCTTCAAGTCCTTCCTCAAAGGTCTCCTCTACCACAAGTCCTACTCTGACCACTCTATTTAAACCTGTGAAGCATGCCGCCTGCCCCACGCTCCCCATCTACTGACCATACTCCACGTTTTTCCTTTCTATAGCACTGCCCATTTTCTCATGTACCATTTAGTATCTATTCCTTATTCTGTACTTCTCCCAACTCAAACCTAAGTTCCATGGCACAAGGTTCTTTGTTGGCTCACTGATAAATTGCAAGTGCCTAGAACAGTGCCTGGCACACAATTAGGCACTCAAATATTTGCTGAATAAATGTAATTCTTTATAATAAAACATTTGAGAAGAGTCTTAATTTGGTAAGACCTTTAAAAATGCAGACTCTATACTCTAAGTAATAAAAGTAAGAATCATTGTTCTGCAGATGAAAAACCTACTCCAGAAAGCTTCCTCCATCCATCTGTCCATCCATCCATCAGTCTAATATTTACTGTCTGTCCGCCATGTCAGGGGTGTGGGGGAATCTAAGGATGAAACCATCTGAGCTTACAGTCTACTAAGGAAGATAAATCTCAGATAAATAACTCAGACAACGTGGCAGAATGTGGTAACGTGGGGCTGTAATGCAGACTCAAGTCTGTTAAGGTCAAGGCCAGTGTTTTCTTTCACCACAGTCATGCTGCCAATTATTAACTAGTCTAAAAAAATTCATCCTTTAAAACAGGAAAGATAGGGAGAGAAATGAAGGTACTATAATAATGAAAGTAAGTAAATTTTTTTTTTTTAAGATTTTATTTATTTGATAGAGAGAAGCACAGCGAGAGAGGGAACACAAGCAGAGGGAATGGTAGAGGGAGAAGCAGGCTTCCTGCCGAGCAGAGAGCCCGATGCGGGGCTCGATCCCAGGACTCCGGGATCATGACCCTAGCCGAAGGTAGACGCCCAATGACTGAGCTACCCAGGCGCCCCGAAAGTAAGTAAATTAAAGGATATAAGTTCAATGTGCTAATAATGGGGCACCTGGCTGGCTCAGTCGGTGGAACATAAGACTCTTGATCTTGGGGGTGTGAGTTTGAGCCCCACAGTGGGCAGAGAGATAACTTAAAAATTTTTTTAAAAGGCTAATAATTATAAAAATATGGAAAATATTGCTTTTCAGTGGGTAGAATATTATAAACAAATCTATGATACAATTCGATATGGATGTATTTATTCAATAAACACTAACTGAGCACTGAAAATGGGCAGGCACTCCCCTTTGTGGTAAGGGAAATCCAAAGAAGAATGATGCACAATGTTGGCCCTCAAGGGGCTCACATATGAGGAAAAACCAGGATAGAACTTAGGAAAACCTAAACAGGCAATGTGTTAAGGTAGTAGATCCTGTGGGATTAGTGTTCCCTTAAATTGTTTTCCTTTGTAACTGCTGTACTTAAATAGTATCAGCAGAAAAAAAAGTTAAAAAAAAAAACAAAAAACAAAAGGCAGGACAAAGTATCCCATTCTGTCGGATGTAAAAAATAAATTTAAAAAATTAAAAGGGTCTTTGGGGGTCCAGATTGTGTTAAGTACCATTTCTCAGTGAAAGAACCAGGTTTACTTGGAGGAGTGGCTGATCCCAGATCTGCAGCAAGAACCTCAGGAAACATCCAGAGCCACTGTCCCTAAGTAATGACATCACATGGCTCCTTTTCTGTGAAGAACCTTAGCAGGCAAACCTAACTCTAACCAACCTGTAGCTCCTCCTATGCAGGAGGCCTGGGGAGTAGAAGGGTCAACCCTTCTGCTTTTGCCAGAGGTAGCTGGCCTCTCCCACTCTCATTCACCACCCCCCAACTGTTGCCATTGGGTGCGTGAGCTACTACTTCCACTTCATGCAGCTGAATTCCTGTACCCCAGATGTCTAAGAAAACTTTACTTGTACTACCATATACAACAAATGTGTCTGCTAGAATGACTTTCAAATCTATCTACCAGGATTTATACATTTATAGCTGCATCTTTCCCTACCAAAATGAACTGTACTTAGTCCAGCAACAGAGTCATTGCTTACATCATCCTGGAACCTAAGTCCATCCATAGTTAGTGGGTGAGCTGCACAGGAACATGGGCCTGGTTGTTTTAGAGTTATGGCTTGTTTCCACCCAGGATGGTTATCATATAGCCTCAGAACTCACCTAATTCATCAGCAAAGGATGGAAATTAACTACCATTATGGATGAAAAGAGTACGCCGAAGTGTCCAGAGGCAATGTCTAAAAAAAAAAATGGCTCCAGGAATGGTCTACACAATGGCAGAGAGCTAGGAGTGAGTGTGAGGCCTCCCGAGTAAACTTCTGGTTAAGAAGCAACTTTCACTGAGAAGTTGAGTCTGGCCAATTCAGTGGGAGCCCATTCCACCACTTCTCTTGGTGACTTACCTGAATACAAGCCCCTGTCTTCAATTTGCACAGGTTGCAGACTAAGGCCCATCGACTGGGCGGGATGTGGGAGACCTTTGTGATTGGTTCCATCCTCTCAGGACAAGCAATGCTGACCTACAAATAAAACACCACCATAAGGCAGAGACATCAAGACATTCCAGAAGTACCATTTGCAAACTACAAATGGTATTATATGAAGCTCAGAACATCAAAAGAATGAGGTGAGCCACATCTCTTAAGGTTACTATGGAACCAAGAATAAATAAAACCTGTCCCTAGCCACCGCTCAGGCCTTTGATCATATCCAGTAATGTAATGATTCATATACAGAATGAGAGGGCAGGAGTGGAGACGGAGCATGGGTACCTTAATGAATCCAAGATATCTACACTTTACTTGCGAACCAAAGAAAGCCACCAAGGAAAGGAATTAACATTCACAAAATCTAGCATCTATTATATGTTAGAGATGGTGCAACATGCCTTGTTTTGTCCTTTAATCGACTAAGGATAAAAAACAGGCAGTGACAAGCCTTTCAGTTTACAAAGAAGCATGATATTGTTGGAAAGTACCATTAATCTGGATAATGAAGAGGTTGCAGCACATAAGTAGGAAGGATGAGGAGGATATCATTTTCAAACCACAGTCTTTTAAATCATGTAACGATTATCAGTTTGCTCTACTCTTCCAGCCAAAGTAGCTTTAAGGTGAAATCAGTCTTTGAGAGAGTACTGAAAGGAAGGCAGGCTTTAAAAATAGATGGAACACATTTTTTGCCATATGAAAATAAGGGGTTAGGCAACTTCTGGTAAAAAGTGTTTTCCCCCCTCTTACAAATGTGTTCAGGAGTTTCTAAGAGAGCCGCAACTTTACAAAAGAAGAAAGGACTGCTGAATAAAGCTAGTTAAACTAGTATGAGTTCTACCCACATCAAGAAACCAACAGTACAAAGATCACAGCAATCTTGAGCAACCCCAAAGGTACTAAAAACCCTAAGACGAAGTCAATAGATAAGAAAGCTTCCTTTATTTCTAAGGACTCTTCAGGAGTCATGTTCTAAACTCATTATGCTGAGAGAGACTGCTCTATTAGCTGGGGCATTTGCTGCAGGAAACTAGTCACTCTTAGGTCAGAAACCGGAGAGCTCACATCAGACTGTAAGCTGGACATTCTTAGTACAAAAAAGAAACCATTACTCAAATATTTTTAAAGACACTTCTCTATCCATAAGAATACCATAGTGTTAATTGTGGACAGTTTAACTCTGTGCACTTGAGCTTGACTTTAGATAGTTAACTCCCTTGGAATTGCCATTAACAAGAATAAAGCCAGGGAAGTTTTAAAAGGGGATGAATTACCAATACAGTATCATCAGCTCTCCCATGAACTGAATTCTAAAGTCTCTCTTGCCCTGCTGTTAAACTGCCTAACAAATTTGCTGGCTTGGATAGGGATTGGGGAAAGAGGATGTGAGTGCGATATTCAAACCAGTTTAAAGAAAAAAGGCAGCCGTGAGAAGTAAGGACAAGTAATGTTCGGAAGCTCTCTGTAATCGACCTAGTGCGCACAGAGTCCCTTATAAGATATCAGCAACTGAAGGACCAGATTAAATAACGAGGGATGGAATTTTGAATAGAGAGGCTCTTAGACAAACACTGAGTCCAAGCTCTGAAAAGAGCTTCAAAAATCAAAGGGCAACCATCATTGTGGGTCAAAGAGTTATTGCTCACCTTATTTGGAATAACCTAAAACCGGAAACAACTGAAATGCCCATCAAAGGAGAATGGATAAATAAACCACAGTATATCCGTAGAGCAGCATACTACTCAACAGAAACAAATGAGCGTTGATACACACTACAACACGGAGCACTAGGCAGACAGAAAAAGAGTGCGTGCTGTATGATTTCATTTATATGAAATTCAAAAACAGACTAATCTACAGTGACAGTCATTGCAATGGTAAATAGGGACCCAGACAGGGACTGAAAAGTGGGTATGAGGGATCCTTTTGGGTTGTTCTATGTCTACTTTTGGGGTGTTCCAGGTCTTGGTCTGGGTTGTGGTTACAGATAGGTGTAAAAATTCATGAAACTGGACACTTTGTATTTGGTATTTTAAGGTAAGTTTCACCTTTGGCGCCTGGGTGGCTCAGTCAGTTAAGCATCTGCCTTCAGCTTGGGTCATGATCCCAGGCTCCTGGGATTGAGTCCTGCATTGGGCACCCAGCCCAGTGGGGAGCCTGCTTCTCCCTCTGCCTCTGCTGCTCCCCCTGCTCATGCTTTGTCTCTCTCTCACTCAAATGAATAAATAAAATCTTAAAAAAAAAAAAAAAAGGTAAGTTTCACCTTGAAAAAAAATCTGCTCATATCTTGGTCTTTTGTGCCTCTCTTTTCATACAAATTTATCCAGTAGCACTGGTCTCACCACCTACATATTAATCAGCACAGGCTTACCTGCTCATTTGCATGTAAGAAGGATGTGAGGGAGCTCAGGTGGAAGCACTATCACCTCAGAAACGTGGGCAGGCACGAAGGATCTCCACGGAGCTCAAGCCGGTCTGAATGCTGTGGCAAACAGGGGCCCCCTTGGAGCAAAGGGGCTCACAGGCCTGGATGAGTTCTTACCTCTGGAATCCACAGGGCACAGCTGACATGAGCCCATTTAGTCCCTGTCCTGGTAGTTTTCATGGCCCCACCTCTCTTTGGACATAACAGACATTGCGGATGAATGCCCAGGACGCAGGAACGACACAGCCAGCTGCCTTCTGGGACCTTGAGGATGCCGTAGCAGGCCTGGAGGCACGAGGAGGAGGGGAGAGAATGGTTAGCATCTTCTCACCAAGACTGACTGATGTCTGCTCTGGTACACAGTGACAGAGTACCCTCCGCTTTTAGGAGAAAGAGGCAAATAAGGCCCAACAAACTCATATCCAGGATTTAGTAATTTAAAACACTCAAAAAAAAAAAAGGGCAACTTCCAGCACCTGTTCTAAGATCAGCATGTCTATTTATGAAAACTGACTTTTTAAGGATAAAAGAGTAAGACTAGAAGGAAATATATACAAAGGCTGGCCCAACTGTTATCTGAGTTTGGGGATTACATACTTTCTTTTTTGTCTCTGTTTTCTGAAGTTTCTTCAATGATTAAATATTATACTTAGTCATCTACTTACTGAATAACTTCTACATGTCATGCACTGTTATAATCAAGAAAAAAGTGTTAAGAAGGAAACAGAATGAAATTTCTGAGCAGCAAATGAGCTAACGTTTAAAGAGCCTAACAGAGTCTGGCGCATAAAAAGCACTCAGCAAATCACAGCAATTACTTGCTTGGGTTGAAGAAAAAGGGACTTGTGAATGAATCCTGAATTGAATAGAATATTAGACTAATCACAATACTCCATAATGAGTTGTGGAAGCTGCTTCAAATCCTTTATGGAATGAAGCTGGACAAATAAATGAATTACTGGGGGAGGAGAGATTAGTTTGGGAAACATTCTAGATTTCCTTTTCACTCCCTCCAATCTCGCCCATCTTTCCCCACTTTACTGCTCTACTCTCACCATTAAGGACTAAACCAGGGGGCTACCTGGCTCCCCATGTGGCCGGGTGTACTTTCCACCACTGACTAATTCACTAAGGCAGCTTCAAAATCTGTGCCTACCCCAGGAGGTTCACCCACAGCTTGGATTCACGTTCCAACAGTTACTATCACGTTACCCCTGAACTGGTGCCTTTTCCAAACTATCCATATCACCACCATGCTTCCCAGCTTCCAGATCCAAAATTCCTGTACTCATATTATCTACTTCCCTTTGTCTACCGCCTCTGGGGCATGCTAGTCCTCCCTACACAGTGGCGTTTAGGCTCTGACCTTCCTCTCCATCCCCACCACACCTGCTCAATCCACCCAAAGTCCTTATCGTGTTATGCCTGGATTGATTTATTCCTAAATTCTCTTCCACCCCTCTCACACCTTCAATCCTCCTTCTATTTGGCTGCCATGTTCTTACTAAACCAAAGATTTCATTCTTGCACAGCCACAAACCCTCTAGAAATTCCTTCTGTTTTCACCCTCATCCTTGTCTAAACTGCAGGTTGGCAAACTACTTGAGGCCTGTTTTGTAAGGCTAACAAGCTAAGAATAGTTTTCATATTTTTAGAGTGATGTTTAAAGAAAAGAATACGTAACAGAGACTGTATGTGGCTCTCAAAGTCTAAAATATTTACTATTTGGCCCTTCAAAGCCAGTCTGCTGGCTTCTGATCTAAAGCCTGATGTTCCTCACCTCACTTCTCAGTTCGTATAGCCCCTTGTGTCTGCTCCACTTCTTGACCCCTGCCCTCTACTCAACATGGCTTCCCCCTCACCAGGTATGTGGTTGGCAACAAAAACTCTTCTACTTTAGCTGCTATGTTTCATCTCCTCAGTGAGACTGTAAGGTCACTGGGGGTAGGTCGTTTGTCATTAGTTTATCTGGAATGCTTTCTATGCTGAGATCAAATAGGAGGTTTGGTAGAACAGATTAATTTAGGTCAGGAACTGAAGCTGAACTCCAACCAGGCTCCTCTTACAACAGTGGGGCATCATTCTGTAAGGTTCCTAACCTTCAAAGCTTTTCTTTCTGAGGTCCAGAAAGTTTCCTAGGAAATGAAAGCAAGCTTCCTCCTAAAGCAGAACCTCTTTCAGACCAGCAGAAGAAAATCCAGTGGTTCTAGGAACACCCTTTATCTCCTGGCCCTTCCATGGAGCAGTAAATCATTTACTGAGCCCTTGTGTAGACTTATCCATGGTTATAGGCTCATAGAAGCTAGTAATTCATAGCAGTGGTTCTCAATTTCTTCTAGACCACAGCATGATGAAGGCTGTGGACTCTCTTGAGAAAATTCTACACATGCGCAGACGTATGTTTTACATATAATTTCAGGGGGTTAATAAACTCAGTGCCAAACATATATATGACAGATATAAAAAACTATGAGCATGTATCTTCAGATAAATTTAGGCCTCAGTTTGAGTGTTCAATACCTGGGCTAAGAACCAAAAATGGAACCTACAAAGGGACTTGGAATGCTCCCAATTTTCACATTTTTAATGTTAAAATCTCAAGTCTACTGATGGAAACCTCTCTTCTAAAGTACTGACACAAATGTGTTATAGTCACAGAGGAACAAACATTTGACATAATGTGGTGGCGGTGAGGAAGAAAAGTTATGTTTAATAAATACAGATGTCAATATGTCCCTGATTCTGTTAAAGGGTAAACCAAATCCTCCAAATCATTTTAAGTCACTTTTCAGTCAACAGAGGGAGCTCTAACCTAAGTATCTTTTTAGAAGTCAAGTGAATGTACTCACTTTGGAAGAATCTCTTTATATGAAACTTTATGTGGCACCAACATCCAGCTTTAATACATACCAGCTTATATTCTGCAAGGCCTGGTCAGGTGTTATTGTCATCAATTTCTACGTGAGGAAAGCGCATCATTTATAGTCATTACTGGATATGTTTTCAAAACAAATAATCTTTGAGGAGAATTATTAAGCTACATTTCATTTTTTAGTCAAGGAATTTGAAAAAAAAACTCCTTAATATTTGGTCCCAACTGTGAAGGACAGCTACTGAAAATATATACAGATGACCTTTGTACTATTTTCCTTTCAAGCCTACAATCATTTATCTGAAAACCCTAGAGTGAGAAACGTAAGGAAATTCAGAATTGCTCGGATCTTAGGAAAGTATTAAGTACATACATGGCATATTACCTAAACCCCAATGGGACCAAGGGCAGTACCATATTATCAAATACATTAATATTTCTCTAGCAAACTATATAAGCATTTATAAAAAATGGCATAAAGACTATAAAGACCCTCATATTGGGTGAGTTCTAGTATTGCCCTTAATCAGTTTTGGTGCCAGACTTAAGCAAAACCTTGCAGTTTTCAGAGCTTTTGAAATTTCTGGAATTGTAGAGGAAGGACTGTGGACCTATGTTATCAAATATTTAAGTTCATACTTAAACGATATTTCCTATCTTGCTAAAGGTGTGACATAAATGCCAATAACTGGTAGAGCAAAGATAAATTTTTGAAGTTCCCTCTTTTAAAGGAAACAAGTAAAATGAAGAAGAAGATCCAATTGGTCACAGAATAATTCTGAGTACCTTTTATTAATGCAGAGAGTTAGGTTAGGTGGCCCAGGTAATTTAAATGCAGTTGTAAGCCCTGTTTTTTCACAATCTCCTGTGTTACCTAATCATTTTATTTATTAAAAAATTTTTATTTTAAGTAATCTCTATGCCTAACATGGAGCTCAAATTCATGACCCTGAGATCAAGAGTCACATGCTCTACTGACTGAGCCAGCCAGGTGCTCCACTGCATTACCTAATAATTTTAGTCATTTTTGTGGCCAGAATGATCTTTCTAAAACACAATTCATAGCCTTCAGGGTTGACAGGACAAAACCAAAGCTCCTTAGTCTGTCAGCGAAGGCCCGTCACCTATGGCTCCTGTGTCCCTCTCTACCCTCACTCTCCATCCTCCTCTACCCCGCTACCTTCCACAGCTCTGAACAGCTCCAGAGTTGCCTCTGATCTACTTTGCCCGCTCTCACTACCCTGCCCAAATGTGTCCTCCTCTCTGCCTGAACACACCCTGCTGTTCTTTGTGGCATTTAGATTCAGCTTGTATGCCACTTCTTAGATGTTGTCCCTGATCCCCATCCCTTCCATGCACTTTCACAGCAGCATGGACTTCTAGCTACAAAAACACCCGGCATACTGTGCTAACTGGGCAGTATCCTTGTAGCCCCTATACCAGACTCTGATGACCCCGAGGGCAAAGACCAGGTCTGTCTCTTCATCACTGACTGTGTCTTCAGCATGTGGCACAGTCCTGGCACATGGGGTGGTGGATGGTGTTGCATACCCATTTGCTAGATAAATTAATAAGATAAATGAAATACACAACAGGTTCAGAAGAGTGAAAAATTACTTAGGGGAGTTCAAGAAAAGATTTAAATCAAATCTCGGAAGTTCTGTAGATTTTTTTATAGGTGGAGGGGAGAAGCATTTTAAATTGGAGTGTGGCCAAAACATGGAGAGAGGACAGTGTCAGGAATAGTCATTACTGCCCCCTTAAGTAAACTTATTTTGCTGGAGCATAGGGCTTATGAGGGGAAGAAAAGGAAAGAGCTGAAAAGAATGTTGATATCATCATCATCATCAATTAAAAAGGCACTGTGGTAGAAAGGATGACAAATAACTAGGTGTAAGAGCTTGGGTAAAGACATTTCACCTTTCCTGGTATTATCTGTAAAACTGAGGAGTGGGATGGTCTTTTACAGTCCTAAAATTATGTGAGTTTTTAAAAAGATTTTATTTATTTATTTGACAGAGAAAGAGACAGTGAGAGAGGGAACACAAACAGGGGGCAGAAGGAGAGGGAGAAGCAGGCCTCCCGCTGAGCAGGTAGCCCGATGTGGGGCTCGATCCCAGGACCCTGGGATCATGACCTGAGCCCAAGGCAGACGCTTAACAAATGAGCCACCCAAGCGCCCCGTAAAATTATATGATCTTTAAAAGCATAGCGGACTCAGCTTCCTGGGAGTTATATATGGGTAGGCCTGGAGAGGTCTGGGATAAAAAGTCTGGACTTCCACCTAGAGAAGTAAAATCTCATCAAGGTTAGGAACCATGAGTGTAACCTGATGACGTAACAGGGATTCCAAGGTGAAGGAGAGACTCCCAGGCAGGCAACAAGGAGACTCCCCAGGGGATGATAAAAGTTTTGAACAAGGCAAACTCAATGGCATAGGTATGATGGGATATAATAAAGATCTGGGTTTAGCTTCTGGGTTAAAGTTGGTAAAGTGATTCACCTTGGGGATCATTAGTATTGTTTCTAAAGGAATTACTGAAGAATAGCCAGGCCAAATCTTTATTTTTGCCCTTATTAAATGCAAATTGCTACCCAGATATGGGTGCTGGAGACCATCACTGAGCTTCAGAGCTGACCGTGGGGAGGCGGTGGTCTCCACTCTCACTAACCTGATGCACACAGATGTTACACTTATCACAGAACACCATATCATTCCCTTCTTCACTGTCAGGAGACCGGCACACATCACAGATCACATCTTCATCATACTCTATGCCTAGCCCTTCCTCTGTCTCAATAGCATGGTTCATATTTTCATGGCAATGGCGTTCCAGGACTTCTACTGTCTTTTCCATAACATTCTCATCAACTGGCCCACAACCTGCACAGAAATACAAACAATCAATCAACCCATCAGTCAGCTGTCAATCCCAAATCACCTACTGTGAGCCCGGTGCAGGGATGGAGGGATTTCTAAAAGAGAGAACCATTTCTTCCCTGATCTAAAACAACTGGGTTTCAAAGAATCTTTTACTAGAGCTATTCTAATATTTACTTATCATCACATATTAGTGTCTGACACATGAAAGGAGAAATACATTTTAGCACATTCCTTGTAAGATATATTATTGGCCCTTTCCATTTTCTGGCCACATCCTAACAGTCCCTTCCTAAATCTCTGTTTTCTCTTATTCCCACTGAGGGTGAACTTTCACTGAGCTTTAATAATTTTGAACACTTTAACTTATAGACTAATTGGATCACATAACTATTTGGACATAAATAGTTCATTCTAGCGTATTCATCCCAATGAGCACATCTAATGAATATATGAGGAAAATTTTATACAAAAAGGTATTAAGTCATAAAAGAAAATTCTAGGTACCGTGTATGTCATTGTACACATGAAATATTTTGTTTTTTAAACCTGACTTCTCAAAATATCCAATAATATTTTCCATTGGCAACTGTATATAAATCTATTAGCATCCACAAAAGTCTAACTGCAAATTCTGAAATTACTTTTTTTTTTTTGCCTCTTGATTCCCCTTCTTTCTATACTTTTAATTTTTCTTAGTCTTACAAACTTAATAAACCCAACTAAAAGATTTATATGGTAGATACAGGCAACAACTAAACATATTTCTTTTTAGGGGACTAATGATTCTGTGAAAGTATATATATATATTTAACAGCTTGTAAACTCAGGAATAATTCTCAAAATGATCCAAAATAAATTCACCCAAATATTCCACTTCATTTGTTATATAAGATACACAAAGAAATTCTGGAATTCCATATAAACTACCTTTATAGTGTTGTAGGTACTTATGAAAGCAAAAACTACCCACGTAGTATTTCATTTTTCCAGCCAATACAAATTACACATTTTTTTTCTGGAATGGAGGACAGCATCTGGTTATTTGAGCACTTAGATTCAAATTCCAACTTGACCCCATATTGGTTATATAAATCTTGACAAGTTATTTATCCTCTTTAGAGCTTAGTTTTGTTATCTATAAAATAAG
This sequence comes from Procyon lotor, assembly GCA_028646535.1. NCBI lineage: Eukaryota > Metazoa > Chordata > Mammalia > Carnivora > Procyonidae > Procyon > Procyon lotor. Next base: position 68,065,767 of record CM053612.1, read on the forward strand.
GACCATGATACAAACTCCCTGATTTTTTGTGAGGCTGAGATGAGGTAATATTTGTACACTGCTTAGTATAGTGACTAGTATGTAGTAAGCACTCAATTTTTAAAATTCCTTAATCTGAACCAAAAAATATGCTTAATTTAATGTTTTTAGAAGTTTATTTTAAGCTCTTAGAAGCCCTACTATAATATTCTTTACTCTAAAGAGTAAAACTTGAGGTAAAGCAATCCTCTTTTAAAACTCTTCTAAGCCTAAATGCAATGTGGTGTCCTGGATAGCATCCTGGAACAGAAAAAGGTCATTAGTAGAAAAACTGGTGAGATCCCAATACATCTAGAAGTTAGTTAATAGAAATGTACCTGTGCTGATTCTTTAGCTTTGACAAACGTACTATCGTCAAGTGAGATGTTATTAACATTAGGGAAAAATGAAACTGTGAGGGGCATACGGCAACTGTATTAAATGTACACTTTTCTGTAAATCTACAACTATTCTAAAATAAAAAAGTTGATTACAAAAAAATCATCCAATGGGGATTAACTGCAAAATACCAAAGGGACCTCGTCATAAGGTGGTGTTGTGTTGAAGGCAGCCCTGTAATGATCATAATGTATACGGATGTCATATGGTCCGTAAATACACACCGAGTCATCAATCCACTTGATTATACTCTTATACTCTGATTCCCCCGTCAGTCTTTTATTCTCTTCCCTTTGTGGTTCGCACCCTAAGCTGACATCTCTTCTCTGCTCTTAGAAGGCAGAGTAAGAGAAGACATAAAACAGTAAGTTTTAAAAAATAAGAAGTACTGGTTACTGAATAACTACCACCATCATGCCACTGGATTTAATACAGTTTTATGTTTTTATTCATAGGCATTCTGATACCAACCTCAAAAGAAAGAAAGGGAAAAAAAAGGGGGGGGGAGGGAGGGAAGAAAAGCAAAACCACTGATCCTTGTACTACGATGCACAAATGTGATTCAAACAAAAATGAAATCAATTGTGTGCTTCTGTGTATCTCATATGGAGACTTAAAAACCACCCACAGTTCCCTAGGTCCGAACACTGCTCAGACTGAAGACTGGTCAAAGAGCTGTGTGTAAGAATAAAACGAGTTTCCTTTCAGCCTAGCATCTCCCAGCATCGCCAGTATGGTGCTGTAGGGCATACATTTACTTTAAAACTATTATTATGTCTACTTCCAAGATTTTTTGTTTGCTTGCCTTTGCTTAATTTAAGTTTTTGAGAACTGCGTAACAACTTCAGAACTCACTAAAGGTAGCGAGGCAGCTAAGAACTGCTCTGGGGATGTTTTGCCCTAAGTCTGCCATTCTTCCGGCAGGAAAATTACAAGTCTCGCATGAAGGCGTGCTGGTCACATCGACCTGCCAGGTGCAGTGCTGTTGCCTCTTGCTGAAGTTAAAGTTTCTCTACAGCCAGCAGAGATGGCAGGGGTGCTGCTGCCCCTGACCCCGCCCACGGATCAGAGTGCTCTTTGGGGCTGAGCCAGGAACCAGCTTCAGCATCCTCCTTAAGCAGAAGTCCAATCAGCCATGACCACTCTCACAATCGGAACTGGAAAACAATTTTATGAAACCTACATACCACCCCAGATCTGTGCTATTCACCATGAACAAGGAAAGAAAAGGTCAGATTTAAATGTCATTGCTCTATTTCAATATATATGCATTTCAAGAAATGCCTCATTAAGGTAAGATCAAAGAGAAAAATAAACAAAAAGGCCAGAAAAGAAGCCACAAGATGAAAGCAAGTTAAATTGTCCTGATACTTTAAAAAATCATGAGGCAGGTCAAGGAACAACTTACTTGTTGGAAAACAACTCACCCATTTCTGCGAGATCTTCATTGAGTTCCTGGAGCCAGAAGATGTCCATGTCGTCTAGGTCATAGCGACACACAGATGCCGCCAGTTCCATGATGTTGATGTAGCCAGGTTCTGTGGTTTCTGAGCTGGAGCAATGGATGTACTTCCGGGGCCGCATATACAGAACGTCCTTTACCTTCTCGGCTACAACCCTAGAAAAGTGAAAGAAAGATACTGGTGAGTCAACAAATGATAGATTCTAGGCACTGACTGGGTGGGACAGAGTGGAGCTGAATGCTCTCCTCTTCCTCCATGGAGGGAGGTCCCCGCTCTGCCAACTGAGAGGTATGGCAGATCCCTTTCTAGAAAGTAAATGGTTCTACAAATTCAGTTTTGTCATCTGCTGCGAATAGTCCGATTGCTAATGTGATGTTTCATTTACCCTCATTGCTCCTGAGTCCCTACTGCCATTCATTCTAATAAAATGTTGCACTGTGTGTTCTTGGTGCAACAGCCACTACATCTGGTTAGAAGGGGAAACCGAGGAAGAGATGATACCAGCACAAACGCACAGCCAGATTCCACACCAAAGATACTTCAGCTAAACCCATGATCTTCTGCCATGGAGGCAATAGTGGATGGTGATAAAGAGTACAGGCTATAGACTCACACAAGCCTGTTTTTTTCTGCCACTTACTCACATAGTGATCTTGGAAAACTACTTCATTTCTATAAGGTTCAGTTTTCCTAGCTAAAAAGTAAGGACAATAGTCATATATTATGATAATCAATATCAAACTTAGAGAGTTATCACAACTGCACAAAATAAAACATAAAGTGCTTAGCATATAGTAAAAAATATTCAATGTTATTGTTGTTATATTTCTTATTATTTTCACTATTTATGTAGATGAGGTAAAGCTAAGAGGCCATGGACTTATACAAACTCCAGGCATTTCCCAGCCATACATGATAGTGACCAGAAGTCCGAGCCAGGGTAACATAATGGGATGAAAGATTCCTGTTCTTCTGTCAACTTCTGCAGCAGGCCTGTGCAAACCCGTATTTCGCCCCCTCCTCCGGACACTTAGGAGCCCAAGGCAAAGAAACCAAGCAAGGGAAGAACTAGAAGTTTCTCATACCAATAACTCATTTTATAGTCAATGTTTTAGATACTCCACAAAGCATAAGAAGATATAAACGAGAGGAAATATGGATTCTTATTCCTTGGCAATTTAAAAGAACAGAGTGGTCCCTCTTAAAAAAAGAGAAAGAAACAGATACATAGATCATAAAATAATGAAAATCGTTTCTCTGAAAGGCTCCTGGAGCCAGTTTCTTTACTCGAGTCACTATATATGTAGAAGGATTCATAAACATAAATGTATTCATATGAATACATGTAAGTATATACAGGCATAGTCCACCTTGTAAATATACAGTAAATATTTCTTTCTAAGCATTCTTCCAAAAGGTTATGATTCCACATAATATATGTTGAAAAAGTTAATAACTACATGCATTTGCACATTTTAATTTTTCTACCATATGGAGTTTTTAAAGCCAAAGGCAACAAATATTTGAGGAAAAAAAACAGAACCCTAAAATATTAATTGAAGCTAAAAATTTGGGAACTGCTGACAGAGGCCTGCTTCCAACTGAAATGGACAAGACATGCATATGAATTCTGCAAAGACAATGAGATTAAATATGCTATGCTTATTTGGTGCATGGCCTATGAGGTAATTATAGAATATCCATTTTTTTTCTAGTTCATCTTGTTCTAAAAGGAAGAATATTTTGCTAACTATTCATATCAATTGTCTCAAATCCTCTGTGGAACAAGGTAGACTATAAATGTTCTTGAACTAAACTAATAAGTCTATTAAGCTTCTGGAAGAGACCTCAGGATAGGCATGCATACACACACACACAGATATAGATATACACACACATATATATGCACATACATATTTGTTTTATTTTAAAGTTTATTTAAGTAATCTCTATACCCAATGTGGGGTTCAAACTCATGACCCCAAGGATAGAAAATCACATGCTCCTCTGACTGAGCCTGCCGGGTGCCTTAAAGACAAATATATTTTAAATAAGACATAAAAGCCATCAGCCATAAAGGAAGAGATTTAAAAACTTCTGGGGCACCTGGGTGGCTCAGTCGTTAAGCGTCTGCCTTCGGCTCAGGTCATGATCCCGGGGTCTTGGGATCGAGCCCCGCATCTGGCTCCCCGCTCCGAGGGAAGCCTGCTTCTCCCGCTACCAATACCTCTGCTTGTGTTCCCTCTCTCGCTGTGTTTCTCTCTGTCACATAAATAAAATCTTTAAAAAAAAAAAATAAAAACTTCTGCTTATCACCAATATATAATAAACTCTTAAAAATCAATTAGAAAAAGACAGACAATTCAATTAAATAGTAGGCAAGAAACCTGAATAGACACTTCCCAAATAAGGTTATCCAGATGGAAAGAAAACTTTTTAAAGGTTTTCAACCTCATTAGTTTCCACAGAAATGTAAATCGAAATCATAATTACTATTACCTACCAGAATGGCTAAATGTGGAAAGACTGACCAACAACTGACATTAAGTGTTTATAAGGAAGTGGAGCAAACAGACCTCTCCTACACTGCTGGTAGCAGTGTGAATTGGTACAACCACTTTGGCAAACTACTTGGCAGCAGATATCATAGCTGAATATACACATACCCTAGGACCTAGTAAACCCAATCCGGGGGAATATACTTAACAAAAAAGTATACATATGTACACTAAAGGATTAAAAATGTCAGGACATCTGGGTGGCTGAGTTGGTTAAGTGTCTGCCTTTGGCTCAGGTCACGATCCCAGGGTCCTGGGATGGAGTCCCACATTGGGCTCCCTGTTCAGCAGGGAGCCTGCTTCTCCCTCTGCCTGCTGCTCCCCCTGCTTGTGCTGGGTCTCTCTCTCTCTTTCCGACAAACAAATAAATAAAATCTTAAAAAAAAATAAAAATGTCTGTATTAGCTGAAAACAGGAAGCAGTCCAAATACCTATCGAGATCAGAATGGATAAATAAAATGTAGTATATTCACACAATGGAATATGACACAGAGGTGAAACTTAATGAACTACTACATGCAACAGCATTGATAAAACTCACAACCATAATGATGAACACAACAATCTAATCTCTTCAAATCTAAGCTGGCAAAACTGTCTCCCATGGAGAGGGAGGTCAGTTACTGGGTACAAGCAGGAGGGCTTCTGGGGTGCTGGGTAACGTTCTATTTCTTGATCTGGGTGGCAGTTAAACAAGTGTATTTAATTCATGAAAATTCACTGAGTTATACAGTTATGCTCTGGTTACTTTTCTGTGTGTATATTATACTCCAACCCAAATTTATAATGATGACAATGATATTATGTCACTCACCTTTTCATATTGAATTGAATCTAAGGACTGAATCTATGACAGTAACAATATTATAGACTGATACGGTAATACTAAAGGCAAGGAAATGCATGGGTGAAGGTGAAGTTAATTCAAATCTCACAAGGAGAAAGTTTTATATTTATATCGATAGAGGAGAGGGTCTATGAGAATTAGTGAAAAATATTACTTTGGCATTTTTTTAAAATGCAGCTTTAACATCTTCAAGTACCAATAACACTGCTACAGCTGGGACATATTCCAGGATTATCCCTGGTCATTTTCTTCTCTGGTCATTATATTGTAGGTATACGGACATTCTTTGAATGGTCACCAGACCAAGTGATCAAATTAGCAAAAGCTCACAAGCCCAGAGGTATGACCAATTTTACCAGGATGAAGTAAAGTGAGCGCAGTTTTTAATTTAGATGCTTGAATGTAAATGAATATTGCCATAACTTTCCGAGTGACCTACGTTTGGTAAAAGGACCCACCACTGCCCCTGCTTAGCTCCACAGAAGAAAAGGCCTATCCACTTGCTCCTTGGGTAGGCCAGCTACTTGTGGCCCACGTGAACACTGCTGTGACACTTTAACCTGACCTATGGCCTCCTCTTGTATCTTATGCACAACTGAGTCAGTAGTGTGTCTTTGGTTGATCTAAATATCCGGCAGGTAGAGACTATGCTTCATTTCCTAATGAGTGGATTAGGATCCTTTGTGAATAGCACAGAAATTGCCCAAATATTGTATCATTATGGATTTCTTAAAGGCTTGAAATAAATATCTTAAAAACTACCTAAATAGGAAGCCCTTCTAATAGTATCTCTAGGAGTAGTCTCCCAAGTTTCCCTTTGTTAATCTTGCCACTCGGGCTGACTGCTTCTCTACAGAACTCCGTGCCTCATTTATGAAACAAAGGACAATTATAACCTTGGTGGCGGCTGCTATTTTCAAAATCTCACATGCTCTTCTACAATGTCACTCTGATACTCTCCCATCCGGTGGTGAAGTCTATTTCTCCTCTTGAATCAGGGAAGGCTTGTGACAGTCCCCACCAACAGAACACGGCAGCAGTGATGCTATGAAAAATGTGAGGCTGGGGCGTAAAAGGGAATTTGGCTTTTGCCTGGTCAGCTGGAACCTTGCATGTGTCCGAGGCCCGCTAAAAGTCTGCCTGTGCTGAGACTTCTATGCTGTGAGGAAATCCAAACACACGGTGAAACCGCGTAGTCTGCACCATCCCAGCGCCCAGGTGACAGACATGTTAGCGCATAAGCCTCCAGATGACTCTAGCCTCCAGCCACTGAGTCACCTCCAAATTCTAAGTCTTGCTGGATGAGGCCCTAGATATCACAGGGCAGAGACAAGCCATCCCCACTCTGCTCCACAGAATCCATGAGTATGATAACACAGAGGCTTGAAGCTGTTAAGTCTGGGGGCAGCAGTAGATGGGAAAACCACCGAAGGGCTGTTTTAAACTTTAAGTAAGATGTGTGCATGAAAGTGCTCCATACATTGTGCTGCTTACTGAGTCCCATAACTGAAAGCAAGAATGGAAGGCTGCCGCCACACAGAACCGCACAAGAAAGGAACTGTGGGGACGGTGAGGCAAGGAGAGCGGGGAGGCGAGGGAGGCATGAGGATGAAATGGAGCAGTTGGAGTGGGAGGCAGGCTTGGGCTCCCATTTATCATCAAGGCCCTTCTTACTTTGACCTACTATGTGGAATCCGAATATCTTTTGAAAGTAGGGCCAAGAAGATCTCCTTTAAGACTAATGATGTACTATGTGTTGGCTAATTGAATTTAAATTAAAAAAAGACTGAATATAGGGTAGGAGGCAATGAAGAATCAAAGAACTAAGAAATTTGGCCTAAAAGTCTGAAAGACAGTTATAGCAGGAAGAATGGATCTGCCATCAGTTAAACATGGGACTACAGGCGGGACTAGTTTGGGAAGATCAATAGTTCAGTTAGGGATATCTGAAGTTTAGTAAGATGTCTAGTGAATATCCAAATGGAGATGCTGAATTGGTGGTTATATATTTGAGTTTGGAGTTTAGTGAACAAAGTGCTACTCTCCACAGGCCAGTTAGTTCAATGTTTACATTCCAAGGAGAAACAGGGGCCTGTCTGAATATCTAATTATTCTCTCTTTCAGTATCATTAGTGATTGATAATATATTGTTAAGTGAAACAAGCAAGTTACAGGACATTCCCACTTATATATACATAGATAGGTGTGTGTATAAGCATATATACTATGTGGTTAATGTTTTTGTATTCTATTTTAATTTTTACAATAAGTCAGTACTTCACCTATAATGTTAAAAACATCACATACACACAGTAAATATATCAACCACTTGCCTGTCATACAAATTATGAATGCTTCCTTTCAACCAAACATGAAGCACTGTTTTCCTTCCATTAGAACCTTTAGCAACAGAAACTAAATATACAAATAAAAACCTAAAACAACAAAAACCATCTGAAGCTCGTTTATTATCGACTAGTGAAAAAAAAAATCCATAGTCTACCTAAAAACACGTAACGAGGTTAACACCATCTTTATTTGTTGAATTTGTTTTCAAAAAATTCTTTATGGTGGTCAACAACTTACGTAGACAACGGGAACTTACCGTGCAAGCTGGCCCCGTAACTGCCTGTATCCTTCCCCTCAATCACTCCCCCCTCCGTGCAGCACACACACCCTACACTATACTACACTGAAGAGACAAGACAACTGCACAAAGGACAATGCAACAAAAGGAAAAATCTGGTTTGAAAGCTGGAACAAAGATTCTGAAAGAATCTGCTTCAGTTATTCTGCTGTATCACTTTCCCTGCCTTTTCAGTTGTTACAGCACCCAGGGATCAAGTCAGTTAATTTATACACATCCAAAATTACTTCTGTAATTCCATTAGGAAATAAAATTCTGAAGCATTCTGACAATCTCGTAGATAAAATAAAAAGCAAGTGTTCAGTTTATCAGTGCTTAAGTTTCTCTAGCTGATTAAACTGTAGGTTTTAGGCAAGTTACTGAAATACAATCATCAGAAATACTACCATTGTGATAGACTGAAGATGGTCACAAATCCTCTGATCATCCTTCTGTCTACACTTCCCTCCCCTTCAGTTTGGGAACTCTGACTGCTCTAATAAAATATGGTGGAAATAATGCTGTGCCCGTTTCGGAGCCCCGGCCTTAAGACTAGCAGCTTCTGCTTGTTATTTCTTGGAATACTCACTCTTGGAGCTCAGAGCTGCTAGGTAAGAAGTCAGATTATCCTGTTGAGAGATTGTGTGGAAAGGTCCCAAGACCATATGGGAATCTGGGCAGTGCAGATCACAGACAGCATCAACTACATGGTTACAGTGGTGAGTAATATCAGTAAGGTTCCTAAGGTTCCTGTGCTCATGTAGCTTTGTATTTGTAATGCCTCTATCAAAGAGTAGCAGAGAAAAGCTATGTGTTCACCAAACTGTGTCCTTTTCTATCTAGGCATATAGCAAGACTGCATTCCCCAGCCTTACCTTGCAGTTAGGTGGGCCAATTGAGTGAGTTCTGGCTAATGGAATACGGGTGGTGGATAAGCCACTTCAAATCCTACCCGCCCCCCACCCCCAATCTACCTCTATAACCCTCCATGCTGGCTTGTCTTTTCTTGCAGACTGGCTTTAGAATTTTGAGGGGAGAGAAAGGAGTGGAAATGGGCCTAGCCAATAGAGGAGCCGCTCATAAAAAGAGCCTGAGTCCCTGAAGGACTACATGGGGCAGAGGTGACTCACATCCCAACCCACACTGGCTAGAGATATGTGCAAGAAACAAAACCTTCACTGGGTTAAGATGCTGAGACTTTGGGGGATGTTTGTTATACTAAATGGCTTATCTTGTCTAATACAAAGAATGATTTGTAAACAGTTATTTCCTAATATTTTTATGTATATTTTAACTTAAATAACTATAGCAGTCCCCTTTTACCTGTGGTTTCCCTTTCTGTAGTTTCAGTTACCCATGGTCAACCACAGACTGGAGGCAGATGACCCTCCTTCTGATGCACCGCTTGGTCAATAGTAGCCTAATGCTATGTCACAGTGCCCATGACATTCACCCAATTTCATCTCATTGCAGAGGTGGTTTATCACATCATCACGAGAAGGGTGAGTACAGTACAGTAAAATATTTTGAGAGAGCACATTCACATAACTATTACTGTTAAAACGGTTGCATTTTTTAGTAGTTATAATTGTTTATCTTTTACTGTACCAAGTTTATAAATTAAATTTTATCATAGGTATGTATGTATAGGAAAAAATATAGTATACACAGAGGCTGGTACTATCCACAGTTTTGGGCATCCACTAGGGGTCTTAGAACATATCTCCTGTGGAATGTGGGGGAGGGGTGGGAGACTACTGTACTGTACTACATGAGAAGCTAACACGAAAGTCTTAAATTTCTCTAACACATGTATATTTTAGAGTATTTTCTCTAGAGAAGTGAGATTTCTAGTAGAGAAGAAAGTAACTAACCAATTCGGTTTTAATTTTACCAAAACTAATATGGAAGAGCCAATCCAAAATAATGTATTAGAAGATTTTTGTTTTTACATTCTGATATTGTTTATATCCTATTGTGAACTGCTATAAGACTCTTTAGTAAGACTTTAGCACAGAATTAAGGAATGCCGTCATGCTCTTGATGTACACTGATTTATGATTTTTCAAATTTGGAAGGCAGAATTCTTATAATTGAATAATTATTAACATTTCTTCTTTATATGAAAGTAACACATGACCACTGAAGATACTAGTTTTAAATCTAAAAGCAATTACTGTATGGTCTCATTATAAAACATTTACATTTGTTTAAAGATTTTAGTTATTTATTTGTCAGAGAGAGAGAGAGAGAGAGAGAGCACAAGCAGGGGGAGTGGTAGGCAGAGCAGGCAGAGGGAGAAACAGGCTCCTCGCTGAGCAAGGAGCCCGATATGGGACTCGATCCCAGGACACTGGAATTATGACCTGAGCCGAAGGCAGTGGCTTAACCGACTGAGCCACCCAGACGTCCCGACATTTGTTTAGATTTGGCAGTTATGTCAGAAGAAAACACTTTTTTATTCGTGGTTTTTGAGAATAAAGCTACTATTTTAATTTCAAAAGCTGTTTAAATATTCTCTCAGTTGTGTAAATAACCAAATTGTTAAAAAGCACCTCCCTAACTTCTAAGAGTTTTATAATCTGTGAAAATAACAACAATGAAGATATACAAAAAGGAACACTAACACAAAAAATTATAAAATTAGCCAATAAAAAAGGAACACAAACAGTATTCTGTCATACAGTGTCGGGGGGAAAGGAATATGTTTGGATAGAGTGAAGTATAAGTAGAGAAATCAACATCTCAGTTCAAAGTAGGACAAAATTATTAAAATGTCAACCTGGTAGTTTTGTGAGAGAAGAGGATTTAAAAAAATAAAACTGGGATTTCTTGGTGTTTCAAGAACTATGTTTTCTTCCACAGCTGCCTGGCTTATAAGGGACTCAGGGAACCAAGGGGGGTAGGGCTGGGGTTTAGTGTCTATCACTTTCAAAAAAGAAGCTGCTCACCAAATGAGCAGGAACACATGGATATCCACATGCAAAAGAATGAAGTTGACCCTAAAACCTCACACTACATACAAAAGGTAACTCAAATGGACCAAAGACCCAAATATAACAGATAAAACTATAAAATTCTTGGAAGAAAACAGGTGTAAAAGTCAAGATCTTGGTTTAGGCAGTGGTTCCTTAGATATGACACCAAAAGGACAAGAAATCAAAGAAAAAAATAGATAAACTGGACTTCATCAAAATTAAAAATTTCCGTGCTTCAAAGGATACCACCAAGAAAGTGAAAAGACAACTCACAGGGAGAGAAAATATTTGTAAATCATGTATCTGATAAGACACTTGTATCCAGAATAGGTCAGGAACTTTTAGAACTCAACAATAAAAAACAAATAGCCCAATTTTTAAAATGGAAGAAAGATCTGGGGCGCCTGGGTGGCTCAGTGGGTTGAAGCCTCTGCCTTCGGCTCAGGTCACGATCTCAGGGGCCTGGGATCGAGCCCCACATCAGGCTCTCTGCTCAGCGGGGAGCCTGCTACCCCCTCTCTGCCTGCCTGCCTCTCTGCCTACTTGTGATCTCTCTCTCTCTATGTCAAATAAATAAATAAAATCTTAAAAAAAATGGAAGAAAGATCTGAATAATTTCTCCAAAGAAAACATATATATAGGGGGTATACATGGATGTACTACATAAAAATGGGACATCCCAAAACTGCTGGTCAGGGGACTTTGTTGCCTTGTTCACCAACAGGTCAGATTTGCAGCAGCTGAGGGCATCTATTCCAAAGTCAACGTGATGGAACATAAAGACGTAAACCGAGATGATTCACTTTGACTGTCTGAACAGTAGTGTTTCGTAGGAAGAGAAAGAAAGTCACATTACTCTTTGTAATAAAAGTAGAAAAGCTCTCTTTCAAAAAGAATATACAAATGGCTACTAAACACATGAAGAAAAGATGCTCAACAGCACTAGGAAAATGCAAATTAAACTTATAGTAAGACATACTTCAGACCCACTAGGATGGCTATAATAAAGAAGAGAATAACAAGCGTTGGTGAAGACAGGGAGAAAATGGAACCCTCATACACTGCTGGTAGGAATGTAAAATGATGCAGATACTCTGGAAACAGTCTGACAGTTCCTCAAAATGTTAAAGATATTGCTACCACATCACTCAGTAAATCTACCCCTAGGTATATACCCAAGAGAAATGAAAACATAAGTCCCCTCAAAAACTTGTACAAGAGGGGCGCTTGGGTGGCTCAGTTGGTTAAGCAGCTGCCTTCGGCTCAGGTCATGATTCCAGAGTCCCAGGATCAAGCCCCACATCAGGCTGTCTGCTCAGAAGGGAGTCTGTTTCTCCCCCTGCTCCTCACTCCACTTGTGCTCTCTCTCAAATAATAAAAAATCTTTTTTTTTTTAAAGATTTTATTTATTTATTTGACAGAGAGAGAGATCACAAGTAGGCAGAGAGGCAGGCAGAGAGAGAGAGAGAGGAAAGCAGGCTCCCTGCTGAGCAGAGAGCCCCACGCGGGGCTTGATCCCAGGACCCTGAGATCATGACCTGAGCTAAAGGGAGAGGCTTTAACCCACTGAGCCACCCAGGTGCCCCCAAATAATAAAAAAATCTTAAAAAAAACTTGTACAAGGATGTTTGTAGCAGTATTATTCATAATAGCTAGAACATGGAAAAAACCCAAACGTCTATCAACTGATCAACAAAATGTGGTCTTATCCATACAACGGAGTATTATTTGGCCATAAAAAGTTAACGAAATACTGATATATACTATGACATAGATAAACCCTGAAAATATTATGCTGCATAAAAGAAGGAAGACTCAGAGGCCATACATTGTACAATTCCACTTATACGAAATGTCCAGAATAGGCAAATCCACAGAGAAAGAAAGTAGATTAGTGGTTGTTATAGACTGAATTGTGTTCTCCCAAAATTTTTATGTTGAAGCCCTAACTCCCAGTGTGACTATATTTGAAGATGGGGTCTATACGGAGATAACAGAGGTTAAGAGAGGTTATAGAGTAGGGACCTAATCTGATAGGGTTACTGTCTTTATAAGAAGAGGAAGAGACACCAGATCCCCATCTGTTGGTCTCTGTCTCTCTTCCTATGTGCACAGAATAAAGGCCATGTGAGAACACAGTGAGAAGGTAGCTGTCTACAGGCCAGAAGAGAGGCTTCACTGGACCCTAACCCTGATGGCAATTTGATCCTGGACTTTTAGCCTTCAGATTGTGAGAAAATAAATTTCAGTTTTTTAAGCCACCCAGTCTGTGGTATTTTGTTATGACAGCCTTAGCAGACTAATACGGTGATTGCCAGGAGCCAGGGGAAGGGGAAAATGAAGAGTAACTGCTAACAGATGTGGGGTTTCTTTCTGGGATAATGAAAATGTTCTGGATTTACATGGTGGTGATAACTGCATAAGTGTGAATATATTAAAAACCACCACGCAATTTAAAAGGGTGTATTTTATGGTATGTGAATTCTATCTTGATAAAAAAATTGGCATCAATTATATCTCAATTTTAAAAATCTTTAAGAAAAAAGCAAGTTGCACATTGATAAAAGTCCACGCTGGTCATGTGACAAACTTGGAACCTGATGTGACTGAGGAACTTAGTGAAATTCCCCTACCTCCCATTTTCCTGGTTTGATTTACAAGTGTCATTCACCTGTTAGTTGTATGTTTACTTACAATGAACTCATTCAATTGCATGCTTGAGAAGATGAAAAAATCTTTCTACTTTTAGTATAGGAAAGGCAAGTGGTTAAAATAGAAGTTGTTGTTTTTTTTTTTTAAGATTTTATTTATTTATTTGTCAGAGAGAGGGAGAGAGAGAGAGCACACAGGCAGGGGGAGAAGCAGAAGTAGCTGCAGAGACAGAGGGAGAAGCAGGCTCTCTGCGAGGATGTAGCCCCATGCGGAACTCAATCCCAAGACCCTGAGATCATGACCCGAGCCAAAGGCAGACGCTTAACTGACTGAGCCATGCAGGTGTCCCAAAACAGGTTTATTAGCACTTCCTACTTACTGTTATTCCCTAACCTTTGTTTTTATGCCCTTCCCTTCTTATCCTCATCTTTGTTTTTCTTATCTATATTGTTTGGTTCGTCATTAATTTTCTTTGTTAACATCCACTCATTTTCCTCTTTGCTTCCTTTGTCCTAGTCTCCTTATACCAGTAAGTGTGTATTGAAAACCTCCTGCTTGACAGCTCTACTTGTGATGATTGCTCATATATATATATATTTCTATATCTATATCTATATCTATAGAGAGAGACCCCGATGTTACTGCCATGGCATACAAAAATACAAGAAGGACATGAAAATGTCTGACTCTTGTGTTCATTTATGATGCTGTTCTGATTTTTAGGAGGTAAGAGATGATGTTGATGATGGTGGAGCTAGTGAGGCTGAGGAAGTGGAAGACTGTGGGAGCTTTTCCTAACAGCACGGTCTCTGTGGGGGGACAGCCTGAGCTCGGGTTTCTAGAAGTGATCCGACAAACATTTCTGGGGCATGACTAGGACCCAAGAACCCGATGCTAGGGGCACAGGACTCAAGGACGTGATCTTTGCCCTTTAAGAAGCTAACATGTACTAGAAAAATACAGATGTACAATGAGGTATTTCTCATAGTAAGGAGCAGGTCCCACCAGGCCCCTTATCTGGTGCTATTCCTTCTATTCCTTTCTTCCCTCACTCAAACTTACAACAAGTATTTTATTTCATGCCAGCCTTGGCGCAAAGCACCGGGAACACAAAGACCAGTAAAGAAAAATGGCTTCCAAACCAGTCATTACTCTTGAGGAGCTGAACTTACTACTTCCTCTGGCAGAAAAGTCCTCTCCCCTCTGCACACACCCCGGTTCTCCCCGACTTAAACTTTCTTCTCAAGTTTTTGTAAATGAAGGTTATGTACTTACAATCAACTTGATATTCTAGTCATCCCCTTTCATTTGGCTTTTATGTATTTTACAAACTAAATGTTTTGGCCCTCTATTTACAGATGCAATCACTATGAGACTGCTATTATAATAAAGCAGCTTCTCATGAGGTTATATATTAATAGGATTATTATGAGGTTATATAATCAATGCTCTGTTTCTCTTCAAAGACTAGTAAATGCTACCGATTGCTGAGTCAGACTTGGAAATCCTACTCTCCAAAACCTTATCACAGTTTCAGATTGGACTTCGAATAGTGAATAGGCACATATTATATCCCTAAATAAATGAGCTTGACTTTAACTACTGATCGACCCTCGCCTGGTATCATCTGCCACTGGTCTGAGTGAATTGGTGAACACGGTATGTGACTCTGTATTATGAATGTATAATTAGCCAAGCAGTCTCTCCCCAACCAACACACAGATAATTGCAAGAGCAATCATTCCCTAAGTCAAAGGTACAAGCATGCAAATACCTGAGAGAAGGCTGTGGAACAGTGTCTGGACTGGCTGGTACTTGGACTCCCTTTTCCCATTCTTCCTTCCATGTATCCGCAAAGAGGTAATAGCTGTCTGGATTAATGTGATGAGAATCTGGAAGTTTCATGGCACTGATGAGGTCCTTCCGGAATACCTGAGAAGACATCGTACACATTTTGAGACCATCACTACGAAACTAGCACCGCTTAATGTTCTTTTAAAAAGACGATCCTCACCCACTCTTCAACAAGAGAGATCTCTAACTTCCTAAATGGCTGGATCAACTTCTATTTGGGAAGGGTCTGAAGAACTGACAGGGAAGCCAGTTTGTTCTGGATTTAACAGAGTAAAGAAATCCTTCTTGAATTATTTTCTAGGGCTCCTTGAATTTAAATCAACAATACAGGTTACTCTAAAACAGTCTGACAAAGCAAACAATCCTTAACTCTCAAATTAAGCAGTTTAAGTATCCTCTGATAACTTCTAATTATTTATTTAACCCTGAGATCACCACCTGCACTGAAATCAAGAGTCGAATGCTTAACTGACTGAGCCACCCAGGTGCCCCTACTTAGAAATTAGACATACGGAAAAGTTACAAACACAGTACAGAGCTCCCATATACCCTTCATAGAGTTTCTTCTAATGTTAACATCTTACATAACCAGAGTACAATGACCTAAACGAGAAAGTTAGCATTGCTACAATACTATTACTTAATCTACAGACTTTATTAAAGATGTTACTAATTTTTTGGTTAATATCTTTCTGTTCCAGAATTCAATCCAGGATCCCACAGTGCAATTAGTTGTTATGTCTCCTTAGTATTGTTCAATTTGTGACAGTTTCTTATTTATCTTTCAAGACCTTGATACTTTTGAAGAGAACTGGTCATGTATTTTAGAGACTATCCCTACAATTTGGGTTTGTCTGATGTTTTCTCATGATTAAAGTTACTCATTTTTGGCAAGAATACCACAGAAATGATGCTCTGTCCTTCTCATTCCATTTTATCAAGGACATATATACAATGCCAATGTCCTACCAGTGGTGATGTTAAACTTGATCATTTGGTTAAGGTAGTGTCTTGCTGGTTTTCTCCACTGTTAGTTTACTGTATTTCCCTTTGTAATTAATAAACATCTTAGAGGAGATACTTTAAGATTATAACACCCTGTTTCTCCTCAAACTATCACGAGCTTATTTTAGCATCCACTGGTGGATATCTTGCCTGCAAGAATTATTACTGTGGCATCCTCATGGTGATTGTCTATTTCCCTCAGTTCTTCTACATTTATTAATTGGAATTCCTCTGTAAGAAACATCTGTCCCTTCTTCCCCCTTATTTATTTATTTAGTTAGTTATATCATTATAGACTTGTGGATATCTGTTTTATTCTTTGGGTTATAATCCAGTATTATTACTTTTTTTTGTTGCTCAAATTGTTCCACCTTTGATCACTGGGAACTCTTTTGGGTTGGCTAGCACCTGAGCTCTTTCAACACACCCCATCCTTTTTTGAGTATTTCCTTAATTTCCTACATCACAACATGCGCCAGGCATGTTTATAAAAGCTATTGATTTTATATTTTATATGTTAACTTCATATCCTGCTATCTTACTGAATTATTTTATTGCCTGAATTAGTTTTATCATTGATTTTCCTATGGTTTTCTAGATATATTATCATAACATCTGCAAAGAGAGTTTCACATCTTCTTTACCTAGTCTTGGTCTCTAATTGGTTTCTCTTGTTTAACTGCAGTGGCAAATACTGTAGTAATATTTGGAACAGTAAAGGGGATAGTTGACAATATCTGCCTTCTTCCTGAAATTGGGGGAAATGATTTTAGTGTCCCTCATTAAGATACTGGATTGAAGACTATGGTGTATATATATAGTATCTATGTTAAATTATCTTACATTTCTTTATTCTTGAATGTTTTTGAATGCCTGGGTATTGAATTTTCTTAAAGGCTTCTTCAGTGTATATGAGAATAATTGTATAATTATTTTCCTTCGATATATTAATATGCTGTATAATCATGTTGTAATTTTTTTTTTAAGATTTTATTTATTTGACAGAGAGAGAGAGAACACAAGCAGGAGGAACAGCTGGCAGAGGGAGAGGGAGAGGAAAAAGCAGGCTCTCCACTGAGCAGAGAGCCTGATGTGGGACTGGATCCCAGGACCCTGAGCCAAAGGCAGACGCTCAACTGAGCCACTCAGGCCCCCAATTGATTATATTGTATTCCTTAATACCCAAACAAACTTGCATTTCTGGAATGAATGTCATTTGGTCATGATACATTTCTTAAATATGGTATTGTATTCTGTCTTGTAATATTTTATTTAGTATTTTTGTATCATATTCATGAGTGATATTTATCTGAAGTTTCCTTTCCTTTTTAAAAATTGTCTTTCTTGGGGCGCCTGGGTGGCTCAGTCGTTAAACGTCTGCCTTCGGCCCAGTTCAGATCCCAGGGTCCTGGGATCGAGCCCCGCGTCGGGCTCCCTGCTCAGCAAGAAGCCTGCTTCTCCCGCTACCATTCCCTCTGCTTGTGTTCCCTCTCTCACTGTGTTTCTCGCTGTCAAATAAATAAAATCTTTAAAAAAAAAATTGTCTTTCTTTTAGGTTTATGTATCAGTGTTATGCACGATTCATAAAAGGAATTAAAAAAAACAAAAGGAATTAGAACATTTTTGTTCTGTTACAATGCTCTAGAATAACCTGGGAATTATTGGGACTGTCTGGTCCCTAGGAAACCATCCGGACTTGGTGCTTTCATTGTGGGGTAGTGGCTTAATAATATTCTCTACATATTCTTTAGAAATTGATCCTTTAAGCTTTCTTCCTCTAACGGAGTCAATTTTGGTAATTTGTATTTCCATAGAAAGTTATCTATCTTATCTAGTTTTTCAAATTTATTTCTGCAGAGGCTTGCAGAGTATAGGCAGTTCTACTTTGTACAGAAGTGTGGGACCTAAGAAATGATGGTGCATGTGGAAACTGTGAAAAGCAATCTTAATAATAATTATTAATGGGCAATGACATATCAGATAAAGGGCTAGTATCCAAAATCTATAAAGAACTTCTCAAACTCAACACCCGAAGAACAAATAATCCAATCAAGAAATGGGCAGAAGATATGAACAGACATTTCTGCAAAGAGGACATCCAAATGGCCAAC
>CM053612.1:68084777-68157393 GCA_028646535.1 Procyon lotor
ATGTGCTGTTAAGTGTTGTGAAATGTGTAAGCCCAACGATTCACAGACATGTACCCTGGGGCAAATAATACATTATATGTTAATAAAATTAAAAAAAATAATTATTAATGGGGAAAATTATGATTTTTCTATGACCTTTAAACATTTTGGTCAAAATATTAGAAACTCTTAGTGTTGGCTATGGGTATAAAAAATGAAAAATATAATTAATAATTTAGTATACTGTAATTAAACATTAGAAACATTGAGAATTAAAGTAATTTTTATAAGAAAACTTATCAAGAGTAGGTGGAACAATCCCTCCTTTTTCTTATCACATAATTTAAGATATGGAGTAAACAACTGAGACAGAATGTTTTAAACTATCATTATTTTTAAAAATCTATGATTTCAGTTTGTATTCCCCTTTTCACCCAACAGTTGTTTAATAGAAGAGTTTAAATTTTCCATAGGAAAGGACCTGTTTTTGTAATTTCTGATTTTACTGCATTGTGACCAGAGTATTGTTTATATCATGTCCATGTAATAATGCAAATCACTGTTTTCCTCGTGACTGAATATTTGCTCATTTTTGTGTGTGTACCGTAGATATTTGAGAATGTGTATTCTCTATTATCTCTAATATCAAGGTTTCAAGTTTGATATATATTCATCATCTGTACCTTACTAAGCTGCTTAAGTTGTTTATATCTATCTCATTTTTTTGTTCACTGAATCTGATACTGAGAGAGGTATACGAAAGCCTCCTATGATTATAGTGTTTCAATCTACGTCTCCTTGACTCTTCCATGGTTTTTGCTCCATGAAGGTGGTCGTTGCATTAGTGTATAAATATTCCTAAGTATCACATCTTCATGGTGAATTGTAGTGTTCAGCACTAAAAAGGCTTGTTTTGGGGGGCTTGATTTCTACTTTATCTGAGATCAGGCTCACTCCTCCTAGTACAATTTTCCTGGTATACCTTTGTCCATCTCTATTTTCTGAGTAGGTGTTTCAGGTATATTCTTGTATACAGCATATACTTGCGTCTTGTTTTGTGAGCCATACATTTTTTCTTTAATAAATGTTAAGTCCATTCATATTTACTGGCATGTCTCAGATATTTGGTCCTAACTCTGTTATATTGATAATTATACAGTAATTTCCTATGCATGTCTCTATCGGATGTGTATCGTTTGCTCTTTTAATCACATTTTTTGCATTTAAGAAGGTTTATAGTTGTATTCTATTTGTTATCTTTGTACTTAGATCTTTAAAAATGTTCTTAGTTTCATTTTCTTTTCTAACCTTTTACTATCTGGTTTATGTTTTTATTGTTCTCAGTGAGTTCCTTAGGGGTGAGGAGGATAGGAATGAAATGTCTATAGTGGCAGCCAAGAAGACCCCAGTTTGAGCCTTAACCCTACCCCTGGCAAGGGAGCCTTAGCTGTGTGAAAAGTTCCAAGGCCAGGGGTGGAGGATAATAATATGAGTCCAGCTACAACTTGGACTTGGGGGAAACAAAGAGATTCTCCATAGTTCATTTTCTGTACTCTAAGCACAATCAGGCACAGACAATACAGGAACCAGGATCCACCTGAAGTTTGATGTACTGTTATCCTCTGGTTGAAGGGGTCCCTGGGTGACTAAGGGGCACAGAAATACGCTCACCAGCCTGGACACATGACTTAAATGGCTGTGGAAGCCTAAGCTTTGTGATTCTGTCCTTTCCAACAACAGAAAAAAGTATGCTATGAGGTCTTAAGCTAACCTGGCAATGATGAAAGTGATGAAAGCCCAGCTGAAGTCTAAGGAATGAATGTATGTATACTTTCACAAAAAAGTATATACACACGGATCTATACCTCATCTACTCATTTCTAATTCTGAAAAAAATCAACCATCCACTGGCAGGTTGAAAATAAACATGTCCACATTTCTGGAAGATGAAAGGAAAAAATGCTATCAGTCAAACATTTTAGCCCTTAATGCTAATAAAAGTTCTCTGAGGAGAAACACTGTTCGAATTATATGTAACATAAAAGTAAAGGAGTAGAGGAGTAGAGTATTGGATCAGAGCGTGATCCAATAAAACAGGTAATTCTCCATTGGTGCAGTTCTGTTTAAACTGACAACTTTTCAGAGTACAGAACTCAACTATCACATAATCAAATGATGCCATTTGCTTCTTTGCAGGGACAACTCTGCAAATGCCTGTTGCTTTCATTTAGGGAAGATTAAGAAACAATATGATCTGAGCAAAGTAGAGAAGGAAATCAACCTTAAACATGCTGGTGGCCAGGTGGCAACAAAATGACCTCCCTACCAAGAATCCTAGCCAATTAAAGTTAATTGGGTACTGTGCAGGGAGAAAGCTGTCTACAGAAGAAAAAAACGTGGTCGTTTATTATATAATGTTTTGTACAAGGGGGTAGGAGAGGATCACAGTCATATCCACTTAACATGCTTTGCATAGCACTCGGTGTTCTGGGTGGCTGGGGGAGAAACTCAATCACCATTTTCCTGAACACTGATCCATTTCTATAAAAGACTAGAGAGCCTTTAATGAGCCAGTGGTTAAGTAGTTGTGGCAATTTACAATTGTGCTAAATAAACTACTGTCTTTGGGAAAGAGAGTGCTATGGGAAATCCTACTTTAGATCTGGAAAGAATACTAGGGCTAAGTATTTTCAACCTCCTAAAATATTCATTGTTTTCCATGTGATACACTTCACAAAATAAATCAACTGACTGCAAACCATGCTTAGGGCTTAATAATGTCACACCAATTCATCATATAGTTTAAGCCATGTCTTTATATTTGATGTAACTGCTTATGAAAATCTGTTCTGTGTATTTTCCTAAGTAGCCTGGAAACGTATTGTAGTGGTTTGAATGGTGGCCCCCAAAAGATATGTCTACATCCCAATTTCTGGAATCTATGAATGTTACCTGATTTAGAAAAGGGATCTTTGCAGATATAAATAATTTAAGAATTCTGAGATGAAGAGATCATCCTAAAACATCTGGGTGGGCCCTAAATCCAACTGAAAAGTATCCTTATAAAAGAAAAGCAGAGAGAGATTTAAGACAGAAGAGGAGGAGGTAGTGTGACCATGGAGACAGAGATTGGAGTGACTCATTGATCCACAAGTCAATAAATGCTGACAGTCATCAGAACCTGGAAGTGGCAAAGAATGGAATCTCCCCCAAAGTCTCTGGAGGGAGCACAGCCTGGCCAATTTTGGACTTCTGGCCTCCAGAACTGTGAGAAAATAATTCCAGTTGTTTTAAGCCACCCAGTTTGTGGTAATTTGTTACAGCAGCCCTAGGAAACTAATACACATGTTTACCAAACAGAAGAGTAACTTGAAGACTTTAGACAAAGAGATATAAAAGCAGAGGCCAGTGAAATCTGGCCCTTGTCCACAGCTTCAGAAATACCAAAGCTCTAGGGAACAGACATTCTGTGAAGTCTGAGAAACCTCAGACTGCTGCAGGAACACCAATCAATTCAGACCTATTTTTCTTAAAATGAGGAATGAAGGTTAGATCTAATGACCATAATAATTTTCCTTCCATCTTTAGAGAAAAACAGCAGACTTATATGATAAGCCTGATTTCAATTTTATAAGCTAGCTAGATTAAATAGCATCAGATCCAAGGTTTCTAGAGAAGCATTTTTACTCAAGGCAGAGTACAAGAGTCTGCTTTATCTTGCTGTAGAAACATCCCAAGCATGAGGCAGAACACGAAATGCCGAAGAAAGGATAGGAATGTAAGTTCAGTACTCAGGCAGATATCTGCAAAGTGATATGAAATATATTTACCAAACTGGTCTCATGAATCTGCTTTTGATAAGAAAAGGAATTTTGGGGTTTTTAAAAAATGAATACAGGCAAACAAAATAGCTTTAGTGTATCCTGGGTAGAGAGGTGTGAGTTCTATACACATATGGTGGCACACACATATGCATATATTTGTATATATTTTCAAAAAGAAACAATAAAAGGATAAACCAAAAGCTTTTTCAAAAAAATGGCTACCTCTGGGAGAGGAGGGAGAAAACAGGGAGGAGAGAAAGACAAAAGCTAGATCTCTCTGAATGTGTTTTGTGTCATAATTGGATGTTTGAACCAAGCAAATGTCTTATACAGTCAAAAATGAAATTAAAAATCTTTAAAGAAAGGAATATGGGCCCAGAGACAGACTATCCGAATTGGTCTACTGGTTTCACCAACCAATTTGGGACAAATTATTTAAATTCTGTGTGTCAGTTTACTCATCTGTAAAATGGGGATAACAAAAACACCTCATAGGGGTTGTTACAAGAATTAAATGGCTCAATTTATGTAAAGGGCTTAGCGTGGTATTAGACTCATGGTAATTGCTAAATAAATTCTAGCTGTGCTTATTATTTTATCATCATCATCACAGTCTCAGCTTTACGTCTAAAAGCAGAAAGAAGTATGCAGCTAAGTTCTCCTATCTATCTAGTCCATAAAAGTAATCGTTGATGGTATAAAGGAAATGTGAGTTCATGGCTCAACTAAAACATGCATAGTTCAGCTCCCAAAGATAGATTTCCAAGCAAGAAGCCCACCAAAAACTCCAACCAACACTCCATAGGCCACAAGGTAATGCAGAAACTTCACAAAATAAAACATGGCATTTGATATTAAATTAAAGATTATGAATGAAAGATCATGTTTGACACTGATATTGACACTGATCTAGGTAATGATGTTGAGAAGTTTTACAAGTTCTTAATTGTGTGCCTATTTTA
This sequence comes from Procyon lotor, assembly GCA_028646535.1. Classification (NCBI taxonomy): domain Eukaryota; kingdom Metazoa; phylum Chordata; class Mammalia; order Carnivora; family Procyonidae; genus Procyon; species Procyon lotor. The sequence continues at coordinate 68,089,543 of CM053612.1, forward strand.
TATGCACTGGTAGTTTCCCCAAAAGTTCCTGAAACAAAAAAGCTTTGTACTTACCAGATATCTGCTCACTTATGGTCAAAGAGGGGATTCACAGGCTAACATACAGCCCAGAAGCTATGCCAAGTCCAACAGTGCATGTACATCTTGGCCCCTCAGATGCATGCAGAAACAAAGGAGGCCTCACTATGAATTCAATTAGAATATCAATGCTTAACCTGCCAGAGCCACAAAATGAAAATATCCTTCATGGACAGCTCTGGCTTTTACTGCTCTCATTAACATCTCTCAGTGGGCAGTTTCTTAAAGCATAGCTACTCTGAACATTTCTGTGACATTTTTTAGAGGAAAAGTAAAAACATTTACTTCCTGTATGACACAAAAGGGAAAACTGTCTGGTCCATGTGAATGTAGCAGAGAAACAGATTAGTTCTGATTCACAGTCACTTAAATACGAAACTATACATAAATGACCGCAAACAGATGTGTGACCCCAGCAGCACAAAAAAACAGCTGCAAATGTGGTAACTATATTTAATCCAAAGGAATTAACTGTAAGTGATTTTCTTAGAATTATACAATCTCAAGATGAAAAAAAAAGCTGTTCAGGTTATCTAAAAGAATCAACCACTTAAAGCAGAGAAAACCTAGCAAAGAATACAAGTTCGTTCTTATATGATGACAAAAGGTACCCGGTATTATCAAGTTACTGTGTCCCATGTTAATTTTTCCAATGGAACAAAGCTTATTCATTTCTAAGTTTAAAACTTTAAAGATCATGTAAATATTTTTTCACAGAAATATTTTTCAAATAGCTTAAATAATTCTGTTTTCTTACAAACAGGGCATTTTTGATGGCTTTGGGTTGACATCAACTGAAACGTCAATTACCATAAGCCAATGTACTTTTGGGCAACTTAGGGAGGTTTGATTACTCCCCTTACCCACTACTCAACAGAGGTGGTATGCATCCCGGTGATGGAGGGGAGGGAGTAAATGAGTTTGAGTTCTAGATCTGGGCAATTTTCATGAAAGAGATGACATCTGAGGTTTACTCTGCAAGTTTTTCTCCCATCCCTCACTATCCCTTCTTTGTACAGTAAGTGTGCATTTGCAAGCCTGGTAGTTTTTATCTCTTGTAGGTCAGAAAACCAAATAATCAACCATGTTAGAAACACAGGCTCTATTTGAGGGTATTGCGTGTCTGCCAAGTTAAAATGTGTGAGCTTTCACTCTGTTGCTATGAAAGTCTTAGACATAATAAATGAGACTATGGAACTACAGATGATATGCCATCAATTCTTTAAGACAGGTTATGTCTTATATATAGACCAGCTGGACTGATATATATGAAAATATTCTGGTTTTTGAGAAAGAATAGAAGACTTTTTAATACATTCCAATTAGTCGTCTAGTACTATATGCTTTTTCTAGGGCAACTGGCTTTTACAAAAACATCTTTTTTTTTTTTTAAAAAAGATTTTATTTATTTGTCAGAGAGAGAAAGAACAAACAAGCAGAGGGAACGGCAGGCAGAGCGAGAAGCAGTCTCCTGGCTGAGCAAGGAGCCCAATGTGGGACTGGATCCCAGGACCCTGGGATCGTGACCTGAGCTAAAGGCAGATGCTTAACCAAGTGAGCCACACAGGCGCCCCTAAAAACATCTTTAAGAGTATGGACCCTTTTGAGAATCAGAAGAAGGCTACTAGCATATGTATACACACAAAACACTTTAAAAACATACCCTTAAAAGCCTGTATATAATTTGCAGAAGCTACCAAAGCCCCTGAACCCATTATGTGGAATTCACACACCTCAAGAACTCTTCTCTAGAGGATAAATCAGGGGTAGGCATAAACAGGAATCCCACTGAAGCACTAAACATCAAAGAAAGTACGAATCTATTAATGCACCTGATTAAGCCCCAGTGAGAACAATCATTTACACTGCATTTCAATGACAAACTCCCATTACAAACAAAAGGTTTTGATCAGGAAAAAACAAACAAACAAAACCTCCCATCCTTACAAGAAGAAAAAGGCAAGACAGGCAGCAAATTAACGATTTTTTCATGAACCTTTTAGAGAAATGAGTCACGGGACAAATGGCCAACTCAAGGAAGGATGAACATGCCTGCAGGGAGACACAGGACAGGAGCTTTTGCTTACCTGGGGCAGAAGCCACAGCAGGAACATTTAACCCAGAAATTTTGACAAATTGCTGGGGGCAAAGTGAGGACAACCAAGAGAGAATGAAGTTTCTGTGGGCTATAGTGAGAGGGGGTTCCAACCCTTTTGTAAGCTTTTTCTCTAGAAACCCAACTAGGCTCTCATAGGGAAGATGGTGGAAAACATGGAGAAAGGCCCCCCCCGCCCCCCTGCGGTGCCGTCTGGGTCCCTGCTGCTCTGTGTCCTGGCTCCCTTACTGAACAAAAAGCTTCACCTACAGGGGAAGGCTATCAGGTGAGGGCACTGGTGGAATATCACTAGTGCTGGGAAGAAGGGCAAAGCACCCAACCTCAGCCTCCCTGTGTTACACAGGGGAAAAAAAGCCTTAATCTAGAGGCGGGAGAACCTTAAGGACAGAGACTGAGCATACCGGAAGATACTGGCTACAGGCAGATAAGGGAATAGGAGACTGGGATAAAAAAAGCTCTAGAGTCCACTTCCCCATCTCACCCCCAGGAATGGGACAGCTACACATCTCAAAGACTGAGAGTAATCAGAAGTTTAGCGAACAATGTCTTTCCCCAGTACTCTACCACCATGCTATAGTGTTAATAACTGTGGCTTATACTGGGAGAGCTGCAAAAGACAGAATCTCTCTGAGGACAAGCACAAAGGAAAGATTCTAATCTAAGACAGGAGACAAAAGCAAGGTCACCAGAAGAATTAGAAGGAAGTCTCTGGCGCCCACAGCAGTAACACATTTCAAATACCCTCTTACACTGGGAGTGGGAGTGTAAATGATGAAGCCCCTTTGGAAAACAGCCTGGCATTTCCTCAGATGGTTAACTAGGGTTACCATATGGCTCAGCAATTCCACACCTAGGTATATACTGAAACATTCCACATAGAAACTTGTACATGAATGTTCAGTAGCATTATTCATAATACTCCAAAGACAGAGACAACCTCAGTGTCCATTAATTAATGAATAGATAAACAAAATGTGATATACCCATACAATGGAATATCATTCAGTCATTAAAAGAAATAAAATACTGATACATGCTATAACATGGATGAACCCTGAAAACATTACGTTAAGTTTAAGAAGCCAGACACAAAAAGCTGTATATTGTATGAATCCATTTATATGAAATGTCCAGAACAGGCAAATCCATAGAGACAGAAGTTAGATTAGTGGTTGCCAGGGGCTGGGAGTAGGGGAATTAGGGAGTAACTGCTAATAGGTAGGGGGTTTCTTTTTGGGGTGATGAAAATGTTCTATATTTAGACTGTGGTTATGGTTATACAACTCTGTGACTAGACTAAAACCTACTGAAGTATACATTTTTAAAACATGAACTGTAGGGTATAAGAATTGTATTTCATAAAAGACGTACAAAGTGGTTTTTTTTTTTTTAAAGGGCAATTGTTGTGGCATCAGTGGACATCACCTTAGAGGCCCTGACATCCACTCCCACCCAACAATATCAAAGTACCCCTCCTCCTTAATGTGGGATCCACACAGACTGGGTAGGGAGCCTGGACTGTCACCACCATCCATCAGTAATGTAGTAACCCTTACCACCACCACTACCGCTACTATCAGTAGAGGCAAGAGGGTGGGGATTTCCACCCCACCAAGTAGTAGGGAGACACCCCTCTCCTGGTCCCAGAGAGATAACAGAACTATCTCCCAGAGACTGAGAGAATTAAGATGGGAAGCCTAGGAATTCTGCAACTGGTGATACAGAGTCAGTGCCCCACCTCCCCACTGGCCTGGTTACTACAGAGGCTTGTTAAAACAGATTTAAATAAGACTTACTGTCTGGAAATATAATACTAAAAAAGTCCAGAATACAACAGAAAATCACTCATCGTACTAAGAACTGAGAATGAGAAGAGACAATCAATAGACACTAACACCGAGATGACACAGATGTTGGAGTTTAAAGCAGCCATCATAAAAGTGCTTCAATAAGAAATTACAAACACTTTTGAAACAAAATGAAAGTTTCAGCAGAGAAATAGAGGGTGTAAAGAATAACCAAATAAGAAATCTGAAATGGAATAATACAATAACTGAACTAACAAACCCATGGGATAGGCTCAATAGAAGAATGGAATTAACACAATAAAAAGAATATGTGAATAAGAGAAATTACCCAATCTGATCAAAAGAAAGAATATATACTGAAAAAAAGATAAGAGTCTGAGGGATCTGTAGGGAAATAACAAAAGATCTAATATTCATGCAATTGAAGTCCCAAAAGAAGAGGAGATAGAAGGTGGAGCTGAAAAAATAGATGAAAAAATAATGGCTGAAAAATTCCCCAAATTGGCAGAAGATATAAACATAGATTCAAGAAGTTGATCAAACTCCAAACAGGATAAACCAAAAGAAATCCATGCCCATGCACATCATAATCAAACTTTGGGAATAAAGACAAAGAAAAAATCTTGAAAGCAACTGGAAAAGAAATGACTGATTACCTACAGGGGAGCAATTATTTGAATGAGAGCAGATTTCTCACCAGAAACCACGGAGGCCAGAAGAAAGTAGCACCTTTTGCAAGTGCAGAAAGAAAAGTACTGTCAAGCCAGAATTCTATATCAAGTGAAAATATCTTTCAGGAATGAAGGCAAAACCAAGACATTCTCAAAATAAGGAAAACTAAGAGAACTGATCACCAACAGACTTACCCTAAAAGAATGGCTAAAGGAAGTTCTTTAAACAGAAAGGAAATGAACAAAAGGAATGTTGGGGCATCAGGAATAAAGGAAGAATCAGAGTAAAAATATGGGTAAATAGAATAAACTATCCTTCTGAGTTTTATAAATAATGTTTGTTGTTTGAAGCAAAAAATATAATATTGTCTAGTACAGTTCTCAAAGTATGTAGAGAGAACATTTAAGAGAATTATATTATAAAGGTGGGGGGTGGATAAATGAACGTAGATGGTAGTAAGGTTTCTTTCCTTTTCTTTCTTCTTTTTAAGGAGATTCCACATCCAACATGAGGCTTGAACACATGACCCTGAGATCAAGAGTTGCAGGCTCTAGTGACTGAGCCAGCCAGGTACCCCAGTGGTTAAGGTTTCTATATTTCACTCGAAGTGATAAAATGTAGAGAACACATTAAAAAAGGTCCTCCTTTTTAAAGGTTGCTTCCCAAGAGCAACCACTAAAAATCTACACAAAGATATACACTCAAAACCACTATAGAAAAGTCAACATGGAATTCAAAAAAATGTTCAAGTAATCCATAGGAAGACAGAAAATAAAACAGAGAAACCAAAAAAAACAGAACAAACAGAAAACAAACAAAATGGCAGACATAAACTAAATCAAACCAAAAGTTACATTAACTATAAGTGGCTTAAATGTTCCAATTTTCACAGACATGTACCCTGGGGCAAATAATACATTATATGTTAAAAAAAAAACTCAAAAGAGATTGAAAGAGTGGATTAAAAAATGACACAACTGGGGGCCATCCAGGGGGGCTGAGTGTCTGACTCCTGATTTTGGCTCAGGTCATGATCTCAGGGTTGTGGGATCAAACCCTGCATTGGGCTCTGCACTCAGCAGGGCGTCTGCTTGAGATTCTCTCTCTCCCGCTTCCTCAGTTCTTCCCCCGACTCGTGCGCTTTCTCTCTCATTCTCTCTCTAACGAATCTTTTTAAAAAATGACCCAACTAGGAGGTGCCTGGGAGGCTCAGTGGGTTAAGGCCTCTGCCTTAGGCTCAGGTCATTATCTCTGGGGCCTGGGATTGGGCCCCACGTCAGACTCTCTGCTTAGTGGGGAGCCTGCTTCCCCCTCTCTCTCTGCCTGCCTCTCTGCCTACTTGTGATCTCTCTCTCTGTCAAATAAATAAAAAAAAATGTAAAAAAAAAAAAAGCTCTTAAAAAAAAAAGACCCAATTATATATCATCTATAAGAAACTCACTTCAAATATAATCATATATATGTTACAAGTAAAAGGATGGAAAAATACACAATGTAAACATGAATCAAAAGAAAGCCACAAACTATATTAATATTAGACAGTGCAGACACCAGACTAAACAAAACTATCAAAGACAAAGAGGGACATTAAATGATGCTAAATTCACCCAGATATAGCAGTCCTAAATATGTACACACCTAACAAAAGAGCTTCAAAATATAGAAAGCAAAACTGACAGAATGGAGAGGAGAAAGACACAAATCCATAATTACAGTTGGGAGACTTCTACAGCCCTATCTAAACAATTAATAAACTACTAGGCAGAATATCCAGGAGGATACAGAAGAACACTGTGAACCAGTAGGACCCAACAATAGCATAATACACAGTCTGCAAGTACCCATAAAATGAAACATTTACCAAGAAAAACCATATCCTTAGCCATAAAAAAATCCTTGACAAATGTAAAAATAAGTGAAATTGTAGAGATGATGTTCTCCATCAAAATTGGATTCAAACTAGAATCAATAACAGAAAGAAAGCAGGAAAGTCTCCAAATGCTTGGAAACTAAACAACATACTTCTAAATAAGCCATGGGTCAAAGAGAAAGTGTTAAGAAAAAGAAAAAATACACTGAACTGGATAAAAATATAAACAAACATATCAAAATTAATGGGATGCAGCTAAAGAAGTGTTTAAAGGGAAATTTATAGCCTGGGTGGCTCAGCTGGTTAAGCATCTGCCTTCAGCTTAGGTCATAATCATCAAGCTCCTTGCTCAGCAGGGAGCCTGTTTCTCCCTCTGCCCCTCCCTCCTGCTTGTGTTCTCTCTCTCTCTCTAATAAATAAAATCTTTGAAAAATTAAAGGGAAATTTATAGAACTAAAATTCTTACATTAGAAAAGAGGGAAAAAAAAAGAAGAAAAGTCTCAAATTGTCAAAGCGCCCACCTTAAGAATCTAGGAAAAAACCAAGTAAACCTAGAGCAAGAAGAAAGTAATAAAAATAAGAATAGAAATCAATGGAATTGAGAAAAATATGAGATGATTTAATTGACTTATGAAACAATTTGAGCAACACAATAAATTATGCAGTATTGGATTACAGCCTCAAGTATAAAATAAATGTGAGTCCATACTGACATTATTAAAAAAATTTTTTAAAAATATTTTATTTATTTATTTGACAGAGAGAGAGAGAGATCACAAGTAGGCAGAGAGGCAGGCAGAGAGAGAGGGGGAAGCAGGCTCCCTGCTGAGCAAGGAGCCCGATGTGGGGCTCGATCCCAGGACCCTGAGATCATGACCTGAGCCGAAGGCAGAGGCTTTAACCTACTGAGCCACCCAGGCACCCCTAAAAAAATTTTTAAATGAAGGAACCACCCAAGGAGATTATTATAATTGCTTAATTTTGGAAACAATCAGATTATCTACTACAAAGCTCTTGGCACATAAAATTTCAGTAAATGGTGGCTATGAGAGGTAGTTGTGATAATGTCCATGTTATGACGACAAAATAAATTATTTCAGAAAAATGAAATAAGTCAGCAAGGCAAAACACGGAATCATTCTCTTCTAGTGCCAAAGCTAGTTTTGTTCTACAAGATCAGATTCTCTCTTTTATAACAGAATGTGAAACATAAAGTAAAAAATTTGCTTCCAGCAGCCCAGGTCCCCTATCCCTTGCAACAAAAGACTGCTATTCTCACTGAACTGGAGGCATTAGGACTTAAGACTCAAAGCTACTGAGTCATTTTATGCTCTAGGACTGGCTGTCCTAAATGGGAAAGTAGTAAAGTTTCTTTCTCACCATTCTATAGTCAAAGCCTCCTCTGGATAGATGGGAAATTTGTTTTGTTCCTGTTTACGTGCATTTTACTCCCTAAGTTTTTCTGCATGAAACAGACACATATAAACACACTCTGATATTTTACCACGTCCAGAAAGATCCCAAACAAAAGATGGAAATGAAAAGTGACCAAGGGCACCTGGGTGGCTCAGTGGGTTAAAGCCTCTGCCTTTGGCTTGGGTCATAATCTCAGGGTCCCAGGATCGAGCCCTGCATCGGGCTCTCTGCTCAGCAGGGAGCCTGCTTCCTCCCTCTCTCTGTCTGTCTCTCTGCCTACTTATGATCTCTCTCACTCTGTCAAATAAATATAAAAAATCTTTTTTTTAAAAAAAGTGACCAGATGGAAATGAAAAGTGACCTCTGAGAAAGAGAGAGACAAATGCTCTCTCTGGATGACACCCTAAAACAAAGCACCCATGCCCCACCTTGTGTGAGGGTAGATGGAACCTGTGCCAATAGAATATATCAAATGTGACGGAATGTCACTTCCTTGATTAGGTTATGTTATGTGGCAAATGTGATGGGATGTTATTCCCATGATTATGTTATACTATATAAGACTCAGTCTTAGCCGACTGGAGGAAAAGATTCTCCCCTTGTTGACTTTGAAAAAGCAAGCTGCCATGTTTTGAGAGGATGTATGGAGACGGCCATATGGCAAAAAACTATGAGCAGTCTCTACAAGAAGGGGGTAGTCTTCCACCAAAAGCCAGCAAAAACCCGGAATCTCAATCCTCTAGCTGCAAGGAGATGAATTCTGCCAACGACCTGAATGAGCGTGCAAGTGAATTCTTCCCTAGTAGAACCTCCAGAATACAGCCCAGTTAGCACACTGATTGCAGCCTTGAAAGACCTGGAACAGAGAACCTAGGGATGATGTGCCCAGACTCCTGACTCACAGAAACTGAGATAATAACTGTTTGCTGTTTTAAGCCACTAGCTTTGTGATCATTTGTAATGTAGCAATAGTTAACTAATACATTCCTCTTCCTCTGCAGCTAAAGAAGTCTACTCATAGAAGTGAAGACACACAGTGTCAGTTTCTCATCATTTAATTATCATAGAGGAAGTCTGTAGGATCTGCTAAGCCATTCCCAAGTCCAAATGCAACCTGGCACTTTGCTGCCCCTGGGGCATAAAATGACCAGCCTGAGGGCACCTGGGTAGCTTGGTCAGTTAAGCACCTGTCTTCAGCTCAGGTCATGATCCCAGGGTCCTGGGATTGAGCCCCGAGTTGGGCTCCCTTCTCAGGGGGGAGTCTGCTTCTCCCACTCCCAATCTCATGTTCTCTCTCAAATAAATAAATGATATCTTTTTTTTTTTTTTAAAGAAGATGACCAGCCTCATGAGGAGTGATTCATTTTCTTTGGGTTGGCAGTGCTCTGAAATCTATAAGGTCCATCAAAGCCTATAGCTCAGATCTTTAACCTATCCTTCCTCTCTCCATCCATAACCTCCTCATCAATTCCTACTTGCACTGCCTCTCACCTGCCAACTTAGCTCTTTCCAATCAAGGCCAGATCTTTGGGTCCTTTGCAATTCCCCAAGTCGGGCTCCCTTTGACTTCTTCACTAGGAGAGGCCTTATATTCTAAAGCCAGGCACTTAAGTGTCATCACCAAAATGAAACCAGCGTGATGATTACTGTCTTCCCAAAGGGAAAAGAGAATGGAGTCTTTCTTAAAAACCAGAAATGTTCATAAGAAAATAAGTCTATCCCTTGGCACACAGTTTAATCCTCACATCGCTAAGATCCGGCCATTGTAGGTATGTAGGCAGAAGGCAGCTGTCTGTCTATTTTTTTTAAGTCTAAAAATTAAATATCTGATCTCACCTCAGCAGGCTTCTTGTGTTCATTTGGAACTCTTGACTTGTTCCTATACATTGAGCCAGAAGTAAAGGAAGTAGAAGGACCTGCAAAAGATAATTAGACAAAAAAATACTGAGACTTGCTAATATTACTAAATGTCACATAACTAAATGTCATCCAAGAAATATCCAAGAAAGGTATGATGGAGAAGAGCACAGTGATCTCATACCACTGAAGAAAACAGTTAAATTGCAATCAAGACTCATAATGGAGTTTAATGACATTTATAGATGACCTCCCAGCATGCAAAAGCTTCCACAGTGCTAATGCTGAGGAGGTTTGCTTTGGCGTAATCATACTTCACATTTGGGAACAACATGATTCATATTCCACCTAGAGAAAAAGTATCTGTAAAAGCAACTGGAAAAACTAAAAAATGTGAGGCAAGTAATCTGTGGATCCTTCAGCTCTCCCCCAAACGCTACAAATGGTGATTCATCCAAACATTTAATACCTAGTTACAGTTGGAATTGTAGGGCCTATAATTTATGCTCTCTGACTTTTTGTTCTTTCTATAGAGAAAAGCACTGCTAAATCATTATTAGATTTGGCTTTTGTTGTTTTGGCAAATGAAAAGTGAAGAACAAAATGCTATATGCCACAAAAAACCAATTTCCCCACCTATTTATTTCTAATGAAATTTAAATGAATAAGAACAATAGTACCCTAAGCTTTCCTTCCTAGAAACATTATTTTTTAACCACTGAAAGAAACATGAAACAGCTTGTCCTGAAGTCAAAGAATAAACCTTCAGAGAGTATAGAGACAGAGTTACCAACCGTTGGCTGGTTCTACTCACTTTCGTCGGAACTGTCACTGCTGCTGAGTGTTCTATGGCGTTTCATCCTGGAGCATCCTGGGAAAGAGAACAGCACTGAGTAAAACAGCCAACACACACGCATCCATTTCAAGGACAGTCAACACTGCCCTATAGATCCCAAGAAGCAGCAGCAGGTGAATCACACAGATCAAATGATTTCTGTCAAAAATATCCTCAAATGACCTACAGTTATAGGAGAAGGGTACTATCAAATTCTCCAACACGGAGGGTAACAAAGACTGAGAAGGCTACATATGAGCCTCAGGAGGATGCCCAAGCAGCACTGGATCAATGGTCCAGAATTGGCTGCCCCAGATGTGGCCATATGACCACTGTCCACCCAAACAAAAGCGGGTAGCCATCGACCATCACCAGCCAGGGAACCCCAGTAGGGCAGGAGCAGGAAAGGTAAAAAGCATTTGCAAGGCAGAGCTGTCACGGGCCAAGGTCAAAAGGCATGAGACATACTTGGCTGAAGAAAGAACAAGTGAGGCATGTCCCACCTTTAAAGATTTTTTAAATTTATTTATTTGACAGAGAGAGAGAGATCACAAGTAGGGACTTTAACCCACTGAGCCACCCAGGTGCCCCGAGGCATGTCCCACCTTTAAGAGCACAATCATACTGCTTTTCTCTCTGTCCTTTCCCCCTTTCTCCCCGCCCCATCTCCCAAACAACTAGTCTAATTTAAATTTGTATCTGTATATAAGCCACAAGGAATGTTGTAAGAAAGCTCCTATAGGGGTGAGTGGTTGGCTCAGCTGGTTAAGCGTCTGACTCTTGGTTTCAGCTCAAATCATGATCTCAGGGTTCTGAGATCGAGCCCCACGTAGGGCTCTGCACTCAGTCCACAGTCTGCTTGAGATTCTTTCCTCCTTCCTCTCTCTCCCCCTTTGCCCCTCCCCATGCTCACATGTGCTCTCTCTCTCAAATAAATAAATAAATAAATAAATAAAATCTTAAAAAAAAGAGTGATTATCAGCACTTAAAAAAGAAGAAAGCTCCTAATATTGTGATAAATGTATAATGGGCTTGACTAAAACTTAAATGCCCTTCCTTATGCATGTATGGCCAATGGCAGATAAAAAAGAGGCATGACTTTTCTGGGAACACATCAGCACTAGGGTATAAGAAAAATGGAAGGCACTGTAAGTTACAAAGCAAGTCTGAAGAAATGAACTAGAAAAGACAGTGATATAATCAGTAACTGACATTCTTCTATGTGCCACAGTTTACAAAATGCTATTAGAGGGCATCATGATTCCACAAGGAATAAAGGTCAGAGCTACAGCCTTCGAGCCACCCACAATCTAGCAAGGAGCTAGAAACCCTAGTGCAAGGCCATTGTGAGCAATTATAGGTAACTGAAACAAAACTATGTTAAAAAGCTAATAGAGTTCCACTTCCAGCATGACAATGTGAGGAGCTTCACCAACCCACTCCCCAGTGAAACTGGTGAAAATTACTTTAAAAAGAAACAAAAAGCTATTCATTTAAAGTCTCTAGAGATGGCTCTAAGGGCAGAGAGCAAATGAAGAAGCATTTACTAAAGAAAATCTACTAAAACACAAAGAATTTGTGGTATTTGGATCTAGAACCACTTCCTCCACCCCCTCTCCCAGCACTAATTTCATACCAGACTGGTGCAGCCAAGAACGCAGAGCCCCCTCTCTCCCAGCTCCCAGGTGTAAGGCTTTCTTCCTGGGAGGAGCAGGGTGTCAGCACTTTTCATCCTGCCCCAGCTACCTGTTGCTGAGGTTAAGTTCCAGACAGGAGTAGCTGAGAGGTTGGGCCTTCCTTTTGCCAGATGGCCCCCGCTCCTGGGATGGGGGCTATACCTTGGGGGAGCTGCCACCAAGATTACTGAGGTTCCAATTGCCCTGACTCCAGCTCGTCGAGTGGGGGTTCTACATGAGGAGAGGCAAACCTAGGAGACTCGGGGCTGCCACTCACAGGGAAGTACATCATTGTCCCCACACTCTACACGAGAGCTGTGGCTCAGAGACTTTGCCCAGGGGGAGAAGCAGACCATAGAACAGAGGGCTTGGAATCTCTCCCTGTTTGCAACCGAGTGTGGAGAAGTTCGAGCCCAGACTGGCTAGCATACTGGAGAACCAGGGAAAGAGACAGCTGGGAGGAACAATCCTGGGGTCAGAAAAAAACCTCAAATACTGATCTCAGAACTATCCCTTCGAAGGAGCTCTAGTTTGACTGGATCAGTTTGTAGAACAATTTATGTCCCAGGGTATTATTAAAACTAACAGAGCTATTAGCCATTTCAGCTTAGCAATGTGGTGTGGTGAGGGAAAAGTCAAAAAGAACCCTGCCAAAACCAATTTCATCCCAGGGTGACTGGGGCATACCAAAGGCTGTATCCCTAAGAAACAACATCAAGACTTACACTGCAGGGCAAAGGTGGGGAGTAAATAGGGTCACCTGGGTGGCTCAGTAGGTTAAGTGTCCGACTCTTGATTTCGGCTCAGGTCATGATCTCAGGGTAGTGAGACTGAGCCCTGTGTCAGGGCTCTCTGCTGGGCAGGGAGCCTGATTAAGATTTTCTTTCTCTTCCCTCCCTCAAAAAAAAAAAAAAAAAAAAAAAAGGTGGAGAGTAAACAGACTTTAGTAAAATAATCCAGCCAGTCATTAAAGAAATAAACAAGAATTTAACAATAAAGTGCCCTGGGCGGGGGTAGGGGGTGCCACTATCCAGTGTTGGTATATTATCTACAATGTCCAGTTTCTAACAAAAAATTATGAGACATGCAAAGAAACAGGAAAGTATGACCTACACAACAGAAAAAAAAAAAACCAAAAACCTGTGAGAGCAACCAGATAACAGATTCGACAGGTAAAGACTTCAAATTAGCCATATAAATATGTTCTAAGAGCTAAACAAAACAAAACAAAACAAAACCAAAAAACCACCCAAAACCATGATTAAAGAAATAAAGGAAGGGGGTGCCTGGGTAGCTCAGTCGGTTAGCGGCTGCCTTTGACTCAGGTCATGATCTCAGGGTCCTGGGACTGAGCCCCGCATCGGGCTTCCTGTTTAGCACTGCTTCTCCCTCTCCCTCAGCCTGCCATTCCCCTTGCTTGTGCTCTCCCTGCCCCTGTCAAATAAATAAATAAAATCTTAAAAAAAATAATTTTAAAAAAGGGGCACCTGAGTGGCTCAAGTCGTTAAGTGTCTGCATTCTGCTTAGGTCATGATCCCAGAGAAATTAAAAAAAATAAATAAATAAAACAAAAATAAAAGTAATATATTTTCTACTTATTTCCTATTGAATGCACTTATTCCCTATTGAGTAGCACTTCATCTGTCTGGTATCATTGGGATGTTCTACATATGCAACATTTCCAGAAAAATGCTATGGCCAAACATTTAAAATCCTGATATCAATGGGAGCTTTCCTAAAATATATATTTATTAGTATTTTACTGTTGCAGTAACAAGTTACGACAAACTCAGTGGCTCAAAACAACACAAATTTATTATTGTCTGATACAAGTATCACTGGGCTAAAATCAAGATATCAGCAGGATTGCATTCCTTTCTGGAGGTTCGAGCAGAGAATCCATTTCCTTGCCTTTTCCATCTTCTAGAAGCCATTCACATTCCTTAGATCTTGGCCATCTTCCTCAATTTTCAGAGCCAGCAACACTGCATGTCTCTGACCCTGCTTCTGTCATCACACCTCATTCTCTGACCCTCTCTTCTGCCTCCTTCTTCCACTTTTAAGGACCCTTGTGATTACTTCAGGTTCACCCAGAAAATCCAGGATAATGTCACTATTTTATTAAAGTCATCTGATTAGCAACCCTAATTCTCCTTTGCCATGTAACCTAACATATTCATAAATTCCAGGGATTAGGGCATAGACATTCTGCCAACCACAACTTAATATGTTTTTGTATTATTAAAAGTAAATATAGTCCACAAATATGCCTGACAGATTTATGATAAAGGTAGAAAAGTAATTCAACAGAAGAAAGATAGCCTTTTCAACAAATGGTACTGGCACAAGTTAAAAAAAGAAAGAAAAGAAAAAGAAAAGAACCTCAAACTAAGTGTCATACCTTATACAAAAGTTAACTCAAAATGGATCATGGGCTTAAATGTAAAACTATATAACTTTTAGAAAAACATAGAAGAAAATCTTCAGGATCAAGGGCTAAGCAAAGAGTTCTTTGACTTGACACCAAAAGCATGATCTGTCAAAGAAAAATTCACCTCCATCAAAATGAAAAACAAAAACAAAAACAAAACCACAACAACTAGTTCTGCAAAAGACTGTTGAGAAGATATGAAAACAAGCTACAGAACAGGACAAAATCTTTATAAACCACACATCTGACAATGGATTTCTATCTAGAATATGTAAAGAACTCCCGGGGCGCCTGGGTGGCTCAGTCGTTAAGCGGCTGCCTTCGGCACGGGTCATGATCCCAGGGTCCTGGGATCGAACCCCACATCGGGCTCCCTGCTCGGCAGGAAGCCTGCTTCTCCCGCTACCATTCCCTCTGCTTGTGTTCCCTCTCTCACTGTGTTTCTCTCTGTCAAATAAATAAAATCTTTAAAAAAAAAAAAAAAAAAAGAACTCCCAAAACTCAACAATCAGGGAACAAATGATTCTGCTAAAAATGGGCACCTGGGTGGCTCAGTCGGTTAAGCATTTGATTCTTGATTTCGGCTCATGATCTCAGGGTTATGAGATTGAGCCCTGCATTGGTCTCTGTGCTCAGTGGGGAGTCTACTTGAGATTCTTTCCTTCTGCTCCTTCCCCTGTTCTCTCTCTCAAATAAATATATCTTTTAAGAAAATGGAGAATATCTAAATGTCTAAAAGACTTGAACAGATACTTCATCAAAAAGCAATATGAGTGGCAAATAAGCACATGAAAAGATACTCGGTATCGTTAGCCATTGGGGAAATGCAAATTAAAACCACAATCGCTGCACTAAAAAATGTGATAATTCAAATGGTGAAGATGTGAAGAAACTATATCACTCATACATTGCTGGTGGGAATGTAAAACAGTACAGCTATTCTAGAAAACAATTTGGCTATTTCTTTAAAAATTAAACATGCCACTACCATAGGATCCAGGAATTGCTCTCCTGGGCATTTAGCCCAGAGAAATGAAAATTTACATTCACACAAAACCCTGTACACAAATGTTTATAGCAGCTTTATTTATAATGGCCCCAAACTGGAAACAACCCAGACGTCTTCCAACAGGTGGAATGGTTAAACAATCTGTGGCACATCCGTACCATGGACTCAGCAATAAAAAGGAATAAAGTATCAATACATGTTATAACATGAAAAACATATATAAAACATGTAAACAAATTAGCAAAACATGCTCAGTGAAAGAAGTCATAAACACAAGATCACTTATTGTATAATTCCATTTATACAAAATGGAGCAGTGGTTGCCTAGGATTGGGAGTGGGAATGCAGACGGACTACAAATGAACACGAAGCTTTTTGGGGAGGAGGGTGACAGAAATGTTCTAAAACTGGACAGTAGTGATGGCTACAAAACCCTGCAAATACACTAAAACTCACTGAATTGTATACTTAAAATAAATGAATTTTATAGTATGTAAATCATACCTCTATGAAGCTTAAGAAGACCTTTAAAAGTTATTGTAACATCTTACCAATGAAAATTTTGGGGCAGAATCAAGAAGAGTTAGCAAGAGAAAAATTCTGTGTCTACTGAACATTACTTCATACACTGGGATTGAAGACAGCATAAAAGAAATAGTCATATCCTCCAAAAACTCTCAGTGAAGAAAGCCAAGTGAGCACAGACCTTACCCTCTCTCCTCACTTTTCTGAGTTTCAGAAGACCCATGACTTCTTGTGAGATAGATATTCCCCTCATCTGAAGTTCTGGTCTTAGGAACTTTGGCTAAAACAGTATCTCCATTTGCTTTGCATTAATTAATTAATTGATTAATGTTCTTATTTATGTTTTTATTTTAATTCTAGTTAGTTAACATACAATGATACGTTAGTTTCAGGGGTATAATACAGTAATTTCCATTGTCTATAATATTCTGTTCTTTAGAAGTTGGTTATCAAACTGTTCATGATCAAGGGAGGCGCAAATTTTTAAGAAGCTGCAAAACTTTGTGTTTTTAAAAACTATTACAGTAACAATCACTTTTTACGAAAGATGGAAACAAAATCTTGCATTATCAGTAAAGAGTCTTGGAAACAGATTAACTAACACCAGTAACACCAGTCCTGGGAAATAAGAAAGTGGATTGTTAAGGATTGTCAGAAAAGAAAACAAAGCAAGCAAAATTTTTGGGTTTGGGCTGTTACAGTGCATTGATCTGTCTGTCCATTTCTGTGATAGCACTGCTGCTTTAATCACTGAACGAAAATTACAAAGAACAGTAAATGCAGCACAATAATAGTATATCTTTAGATCTGTCTTTATTATTATTTCTAATTGCAAAGGTCCTATAAATATCACCATCATCAACCAGCCACTTTACAGATGAGGAAACTGGGGTTCAAAAATATTTAAGGGACATGCTTGGAGCCACATGACCACCAGAGGGCAGAGCTGGTAGCAGGTATATATCCCAAATGGGCACTCCAAGTTGACCCTGAGACCTTAGGCCAGCTGGGTGGATGACAGCAAGAATGCTGCCCCTTCTAAGCCCAGCCTCCTCAGTGTGATCTTGGAGGCCCACATATTCTGGTTCCAATCTGCCAGGCCTCATCAGCTGCTGTTCCCCTACTTCCAGCACACGCTAGGCCCAATGAGATCCCATGAACACCTCTTACTTCATACTTGGTGGCCTTTGCATGGAGCTCTTCCCTCTGTCTATAGTTCCTTCTTTGTTAACCCCAACCAGCCTATTTTCCCCTAACCTGGTCCTACCTATTTGTTGGAGCCCCTCAATGAAGCTCTCCAGATACCCCCCTCTCACAATTATTCACTCCTTTGCTTTCTATCCGAGTCTCTGTGTATGCTTTCGTCAGTGTAAAAAGCCCCTCGCTTATACTGTAAATATTCTTTGCATAGTCAGCCCTGCCACTACACCACAACCATCTTAAAAGCTGGGACTATGTCACATTCATCTTTTACTCCCAAGTCTTAACACAGTGTCCTGCACAAAGTAAACATTCAAAAGAGTAATAGATGCTACGGTTTTACCTAGCTTTACCTAGCTAACACACCCACCTCCCAGCTACTGTCTGTTTGATGCTAATGGTTCACAGCTGTCCCCCCACTAAGCGCAGGAGTCCTGTCGGGGAGATCATACTCCCCCATCTCCCTCCTGGTGGGGGCCAGCAACCAGTTCTACATTCTTCCCCTACTCTACTCAAAACATAAGGCTAGACTTTTCTATTCTTTTCTTAATTAATTAATTTTTTATTGTATTATGTTAGTCACCATAAAATACATCATTAGTTTTTGATGCAGTGTTCCAAGATTACTCAGCCATCAGAAAGGATGAATACCCAACTTTTGCATCAACATGAATGGGACTGGAGGCTAGACTTTTCTAAGACCACATCCTTACCTTAGCTCCTTCTTCTCTACCCTCTTGTCCTCACTCCCTTATCAGTTTCTCCTGAGAGCATTCCTTCAATAAATCATATACGTTCAAATACTGTCTCAGGTTCTGCCTCTAGGCACCCATACTACTCAAGACAATATGTAAATCTTCACTAAGTGGTGTACTTTTTTTTTTTTTTTAAAGATTTTATTTATTTGACAGAGAGAAACACAGCGAGAGAGGGAACACAAGCAGAGGGGATGGTAGCGGGAGAAGCAGGCTTCCTGCTGAGCAAGGAGCCCAATGCAGGGCTCGATCCCAGGACTCTGGGATCATGACCTGAGCCGAAGGCAGACGCTTAACGACTGAGCCACCCAGGCGCCCCTAAGTGGTATACTTTTAAAAGTACTTCAGAATAAAATTTTTTGTTAAGCAAAACCATAAATAAGTACACTGCAATCTTGGAGTAACTTCATGATGCACCTCAATGTCTTATATTTGGATATATTATTCAGCTGTTTATTTTCTAATCCTCTGTTCAGGATAGAGACTTTATAAAGGCATCGTTTTCTTCCTTGCCTCCCACACTGAGTATTCCTTTGTTTTGGCAGAAATGAAATGTGCAGAGCCCTCACCTTGCACCCGTGGGAACACCCATTTGAGGGCAGTTTTCAGATCTTATTCCTACTATAATCTCAACCAAAATGATTAATAGCATGCTGGTTTATTTGAACAGCGACTGTAAGCCAGGCAAAATACAAATGTATAAAGTAAATGCCTTCCTCGGGTGAAACTCCCTGTTAAAGGAGCACTGTCTGGAAGTTAACCCGACTGGGATTATTTGGGACTGGAATCTAAGTCTGTGGTTTGGTGGCTACTTGACTCCCCATTAATATTCCCACAGAAGAGTAGGAAGGCAAGGAAAAGTGATTAACTTAAACACAGTCCTTTCCTTCTATATGCCCAAGAGACTGACTTTCGAAATGTATGGTCAGTGCAAGGAGCTCCTTTTCACTGCCCTCTGCGGGGCCATGCAGCAGTTTAAAACATAATCTAAGGCTCTGCTTTAAACACAGTCACACACTTTGACCCAGGAATTCTACTTCCAACATTCATCTTTGAAAAATTATCCAAAGCACAGAAAATAATTATGGACAAAAATGTCCATTAAAACTCCATAATAAAAATAATAACTGAAACCTGGCTATCAAACAAAAGGGGAATAATTAAAGCATATTAATGTCATATTTCATTCAATCTTTTAAACATGGTATAAGCGGAAAATTTTATGTTAACATGTTAAGTGGAAAAAATAGTCTAAAAATTGGTTTGACAGTGAGATTACATGAAATAAAATATATAGAAAACAGATGAAGGCCATAAGCCAATTTACTAACATTAGTTACATTAGTAATATTAGAGTGATGGATTTTGGGGTGATAAAAACCATTCTTTCCAAATTTTTCCATTGTCCGCATTTTTTCCAGTACACATATAGGGCATTTATAATTAGAAAAAAATGCTTCTAAGATTTCAAGGTATTTGTCCCTCATGCCGCCCACAAATGACGCAGCTGACCTGAAACACTGAGGCTATAAAAATAGTTGTCACTGCTATTTAACATGGGCATTAACTGGAGCTGGAAAAAAATTCCGGAAAAGCACAATATAATCAATTGGATAGAGAAGCCTCCATATCATAAAGGTAGTCCAAAAAGCACAAAACTTTGCAGTTTGGGAAAGACAAATATCTAAAGCAGTGGTTCTCAACTGAAGGCAATTTTACCCTTCAGGGGACATGTGGTGATATCTAGAGACATTTTTGGTTGTCACGACTGGGAAGGCGAGTGTTACTGGTATCTGTGGGGTTAGAGGCTAGAAAGGCTGCTAACCATTCTACAACCCACAGGATACTCTTTTACAATGCACTGATGTTGATCTGGTCCAAATCGTCAATATTGCCAAGGTTGAGAAATCTTGCTCTAAGGATGAAGCTGAAATAAGACTCAAGAAGAGTGTAGAAAAGATTGACTTGAGTTTATTCACCTACTCACAGGGTAAAAGTAACAAAGGGGCACTCCCTGAAACCTAAAGGCAATTTTATCAAAAAGAAAGCAGGACTTTGAGCAAATGCTTAGGGAACTTAGAGAACTCATCAGCTCAAGAAGTGGAACAGAATGAAAATGTAAACAGGTTCAAGAAGGACTGAGATAAAATCAGGGTGGATAAATTCATGATGGTATTTGGAAGTAATCCTTAAGTAAAGAAACATCTGTAAGTCCAGCTCCCTTAGGCTTTCAGGAAAATATCCTCCAGAGCCACGAACAGACAGAGACAGACGATTGAGTTAGGTCACTGGTCAGACCAGAGCAGAACTTCTTCTATCTTTAAGGGTCGAGTCCCGCCTATGTGAGCAAAGAACCTCCTAAAGTCTTCCTTCAAAAGAAATCATGAATGCTATGTTTCTTGAGCTGATTAGCTCTGCTTTGGAGAAAACAATACTAAACTCCACGTTGAAGCCATTTGAGTCTACTGCCTATGGTTTAATTCAGGATTCACCTCTTTCTACACAATTCATCCATCACACTGCTTCAATGCAATGTTGTGGAAACAAAACTTCCCTTCAAGCCTGTTCACCTCGCATATCTTTCTTCTTTACCACATTTCAGGAGTCCAGTGACTAAAGCCATAAATATCTATCCAGAGACTGAGTAAACAAAAAATAGGAAAAAGAACATAGCCTACATATTTTACTGCTTCTCATCCCCAACAAATCTTTGTCTTTAAAATAGAGATACCAGGGGTGCCTGGGTGGCTCAGACGTTAAGCGTCTGCCTTCGGCTGACGTCATGGTCCCAGGGTCCTGGGATCGAGCCCGCTTTGGGTTCCCTGCTCAGTTTCTCCCTCTCCCACTCCCCCTGCTTGTGTTCCCTCTCTCGCTCTTTCTCTCTGTCAAACAAATAAAATTCTTAAAGAACAAAAAGAGAGAGGTAGATACCAGAAGTTGGAGTAGATGAACTTTTCTGTACTTTCTAAATGACGACTACCTCCATCTCGGTTATTGTGTTTACGCATGTGCCATTTTAAAGCTTGTTTTTAAAAAGAAAGACATGTCATGTGATTCATGAGATCCCTGTGACCAGATGAGGAATCTGGAGGTCAACTCTTTTCCAAAGCCCTCAAAATGCATTAAAGAAAAAAGAAGAAAATACAAGTTTACCTGGGGAGGTTCCTGCCACTCAGAGAAGTATTTCCATTTCAACCACAGTTACCTCTATTGCCAGGAAGCAGGCTCACCCTCTTTAATATACAGACCTGTTAACAAATTATTTGGGCATATCAAACCTCCTGGGTAGGAATCATCTTGCATACAAAGGCCAGGCTGGGAAGGGAGATTAAATCAGGGTTCAGTAAACTTTTTCTGGAAAAGACCAGCTAGCAAATATTTTTGGCTTTATGAACCATATGGTCTCTGTTGCAACTACTCAAATCTGCTATTGTAGCATGAAAGCAATCACAGATAGTACATAAACAAAATGAGCACGGCTCTACTCCAATAAAACTTTATTATACTGAAATTTGAATTTCATATAATTTTCACATCATGAAATATTATTCTTCATTTTTTAACCATTTAAAAATGTAAAAACCATTCCTAGCTTGCAGGTTACACAGAAACGCGTGGCAGGCTAGATCTGACTCACAAGCCATAGCTTGTCAACCTCTGGTCTAAACTACAAGAAATATTTATTATTTATAATATTTATAAATATTATAATATAAAACAAATATATAAATATTTATAAATAGTTATTTATTTTAATTTTTTTAAAGTAGGCTCCATGCCCAGTAGGGAGCCCAATGCAGGGCTCCTGCATTGGGCTCCCTGAGATCAAGACCTGAGCTGAGATCAAGAGCTGGATGCTCACCGACTGAGCCACCCAGGTACCCCAAGAAACCTTTATTTTAATGAAAGAAAGAATATTAAAAATTGGAAGCCTACAATTGAATTGTCAATCTCCTAACATCACCCCCTCGTTCTTAATCTCTCAGTCCACTCTTTGTCTGATACAGACCTCACTGGAAGGTTTCAGCCTGGGTGGTCTATTCTGTGATATTATCTTGACAGATTTTAATGGTCGTAGGCCTTTCTAAATTAAAATCTGTTTTATGCCTTTTAAGGGGAAAAAAAGCCCCAGTTCCAGTAAGGTTTTTTTTTTTTTTTTTAATTAGCAGTACATGTTCTTTTTAATTTATGTACATATATTCAACAATTTCAACTACCCAAATAAGTGGCATTTTAAGAATAAAAAGCTATATGTACAAAACATGAATCTTTTTAGGATAAAATACCATTTGTAAATAAGCCTTCTTAAGAATAAAGTAAATCAATAAGAATGGCTTTTACTATGAAATACACAATTCTCCAGATAGAAACACAAGCAATTTTTAAAAATAGCAGTTTCCAATATGTCTCATCTGCTGCTGTGAGTTGCTTCCACATTGAGATTTTTGTTCACATGTACCCTTAGTACATTTATAACATCTACCCAATTTAAAGTGATCGTCAGAGTTTATTAGGAGAAAAAATAACCTTTATCCCAGGTTTTTGTAACAATAAAAGCCATGTAAGCCTTACATATAAGGTCAAAAAAACAGAAACAATCCCAAACTTACTGAGCAAGTTCAAATCCACTGCACACCAACTGTTAATACTGTGCTACTAGAGGGCCGGCACTGTACTGGCCACCAGAACTGAGAAACCAAGTCCTTTGGCTCCTCCAGGACCAGGGTCACAGGACCAGGTGCACTAGACACACTGTCACTATGGCTTGGGTGATCACAGCCTAAAACTGGTAACCAATGATGTGTGACAAACCAATCAGAAAGGGTTTTCAGTGTTAATCCCAAAATCAATCAGGTTGGTTGGGGGTGAAGGGAGGGGGATTGAGGTTAAACCCTCACCTCCAGTTAGAGCAATGCCTATGGCGAAGGAGCAGTCAGTCAGACATGCAAATTGACATATAAGGGAAAGAGTCAGTACTGACTTTGAGGGCAACAAAAAGTGAGGGAAAATGAAATAGCTACAAATCTTTCTCAGAAGAAAGGGACTGGGCCACAGATGCCAATACAAGTTAAGCCCCAAGAAAACATATCTAGCCTCCCCAGCAGAGGTTCTCAATCCCTATTTCCCACTGGAATCATCTGGGGAGTTTATAAAATCCCAATGCCCAAACTGCATCCATTATCAATTAAGTCAGAATCTCTCTTTTCAAAGAACCAGCTTTTGGATTCCTTGTTTCTCTCTACTGTTTTTGTTTTCAACTACATGAACTTCTGTTTTCTTTATTGTTTCCTTCCTCCAACTTGTTCTAAATTTATTTTTCTCCCCCAACCCCCATATTCTTGAGGTTGAAGCTTAGATTATTCATTTGAGATCTTTCACCCATTCGTCACATAAGTAAGCATTTAGTGTCAAAGTTCCCACTCAGCACTGATTCATCTACATCCTACAAATTTTGATATGCTGTATTTTCATTTTCATTCAGGGAGATGTATCTTTTTTTTTTTTTTTTTTTTTTTAATTTCCCTAGGGACTTCCTCCTTTACCCATGGATTAATGAGAAGTACGTTATTTAGTTTCCAAGTGTTTGGAAACTTTTGGGTAGTCTTCCTGCTTTTGATTTCTAGTTTGATTGCAATATGGTCAGTGAATATACTCTGCATGATTTCAATTCTTTTATGTTTGTTGAGGTTTGTTTTATGGACTATTTTGGCGAATGTTAGTTACACGTGTACTTGAAAAATATGTATATATTATGCTGTTGTGGAGCATTCTATGTCAATTAGATCTGGCTGCCTGGTAGGGTATTTCTACTATAACCTTGATGATTTTCTTCTGTCTGGTGGTTCTACCAGTTACTGAAAGGGGCACTGAATTTCCCAACTCTATGAATGTCTGTTTCTCAAATCAGTTTTATTGAGTTTTGCCTCATGTACTTTGAAGCTCTGTTATTTGGTGGATACAAATTTAATACTGCTGTGTCTTCTGGACGGATTCACCCTTTCAATCATTATGTAGCGCTCCTCTTGTCCCTGGTGATTTTCTTTGCTCCGATGTCTAATTGATCTGCTATTAGTATAGCCACTCCAGCTTTCTTTTGAATGGTGTTTGCATGGTATACCTCTTTGTATCCACTTACTTGTAAAATACCTGTATATTACATTTAGATGGAACAGAGCAAAATGTGTGTATTCCATCTTGTCTGGAACAGCAAGGTTGCTCACTCTACTATTTTTGCAACTTCTCTCTAAATTTGGACATATTGGGGTGCCTGGGTGTGGGTTAAAGCCTCTGCCTTCGGCTCAGGTCATGATCTCAGGGTCCTGGGATCGAGCCCCGCATCCGGCTCTCTGCTCAGCAGGGAGCCTGCTTCCCCCACCCCCTCTGCCTGCCTCTCTGCCTACCTGTGATCTCTGTCAAATAAATAAATAAAATCTTTAAAAAAATAAATTTGACATATTATCTCAAAATCTCTTATTTTAAAAAACTACCTCAAAATAAAAAATTCACTATTAAAAAAAGGAAATACATGATAAAAAAGGCCATCTTACTCACATTCCCACCATATCCGGAGAATATTAAATTAAGAAGGAAAAGAATCAACTTGAGGACTTGTGAGATTTTCACTTACTGCACTCTCCCAGAAGAAGAAAAGAAATGGGCTAAGAAAATAGGTAAAATTTATAGGCCTGAGGATCACTGGAGAGTGACTCCCTATCTACGGGCCAGTTGGTAACAAGGAAAATCAGTTGGTAACAATAATTTATCTATTTTTCCTTAAAAGATAAATATTCACTATACCTGGTGCTCCCAGTTTTTCTTTGGGCGTAGGAACTCTTCTTCCAGTATTTGCATTGTTTAGTTTCCCTGTCTGGATTTTAGTTATTTTACTACTTACTGGCATTTTCAAAAGGTTAACAGAGAGAATTTAAAATGTATAATTTGAGAAGGAATAAAATCCTAATTAATTAGTTCTACCACTTGTTAGTTCTGTAAGAGAAATGATGAGTGAGAAAGCTGGAAAGTACTGACTAAAATGTGGCTTTCTGAGAATTAGTTGTGTTCAGTCATTTATGCCGTTCACGCTTCAGTGCCCCAGGAAGCCAGATTTGGATACAGGTAAGTAGTCATTTGAGACAAAACTGCAAAAGGTTACCCCTGAACTGTTTTAAATGCTAACCAGAGGGATCGCTAAACGATCTAAGATAAGGACTAGAGAGCATAGATGGAAACTAATTGTCTCCTCTTGGCCCTAGGAAACCAAACTTCATGTAAATTAAAAGCATTCGTATAGGAATATGAATCATAGAAAAAAAGAAACTGGTCTTTCTTCTCTATCCATTTCTCCTATCATCTCAGTGCTATTTTGATCATTCTGAGTAACAGAGTTTTAAAAAAATGATGGAGAGATAAAATATTAAACTCTCAAAAATTTGAAGTAAAACTCATTGTTGCTGCATATGGAAAGTGACCACCCTTGTCAAAAATACCTATTATGTCCAGACCGTGGTTGATTGTCATAGTGATGAAACTTTCCTGGACACTAAGCCTCAATCTTTTGTTATCTGAGAATGTGCAGTTTAATTTCATCCTTCAAGATCAAAGGCACATAAATTAACTTGGCACATTGATCTGACGAATCTATGGAAAGCTGCCAGGCAAGACAAGTCCACAGATTAACTCATTAGTTTATAATGCTTAAAACAACTTTGGGCAAACTGTTGAGAATTGAACAGAGGCTAAAAAAACCCAAAGTCATTCACCAATATATCTTTCAATACAGTTCACCGAAAAACATCTAACCTCTACTTGACCACTCAGTGAGGGAGCACACTATTTAACAAGGCAATCCACTTCAATTTTTAGACAGCTCCAAATGAAGAAATAACTTCCTATGAGCAGAAAAAATCTGCCTTTAAACTTCCTAATTCTGCCTTTATACTAGATTTATACCAGTTAACAGGTTCAGATCTCTCCCCACATTTATCTCCCTCTCTCTTGATCCTACATCATTTTTCTCTATTTAATACCTAATTTCTTTCTTTCCCTTCTCTTGCAAACTCCTCGAAAAGTAGTCTATGATTTCTCTTCTCCTCCTTGCTTTTAGTCACTCCTCAACAGGCTTCTCTCATACCAGAGTTTTTGAAAAAGTCACCAGTTTGGGCATATTTCCCAATCCTCATCTCTAAGTACCTGTATGCTACATTTGACATGCTGATCTCTCCCTCCCTCCTTCCTACCACTGATCTTGAAACGACTGCCTTGGTTTCCAAAGGTTTTTTTTCTGGGTTGCCTGTGTTGCTCCCTAATATCCTTTTTTTCTCTAACCATCTCATAAGGGATAATGTTTCCCCAAAGTGTCCTATACTACACACATGGTTATGGCTCTAAGGAAGGAAAAAAAGGAAAGAAAGTGGGAGGGGAAGAGGGAGAAAAAAAAAAAAGAATAAATCCCAAACTGCTGCCAAGCATACATATCAATCTGGAAGGTGACTAACACCAAGGCCACTGGCTCTTCCTCCCTTCTAGTGGTCTCCATTGGCACCCTCCTTGATGCCTTCACAAAATCTAGAAAAATCTCTAAATTCTTTCTCTTCTCTCATCCTGGATCAGTCATCAAATTCTGCCAAGTTCACCTCTGAAATAATCTATATCAATATTCCCATTTTAACTTTCATTTTCCCATTTTGGGACCTAACCATGTTCTAAAACCAAGACTATGAGAGCAGCTTCCTAACTAACTGGTCTTAGGACTCCTGATCTTGTTGCCCTCAAATTTACCTTCCACTCAACGGCCAGAGACTTATCTGAAACACAAACTGGACTATGTCCCTTCACTGCTGAGAGACTTCAATGGCTTCCCTTTGTCCTTAGACCTTTATTGAGATCCTCACAAAAGCCAACAAGGTCCTCCACAATCAAGCTGCACCTTATTCTGCAGCTTTCTCTCTCACCACACTGCCTTGCTTTTATGCTCTAGCAACACTGAACCTCTGTGGTTCCCATCCCCATGCTGCTTCTCACCCATACTCTTTAAAGAATCATACCATCCCTTCTGCCTGGAAGGTCCTCTTACTTCCTCACTTAGAAACATATAAACTCATCCTTACAAGGCTTAGAAAACATGTCACCTCTTCTAAAAGGCCTCCTTTGTCTGACTCAGCCATACCTTGACGATCCCAACAGCAGTATGCCCGAAGAATGGCCTGGGTAGAGCACCATCACTAACTTAGACTGTTCTGTAACCAACTATATATATATCTATAGATATATATGCATCTCCAACTAGAGTACAAGTTCCTACCAGGCATGGGCTAGATTTTTTTTGAAAAATTTGCAATGGATGTTATTCCTTTATCTCTTTGAAAATCCGAAACTTTAAAGTCATTCTAAAATGATTCTCGTTGGGAGAGGGAGTAAATGACTCTCATTTGCTGGTTGCTAATTTGGACAACTATCCTTACTTTGAAATTTTAGTTTGCAGGCTAACCTTGGAGATAGTTCATTTCCCTCCTTCATTCGCTCTCTCCACTGAGAGGTGCTTCCACCCAGGATTCTCAGTCCCACCCCACCAAGAGGGAGAAAGGTACAGATTTAGACATTAAGCCAATAATACATTTGTCTCTGGCCCTGTGTTTCTCTCTGCTCTCTTGCCTGCCACTCTGAATAGAAGTTAACATCTTTTTCTCTCTGTTCATGGGCAATCCTTGACTTCACAGTCAGGGATCATTTCCTCCATTCACTGAATGTTTTGATCCCCATTACCTACAGAAATACAATCCCCAGACATCTCTCTACCTTTTCTGGGACCTAGAGTCCAGCACATCAGTAACTAGAGGCCCATGACTAACAGTCTCCACTGACTGTTTGATCTGTTTCTGGTCCAGAGATTTACTTTTCTTGATCACAGATATGTCTTTCTAATTTTTATTTTATTTATTATCACTTTGTTTAGGAAGGAGATAGAAGTCTGAAGTATGAAATCAGAGCCATCTTGACCAGAAGCCCTTAGGT
The DNA here is from genome assembly GCA_028646535.1 of Procyon lotor. Taxonomy (NCBI): domain Eukaryota; kingdom Metazoa; phylum Chordata; class Mammalia; order Carnivora; family Procyonidae; genus Procyon; species Procyon lotor. Next base: position 68,117,802 of record CM053612.1, read on the forward strand.
TTAAATTTTACAAGTGCTACATAATCTTTTAGATCAGGGTTCAGCAAGCTACAGCCCCTAGGCCAAATCTAGTTCACTGCTTGTTTTCGGTATAGCCCATAAGCTAAGAATGGCATTTATATTTTTAAGTGGTTGAAAAAAATCAAAAGAAGAGTAATATTTCATGACATGTAAAATTATGTAAAATTCTTATTTCAGTATGCATAAGGTTTTATTGGAATACAGTCATACCCACTCATTTATGCTATTCTAGTTATCAACTGCTGTGTAACAAACAACTGCAAGACAGAGTGACATAAAGCAACCCCTATTTTATCATCTCACAAATTCTGTGGGTCAGCAATTCAGATTAGGCATGGCAGGAATGGCTTTTTTCTACTCTAAGATGTCTGGAATCTCAGCTGGGAAGACAAACAGCTGGAATCATCTGGAGGTTTCTTCGCTTATCTGGCACCTTGACAGGGATAACTTGGCTTAGCAGACACCATCACCAGCATGCCCACATTCAGACCTCTCCAACAGACGTGGCTTCAGGGTAGGGTAGTCAGACTACTTACATGGCAGCTCAGGGGTCCCAGCATGAATATTCTAGTGAATTAGGCAGAAGTTGCCTTTTATGACTTAGCCTCAGAAGTCCTATACTCTACTATATTGGTTGAAGCAGTCACAAGTCAACCCAGATCTAACTGGAAGGATACATAGGCTCTGTCTCTGGATGAAAATAGTGCCAAAAAATCTGCAGCTATGTTTTAAACCTGCATTTATGTTCTTCACATCATTTAGTACCAAGGATCCAGAATTAATGACTCTGACTTAAAATGTGAGGCATATTCAGGTATCAGAGCATCCAAGTTTCAAAAAAAAAAAAAAAATCAGCTTCACAAAAGGGCTACCATCAAGGCCTTGACTTGTGAGCAATTTTAATACTTCCCTATTTGTTTCTGAGCAGCCTTTAAATCTTTTTTTTTTTTTTTTACTTATTTATTTGACAGAGAGAGAGAGAGAGAGAGAGAGAGAGAGAGAGAGAGAGAGATCACAAGTAGGCAGAGAGGCAGGCAGAGAGAGAAAGGGGTAAGCAGGCTCCCTGCTGAGCAGAGAGCCCGATGTGGGGCTCGATCCCAGGACCCTGGGACCATGACCTGAGCTGAAGGCAAAGGCTTTAACCCACTGAGCCCCCCAGGTGTCCCAGCAGCCTTTAAATCTGAACATACCGAACACATGAGTTTTTCAATGTTACAGAAATAACTGAAGACTTTAAGAAAAGTTATCTGTATTTGTGTGATAAATAGCAAAAATGGCCCCCAATTCTCTACCCTTTTCTTTATTTCTGCCCTTTCAAGGTAACTTTGAAGCTTCTTCCCACTCCATGAATCTAGATTGGCTTTGTGACTTGCTTAGGGCAACAGAATACAGCAGAGGTGAAGGTGTGCTGATTCTGGGCCTTGGCCTCAAGAGGTTTTACTGCTTCTACTCAGTTTTAGAAATTTGCCCAGCTACCATGAAAACAAGCCTGGTCTAGCCTGCTGCAGGAGAAGAGACGTAAAGCCCAGGGCTCTTACCCCCCTACCACTGCCCCAGCTGACCTGCCGACCTCAAAAGCAGAAGCTCCCTGCTGACCTGTAGTTGACACAGGCATAAGGGACCAGCTAACAAGAGCAGAACCACGCAGCTGAACCCAGCCCAAATAGCCAAATCTCAGAATAATGAACTAAGGAACTACTATTTTGAGTCACTAACTTTTGAAAAGGTTTGATATACAGCAATAGCTAACTGACAGAATTTAGAAGGCAGTTTTAATGATCAACTGTAGAATAGAAATTTCATCACACACTTCAGACCTACTACACTGAATCACTTCATACACTGAATGATTCTCCAAAGCAGGAGCTACTGCTGGGCTTTACTGCGAAGGGCACTCAAGCTAACGCCACAATCACAGAGGGGTCAAATACCTGACCCAAAAGAAGAAATCCGCAATAGCACCCATACAAATAACACCACTCCACGTGCAAGTCTCTCATCTTACCTGATGCCAAGACAGCCATAAAGTACCTCCTCAGGCTAGAGGTAAGTGGCACCTACAATCAGCAGTGAACCAGTTAACTAAAAGTCAGAGTAACACACATCCCACATCCCTAATGCGAGAACTTATTGCTACTAGAATGCCTGTTCTTTTTAGCTATAATCCTCATCTTTTTAAAAAATATTTGCGAGACAGAGAAAGCACAAGCCTGGCGAGGGGCAGAGAGAGAGGGAGACAAGCAGATTCCCTGCTGACCAGGACCCTGAGATCATGACCTGGGCCAAAATCAAGAGCTGGACACTTAACTGACTAAGCCACTCAGGTGCCCCTATCCCCAACCTCGTTATTTGCCCTGGTGTTATCCTTTGGTGCACTTCAGTAATTCAAAAAATTAATTACACACATGTAACTACACACACACACACACACACACACACACACACACACACGAATTCACACATCCAATTATAGGCTGACTTCCAGGCTGACTTCCAAGAGACCCTCTGAGACAGCAAATGTTTGTTCCAACAGTGCGATTTCTCAAAATACTTAGGACATTTTTTGCTTGGATTTGCTTTCTGTTCCTTTGGCATCCTATTCCTTTGGATAAGGTCAACGGAAGCAAAATTTTTCCTTTGAGAATGAATTTAATTTTTGGAAACAATCAAATGTCATTCAAAGTCCATTCAAGTGAATATGCAATTGAGGTGTGTAAAACCAGTTTTAGTCAGTCACAAGCTGGGGAAAGAAATTGCAAGGCTGATTTATAATTCCAGTTCTACAGTTATTAGCTGGCAGGTTAAAACTCTAAAAGCACAAAACCTTCAAAGGTTCCCTACTGCTCACAGTGCAGATTTCAAACTCCTAGGCCTCGTATTCAAGGCACTCCACAATGTGGCCATAGCTCACCTTTCCAGTCTTATTTTCCTTGCACAGTCTCTCCTCTAGGGAAGCTAAGTCCCTCACTGCTCCCCACGCACATGTCCTCATGCTTTCCTGCACCCATGCATCTGTTCACACTCCTCCCTGGACTGCCCTCTCTGTCCATGTCATCTATTTCTATCGATACACTGCCCACCGCTGTACGTGACTCAAATATTTCCTGAATGAATCAATCCCTTGGGTGGCTTAAGAAATGGCTCTGAAGGTAATTCCAAAAAGGAGAGCTCCAAAAACATTCTAAGCAAGGGAATAAATAGCTAGCCTTCAACATGCATCTTGAGGATAAACTCAGGAAACATTGGAATAGCAACTGATTTGTAGTCATGCTTACTGACTGCCTACGAAGGCCTAGTCAATCAGGTACTGAGCCAGAAACAAACTAAAAATTCCAGGCTACTCTAGTCTACCTAGACCATGGATCACTGTGTCATTGTATTTGAGATAGTAGGCCTTGGGAATTCTGGACTTCTCTGGGTTTCTCTCTCAAAATATCCAAGTTAAAAACAAGTAATACTTCCAGATATATACTTAGCAGTGACACTGCTGGATCATTTAGTAGTTCTATTTTTTATTTTTTTATGATCTCCATACTGTTTTCCATAGTGGCTGCAATGTTTTACATTCCTATCAACAGTGTACAAGGGTTCTAATTTCTCCACATTCTCACCAACACTTATCTTTTAAAAACACATGTAATAGCCATCCTAACAGGGGTGAGGTGATAGCCCATTATGGTTTTGATTTTCATTTCCCTGATGATTAGTGATGTTGAGCACCTTTTCATATACCTGCTGGCCATAAATATCCAAAAGAACCTTCATATACCTGCTGGCCATAAATATCCAAAAGAGTTAGGATCTTGAAGTGATAACTGCACACCCATGCAGCATTATGTATAAGAGTGAAGATATGGAAACAATCCAAATGTCCATCGACAGATGAATGGACACAGAAAATGTGGCATGTACATACAATGGAATATTATTCAATCTTTAAAAAGAAGGGAATCCAGCGCCTGGGTGGCTCAGTTGGTTAAGTGTCTGCCTTTGGCCAAGGTCATGATCTCAGGGTCCTGGGATCAAGTCTGGAGTCAGGCTCCCTGCTCAGTGAGGAGTCTGTCTGCCCCTCTCCTTCTAGGGGCGCCTGGGTGGCTCAGTCGTTAAGCGTCTGCCTTCGGCTCGGTCATGATCCCAGAGTCCTGGGATCGAGCCCCGCATCGGGCTCCTTGCTCAGCAGGAAGCCTGCTTCTCCCGCTATCATTCCCTCTGCTTGTGTTCCCTCTCTCGCTGTGTTTCTCTCTGTCAAATAAATAAAATCTTTAAAAAAAAAAAAAAAAAAAGAAGGGAATCCTACCATTTGCAACAACAAGGATGACCCTGGAGGACATTATGCTAAGTGAAATAAGCCAGTCACAGAAGGACAAATATTGCATGATTCCACTTACATGGGGCTATCTACAGTAGCCAGACTCAGAGAAACAGAATACAATGCTGGTTGCCAGAGGATGAGAGGGGAAATGGGGAACTATTGTTTAATGATTATAAAGTTTGTTATATAAGATGAATAAATTCTAGAGATTTGCTGTACAACATAGTGCCTATTAACAATACTATATTGTACACTTAAAAAGTTAAGAGGGTAGATCTCATGTTAAATGTTATAACACAAAGAAGAGAACAAGGAAATTTTTGGAGGTGATGGATATGTCTATTACCTTGATTGTGGTGATGGTTTCACAGGTATATGTATATATCCAAACTCAACAAGTTGTACACACTGACTATATGTAGTTTTTGTGTATCAGTTATACCTTCATAGAATTGCTAAAGAAAAACACTAGTCTAATAGGTGATGGATATGTCACAAGTTATTATAAACTATAAAGACTAAGAATTTATGAGATCCTTGCCCCTCTGATGAAGTTAAGACTACTATTATAATAAACTGGGAATATTTTCAAAGCATTTGTGTAGTGAAATTAGTTTATATTTGGTTGAACCACATGAAACTGCCATTGTAGGTCAGAAGGTTTTGGGGGTGCCTGGGTGGCTCAGTGGTTAAAGCCTCTGCCTTCAGCTCAGGACATGATCTCAGGGTCCTGGGATCGAGCCCCACATCAGGCTCTCTGCTCAGCAGGGAGCCTGCTTTCCCTTCTCTCTCTGCCTGCCTCTCTGCCTACTTGTGATCTCTCTCCTCTGTCAAATAAATAAAATCTTAAAAAAAAAAAAAAAGGTTTTGGGTATCAGCAATTTATATCATTCAACCTAACACTTCAGAATTTTGCTCATGAACAAAAAGAAGTAAAAAAAAAGAGAGAGAGAAAGACACCTTCCTTTGGCCTCGAAGCCCTCACACACTCTGGAAAATCTCAATTCTTACAAACTTTCAAGGACTTATAATAAACAAAGGAAAGAAATACACAAAGCCTTGTCTATACATATACATAATTTCTTACTTCAAAACACCTAGTTTCCTTTAGGAGTTGTATTCCACTTACCAGACTCAAGGTAATTGGCCTGTGAGTCCCCAGTGGGGTATTAGGTCTCTTCAGCTACATCTCAAATTTCTAGGTCAGATCTGAGCACCATCTTCCCATGTTCCATTTGTATACTGCAAATAGGCCATCACACCCAGGATTCCTGAATATTGTTTAATGCAAGGGAAGGTTGTTGATGAAAAGGCATCTAATCATTATCATTACACATGGGTTGGTGGGGGGGGGGCTTGATTTTATCCTCATTTCTTCTGCTTTTCCTGCCCCCTCCCAAGTTGTAGCCAGCTGGCTAGACTCTCTGGGTCTCTTTTTGGTCAGAGCAGAAGCCTCATAAGCAGGATTCCTAACCCTGCATGTGTGGCTGGAGTGGTGAGGCAGTTACCCTCCATCTTCCTGGGCAGTCGCAACAGGACCCTGCGAGGAGGCGCAGGTGCTGCGACTAACTGGCACACTCCCAGGCTACAGTCAACACCACGTGCTCAGAACAGAGGCTCAATTTTAATCCTTTAGAGACACCATTTCAGGAATCAGCCAATACACAGACATGTCATCAACGCAATGCTTTTGTGTGCTTGTGTGGGTCTTGAGCTGGTGAATTTTCCACATTAAAATTTTTAGAATTTTCTGCATAGAAGTTTTTAGAATTACCCAAGACAAGTATAAATGCAATCTTCTTTTAATGGTAAATGTTATTTCATGAGAAACACTGAATACATAATTTCAGCTCCAATGGTCAGAAGATCCTGTGCTTTCAAGTTTACTGTTAGAAATGCAAAACAGGGACAGCAAAACTCCATCATCCCACCTCTGTTCCCTCAGTACAGGATGTTTTCCTCTTTCAAAGGTCTTTTTTTTTTTTTTTTTTATAAGATCTTTCATCCAGTGTGTTTTAAATAACTGATTTTCTCTAGTTCCCCAAGCAGATTATTGCATGGTCTAATTAAGTCGTCCCTTAGGAAACATCATCCCTGACATGCAAAGAGAGACAAAACAATGGTGGCAGATTGTGGAAACAGGAATATTTCATTTCCACCAACTGAAAAACTATAACAATCAAAAGTGCCAAAACTGCTCCTAAGCTATTCATATGCAGTGATTTGAAATATCAGTAACTCACAGAAGACTGGTAAAATGTTCTTAGTTTATTTACTGTTTTTCCCAGGTTCTGAATTCAGAACCCCACATTTCTACTTTGACAGTTGACAGCATTACAACCACCTAAAAAAGGTTTAGAAGGTTCTGTCGCAGACAGTGTAAGTGATGCCCATTTTTGAATAGACCTGTCTCAGAAGTAAAGCTGAGAGGGAATGGAGTCTCACATGTTCACTCTTACAGTATTTATCAAATATTTCAATAAAGATTTGATGAAAGACCTTGGCCTGGAATTTGGGAAACCTGGGTGTTAGCTCAAAATTCTAGTTCATTACCACACTATTTTTATTATAGTGGCTTTGTAGTAAATTTTAATCTGGTAGAACAAACTCTCCTCACAAAATTTCCTGATGATTCTTGGGCATTCATTCTTTCCAAAATACAAATCTGATTGCGACAGTCCTTAGTGTAAAACCCTTTCATTGCTCCAATTTAGTAAGTGAAGAGTACAAGTTTAGGGCCAAAGCTGACTGCTCAAAAAGAGAGGAGAGTCAGGGATACCACCAGAGAACCCCTTTCTCTGCCCTGGTCCTCCACCAGGGTCACTCTCTCCTTTTAATAAGTATTGAACAAATATTTAACAGTGGTTTGCAAGGGTGCTGTGTCAGGGTCCCCAGGACCCCCTCCAACTTCTGTGATTCACTAGGAAGACCCACAGAACTCAGCATATAATCATACTCTTGGCTATAACTTACAACAGTGAAAGGATACAAAGCAAAATCAGCAAAGGGAAAATGCACACTAGATGAAATACAGGGGAGATCAGGCATAAGCTTCCCAGAGTCTTCTCCCAGTGGAGTTACACAAGGATGCACTTAATCTCCCTAGCAACGAGTTGTGACAACACATGTGAAACGCTGTCTACTAGGGAAGCTCATTAGGGACTCAGTGCCCAGGTTTTGATTGGAGGCTGGTTACACAGGCACCCTCTGACTGGCAAATACCCAAATTCCAGACTCCCAAGAAGGAAAGCAGGTGTTCAGCAGAAACCACATTGTTCGTATAAACAGTTCAGGCACAATGAGCCACCTTTATCAATCAGTTCTGGGAATGGTGGGAACCCTCTTGAAAATCAAGTTCCCAGATGCCCACCGAGGGACAACCTTATAAGCAGGCCTTTCAAAGTCAGGTCTGCTAGGATACTTTTTTGCACAGATGCCAATCATTAGCCTGGGCAGGCACAAACAAATCCTGTCCGGACGTGGATGGGGGAAACAAAATCATGAGAGCTCTCTGAGCAAGATACTAAGGGAACAGGAATGGAGAAACCCCTACCCCCTCCCAGTGGCAAAAAGGAAGGGGCAATGAGGACTGCTTCCTGGGAGAGGCAATGCCTGAGCCAGGTCTGAACAGATGACAGATGTTGTGGTATGTCTAGATTTGAATCCCAACCAGGTGGGTGATCTTGGCTAGCTAATTAACTAGACTAAGCTATATCTCAGGAAATGGGTTACCCACATGGACCAGGGCTATTAATCACCGAATCCCAGCTTAAACTTTGCATGGCTTCCAAACCTCCTGCAAGCCATGCAGTCTTGCTGGAAGTGTTGCCAACCTACTTCTCCAGCCCCACCTGTGCCTCTCTGCCCCTTCACTCTCTGTGATCCAGCCGTTCTGGCCTCATTTCAGTGCCTGGAATATGCTTCCTCCTTCTATTTCCAAGGCTCTGTACATACTGTTCGCCCCTTTACCCATCCATTGTTCATCATCGCCCTAACCTACTTCAACAGCTAACTCCTACTCATGTCGATTTCAATCCAAACAGCACCTCCTCAGGGCAGCCTTTGCTCACCTGCCCCAGAGTATATCACAACCCCTGTCATTTGCTTTCCAGCACCAGTAACTTGTCCTCTGTCACTGTGAGCACATTAAAGTCCATTTCTTTTTACACTTACACACTTCAAGAAGGCAGAGACTATGCTGTTTTACTCACAATGTTGACCTCCGAGTCTAACATGGTACCTATCACACAGTGGGCACTCAGTAAATGTATGAAAGAGGAATGAATGAGGGTTCACTCTCAGTCCACGTGGTCTGGGTGAGGGCAACTCTGTCCCGCCCTCCCTAACAAATATACACCTTCTGGGTCTAAGGCGCAGGACCCAAGCTATATTAACAGGTCATCCAAGGGTTTTGACAGAAGTATTGGGAAAGAATCACTGCATCTACTGCAGATAGCCTGTCTGGGAGTGAAACTAACTCAGAGGAAAGCAAAGCTGAGAGAAGGAGATCCAGGGTTGCGGTGAGGATATAGCCATACCTACAAGCAGCAGCCCATGGGCCATTCATTTACCAGTAAACTTTCTTTTTGTTTCTTGCTGAGTTGGGATTCTGACACATGTAAGTAAGAATTCTAATACAAAAATAATAACTGGAATTAGACGTGTAGTTGGTCCCAAAGAACAAGAGAAAGGCCATCAGCAAGCCTAACTTGTAATGACCAGAGCTACAGGCCTAGGGAATTGTCACTGTTCCTTAAACTATGAACAGGTTTGGTTCTGGTGGTGCAGGGAGAAGACGACACCCTGGCTGGGGAGTAGAGCACAGGCATGCTGGCTAGTCATAATCCTAAAAACTACCTTGTTCCTCTCCATAGGGCTAACAAACTATTTGCAGTTATGACAGCAGAATCACTCCCTCTCATCTATGAAAACTCACAGAAACCAGACCTCCCAACAAACTGGAGAGAGACAAAAATCTCCCTTATTTTCAAAGGTGCAGAATATAATCATTACAAATAAAAAGTGTGAATCGCACTCCAAACTCAATTCTAGACCAAATTAATAAAGCATTGGCTGGATAAGCATTTGAAAAAGAAATAGTCACTAGCAGCTAGCATGGGTTCTTCAAAATTATGACACACTCAACTTACCTTAGACCTCTTCTGTTCCAGTCACTTGATTAATTTATTGGGATAAATCTTTGTAATTATAGTATATGTGGAGGTAGCTGACAAAGGCCATCAGGATTTTCCCCTTGATAAGATGAAGAATGGAGGCTGCAGAAAGGTAAAACTGAAAGGTGTCTTGTAGAGGGACACAGAGCTACGCCCTTGGTCCTGTGCTGATCAAAAGTCTGATCAGTAATGTAGATGAACCTACTAGGTTACTGACCAAGGAGGAATGGGTCTGACCTCTGATGAATCTTACCCCTCCTAGGTTAGTTATCAGAGGTAAGGGGAGAATTCAAAAGCTAATATGATAAGAAAAAAAAAAAAAAAAACCAGGATGAACGTTAACTAGAATGTATGTAGAGACACTGCAATTTAAAAAACTCTTATTTCCTGTATGCAGGGTGATAGCAGCTCAGTTTCTGATGCCAGCAAATACCATCCAGGGTGATGCAGCTACTCACCTTGGGCTGAATTTAGAACATTCCATCTACTTCAGTCAGAACAACCAAGTTCCAGTCTGGGTATTACAGAGAAGCAATGACTAACAAAAGTGATTCCAGAGACGGAAACCAAGATTACAAAAAGGTTTGGGAATCAAATCACATAAATGACAGCTGGAAGAGTGAGAATGTAAAATGATATAAAACGGAAAACATCTATACCTTGTGACCCAGCAATCTTATTTGTAGGTACATATCTTGGAAAAACTATCACGAACTCACATAATTACCAATACAGAAATTTTATAAAAGCAAAATTCAGGAAGTACTTAGGCTTTTGTCAATAGGAGAGTGGCTAGACAGAATAAGGTCAATTTACACACTGGGATACTTTGCAGCAGCTAAAAACAATGATGTAGGTCGACTTACCAATCAGGATGGGCTAAGTTTGCCAAAGCAACAAAAGGAGCCTAAAATCTGAGCTTAACACAATCAAAGTTTATCTATTCCTTATGCTACATGTTTAAAGTGAGCTGGCAAAAAGCTAAATGTAGTTAGTCTCAGACCCAGGCTGACAGGACCCATCTCTATTTGCCAGGGACATGAAGGGCAGTAAATGTCACACTGGCTCTTAAAATTTCCATCTGGAAGTGTACCCATTATATTGTTGACATTTCATTGACCAAAGCAAGTCACATGGTCACACCTAACTTCCAAAGGGGCAGGAACTATAATCCAACCATATGCCCAGAAGGCAGACAGCCAAAAATATTGTTATATATAATGACTAATACAATATACAGTATGGAACGATTAATATAAAATATATAAAAAGGTCTAAGACATTTTGCTGTGTGGACAAAACACACAGACACATTCATAATACTACCATTTATGTAAGTTAAAACGGAGATTCGGAACAAACCTGTATGTTGTTTATGTATACCCATATATGCATGAAACTGAGGAGGGAGGAGGATGACACTAGAAGAGGTGATCAAAGGGAAATAATCATTTCTGTAATGTTTTCCTTATTTAAGAAAAAATATGACAAAAATCTTAATTGATAATTCTGCCTGGTGGAGAGTTGTCATTAAATTAATGTATGAATTTTTCCATTGTGTTAAAATCCCTGAAATAAGCAGCTGTTGAAAGAACCAGGAATTTTTTAGCCTGAGAAGACCAGAGGTGGGAGAAACGGGAATGGCAAGTAGGAAAACAGATGACTTTAACTGTTTTGGACAAAGGAGATTGGCTGTGCGTGGTAATGAAGGGGAGAGCTGGGCACAATGGTGAGAGTTCCCAGAAGGCAGACCTTGGCTTGGGAATAAAGAATGACCTATCATGGACAGATGAGTGAGTAGCTTCAAGAATGTGTGGAGGAAAAATACGTATTATTTGGAGAAAAAAAAAGTGATAAAAAATCAGACAACTGCCTGTCTGACAGAATATTGTGAAGAGGACCGCTACACTGGGAAGGTATCTAGATTTGGTGATCTCCAAGGTCTGCCAATTCTCAGATTCCATCAACCTTCCAATTCTCAGATTCCATCTCAATTTAGAGCTCAGAGGTTCTGGGAAGTGTAGCACAATTATCCCAAGACAAGCTTTAAAAAATAATGCAACAATCTGAATTCAGTAAAGCCTTTAATGGTGCTACCCGGGAATATTTCACAATCAGTAAGGAATAATTCATTTAATTGGGCCTGAAAATTAATATAGGCAGGGGGTTACAAAAATTATTCTGGCCTTGAATAAAGCTAGCTTTAAATCTCATGCCTGGTCAACCTTATGCACATAATTAAATCAGTACTATTTGTAGAACTGTAGCCTATTTAATCACTGCTTCTGTGGCTTATCAGTTGTTCTCCCAGTACCAAAGTCAAACTGCTCCCACAGCTAAAGAGATCTCCACAGAAACATCCCACTGAAATGAATATTACTTGGTAAAGTCAAAGTGTAAGAATAACGAGTGTGTTTTCTTTTTAACTAGTTGCTTTGGCTACTGCCAAAAGAAAAATAAATAAATAAAAGTCTTAGCAGTAGTAAACAAGTATCCTTGACCTGTCCTTGTGTGAGTTGGGTCAGTCTGGCATAAAAACAGTGGGGTTAGAAATCAGGCAGCTCCCTGTGGCTGCCCTGCTCCAAGGCCAAGAAGATAAGAAATTTCAGTGGTAATAAATGAGACATGCTGTACCTGAGGATTTTCCTTCCAAAAGGTACTGTATCTTTTGTACCAACAAGTTTTTATCTGAACGTAGTAAATGTATGCCCTGAAGGTTATGAGTTGAGAAGGCTTTACATGCCTAGAACCTGATGGATCTGAATAGACATCTGAGAAGTCCACTGTGGTTTTTAAAAAAGATTTTATTTATTTATTTGACAGAGAGAGAGAGCACAAGCAGGGGGAAAAGCAGGCTAGAGAAGGAGAAGTAGGTTGGAGAGGGAGAAGTGGGCTCCTGCCAAGCAGGGAGCCAGACACAGGGCTCAATCCCAGGACCCAGGGATCATGACCTGAGCCGAAGGCAGACGCTTAACCTACTGAGCCACCCAGGCGCCCCGCCCCCCCACTGTGGTTTTTAAGGAATGTGTTTCTACCATAAAAATATTAAAAGCATGCTGCAATTTAAAAACAGGTGCTTTTCTTTTGCACAGCTAAGGAAACAGTCAGCAAAACCAAAAGACAACTGATGGAATGGGAGAAGATACTCAAATGACATATCAGATAAAGGGCTAATATCCAAAATCTATAAAGAACTTCTCAAACTCAACACCCAAAGAACAAATAATCTGATCAAGACAGGGGCAGAAGACATGAACAGACATTTCTCCAAAGAAGACATCCAAATGGCCAACAGAAACATGAAAAAGTGCTCAACATCACTCGGCATCAGGGAAATACAAATCAAAAACCTGTGAGATACCACCTCACACCAGGCAGAATGGCTAAAATTAACAAGTCAGGAAACGACAGATGTTGGCAAGGATGCAGAGAAAGGGGAACCCTCCTACACTGTTGGTGGGAATGCAAGTTGGTACAGCCACTCTGGAAAACAGTATGGAGGTCCCTCAAAAAGTTGAAAATAGAGCTACCCTACGACCCAGCAATTGCACTACTGAGTATTTACCCTAAAGATACAAATGTAGTGATCCGAAGGGGCACAGGCACCCGAATGTTTCTAACAGCAATGTCCACAATAGCCAAACTATGGAAAGAACCTAGATGTCCATCAATAGATGAATGGATAAAGAAGATGTGGTATATATACAATTGAATACTATGCAGCCATCAAGAGAAATGAAATCTTGCTACTTGCAATGACGTGGATGGAACTAGAGGGTATTATGCTAAGTGAAATAAGTCAATCAGAGAAAGACAATTATATGATCTCTCCAATATGAAGAATTTGAGAGGGAGGGCGGGGGGTCATGGGGAAAAATAAAACAAGACGGGATAGGGAGGGAGACAAACCACAAACAAACTGAGGGTTGCTGGTGGGTAGGGGAGTAGGGATAGGGTGGCTGGGTTATGGACATTGTTATGGACATGTGTTATGGTGAGTGCTGTGAAACGTATAAGCCTGATGATTCACAGATCTATACCCCCGGGGCAAATAATACATTATATGTTAATAAAAACATGTGCTTTTTGTCCATGTATTTTTGCCTATTTAGGATTTCCTACCTGCAGTGATTCTGTACCACATAACTAACAAGGGGAAATACTTGCATACATGTAACTGTTATTTAGTAGTTTCTTCCTATTAAATTTCAAGATTAACAAAAATAAAACAAAACAAAACCAAAACACAGCTCAAAAGGCTTTGATACATTCCCAGTTTCCTGAGGTTAGTGTGATTTGAATACTATCTTCTTTCTAGACCCATATTCCCAGTTGTGCTGGAGCTTCATGTGGCCCCACAACCCCCAGAAATACTGTATAAAGAAAAATCTCTAATATGCTGGAAAAGCAGCTGGCTAGACCACTACAATACCTTGAAGAGACTCAGTCTGGCCCTAATCTTTGAGCAAAAGCTGATTACTCACCCCCTACCTTCCTAGCCTAGCTTCTCCATCCGTCAAGTGTAAGCACTTACATCCTAAGATGTCACAGGGAAGTGTATTTATCCTTGGAAGACAGTCTCTAGTGATAAAATGCATGACTGTAATGTTAGGGAGGAGTGTGGGGGAAACCAGAGACAAACAGGGGAGGATGGAGGAGAAAGGGCTTGATGAATGAAGTCCTGGGGGCAAAGGTTACTGGAAAGCAGCAGGACAGAAGTAAGAGAATGTGACAGAGAGGCAGGGCCAAGGAAAACAAGGAGGTCAATGATATGCTGCATGAGGACAAAGAACTGTGCTTCCGGGTGAGATTACCACATATGCCTTCAGAAAAGTCGCTTTGTTTTTCAGGAGGTCCTTATGTATTCTTTTTTTTTTTTTTTTATTAAAGATTTTATTTATTTGACAGAGAGAAACACAGCAAGAGAGGGAACACAAGCAGAGGGAATGGTAGTGGGAGAAGCAGGCTTCCTGCGGAGCAGGGAGCCCGATGTGGGGCTCGATCCCAGGACCCCGGGATCATGACCTGAGCCAAAGGCAGACACCCAACGACTGAGCCACCCAGGCGTCCCGGTCCTTATGTATTCTGCCCAATGATGCAGCTCCTCTGCTTACCCTTAGAAACTTGCCACTTAACTACACCAAAAGTTGTATCTCTAAAACTATTATTTCAGAGATATATAAATACTTTGGGGAAGAAGAAGGAAACTAATCTCAAACATCACTTAAAATATCAGTTAAGGCTTCTGGTTCCAGGTAAGATGGAATAAACATACCCAATCTTCTGTCCACTGAATGCAACTATAAAATTTGTACAGAATGTGGTAGCTATTAGAGAACTCTTTAAAGTACCTATCAGCAGGTAGGCCAGGGAAGAATACCAGAATGCCAAGTACAACTGAACTGGTGATGACTTTACCACTTTTTTTTTTTGTTTTAACCTCCAGTGTTCTCTGGCCGGAACCCAGCACAACAAAACCTGAAAGTGAGTGAACACTGTGGTTAGAGCACATGCCCTGGCTCAGGTGCTTTTTTTGGAAACAGGAACTACTATAACTCAGAGAAACTAGAGGGAAATCCCCTGGGTTTTTCTCTCCTTTTCCTCCCTTCTCTATGCCCAGAAAATCCCATGGTGGAAGCTGCAGCAATGAAATTAATTGGCAAAAGAAGACTGTAGGACTTAAAACTCTCCAGGGAAAGGAAACTTACATGCCATTTGGTGGAGTTATAGCTCCAAAAGAGAAAAAACAAATCTCATTGTTTTTTCTTACTTTTTCTCTTTCTCCGTCTCCCTGGCCCTTGTGCTCCAGAGGCAGTGCATCATGAAAGCAGGTGGTTTCTGACTGGAGGACCAAAATGGAAAACTCCAGGAAACCAGAAAGCGCAATGAAAATAACAGAGAGAAGAGCTCAGGAAAGCAAACCCATAAAGCTGCTTATGAACAACTCGGATCACCCCCCACCCACACATATGTGGGCTTGATCCTAATTATCATTTCAAAGATTTTGAGAACTGAGCTAACAGAGGAACGAACACTCAGGTCCCAGATTGACCAGTGGGTGTCATGCATGGGACAGATCTGAATAGCACTGCAAAGGACCTGAATACTAACACTGGAGCTACAATCCAAAGAAAGTAAGTTGGAACTTGCACTCTGAACCTAACCAGGTCAACTGATGGCTAAAACAAATATATCATCATTCTCCATTGGACTGAAATAGTATCCATAGTCTAATAACATAATATTCAAAATGTCCAGGATAAAACCCCAAATTACTGGCTACAGGAAGAACCACAAAAATGCCTATTCACACGGGAAAAGACAATCAACAGATGCCAACAATGAGATGATACAAATGTTGAAATTACCCAACAAGTATGTTAAGGCATACTATATAAAAAATGCTTAAATAACAAATCGCCAAACTTGAACGCTCTTGAAAGTTAAAATACAAAATACTGGCAAAGTAAGGAGAAGATATAAAGGATGACTGAATAGAAACTTTAGGATTGAAACATAAAATAGCCAAAATAAAAAATTCACTGGGAGAACACAACAGCAGAATGGAGGAGGCAGAGAACTTGAAATATGTAAACAAACTAGCCAATCTAAATAATAGAAAGAAAAAAGATGGTGGTAGGGGGAAACAAGGCCTCAGGGACCTATAGGATAACAATAAAGGAGCTAACATTTGTATAATTGGAATCCAATATAGAAGAGAAAGAGTGTAATGCTAAAAAAATATTTGAAGAAAAAATAGCTGAGAATTGCCAAGAAACTGAGAGCACTAAACCTAACAAATACAAAGAAAGCCACATGCAAACACATCATAATCAAACTGCTGAAAAATAAAGACAAAGTACTGAGGAAATAGACAATTAAACCCTAATAGAGCTCAACATGCACTCTTGATAACAGAATTGGAAAGAAAATCAGCAAGAATACAGAAAACTTACAAAATACTATCAAAAAATTGAGCTAAGCTACCATTTAGGAGGTAAGAACCTCTTAAAACACTCCTGCCACACTGAACAACATACATATGCTTTTTCCAGGTGTATATGGAATATTCTCCAGGAAATGCTGGTGGGAGTGTAAAATGGTTCAGCTAGCTACCTTGGAAAATAGGCAGTTTCTTTAAAAAATTAAGGAGAAATTTACCATATAACCCAGCAATTCTACTCCTAGGAATCTACCCAAGGTAAATGAAAATATGTCTAACACAAGGACATGTACATGAATGTTCACAGCAGCAGTATTCATGAGAACTCAAAACTAGAAATACCCCAAATGTCCATCCACAGTGAACAGATAATCATAATGTGGTGTATACATACAGTAGAATATCCAAAAATAAGGGGCGCCTGGGTGGCTCAGTCGTTAAGCGTCTGCCTTCGGCTCAGGTCATGATCCCAGGGTCCTGGGATCGAGCCCCACATTGGGCTCCTTGCTTGGCAGGAAGCCTGCTTCTCCCGCTACCATTCCCTCTGCTTGTGTTCCCTCTCTCGCTGTGTTTCTCTCTGTCAAATAAATAAAACTAAAAAAAAAAAAAAAAAAAGAATATCCAAAAATAAGAAGGAATGGATTATCGATACATGGCACAACATGGATGAACCTCAAAAACATTATGCTACCTGAAAGCCAGACACAAAAGACCATAGAGTGTATGATTTTATTTATATGAAGTATGCACAAAAGACAAATCTATACAAACAAAAAGTGGATTAGTGGTTGCCTAAGGCAGGGAGGAGCGGATGGAGTGATGGCAACCAGGCACAAAGAATTTTATTGGAGTGACGGAAACATTCTAAAACTCGATTATGGAGATGGTTACAGAACTTGGTAAATTTACTAAAAAGCACTGAATTGTATACTTAAACATGCGAATTCTGTGGTATGTAAATTATACGTTAATAAGGTTATCATTCTAAGAATGGTATATAAATGAAATCATACAGTATATATACTTTTGAGACTGGCTTTTTAAAATTCAGCACAATGCTCCTGAGATCCATCCAAGTTGTTCCATGTATCAGTAGTTCATTCTTTTTATTCCATTATATGTATGTACCACAGTGTGTTTAACCATTCACCCAATGAAAAACATTTGGGTTGTTTCCAGCTTGGGGTTATTACAGATAAAGCTGCTATGAACATTCCTGTACAGGTTTTTGTGTCAAAAGGATACTCTTTAAGAGAGTGAAAAGACTCTCTCAGACTAGAATGAATTCATATCCTGTATAAAGAACTCCAATAAATTAATCAGAAGATAGACAACTCAACAGAAAAACGGCAGAAGTCTTGAACAGGCTCTTCACAAGAGGATATTCAAATAGAAATAAACATGAAAAGATGTTTGACAGTATTAGTTATCAGAGGAAATGCAAACTAAAACCAAAATAAGACTTTTTAAAAAACCCCAAATGTCCATCAACAGAACAGATAAATTCTAGCACATTCATATAATGAAATACTCAGCAATAAAACAGGATGGACTACTGGTACATAAGACATCATGGCTGAATCTCAAAAAAATTATGTTGAACAAAAGAAAGCCAAAACAATCCAGACACAAGAATACATACTGTATAATTTTATTTACATGAAATTCAATAATAGGCAAAAGTAAACTATGGTGACAGAAATCTGAATAGTGGTTGCTTCTGGTTAGAGAATACTGCCTGAAAAGAAACATGATGGTATTTTCCTTGGGGTGAAAGGAATCATCTAGATCTTCACTGGGGTGTGGGTTACATGGGTATATGCATTTGTCAAAACTCAAACTGTACTCTTAAAATCTTTTCATTTTACTATATGTAAATTATACTTCAATGAACAAGAAATAAGAAAGTCACAATACGATATCACAATAAAATATCACTAGTGTCCATTAGAATGGCTAAAATACAAAACCTCAACAATGCAAGTGTTGACAAAGATGTGGCCAAATGGTACCTCCTGTACACTGCTGGTGAGACTGTAAATTAGTTTAAATGCTTTGGAAAGCTGTTTGACAACATCTACTGTGGCTCAACATATGCATACCTAATGACTCAGCTCTTAGTTACATATATATATACATAACAGAAATGTAAACATTTGTTCTTCAAAAGATGTGCAAGGTCAGATGAGTACCATACGTAGTAGCCCCAAATTGGAAACAAACCTGATATGTTCATCATAGTATAATAGAATTTTTTAAACGGTGAGATATATGTGTATGTGTGTATGTATGCACATGTATATATATATATACACACACACACATATACATGCACGTGTATATATATACACGTGCATGCATATATATTCTTCACCTATGCAAAGTGTCAAAATAGGATTAATTTTATGGAGACAGAATTAAGGATAACGGTAAATTGGTAACCTCTAGGGTATAAAGAAGGGGTAGTCATTGCCAAGAAGCAGGAAATGGACCTCTGTGGTGCTGGTAATGTTCTTGTTCTTGACCTGGGCACTGGTTAAATGGCTATGTTCCCTTTGAAATTATGAATAGAGTTGTACACTCATGACCTGTTCACTTGTTTACTTTTTTTTCAGGTACATTATACTTCCACATGTATTTTAGATTCTGTCCCTTATGCTATATGCATGCATACTTAAGTTTTCCTCTCTTTGTTCACTACCACCTCCAGTACTCTCTTATTTTTCTTTAGCATGTGTACTTCCCTTCTCTGCATTCTTGTCTGCTGAACTATCAGTAATACTTGGTACTTAACCCGAATCTTCAGTGCCAGTGATGGGATCACGTAAAGCCAAAACTGCAATGAAAAAAGGGAGCCCACAAAATAACTATAGGGAGAACACAGGCATCCTTTCTTTACACAAGCAGGACTTTATGAGTCAGCATCAAAGAAGCTGGACCTTGTCTATCCACAGAGGAGAAGCTATCCTTTAAATAGAGGGATTAGTTCATTTGCCCACATAATTCCAGAACAAAGCTACAGACCCAGAGTGACATTCCTTTATGTGCTCCTTCCTGTATAGGAAATCTTTCCAAAGGCATTTTGAGATACTTTAGCAATTATCAGAGCTGCAAAATATTATAAAGGGGGAAAAAAGGCTGTCCAGGAATTGATTCTTAACCCACAGTGTAAAACATGGACTTGGGATGTTAATCTTAAAAACTCCCACAGGCTAACTGAAATTTTACCATTAATCTCACAGAATGTTACTCGTTAATTTATACACACTCCAAATTTATACACAGGATACTATAGGCTGATAACATACTGGGTACTGCAGATACCAGGACAGATAACTGCAAGGTCTGTAATTCTGAGATAACTGAGGGTCCGGGTGGATGGAGAAGGAGGACAGGAAAACAAATCACCACAACCCAGGGTGACAAGTTTTATAAGAGAAGAAGGGAAGGCTCCACATCTCCTAAGGGCATGGAAGGATAGTGATTAAATCTGTCCAGAGAGGGCATGGCGGCTTCATGTCGGAAGTGATACATTATCAGGATGTGTACCAAACAGCATGGTACTTCCTGAGATTTTAAAGATGGGCAAATTGTATGTGTTTGTTCTGAGGGGGGAAAAACCCAACTAGCTAAAACCAACATTTGGAACTGACTGGACACCCACAGGCACAAACCCAGATACTGCCTGTACAGGAAACCAAAAAAGCTCTTCGACACCCAAAACTCCAAACAAATCTGGGAGTTGCACGGATGCAAAGAAGTGGCTTTGACTTTATTTCGGGGAACCAGGGCTGGAAGATGATTATAACTTAGTAAAAACAAACAATTTTATTTTATATTCTACTTAGAATGGACTGTGAGAATAAAAAGTGGATCAGTCTGAAGGTGGAAAAAAGGAGAGTCCCACAATCCAAAGTTCCTATCCAAGGATGGCCCAGAGGGAGATGGAGCTCATGTCCAAGTACATACCCCTCTTGGCCGACGGGCAGGAATACCACAGTTTTCAGAAAAGGACCAAAAGTGGCTCTCACGCTAATGACATCAAACACGAGAATCACATCACTAAAGTCCCTGGTCCAAGTCCACACTTGAGAAGATGACCTGGCCTCCCACACGACTCACCCAAAGAGACAGAGATAGCATCAGTGGTGTAGTGATAAATGTTTAACGTCAGGCTGGGGGGTAGGTGCTGTGATTTGTAGTTTACTGATTTCTGTGATGTAGATATTCCCCCCAAAGTCAATTTCAAGGTTTTAAGGTGATGTCACTCACCATGGAGTGATATATACAACCAGCTCTTGCAATCTGGTGTGAGGTGGCTACATCACCCGAAAATGCAATCCGTTGAATTTTCACTATATACCAGTAAGTTGCTATCTTGGCCTATATAGATCAGATCTCAAGAGCTAGGTGACCTCATGTCCCTCCTTAAGTAGAGGTCCAACATCAGTATGAACAAAATTGGATTTTGGAGTACACCAAGTAGAAGGTCAACCCTGGACTAAGGTAAATTCTCCAAGATGAAAGGCGCAACACACATGATGGCACAGAAAGGCACAACATACCTAAAACAAAACAGAACGAACTGACAGACAAAAATTCCTGCAAATAATCTGTATATTAGACTACAGAGTGGTATGAAAGACTGGTGAACAGTGAGTTTGGGGAGCCAAGCTAGGAAAAGACTAAAAAGAGAAGCATGGGGAACTATACTCATGGGGACATCCTTTGCTGTGGTAGCACATACTTTAATTCATTTAGTCATACCTACTCACATATTATCCATTTATACAAAAAAACCCTCTGTGAGAGATCGAGGAGCTGATATTTGAACGTGGACTGATTCCCACAGCGTATCGCTCCACTATATCATGCTACTTCCATGGGAGAGCTGGGTAATGATGTAAGAACACCCCCTCCCCAATCCTCCCCACTGCCCCTTAAGTCCTTTCCATTTACCTGAACCCCCAAAAGGGACACTATGGAATTTTTCTTTCAGGCCCAGCTAGAAAATTCTACTATATCCCTTTAGGATCCATTTCAACAATTGCTAGAAACACTTCCTTCGTTTCCTAAACCCATCACATAAATACAGTCCTAATATTATTTTTACTACTCATAATTGTAACTGCCACCACCAAATTTTGTTTAAAGTGTCCTAAGTACTGAAGGGGCACCCTCTTAATCTTCTCTTTTGCAGGGTTAGGGACCATAATCTTTTACCTGCCATTCTGAAGTCTTGCTTTCCAACTCTATCATTCTTCATGTTTTCCCCAAGCCAGACACCCTTCTAAAAGGCATGGCCACTGGTGAATACCATGAGGTTACCCAGTAGCTATTGTATTCCATACATCCATATCTATCCAATTATTAGAACTATAGACAATAGAAAAAGAGTTCTCAAAAAAGGAGTATGAATGATTAAGATGGTTAAAAAACTTTTTAAAAATTTATTTACTCCTTACTAATAAATACAAACATGGTTTGAGGAAGAAAGAAACAAATATAAAACTTACTGCCATGTAAAAGACACCATTAAGGTAAATACAGGAACTAGAAATGTAACAAAAATCAAGTGTAAATTCCATTGTTGTTGTTGTTTTTTTAAAAATTTTATTTGTCAGGGAGAGAGAATGAGAGCAAGAGCATGCAAGCAGGGGGAAGCAGCAGGCAGAGGGAGCAGCAGGCAGGAGCCTGATGCAGGACTTGGTCCCAGCACCCTGGGACCATGACCTGAGCCAAAGGCAGATGCTTAACTGACTGAGCCACCCAGGTGTCCTGTAATAGTCTTTTGAAGCCTATGACTGATTCTGCCCCCTTCACTACTGCCTACCCTAAGCATCTACTGTATAAATGATATGCACAGGAGAAGGGGGACTATAATTGATACTGACTTAGGAAGACATGTGAGATACTCCATGATGACTTATGGACTTAACTACGAACAGTTTGCTGAAGGCTGAAAAGTCGAGCAGGAGTCAGTGAAACCAAGAACCATGCAATTTCGGTATCAATAAGCCCATAGGATACCAAGGCCTGAAGACATCTAGATTATACAATATTAAATAAGTGTGTCTGGAGTGGGGCTGGATTTTTGTCTTGATTAGATGGCCAATCTCTCCTTAAACACAGGGAAACCAAAATGCAGAAATGTTCAAAATTTTCTTCCTCTGCTCCCTTTCACCTTGTTGATCTCTATTGGTCACTTAAAAGTCAGCATAGCCATTAACTCTTACTTATCAGAAGCCTTACTTACCCTTCTCTCCTACTCCCAAGCTGTATAAAATGCCCCTACTAACCTCTACCATAATATCTACCCCCTGCAATTACCTAATTATCTATACATGTCTCCCATGGCCGGAAAGGAATGTGCCAGTTCTTCTCTTTGTATGTCCAGTACCTAGCCCAGTATTTGATGCCCAACAGCTCAGTGAACATTTTTTTTTTAAAGATTTCATTCATTTATTTGACAGAGAGAGAGAGAGAGATCACAAGTAGGCAGAGAGGCAGGCAGATAGAGAGAGGAGGAAGCAGGCTCCCTGCTGAGCAGAGAACGTGATGTGGGGCTCGATCCCAGGACCCTGAGATCATGACCTGAGCCGAAGGCAGAGGCCTTAACCTGCTGAGCCACCCAGGCGCCCCCCAGTGAACATTTTTTAGTGGAACTGGGTAGTATCATTTGCCCAAAGTCACAGAACTGCTATACAGCAAAGGAAGGTTAGGCCCTAGGTCATCTTACTCTTCATTTAGTAAGCTTTCCATTATATAATGTACTCAAAGAGTCACTCATGAATAAGCCAGACACAATTCCAGAAAATGTATTCTATAGACAGACATTTTTTTGATCTCTGAAGGACCAGTAAATTGGTTTAAATAAACCATTCGAAGGGCAGAGATTGGGAGAGTGGGTTAAAGAAAACGATCCATTTACATGCTTTCTACCACAACTCACTTCAAATATAAGGAATTAAGTAGGTTGGAAGTAAAAAAATGGAGAAAAAAATAAGATGCAAACAGTACTCAAAAGAAAGCCGCAGTGGTTATATTAATATCAATAAAAAGGAAATTTCCATGGATGGAGAACATCAAATAATGACAGAATGGCCAATCTACCAAGAAATAGCAATCCTAAATGTGTATGCACCAAAAAACAAAAAAGCAAACAAACCATCAGCTGCAAAAGATGTGAGGCAAAACCTGATTGAACTGAAAGGAAAAACAGACAAATCCACAGTGGTAGTTGGAGACTTCAATGTTCTTTTCTCAACAATTGATAGAACCAATAGACAAAATCAGCAAGGATAAGGAACTCAACAAACACAATCAACCAACAGGATTTAATTCATACTTGTAGAACAATGCAGCCAACAATAGCAGACTACATTCTTTTCCAGCACCCACAGAAAATACACAAAAACAGACTATAGCTTGGGCCCCCAAACCAACTTAAATTTAATAGGACTGATATCATATGGAGAGCATCCTCTGACCACAATGGAATCAAAGCAGAAATCAATAGAAGACAATAGGAAAATTTCCACACATTTGGAAACTAAGTTATGTATTTCTAAAAAAGCCATGGGTCAAAGAGGAGGCCTCAAAGAAAATTTTTAAAATACACTGAACTGAATGAAAATGAAGATACTACAGCATACCTGAATTTGTGAGGAAGAGCTAAAGCAGTACTGAGAGGGAAATTTATAGCACTGAATGCTTATGTTAGAAGAGTATCAAATCAATAATCTAAGCTCTTACCACCTCAAGAAACTAGAAAAAGGAGGATAATAATCCTTGGTATAGGATACAAAAATAGATGACAGTTTGGGAAGAATGAAAGTCAACTTGTATGAAGTGGTGACATTGGATAGGTAGGTCAACCACTTAGGCCTGAAGTGGGCAGAGTATCTGGGCATAAAGATAACCAAACTAATGGCCCAGTTTAGGTAAAGGTAGAAATTAAGCTCTGGACTTCCTACAGCAACTGACCAGCTTAAAAAAATCTCAACAAGACAGAGGAATAGAAAACGTTCGCACCATAGGACACATATTATCAATACATAAACATAATCCCACAGAGGGCCCCATTTGAACAGGTGATTAACACACCAGTGGGATTATCACCTGTTAGGGCATGCCTAGGAATCTAGGTTCTTTTTTTTTTTTTTTTTTTTAAGATTTTATTTATTTATTTGACACAGAGAGAGGGATCACAAGTAGGCAGAGAGGCAGGCAGAGAGAGGGGGGAAGCAGGCTCCCTGCTGAGCAGAGAGCCCGATGTGGGGCTCGATCCCAGGACTCTGGAATCATGACCCGAGCTGAAGGCAGAGGCTCCAACCCACTGAGCCACCCAGGTGCCCCAGGAATCTAGGTTCTTGAGGGAACATGGCATCTCCTGGTGAAGAGGGTGGTCCTAAGAGAAGTCAATAGCTCACCAATATGACCTAGTGGTCCCCCAAGGTCTGAGGGAATAAGGATTCAGAAAACGGGTATGAAGCATGTTACTCAGGTTTATCTAAAAGCTCAACCTACAAGGACTTGATTCAGAATTCCAGTCAAAGAGGGGCCTAAACACAGAAACCTAAACAAGCTGACATGCAGCTCCTACAGCCCCAGGAGCTCCAGCTCTATCAGGAGGATGAAAGAGTCAAGAGCCTCAGCACAGACATCAGTGCCCTTGATTCATCCACTGGATACTGGGTAAGTGGGTCACCCACATGGGCAGAGTCAGGCATGTCAGTGGTATTAGCAACACCTAGGGTTATGCAAACACAGAACAGCCTCGATGGGCTGAAAGCACTAGCAGCCCAGCAAGGGCTCTGCCCCAGAGGTCATCAAAAGTGCTAGAAGGAAAGAGAAGGTCTACGGCCATACCACCCTGAACGCGCCCGATCTCGTCTGATCTCAGAAGCTAAGCGGGGTCGGGCCTGGTTAGTACTTGGATGAGAGGAAAGAGAAGAGGAGGTAGATGACGTTTGGAGCTCTAGAATACCTAGTCAGGAAAACACAGCAGATACCTCCAGGATAAACTGGCTGTATCTGAAGAGTGTCCTAGAAGCTGAAAAACTATAACAGAGCTAGCAAAAGTCTATGGAGTGACTGTTACCCAGACTCTAGTTTCACCTCCAGGATGATCTAGCCCACAGTATTTAGGACAGCTGTATTTCATGGTAGTAATAGATGCAAGAGTGAATACAGTTATAGAACACACACACACACACACACACACACACACACATATATGGAAAATACACAGTACAAAGAGATAGTTACTTTCCTGTCACCTAAAACATAAATTTCCAAATCAAGAGAACAATATTTTTACCCTAAAAATTAATGTGTAGGGGCGCCTAGGTGGCTCATTCGGTTAAGTGTCTGCCTTCGGCTCAGGTTATGATGCCAGGGTCCTGGGATAGAGTCCCACGTTGGGCTCCCTGCGCAGCGGGAGCCTGCTTCTCTCTATCCCCCTGAATGTACATGCTCTCTTGCGCGCACTCTCTCTCTTGCATGTGCACGCTCACTTGTTCTTTCCCTGTCAAATAAATAAAATCTTTAAAAAATAATGTGTATTATACATTTAAGATTGGTTGTTTCTAGGAACTCTATGATAGGCGACTCACTTAAGCTTAAATTTCAATGGGTAACAGAAGTTAACTTGGGCCTAAAAAATCCTTAAGTGTATGCATAGTACAGACGTGGCTCATTTGGTCCTTGAGATGGAGGGAAGCAGTTGGGAGAAACAGCCTATGGACATCTCAATAGATTTCTGATGCCAGCTGGCAAGGCACGTCTGGAGGCAGGAGGAAAGGCCAAGTATAGGGGTAGGGGTGAGGGGCAATGTCAGGGTTCCTGGTTAGAGTTGGGATTTTCTCTTCATTTAAAAGTGATCAGCCATTTCTGCTCACTAGTCTCAGAGAACAGCCTTACAAAAGAAGTCTACAGAAAGTCAACTAGGTAATTAGACTTGTAAAAAGCCCAACTCAGAAGCAGGAAAACAGAATTTAAATAGCAGCCTTTATTTCTTCTAGCCAAGAAAACCTCCCTAAGCACACCCCCCCCACCACCGATTGCCTGTCAAGTGACTGCAAATAAAAATCTTCAAATAACTAGATAGAAATGGTTCTGGCATGTCTTCCAATCAATTTCTCCTGATTTAAAGGGCTAATTTGATTTATTGATTGCCCTTTATTTTTTCCCTCAGCTTTACTGAGGTACAATTGACAAATAATATTGTGATACAAAGTATACAACATGATGATTTTATATACATACACGTGGCAAAAGATTCCCACCAAATTAACACATCCATTACCTCACATACTTTTTTTTCTTTTTGTGGTAAAAACACTTAAGTTCTACTCTCTTAGCAGCTTTAAGTATATAATGCAGTATTGTTTTGTTTTTTAAGATTTTATTTATTTATTTGATGGAGAAAGAGACAGCAAGAGAGGGAACACAAGCAGAGGGAGTGGGAGAGGGAGAAGCAGGCTTCCTGCTGAGTAGGGAGCTAGATGTGGGGCTCGGTCCCTGGACCCCGGGATCACAATCCGAGCTGAAGGCAGACAGATAACAACTGAGTCACCCAGGAGCCCCTGTAATGCAGTATTGTTAATTACAGTCATCATACTGTATATTAGGTCCCCAGAGCTTATTCATCTTATAACTAACAGTTTATATCTTTTTACCACCTCTGTCCATTTCCCCGACTCCTCAGTCCCTGGCAACCACTATACTACTCTGTTTTTATGAGTTCAACTTAAAAAAAAATAAATCACATATATTATAAGTTACATACCATGCAGTATTTGTCTTTTTCTTTTTTTTTTTTAAGATTTTATTTATTTATTTGACAGAGAGAGAGAGATCACAAGTAGGCAGAGAGGCAGGCAGGAGGGGGGTGTGGGGGGGAAGCAGGCCCCCCACTGAGCAGAGATTTCCCAACACAGGTCTCTATTGCAGGACCCCAAGATCATGACCCCAAGATCATGACCCGAGGAGCTGAAGGCAGAAGCTTTAACCCACTGAGCCACCCAGGTGCCCCAGTATTTGTCTTTTTCTGTCTGGTTTATTTCACTTAGCATAATACCTTCCATGTTCATCTATGTTGTCACAAATGGCAGGATTTCCTGAAGAGCTAGCTTTAAAAATACAGTAACAATGTGAAATACTGTTCTAGAACTGAAAATATTTAATATATTCTAATAGACTACTACTGTAATCAGTTAATAACCTATACCTAAGACACTTATTCAAAGAGCAAAGTTTGATTTCTAGCTAACCTTTTCACACAACTCAGATCATGGAAATTCTAACCCAACTCACTAGACATTATTCTAAACCAGAAGTTAAACTTTTTCTGTAAAGGACCAGAGAGTAAACATTTTTTTTTTTTGCTTTGCAGGCCATTCAGCCTCTGTCTTAACTATTCAACCCTGTCACTGCAGCACGAAAGAAACCATAAATAATATGTAAACAAATGGACAGGCTGTGTTCTGAGTCAAGTTCACTTATGGATGCTGAAATTTGAACTTCATATAATTTTCACATATCATGAAATATTCTTCTTTTGATTTTTCCCAACCATTTAAAAACAAAATAAAGAAAATCCATTTTTAGCTTGTGGGCTGTATGAAAATAGGTAGCAGGCCAGATCTGGCTGGAAGGCTATAGTGTACCAATCCCTGCTCAAACCAAGACTTGATGCCTCCCAGAAGGGATTTAAAAAAAAAAAAAAAGACATGAGGTGCCTGGGTGGCTCAGTTGGTTAAGTGTCTGCCTTCGGCTCAGATCATGATCCCAGGGTCCTGGGATCGAGCCCACTGGGCTCCCTACTCACTGGGGACCCTGCTTCTCTCTCTCCCCCCTGCTCTCTTGCTCTAATCAACAAAATCTTTAAAAAATAAATAAAAATAAATTTTAAAAAGTAGACATCTCAAATCCAACATTTCACCATAAATTTTGTTGTTAAAGTTTTAGCTTGAGGAGCAGGGGCAAACTCTCTAAGTGTATAGCAACATATTATAGTGGAAGAACACTAGAAAACTAACTTACAGACCTGCAATTTACTAGGTATGTAAAGCTTAAATATATTCATTCTTTCTGGAGCTCAATTCCCCCCATCCTAGTCCATTTGCAACAATCTTCCACATTGCAGTTACAACTATAATTTACTAAACTCATGTTAATTTCTGTCTGTGGATATATAGCAAATATTTCTATTTCTATTGTGTGTAGAAATTTCTATTGCTATGAAGCAAAGATACTTTCAAAACAAGTCTTTTATCACAATTATTCCAGTCTATTCTGGAATCTAGAGCCTACTTATGATACCCTGAATAGTGTGAGCCATGAAAAAACCCTAACAGGATAAACCTGAAAAAATCCATGTCCAGATATACCCAAATCAAACCACTAAACAAAAATACAAAGAAAAAATCTTGAAGGCAGCCGGACAAAAACTTTACATTATAGGAGTACCTATTACCTTTTATAGGGGTACATTATTTGACATAACAGTGGATTTTTTAAAATCAGAAACCATGAAGGTCAGAAGAAAATGGCACAACATGTTTGAAGTGTGGGGAAAAAAGTACTGTCAACACATAATTCTATATCCAGCAAAGATATCCTCCAGAAATGAGAATTTATAGCCAGCAAACTGCTCTAAACGAATTGTTATAGGAAGTTCTTTAGATAGTTGGAAAATTATAGCAGACAGAAATTTAGAACATTAGGGACAAAGGAACAGTAACATAAATGGAAAATATCTGGGTAAATATAATACACTATTCTTCTCTTCAGTTCTTTAAAATATATTTGGCAACTGACAGCAAAAATGATAATGTGTAAAGGGATTTTCAATAGGGGTAGTTGTAACATAAGAACATTCTAACATAAAGGGTGGAAAGTAAAGGGTAAGGTTTCTGCATTCCTCTTGAAGTGATAAAGTATTAATATTAAGTAGACTGTACAAAGCTAAATATGTGTATTATAATTCCTAGTGTAACCACAAAAATATGCAGAGATAAACTCAAATATCAGAGTAGATAAGTTAAAATGGAGCACTAAAAATGCTGAAATAACCCAAAAGAAGGCAGGGAAGTGGAAAAAAGGGAAATAATAAAGAGGTTAACACAAAGAAGTAATTAAATGGTAGGCCTAAACCAAGCATATCAATAGTTACATTAAGTGTAATGGCCTAAACATACAATTAAAAGATAAAGAATGTCAGAACAGATTTTTAAAATATGACTGAACTACACATTGTCTATAAGAAAATCACTTCAAATATAATTAATGATACAGGTAGGTGAAAAGCAAAAGGATGAAAAAAGATATATAATGCAGACAATGATCAAAAGAAAGAATTCAGAGCAAAGAAAATGACTAGGATAATGTAGGATATAGAGAGACGTGACATAATGCTAAAAGATTATTAGCTCACTCAAAAGACTTAACAATCCTAAATGTGTATACATCTAACAACAGTGCTTCAAAATATGTGAGGCAAAAACTGTCAGACCTAAAATTAGAAGTAGAAAAATCCAGTTACAGTTGGAGGCTTCAATATTCCTTTCTAATACATAGAACCAGTAGACAGAAAATCAGCAAGAATGTGTAAGAACTGAACATCATTATCAACCAAATGGCATTAGCTGACATAATAAAGAACACTCTCCCTGACAAGAGCAGAATATCTATTATTTCAACAAGACAGACCATATACTAGGTCATAATACAAACCTCAAATATAAAAGAATTGAAATTATAAAGAATATGCTGCTCCATGACCATAAAGAAATGAAAATAGAAATCAACAACAAAGAGATAGGAGGAAAAGTTCCAAACACTTGGATATTAGATAGCATTCATCTAAATAATCCATGAATCAAAGAGAAACTTTCAAGAGAAATCAGAAAATATTCTGAATTAAATAAAAATACAACATAACCCAATTTGTGGGCTACAGATGAAGCAATGCTTAGAGGGAAATTAATAGCATTAAATGCTCTTTAGGAAAAAAAAAGGTCTCGAACAATCTACAGTTCTACCTTAGGGAACTAGAAAAAGAAGAGCAAAATAAATCCAGAGCAAGCAGAACAAGGAAATAATCTAGATAAAGCAGAAATCAATGAACCTGAAAACAACAGAGAAACAGAAAAACAACAGACAAAAATCAATGAAAACAAAAGCTGGTTCTTTGAAAAGATTAATAAAATTGATAAACCTCTAGCAAGACTGACAAAGAAGAGAGAACACTCAAAATAGCCATATGAAGAATGAAAGAAGAGATTATCACCATAGACCCTGCAAACACTGAAAGGATAATAGGGGGATATGATGAATAACTCTATGTACCTAAATTAGACAATGTAAATGGGACAGACTGTTCAAAAACCACAAACTACCAAAACTGATTGAAGATGAAATAGACAACCCAAATAATGCCGTATCTATTAAGGAAATTAAATTCACAGCTAAGGAGCACCTGGGTGGCTCAGTCGGTCAAGCATCTGCTGTCAGCTCAGGTCAGGATCTCAGGGTCCTGAGACTGAGCCCCATGTCGGGCTCCCTGCTCAGTGGGGAGTCTGCTTCTCCCTCTGCCTCTGTCTCTCTCCCGTGCTCATGTTCTGTCTCTCTCAAATAAACAAAAATAATTTAAAAATAATAATAAAAAATAAAAGCATCAGGAATATTTTTTTAAAAAAATTCATAGCTACAAATCTTTTTAAAAAAATACCCAGGCCCAGATGGTTTCACTGGCAAATTTCAACATACATTTAAAATAAAAACGAGACCAATTCTGCAATATCTCTTCCAGGAAACAGGAGAGGAGGCAATTCTTCCCAACTCATTTTATCAAGCCCTGATACCAAATCCAGACAAATGCAGTACAAAAAAGAAAACTCTAGACCAATATCCCTCATGA
The DNA here is from genome assembly GCA_028646535.1 of Procyon lotor. Classification (NCBI taxonomy): domain Eukaryota; kingdom Metazoa; phylum Chordata; class Mammalia; order Carnivora; family Procyonidae; genus Procyon; species Procyon lotor. The sequence goes on from CM053612.1 coordinate 68,149,178, forward strand.
AAATAGAAGCAAACACCCCCAACAAAATATTAGAAAATCTAATAGCAATATAGAAAACACTACAAACAAGTGAGGTTTACCCCAGGAATGCAAGGCAGGTTCAATGTCCAAAAACCAATCAATGTAATCAACCATATGAAGTCTAAAATTCACCTTGCACTCATGATAGAAACTCTCAGCAAACTAGGAATACTGGGGAACTTCTTCAACCAGATAAATGAATTTCAAGATGAAAGACTTGAAGATGGGGGTGCCTGGGTAGCTCAGTCTGTTAAGTGTCTGCCTTCAGCTCGGGTCATGATTCCAGGGTCTTGATACTGAGCCTTGAATGGGGTTCCCTGCTCAGTGGGGAGCCTGCTTCTCCCTCTCCCTCTGCCTGCAGCTTCCCCTTGCTTGTCCTCTCTGTCAAATAAATACATAAAATCTTAAAAAAAAAAAAGACTTAAAGATGAAACAGGAAAAAGATGTCCTTTTTCACTACTTTTTAAAAAAAATTTTTTTGAGTATAGTTGACAAGACAACAGTGTTATCTTACCACTCCTATTAAACATCATACTGGAAGTCCTGGTCTGTGCAGTAAGGGATGGGTGGATGTATGGCTAGATAGACAGATGGATAAGAAGATAAATAAGTGGCATACAGGAGCACCTGGCCGGTTTACTGAGTGGAGCATGTGGTTCCTGATCTTGGGGTTTTGAGTTGAGCTCCACTTTGGGTATAGAGATTACTTAAAAACAAAACCTTAAAAAAAAAAAAATGGTAGGGCAGTTGAGTGGCTCAGTTGGTTAAGTGTCTGCCTTCTGCTCAGGCCATGATCCCAGGGTCCTGGGATTGAGATCTGCCTCAGGCTCCCTGCTCAGCAGGGAGCCTACTTCTCTCTCTCCCTCTGCCACTCCTCTTACTTATGCTCTCTCACTCACTCTCTGTCAAACAAACAAATAAATAAATAAATAAAATCTTAAAAAAAAATAAATCAATGGCACTATCCCTACTCCTAAACATGACTGTTTACTTAGAATATATCAAGGAATCTAATTTTTTAAGTCCTATAACAACCAATTAGCTTAACGAGAGGGCAGGATATAAGGTCAATACAAAAATAAATCATAATTTTATGTGGTGGCAATAAACAATTAGAAGATGATTATTTATTTTTTTTAAGATTTTATGTATTCATTTGACACAGAGAGAGAGATCACAAGTAGGCAGAGAGGCAGGCAGAGAGAGAGGGGGAAGCAGGCTCCCTGCCCAGCAGAGAGCCTGATGCTGGGCTCGATCCCAGGACCCTGAGATCATGACCTGAGCTGAAGGCAGAGGTTTTAACCCACTGAGCCACCCAGGTGCCCCGAAAATGATTATTTTTATCTGTGTGGTTCAGTTGTTAAGTGACTGCCTTCGGCTCAGGTCATGATCTCAGGGTCCTGGGATCGAGCCCACATCGGGCTCCCTGCTCAGCAGGAATCCTTCTTCTCCCTCTCCCACTCCCCCTGCTTGTGTTTCCTTTCTCGCTGTGTCTCTCTCCCTCTCTGTCAAATAAATAAAATCTTAAAGAAAAAGAAAACTTATTTAAAAACTGTATCATTTACAATAGCTCCAAAGAAATAAAATATTTAGGTATAAGTCTGACAAAACATGGACAGGATCTTTATGCTGAAAACTACAAAACATTGACAAAAGAAATAAAAGAAAATCTAAATAATTGGTGAAATATACTATACTCATGTGGTGGTATGTTCAGCATATTAAAGATGTCAGTTATCTCCACATTCATCAGATTCATCATTAGATTTAATCTAATTCTAGTAACAATCCTAGCAGCATTGTTTTTGTAAATATAGACAAGCTGATTCTAAAATTTATAAAGAACAGCAAAAGATCCAGAACAGCTAAAACAAATTTTAAAAGAATAGTTACAGAAATCACACTAACTGATTTTAAGGCTTACAGTAAAGCTACAGTAATCAAGATAGTGGTATTGGTGAAGTGATAAAAATTGACCAATGGAACAAAAGCGTTCCGATATCAACCCACATAAATATAGGCAACTGATGTTTGACAGAAGTACGAAAACAATCTAGAGGAGGAAGGAGAGTCTTTTGAACAAATGGTCTGAAACAGTAAGATATCCACATGTAAAAAAAGACCTCTACCTAAACTTCACATCATATACAAAGATTAACTGGAAATGGGCATAAACCTAAATGTAAAACATATAATGATAAAACTTTTAGAAGAAAACGAGAAAATCTTCATGACTTAGAGTTAATGAGTCACTTAAAAAAATGATAAATCAGACTTCATAAAAATTAAAATTTTGCTTAGTGATGGACACTGTTAAGAAAATGAAAAGCCAAGCCACAGACGTAGAGAATATATCTGTTGATAAATTATGTAACCAGCAAGGGATTTTTATTCAGAATATTAAAAAAAAACACCTCTCAAAACTCAACAGTAAGAGGAGTGCCTGGCTGGCTCAGCTGGTAGAGTGTGTGACTCTTGATCTCAGGGCTGTAAGTTTGAGGCCCATGTCGGGTGGTAGAGATTACTTAAAAATAAAGTCTTAAAAATAAGTAAACTTAAATTTTTTTTAAAAGAAAGCCTCAACAGCAAAAAAACAAACTATCAAAGTTAAAAATGACCAAATTTTTGAACAAAAGCTCCTCTCAACAAATACTTGAGCAAACTACTTCTTTCTGATGGGTTCAATAAAAGTCAGCCTGACTTTTTAAAATTTTAAGGGTGGGAGCAATGCTCCTTCCAGCTCTCTACATTCTAGGGCAGAAGCAGGCCCAACTAATTATTTTTTCAAAAACACCTTATGGTGAAAGATTAAAGAACTTTATTTTAGTAACCACCAGGAAAAGATAGGTTGAAAAATTTTCCCCTACTTATGTCCCATATCCTTAATCCACTCCACCCCTCCTCCCCAGTATTTTGGAATTTTGGCTCAGAATTTCTCTGCAGAGGATTCCCTACACTGCATGAGGAGTTGGCACTTTGGTCTTTGTATGAATGGGCACCATATCTGGGTCATTTCTGAATCTGAGTTTTTATTGCAAGATATTTGTTTTATGCCTCTTCTGATAGAGTCATCAAGCTGATTCACAATATTTATAAAGACCAGTTGTTAGTGAACCCTGTTTTAATCCGCCCTCCCTGTTTCATAGGCTGTTTCAGATTTGTATGTATTTAATACTCAGTGGTCTTGTAGATCACTAAGCTTTTATTAATGCGAAAAAGACGCCTCCTTTTGCTTGATTCTGTGGGTGCTGACAGGGGAGACTGCAACCCTCCATTTGGGCTCACTCTGTTCTCCATTATCATCCTAGACAACTGCAAATCAATGATTGATACTGAGGACCAGTGGAGCCTGCTTGAGGCAGAGGGTGGGTGGGGGTGGTCAGGGCTGAGCAGTGCCTAGTGCCTGGAACACACTGGGCATTTGCTGAACTGTTGATTTGATTATGCTGTTCAGTAGTGTGAAAAGGAAAGTGTTAAAATAAAACCTGTTAGGGAAAAGGAGGCTCTATCACAATGAGCTGCAGTATATTTTGCCACAGCTATTAGATTTTTGAGGCAGCTGGTAGTTTATCAATTTTTATTGCTCCAATATAGTTATTTTATGGCCATTACTAGCAAAAGTGGATTATAAGGAATAGTGTTTGACAGGAAAGAAGGGCCCAGCGTGAGTCTGTTTGCTCTGGATCTCCTAAAACAAAGGTTCTTAATGTCATCCTCTTGGCTTAGAAATAGAAAAAATAACATGATAGGAAGGAACATCAGTTTCTCATTTTGTGAGAGTAGTTCCAGAAAGTCTTTCTGCAGCCTTCTGCAGAGGTAGCCAGTGTTTTTCCTGTATGATCATGGTACCAGCATGATCACAAACGTATTGTAGGGTGCCGGTACAGTACTAAAACTAGCAATCAGTAGTGGATTTCAGGGACTTTGTACAGGATAGGGCATGATCCACAGGCAATGCTGTAGGATGTTTTAGGTGTCAAAAATATAATTTTCAAAATTAAAAGCATGACTCATACAAATACAGAGTGAATACATGTCAAAGACTACTTTATTAGTGAGGGAACCAGGCTGATTCAAAGAATATTGGAGAGATTTGGTATACATCGGTACTAAAATTAAAAATGCTACAATAAGATATCTAAAGTAGACAGAAAAATGGTTACTGTCCTATAGGACAGTTAATCTGTACTCTCTGGGATAATTTCTTCTACCAAACAGAATTTTTACATCTCTACCTGACAAAAATCTTTAAGTTAACATGTCACTTCCAATGATGCAATTCCCCCAGAGAACTAAATAATCTTTGGGTGGACCTGTTAGTCAATGTTCCAGTAGAACAATGAAAGAACATTTGGCCATCTTTTTTGTATTACTTTTAATTTTTAAATAATTTTTTATTAACAGAGGGCTAAAAGTTTATTTTATACCTGAGTAAGTCTTCGTAAGTAAAATTAAGGCTCTAGGGGGCCAGCTTTAGAATAGTGTGTTGGTGCTTATATATTTTACTTTACACAAGCATTCCAAAATAGTCATTTATTTACCTTTCAAACCAGCCATAGGATCTTAGAAGTCATCTGAGATCCAGCCATCTCCTAGGGCATGTATGCTTTCTTTAGCAGTCTTTTTTTTTTTTAAAGATTTTATTTATCTATTTGACAGAGAGACAGATCGCAAGTAGGCAGAGAGGCAGGCAGAGAGAGAGAGGAAGCAGGCTCCCCCCTAAGGAGAGAGCCCGATGCGGGGCTCGATCCCAGGACCCCGAGATCATGACCTGAGCTGAAGGCAGAGGCCTCAACCCACTGAGCCACCCAGGTGCCCCTCTTTAGCAGTCTTGACAGTTGATCCTGAAGCATTTGTGTGCAAGGAGGAAGGAAACTAACGTGAGTACTTATTATGTGCAAATTTATTTTCAAAGGGCCAAATTCCTTTTCTCACGGCAACAAGTAACCTATATATTTGCCACATTTATCAAATAAATGGATTTCTTCAGCATAATTGCCTTGAATTATACCTTAATTCTAAAAATTTATACACGGTATAATCTATCCTTCTTAACGTACCATTCAAGTTTTGAAAAATGCATACAGTTGTAATTACCACCACAAACAAGATACAGAACAGTTCCCTACAATGAGATACCACCTCACACCAGTCAGAATGGCTACCATCAAAAAGGCAAGAAATAACAAGTGTTGACAAGGATGTGGGAGACGGGGCGCCGGGGTGGCTCAGTGGGTTAAAGCCTCTGCCTTCGGCTCGGGTCATGATCTCAGGGTCCTGGGATGGAGCCCCGCACTGGGCTCTCTGCTCAGCAGGAAGCCTGCTTCCCCCTCTGCCTGCCTGTGATCTCTCTCTCTCTCTCTCTCTCTCTGTCAAATAAATAAACAAAATCTTTAACCAAAAAAAAAAAAAAAAAAGGATGTGGGGGAAAAGGAACCCTGTGCACTACTGGTTGGAATGTAAATTGGTGCAGCCACTATGGAAAACATTATGGAGTTTCCTCAAAAAACTAAAAATAGAAATACTGCATGATCCAGTAATTTCACTACTGGGTATTTACCCAAAGAAAACAAAAACACTACTTTGAAAAGACAAATGCACCCCTATGTCTATAGGAGCATTATTTACTATGGCCAAGAAATGGAAGCAGCTTAAGTGTTCATCCATAGATGAATGGACAAAGATGTGATACACACATACACACACACACAGGAATATTACACAGCCATAAAAAGGATGAAATCTTGCTATGTGCAACAACATGGATGACCTAGAGGGTATAATGCTACATGAAATAAGTCAGAGAAAGACAAATACCATGATTTCACTCTTATGTAGAGCTTAAGAAACAAAACAAACGAGCAAACAGGAAAAAAAAAAAAGACAAAAAAAATCAATACAGAGAACCACCCAGTGGTTGACAAAGGGGAGGTAGATGGGGGTATGAGTGAAATAGATAAAGGGGATTAAAAGGTAAAAATTTCCAGTTATAAAATAAGTAAGTCACAGAAATGATAAGTACAACTTAGGGAATGTAGTCAATAAAACTGTAATAGTGTATGGTGACAGATGGCGACTACACTTATCGTGGTTAGCAATGAATACATAGAATTGTTGAATCACTATGTTGTACACCTGAAACTAACACTGTGTGTCAATTATATTTCAGTAATTTTTTCAAAAACTTGGCAACCTTACAAAAAAGATATAGAACAGTTCAAGCATAATTGCTTTTCAAATGTCAATTAATCAACAAGTATTTATTGACTATCTCTACGTCCAGTGGTCATTGGTTAGTCTTTGGAGACAGCAGGAAGTATGAAAAGGCAGAAGTAAAGATTATATCTGCCTCCAAAGAACTGCTCCAGTTTCATCAATGAAGCAGTTTTACACATATGAACCAAGCACAAATAAGCAATCTACTAAGTAATGATCTGCATGAAATGTGGGTTCTGGTATTGATATTGTCAACATATGACCCGAATAGGCCATTTTTATGGTTATTTCGTATCTGGGCATTCCTTTCCTCATTCGTAACTAAAAGGGGTTGTCTGAGACAATCTCTGGGGTCCCCCCCCAATTATAAGTACATGTGAATCACATAATGAGGATTCAAAGTCACGGTGGAAGGCTGGGAAGTTGAGAATAGCTTTACGGCATTCAAGCAGTCCGTGGGTTGATCCTATACAGATAGTGAACAAGGGCAAGTAGTAAGGGATGCAGCATGGGGTTGAGAGGTACTACGGAGCTGCGAAGGGAGCAAATGAATGGATGTAAGTCCAACAGAGCACAGAAAAACTGCAAGGTGTTGCTTTAGAAGACAGTGTTGAATCCAAGCTTTGAACCATTTGAGAGCTAGAGAGAGACATGAAGATTTAAAAGCTTATTTGTCAAAAAAAAAAAAAAGCTTATTTGTCTATTAAGTAAGGAGAGGAGTGACACCATGATGACAGCGATCCACAATAATCTCTTAAAGGAAACCTGCCATGAGCACGTCCTCTAGGCCCTGGAAATACAACAGTACAAACCATGCCCTTTCAGTGATTTATTACTGCATAGCAAATCACCTCAAAACTTAGTGGCTTAAAATAACCATTTTATGTGCTCACAATTCTGTGGCTCAGCAATTTTGGGTAAAATCGGCTAGGTGGTTTCTTCTGTTAGTCTTTCTTAGGGTTCTTCATATGGTTAGTCATCTGGCATTGTGATTGGGGCTCAATGTTCTAATACGGCCTCACTCACATGTCTGATGGTTGAATGTTGACTGACCTCTCTTGCCACATCATCTCTTCCTCCAGCACGCTAGTTGGTCTTCTTTACAAGGTTGTTTCAGGGTTCCTAGGGAGCAAGGTGAAAGCTACAAGACTTCCTAAAACCTAGGTTCAGAAGGCACACAGAGCTACTCACGCTGCATTTTATTGGCCAAAGCAAGTTATAAGAACAGCCCAGATTCAGGGAGTAGAGAAACAGACTCTACCTTGATGGGAGGTACTGCAAAGTCACATACATACAGAAGTGAAAGGACTTTGTGGCTAGTAACCATTCTATCACACCATCCCATTTGGGAAAATGAGTGCTGAGCACATTACGTCCTGCAGGCCTTCAAAGATGAAAGGAACCATTGAGGTAAAAAAGATAAGCTTTTGAGTGGGTCCTGAGGAATGTACAGGATAGAAAAAACCCAGAGGAATGTGGAGAAGTTCAGGTAAAGGTAGTACACACAGAAGTGGCAGAATGACTCATAGTATGTTTAGATTCTAATGAATGCACACTTAGGTGGAACGAGTAGAGAAGAGGACTTGAAAAGTAAGAGGTAAGATGGTGGGAAAGGTTATGATTGGATGTGGGAGACTTTAACTGCTAGGCTCTCAGGAATACAGACACTACACCCACCAGGCAGTGAGCAGCAAAGGAGTCAGTGGTGGCCTCATGGTGGGAATGGAAATGGTAGTATAGGGAAGAGGCATTTAGAGCCTGCACCTTTGTGGCTAGCAGTCTGGAAGGAAGTTGAATTGGGCCTGAAGTATAGTAGCATAGAGATTATGGCAAGAAAACAGCCTAGAGATGGTTTCCCTAAAGGGAAGTGCCTACATGGACATGGATTCTCTTAAAGGAGTTAAATGGCATAACTGGAGATTTTACAGCCAGGTTTATTTAGAAGTATAAAAAATGGTTTTTTTTGTTTTTTTTTTTTT
>CM053612.1:68157893-68203910 GCA_028646535.1 Procyon lotor
CTTAAGGACTGCGCCACCCAGGCGCCCCTAAGCACTGACTCTTAATCTCAGTCCAGCTCTTCATCTCAGGGTTTCGAGTTCAAGGCCTATATTGGGCTCCACGTGGGTGTGGAGCCTACTTAAAAGAAAAAAACATGATTTAATAAGGAAATATGGAGTAGAGATTGGCAACCAATTTTTTGGATGCCATGGTTTTGAGGCATGGAAGAGTGTCTTGTTGGGCTAGAATTTGCAAGAAATGGCTTAGGTAGGATTGGCAGGGCAAAGGGGGAAGGATGTTCCAATAGTGAGGAAAGGCTCCAGGTAAACCTGAGTGTTGGACTGTTGGTGGTACGTGGGGAGGGGAGGCAGTGAGGACAGTTTAGAGATGACATCCTAGACTGTGTGCTCTAGATTTCTTGTTCGACCCACTTCCCCTGAAATCCCAGGTGAAGTACACAGCCGATAGACCATAGCATGTGAATACATTACAAAACAACCGAACAGCCAAGAGAAGAAAGAAAGGACATTTAGGTTCCTCTTTGCACATACTGGTTTTCCTTCACTGTCGGGATAGGAAAAGTTCTCCAGGGAAAAACACATCCCCTTTGCCCTGGGTGCTTTCTCAGGCTGAGCCAGACCATAGTACATAACATTATGCAAGAAAGGGGCCTCTGTTGCATTTTCTAATGACAGTATTCTAGGGGGAGATTTGAGAGGCATGCTGAGTTTTGCAATCTCCTTTATGTGCTCCTCAAAACTGGGGAGGTTTCCTGTAAAAAGATGTGTTTCAAGACAGGATCTGAGATATCATAAATGGTTCACATCATGGGGGCTCTAAGAAATCATGCCTCATCGATGTCCTCAACAGTTACCTTAAAAAAAGCATAAAAATAATTTAGTGATTACCCAAATTACTTATTTTGTGGGGAAACAGTCAGATTTATACACTTGAATGCCTATCCTGGAGATTAGTATATAGCAAGCACTAAATGAATGTTAGTTGATTCTGAGGTAGTTTTTGCAGCTTTATTAGGTATAGCAATACACTAAATTTTTAGTGGACATGACTCTTTAATGTTGAGAGGGCAAGTAAAACCATCAAAACTGGGCATCTGGTCCAACCTTTGGCGGTTACACAGGACTCTCACACATCTATGTTCCTAAACTTTTTCACCACTGAGGATAACTTTTAAAATTTCCCCTAGAGACAGCATGCTTTGAAGGCTTGCCTACTAAACACATCACACTTATGGATTACTTAATTTCCCTATTTTAATTAAAGACGGATGTTTCTGACAAGGTTCAGTTAAGCATGAAATAATAATAATATTTGGTATGCTACACATTGATCAGCATTTTATCCTTAATATGCCATTAATTCCACACAACAATCCCAGTGGTTATTATTATAAACTTCATTTTAGGGGAACCTGGGTAGCTCAGTTGGTTGGGTATCTGTCCTCAGCTTAGGTCATGATCATAAGGTTCTGGGATGGAGTCCCACATTGGGCTTCCTGCTCAGCAAGGTGTCTGCTTCTTCCTCTGCCCCTCCCTTCACTCATGTTTGCACTCCTGCTCTCTCTCTGAAATAATTAAATTTTTTTTTTAAAAAACCATTCATTTTACAAAATAGGAAACTGGGGCACAAAGAGGTTAAATTCACTTAACGTTGCATAACTAAGAAGTAAAAGCAGGATTCAAACAACTTGAGTCTCTACTACTCTATCCATTCTAGCATTCAAACTCCATCTAACAAGGTTTTACCATGAATGTTAGTATAATTCTAAACTATCTCACTCTCAAGTTATTTGCTCTAGAAAACTGCAATTGTATGTGCACATAAACACTTGCACGTGAATTCTTATAGCAAGTCTACTTATAATTACCAAGAACTGGTAGCAACCCAAATGTACTACATTTCTACAATGGAATATTACTCAACAAAAAAAGGGAACAAGCTATTGATATACACAACTTGGATGAATCTCAAAAGCATTACGTCGTGGCGCCTGGATGGCTCAGTGGGTTAAAGCCTCTGTCTTCAGCTCAGGTCATGATCTCAGGGTCCTGGGATCAAGCCCTGCATCGCATCTGGCTCTCTGCTCAGCAGGGAGCCTGTTTCCCTTTCTCTCTCTCTACCTATGTGTGATCTCTCTATGTCAAATAAATAAATAAAATCTTAAAAAAAAAAAAAGCATTATGCTAAGTGAAAAAAAGCAAGACTCCAAAGATTATATTCAGTTGGACTCCATTTATGTGACATCCTCTAAGTGATAAAACTAGTGATGGAGCACAGATCAGTGGCTGTCAAGGGTTGAGGGGGGGGAAAGTGTGACTGAAGAGGTAACACAAAGGAGTTGTCTTGGGTGATGGGACTATTTTGTACCTCGATTATGATGGTGGTTACACTGGTCTGCACATGTATCAAAATCCATATGACTATGCATACCCCCACAAAGTCAATTTTACTGTATGACTTTTTATGGTTCTACCTATCACTAACAATAGTTTCAGAAACATTTTTAAAAGAGTTAACCATAATGTGAAGCAAAAAAAAAAAAAAAAAACCAACAAAAAAAACAACCAAACAAAAAACAAACACATTATCAGGCCACACATCCAAACTGAATGGTGAGTTACCCCTCTGAACAAACATTTCTTAAAAGTTAACAAAATTTGTGTGTTTAGTCCCTTAAAAATACATATATTTCAGTAAATTATTAGATGGCATGATAGTTGATATAGTAATTTGCATAGTAAAACAAAAATAAGTAATCAAAATTAACCCTGGGAAGGAGAATGTGATGAAATGAGGATGTTATAAGGATGTCAGGGACAACAATGGCTCTTTCTATAAAGTTTTCAATTTTCCTAGAATGTATCTCTAGTATATCTCTAATATAACTAAGAACAGAATTAGAAAACTTTTTTTTAATCCTTCTAGATTGAAATGGGGATATTTCCCAAGTTGCAATATCCTTACATCCAAAGGGTCTCCACTGTCTTTCAGAACCTCTTGTTCACTCCACTTACCAGGTCATGCTTGTATTCTACTCAACACCTAGTGCCTCATAGTACAGTGGGTACTTAAATACTTGCTGAACTGAATTGCACCTGGAAATGTGGGGAATAAAAATGACAAACACATGGTCACTACCAAAACCTATACTGTAGAAAGACTAAATAACATTTTAATTCTGAATGAGGCAAATTATTACTGAGTGCTAACATTCTCAATAATTACAAAGGCATACATAGAATTCTGGAAGACAACAAAAAAAACAAAACAAAACAAAACAAAAAAAAACCACCACCCAAAAACCAAAACCATATAACAACATACTGCCAGCAGTGTAGAGGTTTTTAAAGCCTAAAATAGGCAGAACCCAAACCAGAATAATTATTCCTGGCTTCCTAGCCATAAAACCATAAAATTCAAGGAGGTGAGACAAAGAAAAAGGAAAACCTAATCTGTACTGAGTTTCTGCATTAGACACTTATGTAGATTAAAACTTATTTCAGGATGCAGGTTTCAGCTGACATGTAAAGGACTGGAAAGCCACCATTCTCACCCTCACATAAAAGAAGCTACTAGACAAACTGAAAAACCAATGACTCTTCTTGGATGTATCCAAAACTGAATACAGGGCAAACCACCATCCAGATACCTGAAGAGACAGATGCCTACAGGTAAACACAGATTCTAAGCATATAAGCTGGTAGGAAGATCAAACTAAAAATTCCAACAAATTACTTACTGGAGACCAGAGTATGGGATGTCATGAGAGTATGCAGCTCCTAGGCTCTACATGGGGTGGAGTAATTCATATATTCTTAAATTTTTCCTACAGGAATCCCACCAGGTTCTTACAGAAGGAATCGGGAAATCCCAGAGAAAGCTCCCATCCTGGTGCTGGTTGGCTGAGGAAAACAACACCCACTGAAATCTACCCAGACACCTTTCCTTTATCTCCAGCACAGAACAAAAGGCTTAATCTGCAGAGGGAAGAGCTTAAAACCCTTGGCTTAAGGACACTGGTGGGTACTCACTGCAGCTGGGGAAAAAGAAGACAGGAAAAAGGAAAAGAAGCTTCACCCTGGAGGACGGGCAGGAATTCTTGTAAAGGACACACTCAAGACCCAGGTTCCAATATCTGCCTAAGTCCAAGGTTTAATCGAATCATCAGAGAACTCCCTCCTCCTCCACCATCCACCCCTTGGCAAACCAGCTGCGTAGTTAGTGAAACAGAATACAACTGGGAGGGCTATAACAGACAGCTCTTGGGAAATAGCACAAAGGAAAAACCCAAAGCCAAGCAGGAGTCAAAAAGAACGTATCACTAGAGGAATCAGAAATCTCTCGTGCCCCACCAATAACAAACATCAAACACAAGCCAACTCCTGGCTAGATTAACTCAAATCCCCACACTAAAGGCCTAGCAGAAGGACACATGTGTTCTTCTCCAAATATATCAAATATTTAACTCAGTATCTCTTGCCCATGTTCAGTTTCAACAGCTTTCAGCCATGTTCAGCTTTTAATTATGAGGCATAACGAAAGGCAAGAAAATATTCCAAGTGACAAAGCAATCATCAGATTTAGACTCAGTATGACACAGGTGTTGAGACTATCAGAAATGAAATTTAGAAGAATTATGATTAATATATTAAAGACTTTAATGGAAAAGGTACATAACATGCAAGACCAGATGAATAATTTCAGCAAAAAGGTAGAAAGCATAGGAAATAATCAAATGTAAATGCTAGGACTTAAAACAGGGACACCTTGGTGGCTCAGTTACTTAAGCAGCTGCCTTCAGCTCAGGTCATGATCCCAGGGTCCTGGGATCGAGTCCCACATCGGGCTCCTTGCTCAGCACGGAGCCTGCTTCTCCCTCTGCCTCTGCCTGCCTCTCTGCCTGCTTGTGTGCGCTCTCTGACAAATAAATAAACAAAATCTTTAAAAAAAATAAAAATCAAAACAAAAAGGGACAAAAGAGTTAAAAAAAAAAAATAGAACACAGCATTCAAGAACTATGGGAAAATATCAAAAGGTATAACATACTTGTAATTAGAATTCCAGGGGAGTAAAAAAGAGGATGGAATACAAGAATCATTTGAAAAAATGACAACTCTCCAAAATTAGTGACAGACAACAATCCACAGATACAAGAAGCTCAGAAAAACACCAAGAAGGATAAATATGACAAAATAAAAAAAGCCACATCTAGGCAAAGACAAAGAGCTCGAAGGCAGAGGAAAAAAGACACATTATAGAGAAACAAGGATAGAAACTACAGCAAACTTATCAGAAACCATGCAAACAAGGCAACAGTGGAGTAATATGTTGAAGAGGGAAAAAACTGTCAACTCAGAATTCTGTATCTCACGAAAATGTCCTTCAGAAGTGAAGAAAAAAAAAAGACTTTATCCAACAAAAGCGAAGAATTTACTGTCAGCAGACCTGGCACAAAAGAAATGTTGAGGAAAAATTCTTCAGGCAGAAAGATTATGATTAAAGTGGGAGCTTGGATTAGCATAAAGAAATGAAGAACACTGGAAAAGGAATAAATGAAGGTTGAATATAATATTTTATTTTCAAAATGTTTGAAAAGCCAATTTTCAAGACACCAGCCAAGGGCCATTCTTGCAAGAAAGTCTTCTAAAGATAGCAAGCAGCGTGAGGACTGCTATGGTAACTCTTTTCAGCACAATAGGGTATGTATATTTTAAAAACTTACAGCTAGGGGCTCCTGGGTAGCTCAGCTGGTTAAACGTCTGCCTTCAGGTCATGATCTCAGGGTTCTGGGATTGAACCCCATATCGGGATCTTTGCTTGGCCAGGAACCTGCTTCTCCCTCTCCCTGTGCCCCTCCCCTGCTTGTGCTCTCTCCAATAAATAAAACCTTAAACAAAAAACAAAAACTCTACAGCTAACATCATACGTAATGGTGAGAGACTGGAACAAGTTAATAATGTCCTCTCTTACCACTACAATTCTGGTAAAGAAGAAAAAAGTAAAAGTACTCATATTATCTAATTTCAAGACTTACTATAGAGCTATAGTAATCAAGACAGTCTGGTAATAGCACAACGATGGACACACAGATCAATGCAACAGAATAGAGAGCCCAGAAATAAACCCACACATGCACAGCCACATTTTGACACAGTACAAAAGCAATAATCATGGAGAAAGGACAGTCTTTTCAACAAATGGTTCTGGAACTCCTGGACATCCACATGCAGGAAAATGAAACTTGACACACACCTCATATTCATGGCTGGTGGGAACGTAAAACAGTAGAACCACTTTGGAAGACAGTTTGGCAGTTTCTTATACAAACTCAGCAATCCCACTCCTGGTTATTTACCCAAATGAACTTAAAGCTTATGTTTCACAAAAAAATCTGTATGCTAAGGTTTACTGCAGCTTTATTCATAATCATCAATAAACTAGAAGCAGCTAAGTTGTCCTTCAACAGGTAAATGTACAGACTGTGGTACATCCATAAATTGGAATACTATTCAATGATAAAGGGAACATGCTATTTACATAACATGGATGAATCAAGTAAAAGAAGCCAGACCAAAAAAAGGCTAAATATTGTATAATTCTACTCATATGACATTCTGGAAAAGGCAGGACTTTAGTTAAAAATTCAGAAGTACACTATTCTGAGGCATTTCTAGGAAAGAAAACTGACTTGAGATTTTATATATATTATATATATATTATGTATATCATTATATTATATATTTTATATATTATACTATATATAACCTATTGATATAGATATTAAATATCTATACAGATTATAGATTTATAAATATATAAATTATATATATATTATATATATATTATTTTTTTAAACAGGGATAGCTCTGACCAAATCAACTTGGGTGGGAGTCCATGGAAGTTCACATTGCCACTCACCATATACCATCTCTTTTTAAATAAATGTATTTGATTTTTTAAATAGGGTAATATATTCACATGACTTAAAATTCAGAAGGTAGGGGCACCTGGGTGGCTCAGTGGGTTAAAGCCTCTGTCTTCGGCTCAGGTCATGATCTCAGGGTCCTGGGATTGAGCCCTGAATGGGGCTCTCTGGTCAGCAGGGAGCCTGCTTCTCCCCTCCCCCCCCCGCCTCTCTGCTTACTTGTGATATCTCTCTCTCTCTCTGTCATATAAATAAATAAAATCTTTAAAAAAAAATTCAGAAGGTACCTGTAACTTTTGGCTCTAAGGAGGTAAAGGTGCAGCTGTCTTCGGTTCTCCCAAATCCAGATTCATCTAACAGCAGCTGCCTCCACCATACCACCTACGTTTGACCCTAGTGAGATCAAAGTCTTATACCTAAGGAGAGGTGGTGGGGAAGTTGGTGCCCTCTCTGCCCTGGCTCCAAAGATCAGTCCCACCTCCGTCTGTCTCCAAAAAAGGTTGGTGATGACATCACCAAGCAACCGGTGATTAGAAGGGTCTGAGGATGACAGTGAAACTGACCATTCAGAACAGAGAGGCCCAGATTGAAGTGGTACCTTCTGCCTCTGCACCGATTATCAAAGCCCTCAAGGAACCACCAAGAGAAGGAGAAAAACGTTAAGCGCAGTGGAAAAAATACTTTTCTTTTTTAAAGATTTTATTTATTTGACAGAGAGAAACACAGCGAGAGAGGGAACACAAGCAGAGGGAATGGTAGCGGGAGAAGCAGGCTTCCCGCCAAGCAGGAAGCCCGATGTGGGGCTTGATCCCAGGACCCTGGGATCATGACCTGGGCCGAAGGCAGACGCTTAACGACTGAGCCACCCAGGCGCCCTGGAAAAAATACTTTTGATGAGACTGTCAACACTGCCCGAAAGATGCAGCACCAATGTTTAGCTAGAGAACTCTCTGGAACCATTAAAGAGGATCTGGGGGCTGCAGTGTTGATGGCCACCACCCTCATGACATCATAGATGACATCAGTAGTGGTGCAGTGGAATGCCCATCTAGTTAAGAACTGCAAAGGAAAATATTTCAATGAAGGATCATTTGACAACCAAAAAAAAAAAAATGTAAAGGTATATATAAAAGTTCACACAGTAAAAAATCTTCCTCCAACTCTCTACCCTGGCTATATATGCCCTAAAGCTATCAGTGTCCTGAACATCCTTCTAGAAATATTTTGTCTATGTAAGCAAAAATGTATATATTATATAGGACATATTAGTGTACCCAGTAGCTGTCACAAATGGTAGCATATAATACACACTGTTCTTTTTTTTTCATTTTGTACATCTTAGAAATCACACAATATCAGTGTAATATTCTACTGTACAACCAAGCCTTGACTGATACTTAGAATATCAACCAGTCTTTTGCTATTATAAATAATACCCCAAGTAATATGCAAATATTTGTTGAATTCCTGGAAGTGTTTGCTGGGTCAAATGATATATACATTTATAATTCTGAAGGCTATTTTCAAGTCACTGACTTTTAAAATGTCAGGGATTTTCCATTTTTAATTTTTATTCTAGGAGGAAAGAAAGGAAGCTGAGATTCTATCACCAGGCAATTTCTAAGATGTACAAAGTGAGCCTTCTCCTTAGTTTCCCACACATGTTTCCTAGGGTCCAAGTGCATTTTCATGTAATACATTTCAGGCCATAGCTGGTTGCAAAGCCTATTTCAGTTTATGTGAAAGGTGTTATTTCTGAAAACTTCACAAGCAAAGATCAAAGGCTAATGCTCCAAATTGCTGATCACTGACCACTCACTTCACAGCACAATTACTGGGTTCTTCACTGCAGCCACAGGGAGACTTTACAATCTTGACAAAATAAAATACACCTACAGGGAATCCTTTGTCTTTATTATAATGCCCAAATAAGGATTTCTTCTCAGGTAAAAACTGTAAATCACATAAAGGTTATGAAGAAAAGCTGCGAATGTTTCTCTCATCTTCCAGGTAGTGATGGATTTCCAATAAACCATCTTTTTGCTTGACTACAGAGCA
Source organism: Procyon lotor (assembly GCA_028646535.1). NCBI lineage: Eukaryota > Metazoa > Chordata > Mammalia > Carnivora > Procyonidae > Procyon > Procyon lotor. The sequence goes on from CM053612.1 coordinate 68,166,878, forward strand.
CAGTACAGCCTAGCACCCTAAGTTTTGTGGGGGTAAAGCTTGAACAGGAGGTTGAGGAAACCCAGGGATTCTTTTTTTTTTTTTTTAAAGGTTTTATTTATAGAGATGCCTTGAGTGGCTCAGTCAGTTAAGCATCTGCCTTCGGCTCAGGTCATGATCCCAGGGTCCTGGGATTGAGTCCCACATCAGGCTCCTTGCTCAATGGGGAGCCTGCTTTTCCCTCTGCCTGCTGCTCTCCCTGCTTGTGCTCTCTTTCTCTCTCTCTCTCTGACAAATAAATAAATAAAATCTTAAAAAAAAATAAAGATTTTATTTACTTATTTGAGAGGGTGGGCATGCATGGGCAGTGGGGAGAGGGGGAAGCAAGCTCCTCATTGACCAGGGAGCCCAACACAGGACTTGATCTCCAGGACTCTGGGATCATGACCTGAGCCGAAGGCAGACCCTTAACCAACTGAGCCACCCAGATGCCTCACCCCAGAGTCTCTTTTGATAACAGCCACACAAGATCAGTGAGCAGTCAAGCCACTCACAGTCACTCACTACACCCAGAGCCACAGTCTCCCTTTGGTTCCCTTCTAGAAAAACTACCACTCAGTTCCACACTCAGTAGAAGAGAAGATGGCACCATCACATTACTTAGTTTCAAGAATACACTACATTTAGGGGGCGCCTGGGTGGCTCAGTTGGTTAAATGTCCGACTCTTGACTTCAGCTCAGGTCATGATCTCAAGGTCGTGAGACTGAGCCTTGTGTTGAGTTCCGCACTGGGTGTGAAGCCTGTTTAAAATTCTCTCTCCCTCTGCCCCTCCCCTCCCCCCACTTTCTCTCTTTTTTAAAAAAAAAAAAAGAATAGGGACACCTGGGTGGCTCAGTTGGTTAAGCGGCTGCCTTTGGCTCAGGTCACAATCCCATGCGATCGAGTACCGCATCAGGCTCCTTGCTTGGCAGGGAGCTTGCTTCTCTCTCTGCCTGCCTCTCCCACTACTTGTGCTCTCTCTCTTTCAGACAAAAAAAAATACACTACATTTAGAAATGAGTGTTTAACAAGATATATCAAAGGAAAAGAGGTTACATTCATTAATAATTATTATGCATTATTGCAGTAATGGTCCCCAGTTCAAAAACACCTTCGTGTACTTGTACCTTTAGATGGTTCTCTCCCACAATGACTCTGGGCTTGGCCAAGAAGCACTTCCCTACTTTGGCTGATAGGACAGTATCAAATGTGACATAAGCAGACACTTGAGAAGTGCTTGTGCACGGGCGCTTGCTCCTGCTTGCTACTCTTTGTGCCTCTGAGACCACCATGTCAGCAGATTCAGACCAGCCAGCGGAAGGAGAGACCACTTGGGAGTGGAGGTGAGCCATCCTTGTTTAGGGCCTCCTAGACCAACCGGCCTGACAGCTATCACTTATGTGAGCAAGGCCATCCTAGATCATCCAACCACCAGCTAACAACCCTCTCTGTCAAAAAAAAAAAACCTAACTGACACAGGCTACTTCAAAATAAATATGTTTGTGGTCTGGTACATATGGAAAGGGGAAGAGAACACTGGTTTTCTTCCTGTGCAGTTGATTCTGCACATAAGAAATAGATTCAAACACAAAAACCTGCAGTACCTGGATGAAAATAAATAAATATATAAGTACTGAAAAAATGCCTAAGTCTTCCCAGATTCTCACAAATGTGCTGTCTGCCATCACAGATGGCACACACCAAAAAAACAAAAAACATTAAAAATTTCCATTTAGTCACTGAAGCATCCTTATCATGATATATTTAAACTGAAGTCTTATACTCAACAGTTCCATTTCTAACACTGAACAACTCAGGTTTCCAGGAATTAGTTCTCCCAATTTTACTTTTTTCCCCATTTGACAGGGCTCAGTGAAAACTGAAAGAGCTCCCTTAATGCAGCCTAAAAAGCATCCAATATCTAAGCCTAATTAACCCATCTAGAAGCATTCTGCAGACCAGACCAGCTTCTTCCAGCATCACAGCAACTCTTTTTAGCTGTGTTAATGGTGGGTAGTAGAAACCGTTTAAGATCTACACATTTGGGCCAGAAACATTGCCTCCATTGGACACAAAGTGGGACACTGAAGGGGAAATTACTTTAAGCTACTTTTGTTTAGGCCTCACTAGATGCTTTTCTGGATTACACATGCCACGCCATGCCCACCCACGCACCCCCTGAAAGGTTTAAGGTGAAAAACACCTTCCAGAAGCCTCCCACTGCCCTTGGAATAAAACACAAGCTCCTTAATGAGATCCCATAAGGCCCTGTCAATCTCCCCCTGCCTACCTCATCTCTCTTTCCTCAGGTCCTAGCCAAACCTCTGTGGATCCCTTCCACATCTCTCTTTCACCTCAGTGTTCTCACAACACCTGGTGTTCCCTCTGCCTGGCAATCCCTTCTCTCTTTTACCTTGCTTATTCCTGCTCATTATTCAGGGTCCAGGGCACTTTGCTAGTCTCCCTTACAAAAGCATTCTGCTTCTTATTTGCTGTGTGACCATAGGCAAGTTACCTTTGCCTAGCACCTCGGAAAGATATTCTACCTTAAATACTTAGCACAGTACTCAGCACACAGGAAATGGTTAACAAATCATAGCTGCTGTTGTTATTATCCCTTATAGTGACCTCCATCACAGCTCTCAGTACAATTAGCAATTACATATTTATTTGTAGGAAAAACAGAAACACCCCCTTGGATCCCACCTTAATACCTAATACTGCTTATGCTATTTCCCCACATATTGCATTGGGGGGGGGAGAGATAAAATTAATGTTTACAGAACAATTATTACCTCAATTAATTATTACCTTGGAGATGTCAAACTAGGCAGATGAAGAAACTGAGGCACAGAGACGTCAAGTACTGGCCCAGATCAAGTGGTAGATTCGAATCCAAGTTGGCCTGACCCCATAGCTTGTGCTGGGTATATGACACCAAAGGCTTCCCTGACTCATGAACCTTGTTATCTAAGAGCAGCAAGTCTTGGAGAAAATGGATCTTTTTTTTTTTTTTAAATCTTCATTTGACAGAGAGAGAGATCACAAGTAGGCAGAGAGGCAGGCAGAGAGAGAAGGGGAAGCAGGCTCTCTGCTGAGCAGAGAGCCCGATGCGGGGCTCGATCCCAGGACCCTGAGATCATGACCTGAGCTGAAGGCAAAGGCTTTAACCCACTGAGCCACCCAGGCGCCCCGAAAATGGATCTTCACATTCAACTCCCAGGTATCTACTCTTCAGATCCTTAACCAGTCTGGTGTTCTAAGCACCCCATGTAAACTCCTTCAACAGAATGCTCTTCCCCCTGTGTTAGATTTCTTTCTTCCTTTACATTGGATGCTGAACTCTTAATGGGATGAGTTATCTATATTTCACCTCTTATATCCTAGCAAATAGGAGGCACTCAACAGATGTCTGCTGAATGAGTTAAATGAAAATCTTGGAGAATACATTACAGCTGCAAAGTTGGGGAGTGGTGGAGTGGCTTTTCGTAACAGTACCGAAGTCTGGCATAGATGAGAAGAAACTTGACATGAATGATGACAAAAGGGGAGTTTATCTTAACCATTTTTACACTGTTAGTGATTTCTGTATCTAGCATCAGAGAGTCCATGTGACTTACACACATGTGCTCCACAGCTACAGGTAGACTTCACTCTACCTCTGGGGCCCTGCATCATCGCCAAAGTTCTGCTCTACCCCATGGATACATCTGAGCCATCCTTCAGGACAGGATGCCCTTGATAACTGCCAATCTCTCAGCGGTTACTTTCAAATGGTTCAGAAAAAGAAACAAACAAAAAAAAGCAAATGATAAAGCAAGTGGGAGCAAACTATTGATAATTAGTGACCTTGGATAAAGGGAATACAGGAGTCCTTTGTACTATTCTTGCAACTTTTTGTAATTATAATCAAAATAAGTTTTTAAAATCTAAAAAGGAAGAGGGAGAACTTTCCCAGGAGATTACAACACACAAGGTCTGGTGTACTGGCCATGCTGGTACCATATTCTCTTGTCAGCTATTTCAAAAAGCACATTCTGGGCTCAGATTTCTTTGCCTATCAGCCATTATCAAGGGATGAGGAGCTCCCTGGGTAGTAGGGCTCAGCTACAGCCTCTGGGTTGTGACAGAGATTAAATTATTTACTGCTTAGGTGGCTCAGTTGTTGGGCGCCTTCAGCTCACGTCATGGTCCCACGGTCCTGGGATCGAGCCCTGCACATCCGGCTCTCTGCTCGGCGGGGAGCCTGCTTCTCCCTCTCCCACTCACCCTGCTTGTGTTTCCTCTCTCGCTGTCTTGCTCTGTCAAACAAATAAATAAAATCTTTAAAAAAAACTATTTACTGCTTCAAGAGTATTAATCAATGCGTGGGCATTTTTATTCATCATTTTTACCCATTCACCCTAGATTCTCCCCATAAACTGGACTGCTTCAGCTTTCCCAGCCGCTGTAACTGAACAACAGGGAGATACTGCTAAACCACTCAAGTGTCTCCATGTAAGCCAGTTCAGGAGAGTGCCAGATGGGTGTCACCCAACACCCACTCCTCACCTATAAGATGATGTAAGTTATTCCCTGATGAGAGATTTTTTTAAAATGTAAGCCAGCATATGATCTCTACCGTCCTCAGCTCCTGCTTTGCGTACATGAGGAAGTAGGTGCATTATGTCCTACGATAGTATTCAACCTGTTTCCCTCATCAAGGCTTGTAAGAGCCCTCTGTCATGCTATGTCTTCACAAATACCCAATGCCTCCCGCCTCCCCGTACCTTCCCCCAAATACTTGCCTAGTTCCAGTCAGACCTTAAAGTAGTGGGCAAAAAGAAGAAATAGATTTGTGTAGCTTAGGAGAGAAATGGACTGTTATGGTTGATGGAACACAAGGGAGGGGAAAGACAAGCATTATCAAAGGAGAGGCTCATACTCGACCTACCAGCTTAACATTCTTTGTTGTTTTATTTTTACTTTCGCTAACCCATCTGTCTCAACTATGATGAAAGCCCTGCATCATCACGTGTCCTGCTTCGGGGAACTTCATCTACAGGCCAGAAGGTGGGTCACGGACACCCCTAATGCTGCTTCGGAGTCACTCCTGGCTCCCAGGTGATCACAAACCCTTCAGGAAGGAGTGGAAGGCCTTTCTCCACTTTCTCCTGCCTGTGACCAAGATTTATAGGATACTAAAAGTGAGAAGGCACTTACCATACTGCCATGACTCAAAAAGGCAGGAGACAATGCTTGGGTTCTAGAACCAGACCTGCATCCCTGGGTTTTCCAGAAGTGATTGGATGAAAAATGCAAGGAACTGTTTTAAGGCAAAGATACTGGGTTATGAACTCATCTCTAGCAAACAAAATTGTAGAGAAGACTACAGTTAAAGAAAACGTGGCAATGATGGTAGCTAATATTGAGAAGCACGTACCAAAGACGTCATATAATCCCTTCACCCCCAAAGAGAGGTATTACCTTTTACAATTCAAATATTTCAGCACAGAGCTCACTTTAAATGAAGAAGAAAATGATACGTTATGAAGGTAGACTACTCCTCGGCTAAGCAAAAAAGAAAAAATCTATTTTCACTTATCCAGAGAGTAATCACATGATGCTATAAAAGCATAAAAACTACGGTATTCAAAGGGCACAGAGGCAGGATCCACATTCCCATTGTTTACAGATGTTATGAAAATATTAAATAAAATACAACGCTTTGTTGAGACCGACTCCTTTCTCACCCTCACCCCCACCCCCAGGCTGGCAAGAAGTGCCTTCAGGGAAGGTATTTAAGAGAACTACTCTGGGAAAGTGGATTCTGGGTTGCTTAAACTGAGCCAAGATGTTGTGCAACCCGTCTTTACCTAAATTATTTTCCATTACTTTCAGAGTTTAGAGAGAAGCAGACAGTTATCTTTATCAGACTGAATACCCGGAATGAGGTCGCCTTTCCCTCCAGGCCCCTGAAAGCACCATCAACACGGTTTTGATTTCTTATACAATCAGACGGTGTCGCGGGAGGGCGGGGATCCCATCCTCAGCTTCACAGATAAACGGTTCTCACATCAAAAAACCTTGCGCACATCTGAGGCCGTGGATTTCCTCGCAACTCAGAAAGTCAGAGAAGCGGCCAAACAAGTTTCTTGCCAAATGCCTGGGAACTACATATGTCCCAGGGCTACACAATGATACCAACTTTTAAACATGCCTTCACATATCACTATTACGGTCACTCATTCGAGATCCCGCGCCCCCCCCCCTTGCCTTCTCACAAATAATAAACGCAGATTGCCCTGTGCGATTTAAAGCCAGACTTCACCAAAGCCGTGGCTCTGAAAAAGCGAGAGAAAAAGATTGGAAGGAGGCTCTCTCTCTCTCTCTCTCTCTTTTTTTTTTTTTAATCGATCGCCCCACGGCCGACGGAATAAAACCAACTCGATCGCTGGAGAAAAGTTAACTTTGCTGTGCCCAGCGGTGGGAAATTTTCCCCGTAAGATTCGCAAAGCCCTCTTGCATTTCCCACCGCCCGCCCCCCCCCCCCCCCCCAGCCCCGACCGCCAGGCGCTCGGCGGTTGTTGCGGCGGCCCCGGACTGGCAGCGCCCGAACAATGACGGGAGGGGGAGGGAAAGTTCGTCAGCCCGCGGGGCGCTCGCGCTCCTGCTCCGGGGGTACCCGCGGCTCACCGGGGGCCTCGCCACTCCCCGAGCCGCCCGGCCCCCCTCTCTCCAAGCACTCGGTTCTTCACGCCCCCCAACACCGAAACGGCCAGGGGCGCGCCCTCGCTCCCTGGAGCATCCGGCCCCGGGGCGGCCCGCAGAGCAGGTTCCCCCCCACCCCCCGCCGCGGGTCTGACCCCGGGAGCCCCGAGACCCGGCAGAGCAGAGAGAGGGAGGGGGCGCCGGGAGGGGGCACCGGAGGGAACGGCCGCAACAGTTATGGCGCTCAATTCCTGCCCGAGCGGAGCTGCAGCCCGAGCCCGAGCCCGGGCGTCCGCCCCCGCCCCCCGCGTCGGCCACCCGGCACTGCCCCGGGCCGACGGAGGGGCCGAGCGGGCACTTTACCTCAGCCCACACACGCTCTCGGCCCGGAGACGCCGGGGACGCCGGAGCGACCGCGCCGCGGGGCCGGGGCGCCCCGGAACGCTGCGAGGCTGGGCCGGGACGTTGCGCTCCGCGGCGCCCGTTTCCACTCGCCGAGGCCGCCACTCCCGCTGCCCACCCGGCGCGCCGCCCCCCGCGCCGCCCGCGCCGCGTCCGGCTTCAGCGGCGCCTACCTTTGCGCAGCTAGGTCGCGCGGCTCCTTCCTCCCCGGCTCCACACTCGGGCCCGGCAATGTGCCGGGCGAGTCCGGTAGGGGTGGTAACCGCCCCCTTAACCGCTCGCTTTCTTCTCTCCCCTCCCTCGCACCTGCCCCCTAATCTCCTCCCCACGCCCGCCCCCCGCCCCCCGCCCCGCCGCCTGATCCGCCCGGGCCGCCCCCTGCGCCTCCGCTCCCGCCCTCGGCCCTCGCCCGCCCGGCCCGTCAGGCAGGCCTTCAGCGTTGGGCAGGCGGTTGGGCGGCGGCGGCGGCGGCGGCGGCAGCGGCGGCGGCGGCTGAAGCGGCGCGGAGCACTATTGTATTCCTGACACTGTGCGCTCCCACGCTCCGCCTCTTCCCCTTCCTTCCAACCCCCCACCCTCGATCACCGCCCCCCCAACCCCAACCCCAACCGCCGGCCGCGCTCGCCCTACCCGACTGGCTCCCCGCCGTCCGCCCGCCGCGCGCTCTTCTGGCGGGCTGGGCGCCTTCGCCACCGCCGCGCGCCTCGAGGCTCCGCCCACTCGGTGCTCCCGCACCCGCGGCGTCGTGCTCCAGGTGGGTTCCTCGCGGCTCCTGCTGGGCGCGCTGCTGCCGGGAGGAGCCTCGGCCGGGGATAAGTGCCCGAGAGGACGATGGGGAGGTGCCTTGGCTGTGATGAAATACAAACTAAGCTTTTCAGGGCCCCTTTCAACTCAAAAGTTCTCTAAGTGGACCCTCCTGTAGGAAACTCATTGTGGGCCACTATTGATTTAAGTTGTTTGCTCTTGAATTACCTATAATAATAAGTCAGGGTGCCTGTTCACAGAACGAATTTATTCAGTTGCCGGCACAAATGGGCTTTTTGAGGTGTCAACTGGATGAGGCTACCGCCCCAGTTATTCAATCAAACGTTAATCTTCCCGTTACTGTGAAGATATTTTGCTGATGTAATTAAAGCTCCTGATCAGTTGATTTAAAGTAAGGGAGATTATCCCGGATAATCTGGGTGGGCCCGATCCTTCCTTTCTGACCGCAGGCCCTACAGATTTTGGATTTGCTTACCCAGCCCACAAATTGTGTAAGGCAATATCTTTGAATGAATGAATGAATGAATGATGTGTGTGTGTGTGTATGTGTGTGTGTGTGTGTGCGCGCGCGCGTGTGTATAAAATATCCCGTTGGTTGGCTTTTCTGGTGGAATCCTAACTCGTACAGATGTTGAAGCAACAAACCCCTTTTGGTTTGCTTATCTGGGTTTGGAAATGGACCATATGCAATTACCATGAACTCATATTGTCATTTTCATTTACATTTCTTAGCTAAACAAAAATGTAGGCTCTTCTGTATTTTGTCTGATTTACATAGTAAAGATGTTGTTCTATTTCATAATACACAAATGTGTGTGTTCTAAAACATTCATAGTCCTTCAGATTTACCTTCTTTTATTATTTTGAAATAATTATAGATTCACGGGATCTGTAAAAAGTATTAGAGAACAGACCACGTACTCTTCACCCAGTTTCCCTGAATGCTAGTATCTTACATAACTAAGATACTGACATGGGTACAATCCGCAGACCTTGTTCAGATTTCACCAGTTTTACATGCAAACATTTCTGTGTCTGGGTATATTGTACTACACCATTTTATCATGTGTAGATTTGTGTAACTACCACAATCAACTGTTCCTCCCCAGGAAAGATTCTTCCTTCTACCCAGTATAGATAGTCACCTCCTTCACCTACTCTAACCCCTGGCAACCTCTGACCTGTTCTCCATCTCTATAATTTTATTATTTCAAGAATATTCTGTAAATACAATCATGCCTTTTGAAATTGGCTTTTCTTCATAATTTGCATAGTTTTCTTGAGATCCACCCAAGTTGCTGCATGTATCAATAGTTTATTCTTTTTTGCTGCTGAGTGGTAGTATCATTATGCTTTGCTGTTCTTTTTTTTTTTTTTTTTAAGATTTTATTTATTTATTTGACCCAGAGAGAGAGAGATCACAAGTAGGCAAGAGAGGCACGCAGAGAGAGAGGAGGAAGCAGGCTCCCTGCTGAGCAGAGAGCCTGAGGCAGGGCTCCATTCCAGGACCCTGAGATCATGACCCCAACCAAAGGCAGAGGCTCTAACCCACTGAGCTACCCAGGCGCTCCTGCCTTGGTGTTCTACAGTGTGTTTATTCACCCATTGAAGGACATTTGGGTTGTTTCCAATTTTTGTCTGTTAAGAATAAGACTGCTATGAACAGTCATGTAGAGTTTTTTTGTGTAAACATCAGTTTTCCTTTTTTTCTGTGACAAATGCCCAAGAGTGCAATTGCTGGGTTGGATATTAAGTGGAAGTTTAGTGTGGTAAGAAGCTGCCAGAGTTTTCCAGACTGTACCATTTTACATTCCCACCAGCAATGTAGGAAAGATCCAGTTTCTCCACATCTCTGCCAGCATTTGGTATTGTCACTATAATTTTATGTTAGCCATTCTAATAGGTGTATAGTGATATCTCTTTGTTTTCAATTGCATTTCCCTAACGATGTTGACATCTTTTCATGTGCTTATTTGCCATCTGTATATCCTCTTCAGTGAAATGTTCATGTCTTTTGTCCATTTTCTCATTGTATTGTTTGCTTCTAACTGTTGAATTTTGAGAACTTTTCATATATTCTAGATACAAGTTCTCTGTCAGATACATGGTTCGAGATTTTCTCCCCCAGTCTGTACTGGTCTTTACATCTTCTTAAGAGATTTTGCAGACCAAAATTTTTCATTTTGATGAAGTCCCACGTCTCAAAGTCTGCATTTAGGTATTGTCCTTTTCGTGTTGTGTCTAAGAAATTTTTGCCTCGCACCAGGTTCCACAAATTTTCTCTTACATTTCCGTCTAAAAGTGTTATAGTTGCATATTTTACATTTAAATCCATAATTCATTTTGAATTAATTTTTGTATAAAATGTGAACTTAATGAGGTCGAGATTCATATTTTTGTCTATAGATGTCTGATGGCTCAAACACAATTTGTTAAAATGACTGTCTTTCCTCCACTGAATTGCTTTTGCACCTTTGTCAAAAGCAGTTGGTTGTGTTTGTGTTGGACTAATTGTGTGGGGCTATTTTTTGGTTCCCTATTCTGTCGTTTGGTTCTGTCGTTCTATGTGCCTATCCCTCTGTGAATACCAGTCTTTTTTTTTTTTTAAGATTTTATTTATTAATTTGACAGAGAGAGATCACAAGTAGGCAGAGAGGCAGGCAGAGAGAGAGGGGGAAGCAGGCTCCCTGCTGAACAGAGAACCCGATGTGGGGCTCGATCCCAGGACCCTGAGATCATGACCTGCTGAGCTGAAGGCAGAGGCTTTAACCCACTGAGCCACCCAGGCGCCCCACCAGCCTTGATTACCATAGTTAGACAGTAAGATTTAACATTGGGTAGAGTGATTCTTCCCACTTTATTCTTCAAAACTGTTTCAGCCATACAAGGTTATTTGCCTTTCTATATAAATTTTGGAACGAACTTGTTTATGCCAACAGAAACTTCACTGGGATTTTGTTAGGAATTGTGTTAAACTGGGGTGCCTGGGTGGCTCAGTCGTTAAGTGTCTGCCTTCAGCCCAGGTCATGATCCCAGAGTCCTGGGATCAGAGTCCTGGGATCGAGCCCCGCATTGGGCTCCTTGCTCGGCAGGAAGCCTGCTTCTCTGGCTACCATTTCCTCTGCTTGTGTTCTCTCTCTCGCTGTGTTTCTCTCTGTCAAATAAATAAAATCTTAAAAAAAAAAAAAAAAGGAATTGTGTTAAACTGATAGATCAATTTGGGGAGAGAATTGACATCTTTACAATATCTGAGTCTTCCAATCCATGAGGATGATTTGTGTGCCTCTCCATTTCTTTAGATTTTCTTTTACTTCTTTCATCAGCATTTTGGAATTTCCAACATACAGATCCTGTACATGTTTTGATAAGTGTATGCCGTATTTAATTTTGTTTCATTTTCTTTGGAGTGATTATAAATAGTATTGTGTTTTTATTTTCAGCTTTCCCAATCAGTGTTCATTATTAGTGTATAGAAATGCAGATAATTTTTGTGTGTTGAGCTTCTATCCTTTGACATTGCTGAACCCACTTATTAGTTCTAGAAAATTTCTGGTAGATTCTTTGGGATTTTCTACATAGACAATCATCTTGTCTGTGAACACACAGTTTTATTTCTTCCCTTCCAATCTGTGTGCTTTTTATTTCCTTTTCTTACCTCATTGTGCAGACTAGAACTTTCGGTTCTATGTTGAGTAAGAGTGAGATGAGTGGACATACTTCCCTAGTTCCCTATCTTAGGGGGAAACATTCCATCTTTCACCGTGAAGAAAACTATTAGCTGCTCTTTATCAAGTTGAGAAAGTACCTTTCTATTATTCCTAGTTTGCTGAGAGTTTTTATCATGAACAAATTCTGAATTTTGTCAAATGCTTCTTCCCCATCAATTGATAGGATCATATGATTTTTCTTCTTTAACCTGTGGATATGGTAGATTACATTGATTGAACATTGATTTTTGAACTGACTCTCCATACCTGGAATGAGCCCCACTTGGCCATGGTATAATTCTTTTCATACATTTTTGGACTCTATATCACCAATATTTTGTTGCAGATTTTTGTGTCAAAGTTCCTGAGGGAAGTATTGAGGGTTTTGTTTTTTTTTTCACACTGTCTTTGGTTATGGGAATAAGATAATATTGGCCTCATAAAATGAGTTGGGAAGTTGTGCAAAAAAGAATTAATACACAGGTCCTTTGTGGGTAACTGGGAACTTGGGTTTCAGGAGGGTTCCCACCATTCCCAGAATTGATAAGAGTGGTTCACCATCCCTAAACTGTTTGTACATATGTGATTTATGCTGGGACTACATTTCAAGTCCTCTGATTGCCAAGCTGTGCAGAAAAGCATTATCATAGCAGGCCTGACTGCTCTCCTTTGAAAGGCCGGCCTGCTTGCGAGGTTCGTCCCTGGTTGGCATCTGGAAACTTGGATTTGAAGAGGGCTCCCCTCATTACCAGGACTGATAAGAGTGGCTCACTGTGCCTAAACTGTTTATACAGACAATATGGTTTATGTTGAACATCTGCTTTCCTTCTGGGAGTCTGGCATTTTGGTGAGCGCTGGACAGAGGGTGCCTCTAGGACCAACCCCTCCCAATAAATGCCCTGGGAACTGAGTTTCTCACAAGCTTCCCTGATGGAGAGCATTTTACATGTGTTGTCACAACTCTTTGCTGGAGGACTTAGGTATATCCTGTGTGTGTCCACTAGGAGAGGACCCGTAGAAGCTTGTTACTGGCTTTCTCTGGACGTCACCCGGTGTCTTGCCTTTCCCCTTTGCTAATTTTGTTCTACAGACTCTCACTGTAGTAAATCATAGCCATGAGTCTGACTGTATGCCGGGTTTCTAGTGAATCATCGAACCTGGGAATGGTCTTGGGAACCCCCAACACAGAAGTGTTCCCTTCTCTTTGGTATTCTAGAAAAGACTGTGTAAATTTGATATTAGTTCTTTAACTGTTTGGTAGAATTCTCCAGTGACACCATGTGGATCTGGAGCTTTCTTTTTTCAAAACTGTTTATATTACTAATCTAGGGACACCTGGGCGGCTCAGTCAGTTGAGCGTCTGCCTTTGGCTCAGGTGATCCTGGGGTCCTGGGATCGAGTCCCGCATGGGGCTCCTTGCTCAATGGGGAGCCTGCTTCTCTCTTTGCCTGCTGTGTCCTCTACTTGTGCAGGCACTCTCTCTCTCTGACAAATAAATAAATAACATATTTTTAAAAATTACTAACCTAATTTCTTTAATAGTCATTGCACTATTCAGAATATAAATTCCATAGCGGTTGAATTTTGCTAGTTTGTGGTTTTCAAAGAATTGATTTTGTCTAAGTTGTCACATTTAAATGTCTAGGGTTTCTCATAGAATTCCTTTTTTAAAAATACAGTCACTATCTCACATATCTACTCTCTCTCTCTCTTTTTTTTTTTGGTAAGAACATTTAAGTTCTACTCTCTTAGCAAAACTTTAATTATAAAATACTGTGTTAGCAACTATAGTTATTATGGTATGCATTAGATACTCAGACCTTATTCATCTTAAAGCTGAAAAGCTTCATACATTTTTACCAACCTCTGTTTCCCCCACCCCCAGCCTCTGGTAACCACTATTCTACTCTCTGGTTCTATGACTTTGACTTCTTTTTTTTTTTTTTAAAGATTTTATTTGAGAGAGAGAGTACATGCAAGAGAGAGCATGTGCAGGGCAGAGAGTGGCCACAGAGGGAGAGGGAGAAACAGACTCCCCCATGAGCAGGGAGCACAAAGCTGAGCTCGATCCCAGGACCCTGAGATCATGACTCAGGCTGAAGGCAGATGCTTAACCAACTGAGCTACCCAGGTGCCCCTATGATTCTGACACTTTATTTTGTATTTAAAAAAAAAATCGGGGCGCCTGGGTGGCTCAGTGGGTTAAAGCCTCTGCCTTCGGCTCAGGTCATGATCTCAGGGTCCTCGGATCGAGCCCCGCATCAGGCTCTCTGCTCAGCGGGGAGCCTGCTTCCCCCTCTCTCTCTGCCTGCCTCTCTGCCTACTTGTGATCTCTGTCTGTCAAATAAATAAATAAAATCTTTAAAAAAATAAAAAAAATAAAAAATAAATCTTTAAGATTCCACGTATAAATGATGCCATGCAGTATTTGTCTTTCTCTGTCTGGCTTATTTCACTTAGCATAGTACCTTCCAGGTCCATCCACACTGTCACAAATGGCAGAATTTTCTTCTTTTGTAAGGCTGAATGATATTTCAGTGTGTGTGTGTGTTTATATATATATATTTTTTTACTTGATCCATATATATATATATATATATATATATTTACTTGATTCATTTACTTAGTCGGTTCATTCATTGACAGGCATTTAAGTTGTTCCCATACTTGTCTATTGCTATTATGAATAATACTGCAATGAGCATGGGCGTACAAATCTCTCTTTTTTTTTTCTTTAAAGATTTTATTTATTTATTTGACAGAGAAAGAGGTCACAAGTAGGTAGAAAGGGAGACAGAGAGCGGGTGGGGGGGTGAGGGGGCGGGGAAGCAGGCTCCCCGCTTAGCAGAGCCCCAGTGCGGATCATGACCTGAGCCAAAGGCAGAGGCTTTAACCCATTGAGCCACCCAGGCGCCCCTGCAGATATCTCTTTGAGGTAATGGTTTTATTTCTTTGGATATATATGCCCAGAAGCGGGATTGCTGGATCATACAGTAGTTCTTTCTGGGGACGGTGAGGGAGTGGTTAGTGTTAAAGAAATTTAATAATTTGCAAGTTTCTTTTCCAAATGGAGACAGACTTTACAAACATTCTGTTCATAGATTGACTATAAATTTGATGTGGACAGGCATTCACATAGCATCTTTCTTCCCAAGAATGTGGGTACTGTGTTGAGGACTTTATTTTCCTTTCCGCGGCTACAGGGTCTGTGGTAAGATTTCCCTGTCTCATTTGCGCTAATAGTGATTTGTATCTTCTCTCTTGTTATAGGTTTATTAATTTGGTTTGATCTTTTCAGAGAAACAGCTTGTTGTTTAATGGAGTTTATTGTTTTCTTGTCTTCAATTTAATCGATTTCTACTCTTGTCTTCATCATTATTTTTTAAAGATTTCTTTTTTCCCCCAAGATTTTATGTATTTGAGAGAGAGTGAGAACAGAGGGGGAGTGAGGGAACGGGGCAGACTCCCTGCTGAGCAGAGAGCCCAGTATGGGGCTCGATCCCAGGACCCTGGGATCATGACCTGAGCTGAAGGCAGATGCTTAACGACTGAGCCACGCAGGCGCCCTCCTTCTGCTTATTTTGAATTCATTTTATTTTGCTCTTCTTTTTCTAGTGTCTTGAGGTGGGAGCTTACATGATGGATTTGAGACCTTTCCTCTTTTCTAATGTAAACGAGCATTTAGTGTTCTAAATTCCCACATCAGCCCTGCTTTAGCTACATTCCTCAAATTTTGATATGTTGTATTTTCATTTTTGCCCAGTTCATTGTATTTTTAAAAAATTCGCTTGACAGCCCCTTTTTGACCTGTAGATTAGTGAGAAATGAGTTGTTTAGTTACCAAATGTTTGGAGATTTTCTTGTTGACTTTGTTATTAATTTCTAGTTTGATTCCACTATGGTCAAAGAACATACTCTGTATGATTTCAGTTCTTTTACGTTTGTTGAAGTTTGTTTTATGACCCAGAATATGAGCTATCTTTCTTGGTGAATGTTCCATGGGTATTTGAAAAGAATGTGAATTATGCTGTTATCGGGGGGGAGTGTCCTATAAATTAGATCCTGTTGCTTTATGGTTTTGGGTTGTATAGTCTTGCTGATTTTATGTTTAGTAGTTCTACCACTAAGAGGGAGTACTGAAGTGTTTTTTTTTTTTTTTTTTTTTTACTGTAGCTGTGGATTTGTCTGTTTCTCCTTTCACTTCTATCAGATTTTGAAGCTCTGTTTAATGCATACACATTTTGGATTGCTGTGTCTTCTTGGTGGATTGACCCTTTCATCATTATGCAGTATCCCTCTTTCTCCCTGGTAATTTTGTTTGCTCCGAAGTCTACTTTATTTGGTATTAATATAGACATTCCTTTTACAAATTAATATTTGAGTAGCATGTCTTTTTCTGTCCTTTTACTTTCTACCTACCTATGTTGTCATATTTGAAGTGACTTTCTAGTAGACAGCATATAGTTGGGTTGTTTTTCTCCTTTAATTTTTAAAAAAAGATTTTATTTATTTATTTGACAGAGAGCGAGAGGGCGAGGGCGAGAGCGAGAGAGAGAGCGCGCGCGCGCACAAGCAGGGGGAGTGGCAGAGGGAGAGGGAGAAGCGGGCTCCCCGCTGAGCAGGGACTTCAAGGAGGGGCTCCATCCCAGGACCCCAAGATCATGACCTTAACCAAAGGCAACCGCTTAACCCACTGAGCCACCCAGGCGCCCCTAGTTGGGTTGCTTTTTAAAACCATTCTGCGACTCTCTGTATTTTAACTCATGTATTTAGACTGTTCACCTTTAACATAGTGACTGATATTTTACGGCTAAAGTCTAACGTTTTATTATTCCCTCTATTCTTCATTCTTCTGTTTTCCTTTCTTGCCTTACAGTGGGTTACTTGAATATTTTTTAGAATTCCATTTTGACTTACGTAGTATTTTTAAGTGTATCACTTCAGATAGTTTTCTTAATGCTTGCTCTGTGTATTAAAACACACATATATAGGGGTGCCTGGGTGGCTCAGTCTGTTGAGTATCTGCCTTAGGCTCAGGTCATGATCCCAGGGTCCTGGGATCCAGCCCCGAGGTGGGCTCCCTGCTCAGCGGGGAGCCTGCTTCTCTCTCTTCCTCTCCCTGGTGCTCCATGTGCTTGTGCTCACTTACTCTCTCTCTCTCTCTCCCCCCCATCAAATAGATAAATAAAAATTGTAAAAAAAATAAAATTAAAAATTAATAAAATATATATATATATATAACTTATCACAGTCTGCTGGGTGTAGGCAACTTATTTTCATTTAGGTCCCTTTACTCTCCCACTTTTAAAATATAATTTTCTTGCCTTTTTCTTCTACATACATTGAACCCCAGATCAGATGGTGTTAGAATTTTTGCTTTAACAACCCATCATGATTGAAAAACAATTCATGAAGAAAAGGACAATATACTTTATTTATCCTTATGTATACACATTTCATTGTTTTCCTACTTTTCTGAAGTTTTAAGCCTCCTGTTATCCTTTCCATTCTCTCTGGAGAACTTCCTTTCACCATTCATTAATGGTAAATCTGCTAGTGAAAATTTAGTAAGTTTTAGGTCATCAGAGAATGTCTTTATTTCCCTTTCATTCCTGGAGGATATTTTTGCTGAACATGGAATTCGGAGTTGGCAATTCTTTTCTTTCATCCTTTGAAAAATGTATCTTTTGATTTCAGATTTCAGATGAGAAGTTTGCTATCAACGGAATCAGTGTTCCTTTACAGGTAAGAATTTTTTTCTCTCTAGCTGCTTTCACTATTTTTTTCTTTTCTTTTTTAAAAATTTTTTATTTTATTTTCTTTTTTTTAATGATTTTTTTCTTTATCCTTAGTTTTTAGAAGTTGTTTGTGATGTGTCTCGGTACTGTATTTTTTGGGTTTTCCTGTTTGGGTTTCACTGAGCTTCTTAAATCTGTAGGTCAATATCTGCCAAATCTGGGACATTTTCAGCCGATTATTTCTTTGTTTGTTTTTTCTACTATGACTTTTGTTTATTGATGACTCAATATTGTGTTTTTTAAATTTTAATTCCAGTATAGTTAACATACAGTGTCGTATTAGTTTCAGGTGTACAGTACGGTGATTCATCACTTCTGTACGACACCCAGTGCTCATCAGGACGGGAGCCCTCCTTAATCCCCACCATCTATTTCACACATGTCCTCCACTCACGTCCCCTCTGGTAACCATCAGTTTGTTCTCGATAGTTAAGCGAGCCGTTATGTCTTTGAATTCGTTTTCAGTCCCACTCTCTCTTCTCCCTCAGGGACTTCAGTAATAGGAATATTAGTACTTTTGTTATCGTCCAACTGGCTTCTGAGACTCTGGGATATCTTCCCCTCGTCTATTCTCTCTTTTGTTCAGATTGGAGAAATTCTATTGTTCTGTCCTCAAGTTCACTGCTTCGATCCGGTCATCTTCATGCTACTATGAGTCCCAGCCAGTCCCTTTTTAATTCTGATGATTTTTCACTTCTGCAGTTTATGTGTTTTATATGCACTTTATAAGTTTTATATTTTTCCTCCATTTGTTTTAAGAGAATCTGTAATTGTTTATGGAAGCATGCTTTTAAATGATGGTTGCTCTGAAGTCCTCCTAAGGTAATTCCAATATCTGATTTATTTCAGTGTTGTCTTTTTTTCTTTTTTAATTTTATTTATTTATTTACTTGAGAGGGAGAGAGTGAGCAGGGCAGGGGCAGAGGGGAGGGGCGAGAATGCTCAAGCAGACTCCCAGCTGAGCGCAGATCCTAACCAGGGCTCAGTCCCAGGACCCTGAGATCATGACCTGAGCCGAAACCGAGAGTCCGACACCTATCCGGCTGAGCCACCCAGGTTCCCACTGCCCACCCCACACCCCACCGGGGTTATATCTGTTAATTGTCTTTTCCTATTCAAGTTGTGATTATCCTAGTTCTGGGTATGATGAAGGCTTTTCCCTCCTCTCCTGGGCCTTCTGGATGTTAGGGGACTCTGGATCCTACTTAAATCTTCTGTGTTAGCAAGCAGTGACTCCAGGTGTAGCAGGGGGGCGTGGCCTCCTTTTGTGGACTGGGGTTCCAAAGACAGCGTAGTTTTGGTTTTTTTTAAGATTTTATTTATTTATTTGACACAGAGAGCGAGAGAGATCACAAGTAGTCAGAGAGGCAGGCAGAGGGGGGGGGGAAGCAGGCTCCCTGTTGAGCAGAGAGCCCGAGGGGGGGGCGGCGGGACGGGTGGGGGGCTCGATTCCAGGACCCTGAGATCACGACCTGAGCCAAAGGCAGAGGCTTTAATCCGCTGAGCCACAGCGCAGTTTTCAGAACCTTGCTGTGCTATCCTGGTCTGCTTTGTCTGTGCGCCACTTAAAGCCACCTTGAAAACTTAGGTGGTATTCCGCACTGCGGTTCTGTTCTCAGACTTTTAGGCTTGTTGATGTCGTTTTCCCTTTGGGTCCCGCAGGTGTCTTTCCTCACTCCCCAGTCAGATTTAAAGAATTCCTTTCTCCAGCTCCCTCCTCTCTGAGATCCTTCCTTCACTTTATAATTGGAAGCCTGAGGGGCACCAGCTGCCACTGGCAGACTAGGGTGAAAGTCCGGATTCCTCACTCTGTCTCCACTGACACGGCAACACCCGCTAGGGGAAGCATCTCTCTGGATCCTCGGCGGATGCCAGGTGGGAGGGAAGCGGCAGATGTCCGCACTCCCCCACAATCTCTCCGCCGACACCACTAGCGGGAGAGGAAAGTGCCTTCCCCGCCACCTGCCGCGTGGTGGGGGTCAGGGGATCACCAGATGGGGGTTGGGGTGATGCCAGGCCTGCAGGGGCTAGAAGTGCTCGCCTTGGCTACCTGCTGCTGCTGCTACTGCTGCTGGGGGAGGGGGCACGGTCGCGGGGACCCTTCCCTGGATCGCGGCCGCTGCTGCTGGCAGGGGCAGAGCACGCCTCCCCCCAGGGCTGCCTGGTGCGGTGGGGGCCCCAGCTCACTCTGGACGGGTGCCAGGGGCGCGGGAGGAAAGTGCTTCCCGGGGCCGCCTGGTGTTGCTAACGCCCAGTGTCTCGGCCGGCCGGTGTCCCCAGAGGGAGAGGACAGCCTAACCCCTAGCCTCCTGAGGCCGCTGGATGGGGAACCGGAGTCTCTGGCGAGTCCCTCCTCGGCCTCTGCTGACACATCTGGCTGGGTTAGGGTAGGTGCTGTCAAAGGTTTCTCTCCTGCAGGACTGGGATTCTCTCCTTTCCTGGTCCTTTGGCCAGAAAGGAAAAGTTTTTCTTTGGTTTAGTTGGTGTTTGTTGGTTTTGTTTTTGGTTTTGGTCTGCTTCGGAGAGTCTAGGTTGCAGGCTTCTCCAGAACCCAGGCTGGGATTTTGAAAAGACAAGGAGCACACCACTGTGTTTCCTCGAATCCTGTGGTCTCCAGCTGGTCCGTGTTCCTTTTGCCACCACCAGAGTCCCTTTATTATGGGCTTTAGTATTATCAACAGGGATTCTAGTTAGCTGTGCTTAGGAGGGAGGAGCAAGGAGAAATGAGTCTATGCCCTCTTGTCTGAAACTTGAAGTCACCTCCTGTTTTAAAAGAAATTAATGAAATAATTAACAAAGGGTTTGTTTCAGTGGGAAAACAGTATTTGCTTTTGGTGACTTCAGTTTGCACTTTTTTTTTTTTTTTTAAAGTCATCTCTTTGCCCAATGTGAGCCTCAAACTCACCACCTGGGGATCAAGAGTGGCAAACTCTACTGACTAAACCAGCTGGGCGCTTCTGGTTTGCACTTGAAAGCCAAAGCTGCTGTTCTTCTTTTTTTTTAAATTTGTAAAATGAAACTGATGTTGGACTTCGGTGGAGTGAGACTTTCAGAAGGCATTGGGGGCTGTGTATGTGTCTTTGTTGAACCCACCCATTGATGAAACTGGATCTTGCAGACACGATGGTGATGTAACTTGCCAGAAATAGGCTCAGGGCCAAAGAAATAGAAGTAAATGGTCTCTCTTGGCAAGACCTCTCTTCCTTTTCTCTTCCTTCTCTCCTCTCTCCAATCTCTTAACTATCAGAATTTTACATGATCAGAATCAATATTGGGCCCCCCCTTTCCTTAGATAAGTAAAATAGCTACATTCCATGTAAGTTCATCTGCCTGTACACGTAATATATGTGTAAATCCAGAGAAAATGGTCTGGAAGAATACAGACCAAACTGATCATGTACAACTACAATCAGTTGTAGCTACCCATGAGTAGTAGGGATCAAAGTGAATTTTAGATTTATTTCCTTTTTTTAGGGAAAACAAAATGGTATTATTTGTATAATTAACAATAATAAAATGAAACAACCTGTGCACCTGCCAACCTGCAGATCAGACATGAGAAAGTCTGAGAGGGAGAAGAATTTAAGAATGCTCCCTTTTCTCCTGAGTCAAAAACTATTTCAAACTTGTGAAATCTGGTGGCGTCTAACATTTGTTCCAAACTTCACCACTATGACTCATGGGAACATTTTCAGATGAAATTTGGAAAAATGCTGATTTTTCAAACAAAAAAGCAATTGTAAATACCTGGCAAGTTTCTCTGCACTCATGGTTGAAATGATAACTTGTAAAAATGGTCTTTATATGCACATAAGTAAATACTAAGGAAACTACAGTGAGAGAGTGTATGTAGCCAGGGTGACACGTTCATGGGCACTGGTAACCTCACTTGATTCTTTGCTACGTATTGATATCCAACATAATGTTGTCAAATCGACACTATATTCATGGAAGGCGGCAGAAAATCAATATTTGTAGAGCATCTGCTGTGTTCCAAGTGTTTAATATATTTTCTCATCTAATCCTCCCCAAACCCTCAAGATAACCTCAAATAACCCCTCATTATTGCCATTTTACAAGTAAGCAAACAGGCTCAGAAAGAAAATAACTTGCCCCACATCATTAGTAGATGGTAGGTACACCTCAAGACGATGCTTTCTACCCTTGTGTAGGTTTGAGTATTTAAGGCATCCACCATTTTTAATGGTTATGTATTTAGGTTTTATTATTTTTAAAAAGATTTATTTATTTTGGGGGGCCAGGGGGAGAGAGAGAATCCTGAAGCAGACTCCCCACTGAGTGGGGAGCCTGATGTGGGAGCAGGGCTGGATCCCAGGACCGCCAGATCATGACCTGAGCGGAAATCCAGAATCTGATGCTTAAGCCAACTGAGCCACCCAGGTGCCCCTGTTTATTTAGGTTCTTAAAAAATGTGTCCTTAAGTCGGTTTTGGTAATATTTTTCTACAAGTGTAACAGCAGCCACCGTTTTTATCCCAAGGGAGAGTGGAAATAGCCAGCTAACCTGGCCCAGTACTCAGTAAACATTTGTGCCATGAGGAAATGATTTACAAATGAAGAAATACACACTGGTTCCTTGAAATACTTCCTTCCTTTTTTGTGTATTAAACTTCACTTGAACCGGAGGGCTAATTTTCCTACCAATAAACTGAAAACAGTTTAGTGGAATCAGGCAACAGCAGTCACCCAAAGGATGAATTGCAATCAATGAAGCTTCCTTTTACCAGATGGCTAATGACCTTCATAGACCAAATATGTATTAATGCCAATGCCACAGATTGATGATATTGACTCTCTCTCTTCTTGGAAGCCTGTTTGGGTTTGTGATTTATTTTCACAAAGAATAAAGTGTTCACTGATGGAAACTGAAGACAAAATGAAACACCAACCATCCCCGTAATGGTCAGTTTTATGTGGCAATATGGCTAGGGTGCAGTCCCCGGTTTTTCAATCAAATACTCATCTAAATTTGGGGGTATTTTGCAGATGTGCTTCATGTCTATAATCAGTTGACTTTAAGTAAGGAAGATTATCCTAGATGATATGGTTGGGCTTTCCTCAATCAGTTGAAGGCCTTAAGAGCGGAATTGAGGCTTCCCTTGAAGAAGAAATTCCACTCATGGATGGCAGCATCAACCTGCACCCGAGTTCCATCCTGCCCTTCTTGATGCCTTGCCCTACATTTTGGACTTGACCTAGCCAGCCCCCACAATCACCCAAAGCCAATTCTTTGCAATAAAATTCTTAATATAGGGGCACCTGGGTAGCTCAGTCAGTTGGGCTTCTGACTCTTGGTTCGGCTCAGGTCATGATCTCAGGGTCCTGGGGCTGAGCCCTGCATTGGGCTTCCCACTCAGCGGGGAGTCTGCTTGTCTCCCTCTGCCTTTGTCCTCCCCCCAATCGAGCTCTCTCTCTCTCAAAGAAATAAATCTTTAAACAATTCTTTTTTTAAAAAAAGATTTTATTTATCTGACAGACAGAGAGATCCCAAGTAGGCAGAGAGGCAGGCAGAGAGAGAGAGGGAAGCAGGCTCCCTGCTGAGCAGAGAGCCCGATGCAGGGCTTGATCCCAGGACCCCGAGATCATGACCTGAGCCGAAGGCAGACGCTTTAACCCACTGAGCCACCCAGGCGCCCCTAAACAATTCTTAATATGTGTATCCTAATGATTCTGGTTCTCTGGTGGAATTCTGAATGGTACAATCCCTGTTTTCACTTTTACGTATAAACCTAGAATCTATATGCACTGAAGAAAAACATTAATTTTCCCTGAACTTTGTATTCTCTCTTTAGAGTGGATTTCCTAAGTCAGAAATTTCGAAAGGGATTAAAGAAGTGTCTGATTCTAGAGAATACCCAACTTTAGAGACTAAACATCATTTCCCATGTTGAAAGTAAACCGCGCCATGTGTAGCTTAGGGGTAGTTCCTCTTGGGAAAAGAGTTCTCAGAGTCTGTATTCAACTTTCTGAGGACAGAAGCCCATGAACACTGTCTCAGCCCTTCTATGCTCCATCCAAGTCCATCCATAAATCCTACATGCCTGATGGGCTATGCGAACCAGTTGTTTGTTTTAATCACAAAAGCAATAATTTTGTTCCTAAAGTTCTTCAGAAATTTCTTGGGAATTTACTTTCTGGAAGACCTTACCCAAATGTTTTCATCCCGTTCTTTATTGCTCTGAAAGAAATTTTGGGTTACTTTTGGATATGTTCTTTTTTTTTTTAAAGGTTTTATTAACGTGTGTGTGTGTGTATGTGAGAGAGATAGAGAGAGAGGGAGAGAGAGAGAGAGAGAGAGAGAGAGAGAGAGCGCACAGGCAGGGAGAGCGGCAGGCAGAGGGAGAAGCAGGCTCCCTGCTGAGCAAGGAGCCCAGTGCGGGGCTCGATCCCAGGACCCTGGGGTCACGACCTGAGCCGAAGGCAGGCTCTTAACCAACTGAGCCACCCAGGGACCCCACTTTTGGATACGTTCTTAAACTTTTCTCCTCCTATCTGTTCTTGGTGGGTTCTAACTAAACAGCTGGTAAGCTTCATGTGGCAGGCACTGGTAGTCACTTCCCCAATATCCATTCTTTTCACCTTTCCTCCAGAAGCTCCATTTCTCCCGGAGATGACGTACCCAGGAAGAATATTCAGCTCCACAGCCTCCCTGAGAGGCAGGACGGCCATGTGATCCAGCTCCGGCAAATGCGACTGTAAGTAGATGTCTCCCGTGTAAGGCTTCTGGGAAAGTGACTGTTTTCCCGACAAAAAGCACAGACCTAGCTGGCCTTTTGCCATTCACCTTCCCCATCCTTTCTACCTAGAATGCAGTCACAATACTTAGAGGTTCTGATGATGAGAGCCATCTTACCGGTGTAAAGGAGAAGCTCCAAGTCGAGAACGGCCAAGGCAGGGAGAGCCCGGGGTCTTGCAGGCATCACGGGGTAGCTGGGCTGACTCGCCGCTCAGCTCCGAGACTTTTACATGGGACTTGGCATGTTCTTCTTCTCCTTCTTTTGGTGCCCTGCTGACAGTTCCCTCCGTCTTCCTACCCCCCATCCTACGGCGCTCGGCTCACGGGTTCAGTACCCATCGGTAATCGAAAGAAGTTCCTGATCGAGTGGCATCTCTAAGAGTAGTCGAGCCCCCTCAGTCACATCCATATTTGTGTTCATCCAAAGAGTACCTAGTTGTCTCCATCAGTATTTGCTTGCCTGAGGCCGCCAGGGGGCACGGACAGAAGTCTTGCTGTCTGTCCACAGTTGAGTTCGGTGTCATTTTGGAAAAAGAAGGCACGAGAAAAGTAACACTTTAAGGCTTTGTATGACGGAGGAGAAGAACTAACACTGAGGCGTGTCCTTCTACTTCATTTCTCCGAATACTCAAAATAATGGCAAAGCAGTCGTAATTCTCATTTTACAGATGAGAAAACTAAAAACAACATAGCTCGTGCAGATCTACATGGGAGACACGTGGCAGAATGTGTATCAAGCCCGGGCCTCATCTACACTGCTGTTCTTTGCTGTTCTTTGCAACTCTGACGTGACGTTCAAATGAGTGGCTTACCAGAGCACACAGAACTCGGGCCAGTCCTGAAGGAAGAACAGAATGCGAAGCTTCGGGGTAAGGGAGTGGGAAAACGGGGAGAATGATCAAGGGATTCCAGGCAGAGGGGGCGGAACACAAGCAAAGACCAGTTTCCATTGGTCATGTCCTATTTGACAGGCGATCAGACGGCTAAAGTGGAGGATTGACTTCTTCCAACAGGTTAAGTACCCGCTGGCTTATCTCAACAGCCTGTGATAATCACTGTGGGATATACCCAGGTTATTTTTAGGAAAGTACCTGGCATCTAAGTTGCTGCTCAGGTCTTTTGGACATGTATGTTCTTTAACAAAGTGCTCCCAGATGTAAAAACACATTATTTGGATTACTCAAAACGCTGACAGTCTAGTTTGGGGGAAAATGAAATGATTTAAGAGCTCCAAAACAAAGCGTCACAAGATGCTACGGAATTATTGGTAACAAAACCACCCCCAAAGGCCATGCTCTTGACTTCTAAGCTCTTGTCCCCTGATGTGTACGGGATGCGTGGTAAGAAGCAAGCAGAGGTGGGGAGGGTATTTGCTGTGGTGAGTGCTATGAATTGTGTAAGGCTGATGAATCACAGGCCTGTGCCCCTGAAGCAAATAATGCATTATATGTTAATAAAAAAATGAAATTAAAAGAAAAGGAAGCAAGCGGAGATCTTCAGGAGGTGCTCCAATGAGGAGGCTTATGGAATAGCCATGGGGTGAACAGCACACACTAGGTTAACGAGGATGGACATGAAATGAGAGGGTAGAGAAAAGAAGTATTTCTTTTTAAAAAGTTTTTTTTTTTTTAAGATTTTATTTATTTATTTGACAAAAGAGAGAGAGAGAGCGTGCACAAGTAGGGGGAGTAGCAGAGGGAAAGGGAGAAGCAGGCTTCCCGCCGAGCAGGAAGCCCGATGCGGGGCTCGATCCCAGGACCCCTGAGATCGTGACCTGAGCCGAAGGCAGAGGCTTAACCGACTGAGCCCCCCAGGTGCCCCAAAAAGAAGTATTTCAACAAAGATAGTTAAGAACATATCTATTGTAATAGTAGCTCTCTCTTTGGGTCGCTGAGATCAAGTGAGATTTTATATGTAAAGTGCTTAACATAGAGCCTGACATATATAATAAGTAGCTGCTCTATCTAACAGCATTTAAACACCCAAACCCAACCACACGTAAAGGATTTCTGCCT
Organism: Procyon lotor; assembly: GCA_028646535.1. NCBI lineage: Eukaryota > Metazoa > Chordata > Mammalia > Carnivora > Procyonidae > Procyon > Procyon lotor. The sequence goes on from CM053612.1 coordinate 68,193,030, forward strand.
TCAAATAAGGTAGGGGGTACCTCTTCCCATGTATTTGAGGTGTTTGGCGTGGGGGTGGATAGAAGATGCAACATTTTCCCATAAAAATGCACTTGTTTAAAACTTAAGAGGGTAGGGGCGCCTGGGTGGCTCAGTGGGTTAAAGCCTCTGCCTTCGGCTCAGGTCATGATCTCAGGGTCCTCGGATCGAGCCCCGCATCGGGCTCTCTGCTCAGCGGGGAGCCTGCTTCCCCTTCTCTCTCTGCCTGCCTCTCTGCCTACCTGTGATCTCTCTGTCAAATAAATAAACTCTTAAAAAAAAAAAAAAACTTAAGAGGGTAGCTCTCATGCTGTGTTCTTTCTCACAATTAAAAAAAACTCACTCGGAGAAATGAGTTTATAAGGGTGAAGGAAGGGCACTGTAACATTCTGAGCATCTATTTACTACCTGTCCCGTGGTTTACATTTTTCCTTATACAGCTGACCCCTGAACATCGTAGGGATTAGGGATGCTGACACCCCCCACCTAGTGTAACTTTCGACTCCCCCAAAACATAACTACTGATAGCTTTAACTGTTGACCAGAAGCCTTACTGATACCACAAACAGTGGGTTAACACATATTTTATATGTTCTATGTATGATATACTATATTCTTAGAATAAAGTAAGTTAGAGAAAAAAAATTAAGGGAGAGAAAATACACTTACAGTATTATACTGTATTTATTAAAAAAAAAAGTCAGCAGAGAAGTCGACTTGCATTATTCAAAGCCACAGTGTTTGAGGGCCAACTGTCCTTAAACTGCTATATAACCATAATCAGGACATATGTGGTGCTGTCGGATTCGGTATGTAGAATACCACATAGGGGGCACCTGGGTGGCTTAGTGGGTTAAAGCCTCTGCCTTCAGCTCGGGTCATGATCTCAGGGTCCTGGGATCGAGCCCCGCATTGGGGCTCTGCTCGGCGGGGGAGCCTGCTTCGCCCTCTCTCTCTGCCTACTTGTGATCTCTCTCTCTCTCTGCCATATAAATAAATAAATAAATAAACTTAAAAAAAAAAAAAAAGAATACCATATAGGCCTCAAATGCTGCCCTATTTGAGGGCCTTTGATCATTTAGTTTGCTTTATAAGTACATGTTAGCACCAAAGGATTTATAATCCAGTACTCTTGAACAAGGATGTATAAAGAAGATCAGCTTTTTTTTTTTTTATTTCGAGCTGAGCCCTGGTTCAAGTTGGAAACCTGTGACTTTTCAAACCTGAGCATCACATTTATGACCATTTTCTTCTTTTCTGTGTCATAGCACCTTTAGAACAGCAATAGGAAGGGAGTGATCATACGCCACCCGAATCTTGCTTTCTACCGACTAAATGCAAAGAAATATTTTCTGTATAAGAAATTACCATTAAAGGGGCACCTGGGTGGCTCAGTGGGTTAAAGCCTCTGCCTTTGGCTGAGGTCATGATCCCAGGGTTCTGGGATGGAGCCCCGCATCGGGCTCTCTGCTCAGCGGGGAGCCTTCCCCCCCACCCCCTGCTCTCTGCCTACTTGTGATCTCTCTCTGGCCAAGCTCATCCCGGGACACTGGGAGTGGGAAGATGTCAAGAGATAAAGAGGAAGGGTAACAGATCTGAGAGAGACTAAGGGACTAACTTTCCACATAAACCCAAAGCAAGTAGCTGACTTTTTTTTTTTTTTCTCAATTTTAACTTGGCCTCGGGCATCAACAAGTGGCCGTGCTGGCGTTGCCTAACTGAATAGGACCCACTTGAATAGGAAAAGGCGTCAGAGGAAAATTGCAGTCAGAAATTGCTGTGCTCTTATCTGTTTCCAGTGAATACCGCTGATGCTCCCAGAGCTCCCCCAGGAGACTTGGTGGTCAGGGACCGTGGTTACTATTTCAACACAGACCAGTGGGGGTGGGGGGAGTAGGCCCTGTGGAATGTTTTTTATTCCAAAGCCGGACAAGGAGAGTAGGCTGAAGGACAGGATTGTGTCATTCAATTAAAAACATTTCTTATGACATAGATCATCTTATTGGACCCTAAGCTACTATCTAGGAATACAAAGATTTCTGAGCCTCGGTTCTAGTGCTTGAGAAACTACTGGTCGAGGGCAGAGCTTTTCTTTATTTTTTAAGATTTTATTTATTTATTTATTAGAGAGAGAGAGAGAGAGAGAGCGCACAAGCAGGGGGAGCAGCAGAGGGAGAGGGAGAAGCAGGCTCCCCGCTGCGCAGAGAGAGGGCAGAACTTCTCAAACTTTAATGTGGCGTATGAATCCCCTGAACACCTTGTTAAAATGCATAAGCTTATTCGGCAGATCTGGAGTGGGGCCCAAGAGTCTACTGAGCTCTAGGTGCTGCTGCTGCTGCTTGGTCCACAGATTGCACCTGGAAGAGCAAGGGAAGCACGGAGAGAGAACTAGAAGATGCTAGAAGTACATGGACACTGAGGAGGGAGTGCACCCGAGACTTTGAAAAGGCTTCATGTGGAGGATGGGTGAGCCGCATCTCGGTCTCCCGCTGATCCCAGGGGAAAGTCAAGGGGCCCACCCTGTAGTTCAGTGATGAAACTTTCTTTCTTTCTTTTTTTAAAGATTTTATTTATTTGACAGAGAGAAACACAGCGAGAGAGGGAACACAAGCAGAGGGAATGGTAGCGGGAGAAGCAGGCTTCCTGCTGAGCAGAGAGCCCGATGCGGGGCTCGATCCCAGGACTCTGGGATCATGACCTGAGCCGAAGGCAGACGCTTAACGACTGAGCCACCCAGGCGCCCCTCGGTGACGAAACTTTCTGACCCTCGGTTTTCTCATCTGTCAGATGAGGGACTGAAAATGTCCAGACCCTTCCAACCCCTAAAACCAGATGACTCTACTGAGATAAGCTTTAAAATCGCTGCAGATATGATCTGTTTGGAAGTTAAGGTGAAACAGTATAAAAGCTGTGACTCTTTACTTACTTATTTTACGAGGCAAAGGACCCTAAGATTAGCCTTGTTTGAGACTTTCTTTCCAGGCTACTTCAGCTGGACCCGCTGCAAGAATGAAGCGATTATAAGCAAAAACCGCAAAGAGTGGAGATGTTCGAGGGCCTTGGGCTTCAAAATATTCGAGATCCAGGTCTTCTCAGATCCAGGAACAGCATTTTAAAAAGCCGTCATAATATCAAAGAGCAGCTCCTGGTAACTTCCTCGAGTTTTATCTTCTTCAGAAGTTGACTCGGTTCAGTTTGCTTTGTTCTTGGAAGCCTCCTCAAAATTCTCCACGGGACCTGGGACTTTATGATTATCCTCCTCTCCGGCAGCGAGTGGTGCTTTTCCACGCACAGATGACCTGAGCAGAGGCTGGCACCATGCTGGCTGAAGACGCCGGGTGGCCCTTCTGTCAGTGGCTTTGTCTCAGCATGGCCTCTGAGGGCGCAAGGGTTCGCTGCCGGGGATGGCCGCACTTGGGAACGTATTCAGTTGTTCGATATGATCTTGTTTACCACAACTTCTTTAAGGAGAGCTCAAGTTTTTTTGTTTTTTGTGGGGTGTTTTTTGTTTTTTTTTAACCATCTGCTGTAGCTGTTCCACGAAGCATCTCCTTTAGGCGAGCAGTCGCCTTCCCACCAATGCACACTTGTGCCTACCTACCCGTTGGGCGAAGTTTCTCCTGGTTCGTGCTAGTCTCTTCGATCTTGTTGGAGTGGAACCGGGACCATGCCGGGGACTAGAGCTGGTGCTCAGGGAGTCTCTGGCAGAACAGCTGGGGTTAGGTGCACACACACACACACGGACACCCATAAAAGGTTTTCGTAAGGAGCCTAACAAAATGACCTACATTTGGCACATGGAAGTGTGTCAATCATAAGAAAACAGCACTTAGGGGGCGCCTGGGTGGCCCAGTGGGTTAAAGCCTCTGCCTTCGGCTCAGGTTATGATCTCAGGGTCCTGGGATCGAGCCCCGCATCGGGCTCTCTGCTCGGCAGGGAGCCTGCTTCCCCTCCCCTGCCTGCCTGCCTCTCTGCCTACTTGTGATCTCTCTCTCTGTCAAATAAATAAATACAATCTTAAAAAAAAAAGAAAAAGAAAAAGAAAACAGCACTTAAGTCTTAACAGCCTCTTATACTTGTTTTCTCCTATTCATTTGCCTCTTTGTAGGTGGGTGCAGCTCCCCAGCTGAACTCCTTAAAAAGAACACCATACTCACTTTATGAATACTTAACACTCGTGAAGTGTATTTTCGAGGTATACTTTAGAAACATCATTTCATTACCTGTCATATATGTCTGTTACTTTTCTCTTTTTTTTTTTTAATTTATTTTTTTTATTAACATATAATGTATTATCTGCCCCAGGGTACGTGTCTGTGAATCGTCAGGCTTACACATCTATGCCTGTTACTTTTCACTGGGACAATTACAAGTGGACCCGATTCAACTGAAATGGGGGGGCAGCAGGCCCCCCGGGGAGGATCAGAGCCCAGCTGACAATGCTTGGGCTCTCACTCACCTACGCTCCTGCTCTCTCACCATCTATCGGTAGGTGAGAACCTGCCCTCCCCAGGAAAGGCCCCCAACACTAGAAAAGGAAGAGACTGCTTTCTGGAACATCTTGCTGGAGTTTGCCACTAAAAGCCAAAATGTCAAAGAGAAAGATGTGGTTTAAGGGCTTACTGCTTTTCTCCCTGTGTGGGAAGGATTGCTGATCCCTCCAACACTATCTACCAAAAAAGAAAACCAAGTCAACAGGGAATGACTCCATTTTTGCAAAAAAAGAAAAAAAAAAGGTTTTCATTATTAAAATTCAAATTTTTTAGTGTTAGGCTTTTAAAGGCCAAAGTATTTTCTAGAATGGATTTTGAAGGAATAATCATACCCTAATTACAAAATTATATCATTTCTTTCTATAGAGAGCAAAGTTAAATATGTCCCTTTTAAATGAGAAAAATAAATTTTAAACTCAGCACAGCAAGAATTATCCAATAAACAGGAAGTAATTTTTCAATAGTCTTGTATATTTCTATTTCTCCCTCATGTTTTAAATGTACACGGAGACGCTTCATACATAGAAAAAAATAGTAAAGAATGTTATTTAAAAACTAACCAATTTGTAGTTTCAGTATTTCTGATTTTATTTAAAAAAAAAAAAAACTAACCAAGCTGCAGTTTCAGTACTTCGGATTTATGGGCTAGGAGATGGGAGAGGTTGGGTACAAATGGCTGGTAAATTTGGTAAATAAGGTCCATTTGTATAAACCTGCAAGAAATTATATCATAAACAATTCATTATTTTCTTAAATATGGAAGAAATGTCTAATCTTAGTAAGTATTCAATCATAACGTATCTTTTAAGAAGGGGAGCATTATATTGGAAATTCCTTAGATTAAAAACAAGTTTTTAATAGAAAGTAGAAGTAGTAGAAGAAAGTAGTAGAAGAAAACAAGTTTTCTACTTCCTTTGCATTTCTCTAGAGTGCTTTGTGTACACACACACACACACACACACACACACACACACACACACACACACACGGCACACAGCTCACGTCTCATTAACATAAGAGATTAGAACCTTCTATTTTACTTTTGTCATTAAAAAATTTGTGCCGTGATCAAATCTTGGCACATGTGTGAGTGGCTGTACGTTACAGAAGCATACCTCGGAAATTAGTATTAAGCCATTTTCATTTTATTTATTTATTTTGTAAAGTATACTCTATCCCCCAACGTGGGGCTTGAATGCACGACCCTGAGATCAAGAGTCGCATATTCTACCGACTGAGCCAGCCACTCTTGTCTTAACAACATTTATTACAAATCACATTTTATAAACACTAGATATAAATTACATACAAAAGCGAGACAGAAATGTACAAAAGCAAAAACAGCAGCACTAATAACACAAGAGAAATAAGCGAATGTTTAAACAAGGATAACTTAATAAAATCACTAATGTGTTCTTGCTAGTAAGTGTTCATGAATTCAAAAGCTACTAAAAAATGAACTGTAGTACAATTACTATCAAAGTTTGGAATTATAGAAACAACCACCGTAACCCTGTTTATTTTTAAAAATCTTTTCAAGCATTCAGAAGCCAAATGACTGTCCTTAAAGACAAATTAAATTGGGTAAAAGCTCTAATCCAACTGAAGAATATAAAATCTTAGGCTTTGGTTAACAGATACTAAATTTAGTGGGTATTTTAAAAGTAACGTCTCCCTTATATGTTTTATTCCTGAGGTTTTTGCTAAAATACTATAGATTCAATAAAGAACTCAGTTTACAGCTTTGTGTAACATTGTATTTATTTTTGAAAAACAGAAAGTACAGCAATTACTTTTAGTGTGAATAATGGGGTTTAATAATGTCATCAAAATCAGAAGGAATACGTTTAATTTAGCTTAACGGTGGGGAAAATTAATGCCCTCTGACCACTAATTGCAAAGCTTCTTTGTAAATTATGATTAAAATTATGTTAAACCTGTCACCAAGTTTTATTTGCATCTCATGAAATCATTCTGATTTAAAGAAGAGGTTGATTATGTAGTAGAGAGTGCTCTTACAAAAGACTGAAATGATACAATGCTAACGGTTAGCATGAGGCCAGACACAGGGTAGGTAGTCAATTTTCCTTATTAAAGTAAAAAGTCTTTGAATGCATTATTTCTGAACATCAACACACGGTTCAATATAGTAGTTATAAATTAATCTGATATATTCAAAAGCAGTTTACGCATGAAAATACATTTTTAGTAACAATCATAAGAGGGGTTTTTATAAGTGGCTATTTTCAGTCTTGGTTTTACCAAAATAGATTTAAATTTAAGGTTCCTTTTAAAAATAGACCTATGAAAGCTAATTTCCTATTAGCTCCATACGATGTACGTGGCAGGTTCAGTCCCTTCTCTCCAGGCTGCCCAATCAACAGCTTCTGAACTGATTACTTTAGGTTACAACAAACTCCTCACAACCGAGTTCTCCCTAGAGAATGAATCGGTGTATCTGGGGACCGGGTCCAAGGATGTGGATTTTTAAATAAGTAGCTCTCCCTTGATTCATGGTAAATTATTACAGTCAGGTTGATTTGGGAAATGATGCTTTAAAGCAGCCCCAAAACAATTTCATCATGCTTGAACATTATTTGATGAATGACATATCTGATGAAAATCAACTTTCTCTAGTTTCTTTAAAAAATAATCTGCCTAGCTTATCATCATGCCTAAGCATTTCATACCTAAATGTCACAAGGTTTTGTTCTAATTCTCCTGATAAACCACAAGAGCTGGTGATTCCACCTTTCTGAAACCTGCTGATGATCGGGCTTCTATACTTGTAAGTATTGCATACACCTTTTCTTACCAGGAAGCAGAAGAGTCACCTAGCAGTTGCGTTCAAAAACTAAACGGCGTGGAATTTATTCACATAATCATACTACTCACAAAGTAGTCTTTAAGCAGCTATACCAACATCAGTTAGTAGAGTTAATTGCAAAACTGGTTATCAAATCCCTACTAATTAAAAAAATTCAATTTACAAAGTATTATATCAATTCTGCATACAAAATCTCATTTGCCACATTTTGCAATTAGGAAGCAATTATTTAACTGGCTATGTATACACGAAAAAAATGTGCAGAGGTTCACTCTAGTTGATCAACAAGTTAACAAAGCTCTAGATAAAAAAAGAGAAGCAATGGAATGTATTCTCAAACAATACGGAGCATTGAGGAAAATTTAAATTCTTAGAGATTTGAAAGAATATTTAATTACGATTAAAATCATGATTAAAATCATGACCCGCTAGCCACTTCTATGTTCTAATAGTGATATCATAAGCAGAGAAACAAAATCACAACCTTATTGAAGTAGGTTAAATAGTTTTTAAGCTGATTAAAACCACTGAATTTAAAATAAACCTTATTTTTTTTTTTGGTAGGCTCCATGCCCAACACAGAACTCGAACTCACGACCTTGAGATCAAGAGTCCTGTGCTCTACCGACTGAGCCAACCACGTATCCCAAAACCAAGTATTTTTGAACTTGAAGTAAATGATGCAGTATTCAACAGTTTACTAAAAAATAAACATTACCAGTTTTATCATTAGTAAAAACCGTTGCTAATACACAAATTAAAAAGGGCTTAATACCAAGTCCTCGATTCCACACTGCACTTCATATTCCCATCTGTATGTCAGCAAAGTTGTAGAAGCTGTCTACATCTCCAGATGCTGTCTCCTTGCTTTCTGATACAAACATCTATTTTAAATATAAAAGAAGCAAAAAATAAATACCAGTAATCCCTAAATTTCAAAGCCCACGTTGTCCACAGAACAGTTATAAGCTTCCTATTAGAAGAAATCCAAGTATGCCATTTATATAATATTTAATCATATTCTGTAGAATCCATACAATATAATGTTTCAGTAGCCATAATGTAAACTGAGCTCATTTAAAAACACTCATGATATAATTAAGGTCTTTGCTTTCATAATACTTCAGTTATACTTTATCGCACTTGGAATTTTACTGTTTTTTTAAATATACAAGAGTCAATATTATGAAAGCTACTGAATAGAGAAGTTTATTTTTTTTAAAAGATTTTATTTATTTATTTGACAGAGAGGGATCACAAGTAGGCAGAGAGAGAGGGGGAAGCAGGCTCCCTGCTGAGCAGAGAGCCCGATGCGGGGCTCGATCCCAGGACCCTGAGATCATGACCTGAGCCGAAGGCAGAGGCTTTAACCCACCGAGCCACCCAGGCGCCCCTGAATAGAGAAGTTTATATTTAAAGACTTCTTAGCTTCTTCCATTTCCTTTTTTTTTTTTTTTTTTTTTTTGGTGGTAAAGCAAATGATTAGATTTTTTTTTCCTTTTTTTTTTTTTTTTAATTTTAGTTTCTTCCATTTCCTAATAACAATCTCATTAGGCTGAGAAGCTAGACTTGAGATTATCATTTTTAAAGCTGCCTAAGATCTATTACTAATTTTAAATGAACTATCTGCTAAACATCAGTAAAGCAGTACTCAGTAGAACATTCAGAAATTGTTTTTACAAATGTCAGCCAGGAATTAGAGGAGACCTGGGCTCTAGTCTAGCTTTATCATAAACTAGCTGTATGATGCTGACGATTCATTCAATAAACCTCTCTAGGCTCACTTTCCACACCTGTAAAATGAGAACATTGGATTAGATAATCTTTGGCTCATTTAGATCTAAAACCTCCAAATCATAGAACCATTTTCTCTTTGCTTCCTTTTCTATTCAACCTAATCATATTTGCCCTTTCCCTTAGTACTGTTGTGATGATAATATGAGACAAAAGGCAAAGTACTTTAAATTACGCAAATTCAAGAAATTAGCCAAAGCTGACAACAAAACCAAAAATTTTATCTCAGATATTTATCAAAAAGATTATTAGTTATATCTAGACTCATTTAGTACTCATATGTTTAGTTTTTAAGTTATACTAAGTTACTTAAGTCTGAAATTCTTAGATACACCAACCCCATCGACATATCTAGAAACTACCTATATGTAATGACTTCTAGATAGAGCTCAAATTCTTTTTTTTTTTTTTTTTAATAGGCTCTGTGCTGGTCTCAAACCCACCACCGTGAGATCAAGACCTGAGTTCATATCAAGAATTGGACACTCAACTGACGGAGCCACCCAGGTGCCCCCCGCTCCCCAATTTCAATGTTTGATGAAGCATTACTGAGGCAACTAAAAATGAATAAGTGGGCAATAGGATCATCCATCTAAGGTATATAATCTTAGAAATATAACTTTTTTCAACATATCACCAGTTTTCAAAAAAGGAAGAACTTAGACATTTAACGAGAGATTTTACTGTAGAAACTCATGTCTTATTGAAGGTTTTTAAATTAATAGATTCTTGGGACACCTGAGTGGCTAGGTTGGTTGAGCGTCTGCCTTCAGTTCAGGTCGTGACCTCGGGGTCTGGAAATCAAGCCCCACATCGGGCTCCTTGTTTGGCGGGGAGCTTGCTTCTCCCTCTGCCTGCCATTCCCCCTGCTTCTCTGCTCTCTCTCTCTCTCTCTGACAAATAAATTTTAAAAGATCTTTAAATTAGTGGATTCTTATTTTGTAAATTAAGCCATTACAATTTTAATTTGGCAAGGAAAAACCAAAGCTTAGCTCCCAATTGTTTACCATAGATTCTAAAAATCGTGGTCTGTTTTTTTTTAATTCCAAGCAACTACAGGGATAAAAGCACTATTTAATTGTAAGGAAAAGGAAATGACATGGAAGGTCTGATTGAAATAGAAATAATCACAATGGGGAGGGTATGTGCTATTAAGTGCTGTGAAATGTGTAAGCCCGAAGATTCACAGACATGTACCCTGGGGCAAATAACACATTATATGTTAATAAAAATTAATTAAAAAAAAAAAAGAAATAGAAATAATCAACAAAGTCTTGTACCTTGGTTCCATTGAATATCTCATTGACAATAAGTTGGCATCCTTCAACAGCTCCATCTCCATTAAACTCCAAGGCAATAACAGGACCTATAAGCAAACCCAAGAAATGTTGTCTGAATAGGAATACAAACCATTCATTCATTTATTTATTTAGAGAAAGTGTGGGAGAGGGGCAGGCGGAGAGGGAGAATCTTAAGCAGGCTCCATACCCGACACAGAGCCCGAACTGGGGCTCGATCTCACGACCCTGAGATCATGACCTGAGCTGAAATCAAGAGTCGGATGCTTAACTGACTGAGCCACCCAGGTGCCCCCAAATCTATTTTAAAATTTATCTTTTTATTCTTTATATTGTAAAGCATCTCTAGTCTCTTCCCTGGGGTGTGAGAGAAAAAGGAGAAGGAAGTAGACGGATGGGATACGTCACTTTAGCTACTTCTTCCAACTGTAATCATAAAACAAATTAACAT
>CM053612.1:68204010-68238831 GCA_028646535.1 Procyon lotor
GGATCATGACCTGAGCCGAAGGCAGCCGCTCAACGACTGAGCCACCCAGGCGCCCCACGGTCACATTTTTTAAAAAAAGATTTTATTTATTTATTTGACCGAGTGAGAGATCACAAGTAGGCAGAGAGGCAGGCAGAGAGAGGGGGAAGCAGGCTCCCCGCTGAGCAGAGAGCCCGATGCGGGGCTCGATCCCAGGACCCTGAGATCATGACCTGAGCCGAAGGCAGAGGCCTTAACCCACTGAGCCACCCAGGCGCCCCTACGGTCACATTTTTAAGTATTGTAAATAGTCTGACTTTTCTGGCTTTCATTCTATAAAAACCATAAAAAGTTCACTCATTTAGGAGTACAAAGAATAGTTGATAAGATGACAAATAAGATTGAAAGCAACTCAAGGCATCACAAGTAGGTTTCGCCAGGCAGCCAGTCTCGCTTCCAATTCTCCTCCTTATCAGCCAAGTTCTGGGCCACCAGTAATGAAGCCAAGCCAAGTGAAACCAGGCACCAGAAAGTAATGACCATCTGAAAGTAGTTTTCTTGAGTGTGCCTTAAAGCTACATTCTAGAACCAAAGACTAAGTTTTTATTCTCTGACCAGAATATTTGTGCCTCCTTCCCAATACATTAACTTGAATACTTTTTAACCACCTGTACTTGAAATTGTAGTGTAAAGATTTATGATTAAGTTTGGCTTGGATTTCAATCTAGCATTGGCACCACTGGTGTCAAATTGTTGGCAAATGTGGCCATAAGTTAGCCAAGCAAAATGTGTCCTTCAATTCAATTAGTATTTTTTCAGTTATCACTATATTCCTTAAAAGATTTGCTTTTTAACTTCTAAACTAATGGATATAGCCTAACCTCTCGAAAATTACAAATTTCTTGAAAAAAGACATAAACCCATTAAACAAATATGGAGCAACAGAGACTAAGAAGTACTAAGGAATGAAATACTAAGGTGAATGAATACGAAATACTAAGTTGAATGTAGGCATGTGCTATAGGACAAGACACAAGAACAAGGGATTAGATCACCCTACACTGGGCACCAAAAGAACTGAGGGTTCGTGATTTAATATAAACAACAAATACAGAAAAGGCATGATATGTAACAGTAAACTGTACAATTAGATACAGAGAACAAAGTAGGAGTTTTTCAGGATCACAGTGTACAGATCAAGATAGGTGTTATGGAAAGAAAAGAAGATAACGAGGGAACATTTTCTCAGAAAAATGCATGATTCTCTGTCTGGGGCAAGAAACGGATAAGATTAGCCTGGAATATCTTGTTGAGCCAAAAAGCAAGGAAGCGATCAAAGGCCAATGCAGTTGTACCAAAAGGACGCAGGAGCCAGCTTGAAGGGCTCGCAATGGCCAAAGATGAGACACGGACATCAGAAGGAATAATGACTGCAATTTATTAAAACTTTCTGAATATATAAAAAGTCATGGGCTCAAAATGATATTTAGAAGAGAGAAACAAAATTCATTGGACACCACTGTAGGTTCCTAATGCATCAATTCATTACTCTGGAAACTGCTATTTAATTATTTTCCATTTATTTATTCTGCTTTTCTGATATGAAGCATATTTCAAGTTAACCAAACAGCGCTGGTATACAAGAGGTGTGTTAACATCCATTAACATATACAGAGGTAGTGACATGGCTAGAAAATGATCATTTTGCAACTCCCAAGAAAATAGTTGGATCCTGGGGCGTCTGGGGGGCTCATTTGGAAAAGTATCTGCCTTCGGCTCAGGTCATGATCCTGGAACTCTGGGACTGAGCCCCTCATAGACCTCCCTGCTCAGTGGGGAGCCTGCTTCTCCCTATCCCTCTGCTCATGTGCACGCGTGCTCTCTCTCTCTCTCTCTCTCTAATAAAGAAATAAATAAATAAAATCTTTTTAAAAAAATCGGATCCAAGCAATAATCAACAATGGTTTTAGCATCCCACAGAAAAGACTGACAGGAAACCCTACAATGAAAAGCTAAGAACGGCATCACCTGAACCTAGGGATCAATCAATGAAAAGTTCAACAAACATTATATGCCTTCTCATTTAATACTATAGGAAACAGTAATAACCTGTGAAATATTCTTGCCAAGAAAGTAACTAAACCTGATTTGGAGAAGGCTTTGCTCTAACCTCTGTTCAATAAGAACTCTAGAGGAACAAATAAAACAAATCCATGCATACTACATGACAACTGACCAGGTTTTGGGTTTTTTGTTTTTTTTTTTGTTTTTTTGTTTTTTTTTCAAGAGAAAGGCATGCAACAAAAAGCGGGGGGGGGGGGGTGAGGAAGATGACGGACCGCCTGTTTCTGGTTAAGAGAGATATAAGATAAAACTACACACCAGTGAGTGGGCCAATTTTCGATCTGGATCAAATTAACTCTGAAAATACAGAATGTTTTCAGATTTGAGGAAAATGTGACTATGGACTGGGTATTAGATGATATTAAGGGATTGTTGTTAATCATGACAGATGTGATAATTATATTGTGGTTACTTAAGAAAACATCCGTTTTTATTTTGGTTTTAAGATACACACAAATAGGGCATGCCTGGGTGGCTCAGTCGGTTAAGTGACAGCCTTCGGCTCAGGTCATGATCCCAGAAACCCAGGATCCAGTCCCGCATCGGGGTCCCAGCTCCGCAGGGAGTCTGCTTCTTCCTCTGACCTTCTACCCTCTCATGTTCTTGACCTGCTCTCTCAAATAAATAAATAAAATCTTTAAAAAAAAAAAAAGATACACACAAATATTTAGGGATGAAATAACAGCACATATCGAAATTTGATAAAAATATTTCAGCAAAAAGGAGATTATAGATTACTCTTTGAAGTAGGGCAAAAAGTTGATAAAACTGGGGGAGAGGTACACATGAGGTCACTGTACTCTCTACTTTTGAGTAGAGATAATACGTTTGGAAATTTTGCAAAAAAGAGTTTTAAAAAGCATATTAAGCCAAATAAATATTGAATTAAAAAGAAAAAGTTGAGGGGTGCTTGGGTGGCTCAGTGGATTAAAGCCTCTGCCTTCGGCTCAGGTCAAGATCCCAGGTTCTGGGATCGAGCCCCGCATCGGGCTCTCTGCTCAGCAGGGAGCCTGCTTCTCCCTCTCCCACTTCCCATTTGTGCTCTCTTTCTCTGTCAAATCAATAAAATAAAATAAAAATAAATAAAATAAACAAGGGACAGAAGATTAAGACTAGAATTAAAAAAAAGTTGATAATAAAAGTAGAGTTTCCAGTTTTTACAAAGTGGAAAGTTTAAGGTAGAATATAGCATGCTTTTTTTCAGGATCGCTACAAGGAAATAACAATAGATACATTTTTTAAAGTCAAACATTTATTACTGAAAGCTCCTGTAGTCTATGGAGAGAACATAATCTAGAATTCAGGAACACAATTTGGTGGAATTACCCATGCATGGAACTTGGCTGATAGTCGTCTGTTTGTTTGTTTGTTTAAGTAAGTAAGCTCAATGCTCAATGTGGGGCTTGAACTCAGGACCCTGAGCTGAGATCAAGAGTCGCATGTTCTACCAACTGGTTGGTAGAACCAAGCCCCAACTTGGTTGTTATTTTTATTTACTTTTAAATATTTTATTTATTTATTTGACAGAGGGAGAGAGATTACAAATAGGCAGAGAGGAAGGCAGAGAGAGAGGGAGAAGCAGGCTCCCCGCTGAGCAGAGAGCCCGATGCGGGGCTCGATCCCAGGACCCTGAGACCATGACCTGAGCTGAAGGCAGAGGCTTTAACCCACTGAGCCACCCAGGTGCCCCAGGTTGTTATTGTTTAAATAGAATATGATGAACTTCCAGGAATTGACCTAATAATTTACCAACACAGAAATGCCAACAAAAAAAAGATAGGTGCATCATTTTTGATGTGTAGATAATCCCAGATTTAAAAAAAAAAACCTACAATGCTGACAATGCATGTTTGAAGCAGTCCTACTTGTATAATGATGCTGACTACAATTACTGTGATTATTTCAAGCTGAACTATGAGGTCAATAAAGATCACTGGTTAACTTTTTTAAAAGTATTTTAGTGTGAACATCTTATCAAATATTTGCAGTAGCTTTGAGACACATGCACAAAGCATTAATGTTTTACAACATCAAAGTTCACAGCATGTTTACAGCATCAAATTTCACAATAGCCCAAATACAGAAAGAACCCAGATGTCCACCAATGTTTACAGCATCAAAGTTCACAATAGCCAAAATATAGAAAGAACCCAGATGTCCATCAACAGATGAATGGATAAAGAAGATGAGGTATGGAATATTACTCAGCCACCAAAAGGAATTAAATTTTGCTATTTCCCACAGTGTGGTTGGAACTAGAGGGTACTATGCTAAGTGAAATAAGTCAGAGAAAGACAAATACCATCTGATTTCACTCATATGTGGAATTTAAGAAATAAAACAGATGTACACAGGAGAAATGAAGGAAAAACAAAATAAGATAAAAACAAAGAGGGAAGCAAACCATAGGAGATGCTTAACTATAGGGAACAAACTGAGGGTTGCTGGAGGGGAGGTGGGTGGGGGGATGGGGTAACTAGGGGATGGGCATTAAGAAGGGCACTTGATGGAATGAGCACTGGGTGTTATATGCAACCCATAAATCACTGAATTCTACTCCTGAAACTAATATGCTATATGTTAACTAAAGTGAATTTAAATTTAAAAAAAAATCTAAAAATTTGAGTTATCATGAAAAACTGAGATTTTGAAGTACACAAAAAGGATTCCTGGAGGTCCTAATACCTTCCTTTTAGGTTATCTAATGTGACTTTGGAATAAGTCACTATCATGTCTCAATTAGATTACAGCAACAGCCTCCCAGATGGTCTCTCTGCTTCCCCTTTAGTAAGAGTTACATTTTAAAGAGACCATGACATTCCTCTGCTCTAAAACCTCCTGTAAAATATGATCTATATTTTTATTTTTAATTGTTCTACAAATAACTGAGTTTTTCAGATTTTTCTTTTCATTAAAGTATAGTTGACATACAGTATTTTATTAGTTTCAGGTATAAAAAATAGCGATTCAACAATTATATACATTATAAAATGGTCACCATAAGTGTAGTTATCATCTGTCACCTTACACAGTTATTACAATATTAGTGACTATATTCCCTATGCTGTACTGCTTTTCATCTCTATGATTAATTATTTTATAACTGGAAGCTTGTGCCTCTTTATCCCCTTAAAAATAACGATTTATTTTATTTTATTAAGATTTATTTATTTTTGAAAGAGAGAGAGCAAGGGAGTGCAGGAGTGGCGGGAAGGACAGAAGGAGAGGGACAGCATCTTAAGCAGACCCTCTGCTAAGCACAGAGCCTGACGCAGGGCTCGATCTCACAACCCCAAGACCATGACCTAAGCTGAAATCAAGAGTTAGATGCTTAACCAACTGAGCCACCCAGGTGCCCCCAAAATAACAGAGAGCTTAAAACATTAACAAAGCTATAACAAATTAAAAGGTAGTTAGGTGTTTGTAGCATATATAATAGTAAAATATATAACAACAATATAGGAATGGGATGGAAGACTTGAGAATATAATGTTATTAAGTCCTTATACACAACAGATAAAGTGTTTTTCTTAGAAGATGTATTCAAATTATTTAAACATACATACTGCAAAATCTAAAGTGACCATTAAATAAGTTTTAGAAATAGTATAAATAATAATAGAGGAGATTAAGTGGAATCATAAAAAATGCCCAATGAAACAGAAGAAGAGGTAACAAGAAACAACAAATGGAACAAAAAGCAGCAAGATGATAGATGTTCGTCAAGGCAGATCATAGACAAATTCACAAAATACACAGACGAGGAAAGAATCCTGCAAATAGCAAGCTAGGGAAAAGAGGGAAGACAGATCAGGTTCTCAGCGGACCTGTCCACAGAAAGTTAGCAGGCCAGAAGAGCATGGCAGGAAATAGTCAACAACCTGAATGGTAAAAAATATGCAGTCAAGAATTCTTTATCCAGCAAGGCTGTCATTCAGATGGGAGAGATAAAGTTTCCCAAAGAAAAACTAAAGGAGTTTGTGACCACTAAACCAACTCTGTGAGAAATTTTAAGAAGGGACTCTTTGAGTGGAGGGAAAAAAAACCCCAAAAGCAACAAAGACTAGAAAGGACCAGAGAACAACAACAGAAACACCAACTCTACAGGTAACACAATGATACTAAATTCCTATCTTTCAATAATCACTCTGAATGTAAATGGACTAAATAGTCCAATTCAGAGACATAGGGTATCAGAATGAACAGAAAAACAAGATCCATCTATATGCTGCCTACAAGAGACTCATTTTAGAACTAAACACACTTGCAGATGGAAAGTAAGGAGATGGAAAACCATCTATTATCATGCTAATGGATGTCAAAAGAAAGCTGGAGTAGTCATACATCAAACTAGATTTATTTTATTTATTTATATTATTTTTTATTAACATATAATGTATTATTTACCCCAGGGTAGGTGTCTGTGAATCATCAGGCTTATACATTTCACAGCACTTACCATAGCACATACCCTCCCCAATGTCCATAACCCAGCCACCCTATCTCTAACCCCCCTATCTCCCAGACACCCTCAGTTGGTTTCGTGAGTTTAGGAGTCTCTTATGGTTTGTCTCCTTCCCCTTCCCATATTGCTTCATTTCTCTCCCCTACCCCCCAAGACCCCCCACCCTGCCTCTCAAATTCTTCATATCAGAGAGATCATGTGATAATTGTCTTTCTCTGACTGACTTATTTCGCTTAGCATAACACCCTCCAGTTCCATCCATGTCGTTGCAAATGGCCAGATTTCGTTTCTCTTGATGGCTGCATAGTATTCCATGGTATATATATACCACATCTTCTTTATCCATTCATCTATTGATGGGCATCTATGTTCTTTCCATAGTTTGGCTATTGTGGACATTGCTGCTAGAAACATTCAGGTGCATGTGCCCCTTCAGATCACTACATTTGTATCTTTAGGGTAAATACCCAGTAGTGCAATTGCTGGGTCATAGGGTAGCTTTATTTTCAACTTTTTGAGGAACCTCCATACTGTTTTCCAGAGTGGCAGTACCAGCTTGCATTCCCACCAACAGTGTAGGAGGGTTCCCCTTTCTCCGCATCCTCGCCAACATCTGTCGTTTCCTGACTTGCTAATTTTAGCCATTCTGACTGGTGTGAGGTGTTACCTCACTGTGGTTTTGATTTGTATTTCCCTCATGCTGAGTGATTCAAACTAGATTTTAAAACAGACTGTAACAAGAGATGAAGAAAGGCATTATACCATAATTAAGGGGTCTATCCATCAAGAAGATCTAACAATTATAAATATTTATACTCCCAACTTGGGGGCACCCAAATATATAAATCAATAATAAACATAAAGAAACTAATTGATAATAATACAGTAATAGTAGGGGACTTCAAGATAAAAAGCTTCTGCACAGTGAAGGAAACAATCAACAAACTAAATGGCAACCTATGGAATGGGAGAAGGTATTTCCAAATGACATATCTGATAAAGGGTTAGTATCCAAAATCTACAAAGAACTTAATCAAACTCAACACCCAAAAAACAAATAGTCCAGTTAAGAAATGGGCAGAAGACATGAATAGACACTTCCAAAGAAGACATCCAGATGGCTAACAGACACATGAAAAGAAGCTCAACATCACTCATCATCAGGGACGTGCAAATCAAAACCACAATGAGATAGCACCTCACACCTGTCAGAATGGCTACAGTTAACACAAGAAACAACAGGCATTGGTGAGGATGCAGAGAAAGAGGAACCTTCTGGCACTGCTGGGAATGCAAACTGGGGCAGCCACTCTGGAAAACAGTACGGAGGTTCCTTAAAAAGTTAAAAATAGGGACACCTGGGTGGCTCAGTCAGTTAAGCTGCTGCCTTCAGCTCAGGTCATGATCCCGGGGTCCTGGGATCGAGTCCCACATCGGGCTCCTTACTCAGCGGGGAGCCTGCTTCTCTCTCTGCCTGCCTCTCTGCCTACTTGTGCTCTCTCTCTCTCTCTGACAAATAAATAAATAAAATCTTAAAAAAAAAATTAAAAAAAAAAAGTTAGGGGCGCCTGGGGGGCTCAGTCGTTGGGCGTCTGCCTTCGGCCCAGGTCAGATCCCAGGGTCCTGGGATCAAGCCCCGCATCGGGCTCTCTGCTCAGCAGGAAGCCTGCTTCTCCCGCTACCATCCCCTCTGCTTGTGTTCCCTCTCTCGCTGTGTTTCTCTCTGTCAAATAAATAAAATCTTAAAAAAAAAAAAAAAGTTAAAAATAGAACTACCCTATGATCCAGCATTTGCACTACTAGGTATTTACCCAAAGGATACAAAAATACAGATCTGAAGGGCTACGTATACCCTGATATTTATATCAGCATTATCAACAATAGCCAAACTATGGAGAGAGCCCAAATGTCCAATGACTAATGAATAGATAAAGAAGATACGGTGTATACAATGGAATATTACTCAGCCATCAAAAATGAAATCTCGCCATCTGCACTGATGTGGGTGGAGGTAGAGTGTATTTTGCTAAGTGAAGTAAGTCAGTTAGAGAAAGAAAATACCATATCTCACTCATATGTGGAATTTAAGAAAGGAAACAGATGAACATACAGGAAGGGGGGAAAAAGGAGAAAAGGAAACAAACCATGAGAGACTCTTAACAATAGAGAACAAACTGAGGGTTGATGGAGAGATCTGGGTGGGGGATGAGCTGGATGCATGATGGGTTATTAAAGAGGGCACTTGTGATGAGCACTGGGTGTTGTATACAAGTGAAGAGTCCCTGATTTCTATCCCAGAAATCAATATTGCACTGTATGTTAACTAAAATTTAAATTAAAAAAAGATGGTAGATGTTGATCCAAGTATATCCATCTCTTTTAATGTGAATGGTCTAAACACAACTGTTAAAAGACAGGGATTGACAGACTGAATTGAAAAAGAAGAACCAAATATATGCTATCTACAAAAACTCACTTTAAAATTAAAAAATTTTTTTAAATTAAAAAAATTGTGTGTGTGTGTGTGAGAGAGAGAGAGAGAGAGAAAGAGAGAGTGAGAGAGAGGAGAGGAGGAAGAGGAGGAGGAGGAGGAGAGGGAGACGGAGAGAATCTTAAGCAGGTTCTATGTTGAGCACAGAGCCTGATGTGGGACTCGATCTTGTGACTCTGAGATCACAACCTGGGCTGAAATCAGGAGTCAGAGGCTTAACCAACTGAGCCACCCAGGCACCCCTAAAAACTTACTTTAGATATACAGACTTCAGTAAATTAAAAGAAAGGGGATAAGGATACATGAGACACTAAAGAACCAAATGAGAGCTGGAGTGGCTGTATTTCAGACAAAGTAGATTTCAGAACAAGGAAGATTATCAGAGACAAAGAGGGAAATTACATAATGATAAAGGATTCTCCAAGAAGGCATAACAATCCTAAATGTGTATGCATCTAACAACAGAGTTTGACAATTTACAAGACAAAATCTAATAGGATCTGACAAGAGAAATAGACAAATCTAGTTAACGTTGGAAGCTTTAACACTCCTCTTTCATTAATTCACAGAAGAACTAGGCAGAAAAATCAATAAAGACATAGATGAACTGACAAGCACTATGAACCAAATTGACCTAGGGGGCATTTATAGAATATTCCACCAAACAACAACAACAACAAAAAAACCAGATTATACATTCTTCTTACATGCAAATAGAACAGTCATCACGATGGGCTACATCTAATTAAAGAAAATAGAAATCCTACAATGTGTGTTTTTTGGGCCATCACATTACGTTTTAATTTAGAAATAACAGAAATATATCTGGACAATGTCCAAATGTTTGGAAATTAAACAATATACATCTAAATCAATGAATCAAGTAAAAAGACTCAAGGGAAACTAAAAAATATTCTGAACTACATCAGGGGTCAACACACTTTTTTGGTAAAGGGCCAGATAGGAAATATCTTGGGCTTTGTGGGCCATATGGTGTCACAGCTAATCAATTCTGCTGTTGTACTACAAACAATAAAACACAGTAGATAAAAGAATGATCCAATAAAACTTCGCTTATAAGACACAGTGAGCTGTATTTTGCCAAAGCCTGCATTAAATGAAAATACATGTCAAAATGGGCAGGATGCGGTTAAAGCAGTCCTTAAAGGAAAATTTTTAACACTGACTACACATACAGTTGATCCTCATTATTCACAGACTCCTTACTTGCAAATGTGCCAACTTGGTAAAATTTATCTGTAACCCCGAAATGAATACTTGTAGTCTTCTCACGGTCATTCACAGAGAAACACAGAACATTAAGAAATTTGAGTTGCCTGTTTTCCACATTTTGTGGGTTTTGTTAGTAGTTTTGCTATTTAAAATGGCCCCCAAACATAGTGCAAAAATGCTGCCTAATGTTCCTACGTTTAGGAAGGCTTTGATACACCTTTCAGAGAAAATGCCTATTTGGATAAGTTTCATTTAGGCAAGAGTTATAGGGCTGTTGGCTCTGGGTTCAATGTCAATGAATCAATAATTATACTGAATAAGATGTCTTTATTTATTTTTTAAATGTTAAGTCTTTTTTTTTTTTTAAGATTTTCCTTACTTACTTACTTGATCTGTTTTTTTAAGATTTTCCTTACTTTTCCCTACTTGACAGAGAGAGAGAGTCACAAGTAGGCGAAGGCAGGCAGAGAGAGAGGGGGAAACAGGCTCCCTGCCCTGCAGAGAGCCCAATGTGGGGCTTGATCCCAGGACCCTGAGATTATGACCCGGGCTGAAGGCAGACGCTTAACCATCTGAGCCACCCAGGCATCCCATGAATAAGATGTCTTTAAACAGGGGCGCCTGGGTGGCTCAGTGGATTGGGGCCAGTGCCTTCGGCTAGGGTCGTGATCTCGGGGTCCTGGGATCAGGTCCCTCGTCGGGCTCTCTGTTCGGCAGGGAGCCTGCTTCCCCCTCTTTCTCTACCCACCTGTGATCTCTCTCTCTAATAAATAAATAAAATCTTAAAAAAACACAAACAAACATGTCTTTAAACAGAAACAAACAGGCCTGCCTGGGTGGCTCAGTCAGTTAAGCATCCGACTCTTGGTTTCAGCTCAGGTCACGATCTAAGAGTCGTAAGATTGAGACCTGAGTCAGGCTCGCTCTGCACTCAGTGAGGAG
The DNA here is from genome assembly GCA_028646535.1 of Procyon lotor. Taxonomy (NCBI): domain Eukaryota; kingdom Metazoa; phylum Chordata; class Mammalia; order Carnivora; family Procyonidae; genus Procyon; species Procyon lotor. The sequence continues at coordinate 68,215,245 of CM053612.1, forward strand.
TCTGCCTAAGATTCCTTCCCTTTCTCTTTCCCTTCCCCTCTGCTCCTCCCCTCTGGATGTGTGTGTGGGCTCTCTTTCTCTCTAAAATAAGTAAATAAATAAATAGAATCTTTAAAGAAAAGGAAAAAATAAACAGAAACAAACATACAAAATATTATGTATGGATTGACTGACAAAAATGTTCTGTCCAGTAAACAACAAGTGTTGGAAAGGATGTGGAGAAAGGGGAACCCTCTTACACTGTTGGTGGGAATGCAAGTTGGTGCAGCCACTTTGGAAAACTGTGGAGATTCCTCAAGATATTAAAAATAGAGCTACCCTATGACCTTGCAATTGCACTCCTAGGTATTTACCCCAAAGAAGCAGATGCAGTACAAAGAAGGGCCACATGTACCCCAATGTTCATAGCAGCAATGGCCACAATTGCTAAACTGTGGAAAGAGCCAAGATGCCCTTCAACAGACGAATGGATAAAGAAGATATGGTCCATATATACAATGGAATATTATACCTCCATCAGAAAGGATGAATACCCAACTTTTGTGTCAACATGGGTGGGACTGGAAGAGATTATGCAGAGTGAAATAAGTGAAGCAGAGAGAGTCAATTATCTTATGGTCTCACGTGTGGAGCATAAGGAAAAACATGGAGGGCATTGTGAGAAGGAAAGGAAGGGTGAATGGGGGGAAATTGGAGGGGGTGATGAACCATGAGAGACTGTGGACTCTCAGCAGCAAACGGAGGATTTTGGAGGGGAGGGAGTGGGGGGTTGGGCAAGCCTGGTGGTGGGCATTGAGGAGGGCACGTATTGCATGGAGCACTGGGTGTGGTGCATGGACAATTAATCTTGGAACACTGAAAAAATAAAATAAACGTATTTGGGAAAAAAAGTGTTCTGTCCAGACACTTGCAGGAACTTAACCCTGTATTTTTCCTAGGAGCAGGAGTTCAGTACTCATTAATTCAGTGTTCACAGTGACTTTACAGAATTTAACTATAGTGAGTAATGAAAAGCAACTGTATTAGAAAAGAAGTAATCTCTAAAATCAGTAACCTAATCTTAAATCTTAAGAAACTAGAGAAAGAAAAGCGAATTACATATAAAACAAGTAAAGGAAGGAATAATAATTAGTTGAGCAGAAAATAATAAAACTGAAAAGAGAAAATCAATGAAACAAAGTGCTGCTTCTTTGAAATTATCAATAAAACAATAAACCTTTATCCAAGCTGAGAGGTGAAGGAGGCGACTCAAATTACCAATAGCAAGAATATTAGTGGGACATCACTACTGATCCCACAAATGTTAGTAGGAATACAGAAATACTATAAGCAACTCTATGTCCATAATTTGGTAACTTAGATGAAATGGAACCATTCCCTAAAAGACAAAAACTATCAAAATTCATTCAAAAACGACACCTGGGTGGCTCAGTTGTTTAAGCATCTGCCTTCAGCTTAGGTCATTATCCCAGGGTCCTGGGATCGAGTCCCACATCGGGTTCCCTGCTCAGCAGGGAGTCTGCTTCTCCCTCTCACCTTCCCCCTCTCATGCTCCCTCTTCTCATTCTCTCTCTCAAATAATGAAATAAAATGTTTAAAAAAATTCATTCAAAAAGAGAGTCCTAATTGCCCTATAAGCAAATAATTCAATAAGTAAATTAAGCATACAGCTGAAAATCTTTCTCCCCATATCTCCAGGTCCGGATGGTTTCACTGGTGAGTTCTACCACCCATTTAAAGAAGAAATGATACCCATTCTCTAAAACTTATTCGAGATTATGGAAGAGGAAAGATAAATCCCAACTCATTTTATGAGGCATTACCCTAATATCAAAGCCAGACAAAGATATCATGAAAAAACTATAGACCGATGTCCCTCATGAACAAAGATGTAAAAATCTTCAATAAAATATTGGCAAATTGAATTTGGCAATATATTAGAGAGATAATATATCATGATCAAGGGGTTCATCTCAGGAATACAAGGTTGGTTTGACATTCAAAATTAACAAGTCATTCAGCAGAGTAAATGACATCACCAGATTTTAAAGAAAAGTATTATCTCAATAAACTCAGAAAAAAAATTCAACAAAATTCAACATCTATGCATAATAAAAGCTCAACAAACTAGGGACAGAATGAAACTCCCTTAGCCTAATCAAAGGCATATGTAAGAATCCTATAACCAATATCATTCTTTACGGTGAGACTGAACACTTTATGGTGAGATTGAACTCTGAAATCAGTAACAGGGCAAGAATGTCCTCTCCTCACTATTCTATACAACACGATAGTGGAAATCCCATCCAGCATAATAATGCAAAAACTAGAAATAAATAAATAAGTGGCATGTCAAAATGACAGAGGAGCCAACCTAAAAGAACTTTCAATGGCTACAACTGGAACGATTTGATAGTACTGGATTATAACCCAAAGAATAAAATGCATATTCATGAGTCTCTACTAATAGAAATAAATTATTGAGTAAGTAAATGGGGGAGAAGGGCCAAATATTTCCCACAGAATTCCAAATAATGTGAGTACATACTACCCTCTCCAGAAAGTGTAGCTTAATTCTCCGTGCCTTGAGTGTAAGCTGGTCTTAGTGACTCAACTTCCAAAGAACAAAGTGTGAAAAGGAAAAGGCAGGAACTTTACAGTGTTTGGGCAACCTGGCAGATAATACCTGAACGGGGGGTGGGGGGGGTGGGGGGGGTGGGGGGGGGGGGGGGGGGGGGGGGGGGGGGGGGGGGGGGGGGGGGGGGGGGGGGGGGGGGGGGGGGGGGGGGGGGGGGGGGGGGGGGGCCGAGCCTGCTTCTTCCTCTACCTCTGCCTGCTGCTCCCCTGCTTGTGTGCGCACTCTCTCTCTCTCTCTGACAAATAAATAAATGAAATCTTAAAAATAAAAATAAAAAGTTCATTTAAAAAAAAATAAGTGAGGGGCCCCTAACTGGCTCAGTCGATACAGCATTTAACTCTTGATCTTGGGGTCATGAGTTCAAGCCCCATGTTGGGCCTAGAGCTTAAAAAAAAAAACAAAAAACCATGGGGAACCTCGGTGGTTCAGTCTTAACCGTCCAATTCTTGGTTTTGGCTCAGGTAATGATTTCATGGGTAATGAGATCAAACCCTGTATTGGGGTCTGCACTCAGTGGGGATTCTGCTTGAGATTTTCGTCCTCTGCCCCTCCTCCCACTGGTGTGTGCACGCTCTTTCTCTCCTAAAATGAATGAATAAATCTTTAAAAAACACAACTGAATGGGAGAACATAGTTGTAAATCTTATATCTGGTAGGGGGTTAATATTCAAAACATATAAAGAACTCCTATAACTCCATGGGAAAAAAAAAAACCCACCAAACAATCTGATTAAAAAATGGGCAGAAAGGGTGCCTGGTAGCTCAGCCAGTTAAGTTTCCGACCCTTGATCTCAGCTCAGGTCTTGATCTCATGGTCATGAGTTTGAGCCCCCTGGGCTCCATGAAGCCCACTTAAAAAAAAAAATGAGTCGAGGATGAGTAGACATTTTTCCAAAGAAGACATACAGAGAGACAACAGGTATATTAAAAGGTGCTCAACATCACTAATCATCAGAGAAATGAAAATCAAAACCATGATGAGACTGATCATTTTATACTTATTAGAATGGCTATCTTCAAAAAGATAAGAAGCAACAAATGTTGGCAAGGATGTGGAAAAAAGGGAAACCTATGCGTTCTTAGTAGGAATGTAAATTGGTGCATCCACTAAGGAAAACAGTATGGAAGTTCCTCAAAAAATTAAAACTAGAACTATGGTATGATCCAGCAATTCCACTTCTCGGTATCTATCTGAAGAAAATGAAAACACTAACCTGAAAAGATATATGTACTCTCATGAGTATATATATTTTTACATTATTTATAGTAGCCAAGACATGGAAACAACCACTGATGTCCATGAGTGGATAATGAAAATGTGGCCTTACACACACAGACGATGGAATATTACTCAACCATAAAAAGGAAACTTTTTCATTTGCAACAACATGGATGGACCGTGAAGGCATAATGTTAGGTGAAATAAGTCACAGAAAGATAAATTCCATATGATCTCATTTATATGTGGAATCTGAAAAAACAAAAACAAAAAACCCTAAACTTACAGGTAACAGAGACTTACAGGTAACTTACAGAGAACCTAAACTCATAAGTACCTTATAGAGACCAGAGCGGTAGTAGCCAGAGAAGTCTAGGGCGAGGGGTGGGCACAATGGGTGAAGGGGATCAAAAGGTACAGGCTTCCACTTATAAAATATGTAAGTTGGGGCGCCTGGGTGGCTCAGTGGGTTAAAGCCTCTGCCTTCGGCTCGGGTCATGATCTCAGGGTCCTGGGATCGAGCCCCGCATCGGGCTCTCTGCTCAGCGGGGAGCCTGCTTCCCCCTCTCTCTGCCTGCCTCTCTGCCTACTTGTGATCTCTCTCTCTCTCTGAAATGAATAGATAAAATCTTTAAAAAAAATAAAATAAAATATGTAAGTCATGAGGATATGATGCGTAGCATGGTGACTACAGTTAATAATACTGTAGCACATATTTGAAAGTTGCTAAGAGAGTAGACTGTAAAAGTCCTCATCATAAGAAAAAGAATTTTGTAGCTATATATGGTGACAGATGTTAACTAGATTTATTGTGGTGATAATTTCACAGTATGCACAAACACTGAATCATTATGTTACACATCTGAAACTAATATGTTATCTGTGAACTATACTTCAAGAAAATATCCAGTAGCTTCTCATCTCATTCTAGAAGCCAAAGTCTCTACAATGGCCTACAAGGCCCTCTATCATTGGACTCTTCTCAGACCTCATGTATGTTTATTGAGTAAATTGAACAAATGACCCTCTAAAACAAAGGAACACAAGTCTGACTAATCATCAGAACCATCTGGGGAACTTTTTAAAAAGCAGATTCCAGTAACATGGAGGATATTAGAGAAGGGAAAAATGAAGGGGGGGATACTGGAGGGGGAGACGAACCATGAGAGACTATGGACTCTGAGAAACATACTGAGGGTTTCAGACAGGAGGGGTCTGGGGGGATAGTTTGGCCCCGTGATGGGCGTTAAGGAGGGCACGTACTGCACGGAGCACTGGCTGTTATATGCAAATAATGAGTCATGGAACACTGCATCAAGAACTAATGACGCACTCTATGGTGACTAACATAACTAAAAAAAAAAAAAAAAACCAGATTCCAAGGGTATATCTCAGAAACTTTTTAGTCAGCCTTTCTGGGGCGGGAAATGGAAATTTATATTTTTAAAAGCACCCTAGACGGGGGGAATCTTAGAAGATTCTCAAGATGGAAAACACAATAAATTCTCTCACTAAGCAGACCAAAAGCTTTGCTAATTGAAAGCAGGTAACTGCGACTGCTTTAGCTGAAGAGGAAAATTTAAGAGACTCTGCAAAGTATTTGAAATAAGAGGTTTTTCAAAAGATAAAGCTCACCCTTGGCTCAGAACAGTGGTTTGCAACTGCGAGCAATTTTGCCCCCAAGGCGCATTTGGCAATATCTAGAAGCATTTTTGGTTGCCACTACTGGTGTTGTTCGCTACTGGCATCTGGGGGATAGAAGCTAGGGATGCTGCTAAGTGTCCTGTAAAGCACGGGAGGGCCCTCCTCCACCACAATTATCTGTCCTAAATTGTCAATAGTGCTGAGGTTGAGAAACCCTTAGAATAACTGATGGCCACTTTTAGTTAAGGACCCAATCAACTCAAGTCCTGCTAGAATATTTCCACTGACAGCCTGCTCACTATTCCATATCAGTTAATAAAATATTGGGCAGCTAAAAAATTTTCCCCTATTTTTTATTTTGAAAAATTCCAAACATGACAGAAAAGCTGAGTGGCCCCGGGGCGGCTCAGTCGGTTACGTGTCTGCCTTCGGCTGGGGTCATGATCCCGGGGTCCTGGGATGCAGCCCCAGGTCGGGCTCCCTGCTTAGCAGGGAGTCTGCTTCTCCCTCTTCCGCCGGCCCTCCCCCATAACTTTGTGCTCTACCAAATAATACACAAAATCTTTAAAAAAAGAAAAACTGAAAGAACAACATACACATCCATTTGCCCTTCACATTACACCCATCAAATGTTAACATTTGACCCCATTTGCCTTATCTCACACTATACATGCTTTTCGGTTTTGTTTTGCTGAGCCACTTGAAAGTAGCATGATGCTTCAGCAAGAATTTCCTACCCAACCATAATACCATTATCATACCTAAGGATACTAACAGTAATTCCATACCGTCATCTCCAAACTTCCCAAGTTTTCCCCCAAAATGTCTTACAGCTTTACAGTTCACCGCATCCCAATCCAATGAAGGTTCATTCACTGTACTTGGTTGTTATGTTCCTTTTAATACACAATAGTCTCCCATCATTTTTGTTTTCCAGGACACTGTCTAAAGAGTCCTAGCCAGTTGTCTTGTGGAATGTCTTCTTTGTAGATCTGAGTCATCATTTCCTCATAGTGTCATTCAATATGTCCCTAGATTTCCTTTCTTTCTGATAAACTAGAAGTGAAGTCTTAGCTTGATTAGATTCAAATTAAGTATTTTGGGGAAGAACTCTTCATAGGTGATATTGTGTATTTGGTACTGCATCACATCAGGAGAAACACAATGTCGGGCTGTCCTGCCTTCAGTGATGCTAAGTTTGATGAGAGCGATCACCAAATCTCTGCTGTAAAGGTACATTTCCCCTTTGAATGAGAATGTACAAATATCCTATTTCTTAGCAACTTTTACCCCAGTAGTTTTAGCATCCACTGATAATCTTTACCTGAATCAATTATTATCTTTGGGATTGGAAGATGGTGATTTCCAAAGTCTACCATTCCTTCTACATTTATTAGCTCACAGTATTCTATACAGAGCAGAAGAGCTTTCCTTTATTTCCTCTTCCCCACCTTTTTAATTATCACTATGGATGCATGGATTTCTGTTGTTAAATCAATTTCCCTCATTATTCTTTGTGATGCCTAAATTATCCCAGATTTGGCCAGTCGATTGGATTTGAGCCTGCTCCTGTGACCTTTTGGTATGACCTCCTTAGTCTTTGAGTACTTCCTATGGATATCCCTGGTTTTAAAAGTTAATTATATGATGTTTATTTGCTGAAACTCCTGTAACATCTGCCATTGGTTTTAGTTCTACTTTTTAAATTTTTAAAAAAATTTTCTTTATTTATTTGGCAAAGAGAGAGAGAGCCCAAGTAGGCAGAGCAGCAGGCTCCCTGCTGGGGAGAGCCCAATGCGGGGCTCAGTCCCAGGAACCTGGGATCATAACCAGAGCCGAAGGCAGACGCCTAACAGACTGAGCCACCCAGGCTCCCCTACTGTTTTTAGTTCTACTTTTACTTCCTCCATGTGCAATGTTGTTTTACTTAAACGCAGATATTGTATTTGGGGTTGGAACATTTCTATGAAACCATTCCACTAACATTGCGTGAGCCCATAAATCATTAATTTAAACCTACTCATATACCTACCTCCCTAATCTCACACATTACGAAGTCCATTATACTTTTATTACTTGATTCAATTTCTGAGACCTGTTGAGAGTTTAAAGGCTTGTTTTCAAGGTTCCCTCAGAATGCTCCCATGCCAAAATAGTTGTATCAAAGGAGCCAGGACATCTGTACTCTGAAAACTATAAAACACGGATGAAAGAAATTGAAGATGAAACAAACAAATGGAAAGACATTTCATGCTCCTGGATTGGAAGGACCAATATTATTAAAATGTCCACACTACTCAAAGCAATCTACAGATTAATGCAATCCCTACCAACATGCTAACAACATTTTTCACAGAACTAGAACAAATAATCTTATTTGCATGAAATAATAATAACAAAATAATCAATTTGTATGAAACCACAAAAGACCCTGAGTAGCCAAAGCAATCTTGAAAAAGAAGAATAAAACTGGAGGTATCTCAATCTCAGATTTCAGGATATACTACAAAGCTGCAGCTAATCAAAACAGTATGGTACTGGCACAAAAATAGACACATAGAGCAATGAAACAGAATAGAGTCCAGAAATGAACCCACACTCATATAGTCCATTAATCTGTGACAGAGGAAGCAAGAATACACAATGGGGAAAAGACAGTCTCTTCAACAGCTGGTGTTGGGAAAAGTGGTCAGCTACACGTGAAAGAATAAAACTGGACCACTTTCTTATGCCATACACAAAAATAAATTCAAAATGGATGGAAGATCTAAAGGTGAGACCAGAAACCATAAAAATAGTAGAAGATATAGGCTACAATTTCCTTGACATTGGCCAAAGAAACATTTTTCTAGGCATGTTTCCTCAGGCAAGAAAAACAAAAGCAACACAGTAAAAAGGCAACCTCTGAATGGGAGAAGAAGTTTGCAAATGAATATCTGATAAGGGGTTAATATCATATAAAGCTCTTATGCAACTCAACAGCAAAAAAACCCCAAATAATCCAATGAAAAATGGCAGAGCACCTAAACAGACATTTTCCCAAAGAAGACATCCAGATGGCCAACAGACACACGAAAAGATGCTCAACATCACTCATCATCTGGGAAATGCAAATTAAAACCTCAATGAGATATCACCTCATACCTGTCAGAATGGCTAAAATCAAAAACACAAGAAATAACAAAGTGCTGGTTAGATGTGGAGAAAAAGGAACCCTCATGCACTGTTGGTGGGAAAGCAAATTGGTATAGCCATTGTGGAAGACTGTACAGAAGGTCCTCAGAAAGTTAAAAGTACAACTACCCTACAATCCAGTAATTACAGTACTGGATATTTACCTGAAAAATACAGAAACACTAATTCAAAGGGACACATGCACATCTAAGTTTATAGCAGCATTATTTACAACAGGCAAATCATGGAAGCAGCCCAAGTGTCCATTAATAGATGAATGGATAAATAAGATGTGGGATGTGTGTGTGTGTGTGTGTGTGTGTGTGTGTGTGTAAAATGGAATATTATTCAGCCATAGAAAAGAATGAAATCTTGCCATTTGCAACAACATGGATGGAGCTAAAGAGTATAATGCTAAGTGAAACAAGTCAGAGAAAGACAAATACTGTAGGGAAATCCCTAATTTAAAAAGATACATACACCCCTATGTGCACTGTAGCATTATTTATATTAGTCAAGTTAGGGAAGCAAGCCATGTCCATCCATAGATGAATGGATAAAGAAGGTGTGGTGTGCGTGTGTGTGTATGTGTATACACATATACAAAGGAATATTACTCAGCCATAAAATGTATGAAATCTTACCATTTGCAACATGGATGAAACTAGAGGGTAAAACACTCAGTGAAATAAGTCAGCCAGAGAGAGACAACTACTATATGATTTCACTCATATGTGGCATTTGAGAAACAAAACAAAACAAAACAAAAGACAAAAAGTCAGACTCTTAAATACAGAAAACTGGTGGTTGTCAGAGAGGAGGTGGGTGGGGAGAGGGATGAAATAGATAAAAGAGATTAAGAATACACTTATCTTGATGAGCACTGAGAAATGGATAGAATTGTTGAATCATTATATCGTATACCTGAAACTAATATAACACCGTATGTTAATTAGACTTCAATTTAAAAAAAGGAGCCAGGTCATAATTTCCATCATATATTCTAGAGTAGATGCACACACTGGGTTAGAGCAAGTCCTTCATACCCCTACAATAACCACAAAGGTATATGAAATACTGTATGAATGGCTGAGTCATACCCAGCATTAGTTATTAAAATGAACCCAACAATCCAACATTTTCTCTTTTTCCTTAAGATATATTTATTTATTTGAGAGAGAGAGAGAGAGAGAGAGAGAATGGGGGAGAAGAGGGAGAGGGAGAGAATCTCAGGCAGACTCGCTGCTGAGCATGGAGTTGGACACGGGGCTCAATCTCACAACCCTGGGATCATGACCTGAGCCGAAATCACGAGTCTGACGCTTAACCGACTGAGCCACCCGGGCGCCCCTCCTCCACCATTTTCATATAGGTTTTGCAGCTATTGTGATTCATACACAGAAAGCATGTAAATGCAGATGCGCCATCTTTTTAGGGTATGCTCAATCAGCATTGCGTATTACTCTACATACTTGCTCAGGCCAGTAAAGAAAAGCCTGGTGAGCCTCGAGCAAACAATGTCCCTGCTCTGACAGATAAACAGAACTTTATCCTCTAGAATCAGTGTACCTTCAAATACACCCAGACAGAAATAACCCTTCCGGAGGGCACATGAGTTCCAGTTCCTCTGTCTGCAGACGTATTTCCAGGATCTCAAATTTGTGGGTGGCATTTGCCCACCGGGGAAAACAATTCTAATTATGCAGGAGAAGTTAATCAATCACATTAAATACATAAAGTAGTATACCATTTTATTTATATTTCTTATTTCCTTTCCAGGATGGTCAAAGCCCACTGAAGGCAGAAAGAATCCTTATGAAGTGCTCTGTAACTCTGGGCAAGGAGAACAGAACAGTCACATACATGTACACTATGTACATACATGTATGTATGTACATAGTATGTTTGTTTTATTGTACTACATAATATGTACTACATATTACATACTATACATAATACATACTATATAATATGTACTACATATTATGTAGTACAATAAAACAATAAAATAATAATTAAAATAACAAAATATGTAATAATAGAGTGTGACTTTCAAGGACTAAGGTGACAAAATAGGAAAGAAAACTTAATGCCTAGTTATCTAGGAATTTTTGAATGATGCGAAATTTTGAAATTTTTGAATGGTAACAGGGAAAAAAACCCCATAAAACAAACAAGAAAGAGGAGGCAAGGTAAGAAATGTTAAAGGCAAGAGGCGATCGAATCACATGTCAAGAGGATAGACACACAAGTACACCAGTCATCCAGAACGTACCTTTGTTCAGAAGTGGAAGGAAGTCAGGTGCTTTTTCCCCAAAAACCCTTTGAGCGTCCTCAGGTTTCATTGACACTTCCTTTGTCTGAACTAGGAAAAAGCCTTTACCGACCATCTGTGGAGAACAAAATGTCATTTAGAGTTTCAAATGAACTTCTGAGATTAAAACGGTACTTTTCTATTCTAGTATTTTTCTGTATACAATGTGACACAGCATGCTGCTTTTTGTTTGAATCATCCCTCTAATTCACGGCGTTTGTTCTGACAAGTTCTCGCATACACAAGATTTTTCCAGAAGGGTGGTTCTGGGTTAAGAATTAGTGAGGAGTGCCCAATTTGTTTGTCCAATGAGAATGGTTAAGGAGGCAAACTAGGGGACATTCGTCACATGATGAAATGGCATAGTTCATTAAACATGACAAATAATACAATGGGGAAAAGCTTACATACTAATTTTGAAAAGCACGATACAAATATATACAGTAGAGGGCGCCCCCTATATCAGTATATGTCGACTGAGGTGGCTCAGTCGTTAAGCGTCTGCCTTCGGCCCAGGTCATGATCCCAGAGTCCTGGGATCGAGCCCCGCATTGGGCTCCTTGCTCGTCAGGAAGCCTGCTTCTCCCGCTACCATTCCCTCTGCTTGTGTTCCCTCTCTCGCTGTGTTTCTCTCTGTCAAATAAATAAAATCTTAAAAAAAAAAAACCCAAATAAAAACAAAAACCAAATATATACAGTAGAGCACAGCAGTGATAGTCCACATTTATGGAGCCTGGCTTTGTGCCTGGCAGTTTTCTGCGCTTTACGTGGATAGCACATTTAACCCTCTCCTGAGGTAGGTACTATTATTACCCTCATTTTACGGGTGAGAAACTGAAGGCACAGAGTGGTAAAGAAACTTACTCAAGGTCACACAACTATCAAGTAGCAGAACTGTGATTCGAACCCAGTTAATCTCATGATAGACAAAATAAATGAAAGATTATTCCTAACAAGACAACTCAAGACATAGTAGGTTATGGAGGATTTTGTTGTTGTTGTTATGGATGACTTGTAAACATTTCTACTCTTCTTTACTTCTATAATTCTGTACAATAAGTATACATTAATTTTTAAGATAATGATGAAAGAGTAGTTTTTAAAAATGCAAAGTATTCAACCACTTAGTATTTTTTTGTTTGTTTTTTGTTTTTTGGGTTTTTTTTAAGCGAAGCCTATTGGATTTTTAAGTATAACCACGAGAGACTATGGACTCCGGGAAACAAACTGAGGGTTTTAGAAGGGGGGGGGGGGGGGAGGGATGGATGAGCCCGGTGATGGGTATTAAGGAGGGCACGGATTGCCTTTTTTTTATACACACAAAAAAATCAGGGACCACTACATCAAAAACTAATGATGTACTGTATGGTGACTAACATAACACAATAAAAAATAAATAAAAGTAACAAATATATATGCTCAACACAGAGCACCTGAAAAATGAAAAAACAGAAACAAATATGAACCAAGGTGCTACCACTCAAAGGTGCCACTGCCATTTGGTTATACTTCCTTTTTTTTTTTTTTAAAGATTTTATTTATTTATTTGACAGAGAGAGATCACAAGTAGGCAGAGAGGCAGGTGAGGGGGGGGAAGCAGGCTCCCTGCTGAGCAGAGAGCCCGATGCGGGTCTCGATCCCAGGACCCTGGGATCATGACCTGAGCCGAAGGCAGAGGCTTTAACCCACTGAGCCACCCAGGTGCCCCTGGTTATACTTCCTTTTACCCTCCCAGTTTGCTTTCTCCCCCGTTACAGAAATAACACATGCTCATTGTTAAATCCGTATAACCACAAAAAGAAAAGAAAATCCTGCTCTTAATCCAATTCCTAAGAATAAGCACAACTGTTAACATTTTAGTATATATAACTTTCCAGGCTTAGAGCTCTTTGAAAAATTCAGATACTTCTATAATATTCTACAAATTTTCACTTACTTGACTGTTTCCCAGCTATTCCACTATAAAATGAGTTTTAAAGGCTGATAGTATTTCATCCAATCAGCTACATTATCCCATACCCGTCCATCAAATTGGATTCAAACTCAAATCCTTTTTCAGAGCCCTCAATGCTGCCTCAGAGAAAAGAAACATACATTAAAAAAAAGTAGCAAAAATTGCACGGACATCTACTGTCAGGTGACGACTACAAAGTTATTTAAAATATCAGAAATCGTCCTTTTTATCTTTCTGACTTTCTAGATGGCTCACTACCTCTGATTTTATAGTCAGACACATAAACTGACAAAAGATGATTAGTTCGAAATACTGTCACCTAAAGACAAATAATGAATTATAAAACTTGATCAATTTTGATACCTCACTGCAGCTATTGGGGACTCTTTTCATGGAAACTCTTCTGTTGCTAAAGACTTGAAAATAGAGGTAACTACCCAACTTAAATTATGCAATATGTTACTTCCAACCAATTCAAACTACTTTTACTCTAATTTATCCTGTGCATATCTGTGATGTAGCTAAGAGGAAGCAAGAAATTTGATTTTTAGGAGAGAAAATTGAGGCCCACTAACCTCTCCTGATGCTCTTTGGACTGTGCCTTTGGCTTTATAAAGCTTCTCCAGACCTCCTATCTCAAAAATCTATCATGATACATTTAATTTATAAAAAAAAAAAATGGGAAACAAAATTCTGTGATACTCCTGGGGTTTAATAAAACCAGAGTCAGCAATCAGCGTTCCAGTCGAAGCTGCCTTAAGGTATTCGGGTTATGATATGAGAAAGACTCAAGTTTTGTGAAACTTTTTTTTTTTTTTTAAAGATTTTATTTATTTATTTGACAGAGAGGAGAGAGAGCACAAGTAGGCAGAGAGGAAGGCAGAGAGAGAGGGGGAAGCAGGCTCCCTGCTGAGCAGAGAGCCCGATGTGGGGCTCGATCCCAGGACCCTGAGATCATGACCTGAGCTGAAGGCAGAGGCTTTAACCCACTGAGCCACCCAGGTGCCCCGAAACTTTTTTTTTTTTTAATCTCAGTATTAAGTAGCTCCTACACATATTTTCCTGGGAACGTGAGCTTCGTTTTTTTTTTTTTAAAAAATAGGTAAGCTCTTTTAATATATATGTAAGTCAGTGATCTTTTAACATGTTTTGGTGCCCTCTTCACATGTACTTGGCATTTTCTTCTTTTTGTTCTCTTGTCATTCCTTAATTCTGTGCTTTCAGAGTTAGATAACCTAACTCCAACCAAAAAGGCCCCAGGTTTTCCCTTGTAGGCCGAAGGGTGGTATCTGCCTTGATTCCCTGCACTTTCGGTCACGCTCCTGCTCCCCCAGGCCCTCATCAACCTTCCCTTCCCACTGAGGCAGATTAGCATCATGCTTAAGGGCTCAGACCGTGGTTTAAAGCCAGACTGCTTGGATTTAAATCACAGCTCTGCTGTTTACGCTGAGTGACCTTTTGCAAGTTCCGTACTCTCTCCGTGGCTCATTTTCCTCATCTGTAAAAAGGGGAATGAATAAATGGCACCTATTTCATAGGTTCTTCTAAATTAAGTGAGTAACTTCATTTCAATCCCTTACGACAATGCCTGGGACACAGTAAACGCTATATAAGTGTTAGTTATTATTATTGCTGTTGTTGCATTTTTGTTTTAAAATATCTTGTAATCTGGAAAGACATCTAAAGAACACATTTCACACATCAGATACCAAAAATTAAAAGGTTAAGAACATCTGATGGCTCATGAAGAAAGACTGTCTTGATGGCTTTTTAAAAAAATTTAAACATGTTACATACTCTTTATGTTCACTTCTCAATTCCTACCAAAAAGGAGTTTACCCTGAATAATTGCATCATCTGAAAACTGTGCGTGGATTTTTTTTCTAAGTCACCATGCAGTATAATGGAAATGCTGGCCTCTCAGACGCTAGATTAACATGTGATTAGATAGCTCAAAGGCCAGAAGTACTTTTTCTGTATCTTACCAGATTCATGGCATGTGCTCAACAGATTAGCATCAACAACAACAACAAAAATACCCCGGTCTTCAAATTATACTTTGGCTTCTGTTGTTTTGGAAACTAGACTTCAGATATACTTTGTAGATTTCAGACATGGGTTTTCGACATTGTGGGACGTAGAGCTACAGGGAGGAGGTCGGTTTTAGTTTTTTCTCCCCCTAAATCTTCCCTTCGACAGAACAGTTACAATTTTTTTTTTTTTTTTAAATCCATTCAAAAGGAGACTTGAGGAGTTCTCCATTCACTTCTTCATTTCTGGAAGTCTCATTTTCTTTTTTATTTATTTATTTTTTATTGTGTTATGTTAGTCACCAAAAACTACATCACTAGTTTTTGATGCGGCGTTCCAAGATTTACTGTTTACGTGCCACACGCAGTGCTCCGTGCAATCTGTGCCCTCCTTAATACCCACCACCCGGCTCACCCATTCCTCCATGCCCCTCCCGTCTAAACCAAACCCTGTTTGGTTTTCCCAGTCCACAGACCTCTCCTTCTGAAGAACATCTGATTAATGGGTGCCCAATACGTCCCACGGCCGCCTCCCGACTGGAGTACTGGCCAACACAGGAAATGCTGCTTCCGGAGCCCCTCATCTCTACGTGCCCAGTTATTTTTTCCAGTGGAAGCTGCTTCCGCTAGAAGAACTCTTCTCGAGTCCCAGACTCTCGGAGCCCCCGCTCCTGAGCCCACTGCCTCTGCTATCTCAGCTCCCACCTCATTCTCACGCACCAGCCTCCCCTTCGCGTAGCAACAGGGCAAAGGAAAATACCGTGGAAGTGGTTCTCACGGTCGCCCCCGCGGCAGAAAGCTGTACTCCTAAATGTCTTTCCCACCCCCCTCCGACCAAGTAAAACTCCAAATCAGTATTCCCAACTAAATAAGCTCATGCTTCGCTGTGCCATACTCCTTTTGTAAGCTTCCGTGGGAACCACTCATTAGAAAGAATGGAAGTTCTCTGAGGGCAGAGAATTTTTGCCTATATGTCTCCATCTCCAGCATATGGCACCCTGAGTGTAGGTGTAGGTCCTCAGCTCTAAGCTGCCAGCAGTTGTAAGACGCTTTTCGGATCAGCAAAAATGTGGAAAACAAATGTGCATGCTACAGTCAACGAAATAAGGCAACAGGAATTACCCTTCACATAGTAAGTGCTTAATAAACGCTTACTGAATTATATTTTTTTGACGTTTCTTTGGGAAAGTCTTTTGAGGCCCAAGCAATCAAGCTTACAGATATATCTGCAGGGGGCGGGGGATGAGAACTTGAGGATTGCCTGTATTCCTACTAGTGGATTGTGAAAAGAATGGAAGTTCTCCAGACAGTGGTGTGTTCCTATCTGGGTGTGTGTCTGTCTTCTCTCGCTCCTTACCTCATCGATTAGTTTTCTGGCATTTGCAATAGTGTAATCACCGGCGAATAACACCACTAAGCATGACTCATTGCTGCTCTTCTGTCTCTGACCCCGAGATACTGGAACGATACTTCTATTGGCTTCTGTGGAAACGCGGACAGCTTTGAGCTCTTCAGTAGTGGGTAGAGGAACATGGTCTTGAACTACGGCATCCTCTGGAAGAAGGCTCCAGTTGAGTTCTCCTGACACAGGTGTGAAGTCATGAACGTTGCTCCAGGTATTATTAAAGATACTGAGCCCTGCGTCTTTGAACTGGAAAGCTAATTCGGGGTAGTACCATTGGAAGCAGCCAAACTTGATGTTTGTGGAAGACTCAATGATGGGCTGGGTGGCACAGCACAGAAAGACTTCCAGCTTTCTAGAATCCCGCACGCGAAACTGTTGGCAGGCTAGTGTGCACTTGCAATCTCTGCAATTCCGGAAAAACACACTGCCTTTCACGGGTCCCAGAAAAATCACGCAGTTAGTACAGTCGTCGATAGTAATTGTAGCCGAGTGATCAAAGATATAGATGTTACAGTTCTCACAGTCTTGAATGAGAAACTGTTGTCCTGCCACTTGGCCAGGTAGGCGACCTACTGTTTCATCCTTCAGGCCACTGAACATGTAGTCTTTTGGATCAACCTGCAGGGACAAAACACAGGCCCTGAGTATTACTGACATTATTCAACAACTAGTAGCCAAGTGTCTAATGGGTGCCAGGCACAATTCTTGGTGCTAAAATAATAAGTTCCTACTCTCACTGACTGCAACGTAGTAAGAAAACGAAAAGCACAAATTCTTTCTTTCTTTCTTTTTTTTTTTTTTAAGATTTTATTTATTTGACAGAGAGAGAGAGAGAGAGATCACAAGCAGGCAGAGAGGCGGGCAGAGAGAGAGGGGGAAGCAGGGTCCCCGCCGAGCAGGGAGACCGATATGGGGCTCGATCCCAGGACCCTGAGATCGTAACCCGAGCTGAAGGCAGAGGCTTAACCCACTGAGCCACCCAGACGCCCCCAAAAATCATTTCTTCTAATAATTAAGAGGAATGGGGGAGGAGGGAGAGGAAACTGTGATAAAGAAAGACTCAAGGACATATCAACCAAACAATGTGTGGACATTGTGTGGACATCTGTTTCAACATCCCAACTATAGAAACTTTTTTGAAACAGTTGGGGAAATTCTCATGCACACAGCATCTTGGATGATATTAAGGAGTATTTCAGCTCAGACCCTTTTTCTTTTTCTGATGTTTCACTTTTTAAATTTCTTAATTCAAGTATAATTCACATACAGTTTTATATTAGTTTCAGGTGTACAATGTAGTGATTCGATAATTTCATACATCACCTGGTGCTCATCACAAGTGCCCTCCTTAGTCCCCATCACCTATTTCACCCATCCTTCCACCTTCCTCCCCTTTGGTAACCTCCAGTTTGTTCTCTCTATTTAAGAGTCCGGTCTTTTGACTATCTTTTTCCTTTGTTCCTTTGTGTTGCCTCTTAAATTCCACAAGTGAAAAATTAAAAACTTCTGAAATTGAAAATACACCCAGACTGAAATATATTTCTCTATCCTTCAATATATGGATGCATGGGTCTTAGTTTCGAAACCCTGACTGATTTCTGCAACATGCTACAGAAAATGGAAGAAGCTGAAGGCACAAGAATTACTATATGGCCTAACTCCCATCTGCAAGTTTGACTCAAATATTTATTGAGCTTTTCCTACAACGTAATTCTTCAAATGCCACCATTCCCAAATTTAGATATTCTAAACTAAAGCACACATAACCTTTTAAACAGTATGCCTGTAATTTGTCACATTATATACTTTAAAATTCTAACTGACCTCTAAGAGTCACAAAAAGGCCATTTTAATTTTTCCAAATTACACTTGAGTCTCCTTGCACTGTTTTACCTCTTTGCAAATATTAAATTCCATATAAAACTATTCGTGTGCCAGAAACAGACTCCCATACAGTAGGTAAAAGTTTTGCTTATTCACAAAGGATAAGTGACTCATCCCAACCATCACCAAACTAACTTAAAGTGGCTTATTCAGTATTGCACAATAAATGCGGTACTTATCCAGTTTTACGTAATGTACTAGAAGGAGCACTGGTTTGTAGCATAAGGCGATAAAAGAGGCACTTTGTTTCCCAGTCTCAATTTTGTCACCTATGAGCAACATGATCTTGGGAAAGGCACTTTAACTTTCCAGATCTTCGGTCATTCAACCACCATTGGAACACCCAAAATGAGCCAGACAGTCTCTTAGGCACTAACATGAGTATGACCAGCTTTTCCCATAAAAAAAGTAGACACTAACCTAAACAGATGATTTAAAAACAACTTGGCTGTGTAATGCAAGATGCCTAGAATATTCTGGAGACACAGAGGAGGGAAACCTGGGAGGGGGGAGGTGGGGTGTGAGAATTTACTAACGACGTAAAGGGATCCTCCCTTCCCACACCAGGCAAAGTGAGAGAATGAACAAAATAAAACTCTTCAGAGAACATGAGGAAAACCGAAAGCGGCTTGGTGTTTACCAGTGACACTAGAATGGGAGCAGGTGAAGCTAGAGAGATAGGCAGGGGCCATATTACAAAGCCAGGAAGTTATCCATGGGCAACAGGGTACCACAGGACGATCTGAACTAAGAAAAAGTTACACTTTAGGAAGATTACTCTGCAAGAAAAAGGAGGTGGAGCGTGGGTCTGAGACGGTTGCCGTCGGACATCCAGTAAGGACAGGACGGAGCGCAGTGGTGAGGAGAAGTGGAAGATGGGATAAATTTGAGAAATACTCAGGAAGTAGAATCCGTCAATTTGGTAATTCAACGGCTGTAGGAGGTAAGGCAGAAGGGTGGGTCCAAAATGATTCCTAGTTCTCTCATCAGTATTTTTCGACTTGTTTGGACTGCGAGGCACACTAGTAGGTTCTTCAACACAGCCCAGTACACCTACTGGTGAGTATTTGTGCATGTGCACGTAGCAAAGAAATAAAAGCTTCACAAATGATATTTACCCTGCTTTTGTGTTAAGCCCCCCCACCAACAAAATTTTCTATTATCCCACTGATGGGTTTGAAAAAACACTACTCTGATTCATAAGATTGGATGTTAGTGTGCCAAACATCAGAAAAAAGTGAAAAATACAGGCGGCAACACAGGTTTAATGTGAAAAGAAGTGGGGGCGCCTGGGTGGCTCAGTCGTTAAGCGTCTGCCTTCGGCTCAGGTCATGATCCCGGGGTCCTGAGATCGAGCCCCGCATCGGGCTCCCTGCTCGGCAGGAAGCCTGCTTCTCCCGCTACCATTCCCTCTGCTTGTGTTCCCTCTCTCGCTGTGTTTCTCTCTGTCAAATAACTAAAATCTTTAAAAAAATAATAATAATAACGTGGAAAGAAGTACTCAAGCAAATCTGTTTCTAGGATTTTACAGGTGATGCACGTATATAAAGGTACTGGGGTGCCTGGGTGGCTCAGTCAGTTGGGCGACTTTTGGTTTCGGCTCAGGTCGTGATCTCATGGGATGTGAGAATGAGCCCGTGTCAGGCTCTGTGCTCAGTGCGGAGTCTGCTTGAAGATTCTCTCCCTCCTCCCACCCCCTCAAATAACTAAACATGTCTTTAAAAAAAAAAAAGGTACAGTATTCCAGTTTGGTCTCTAACTAAATTAGCATAGTTGCTGGTTCCCTATTGCCCAAGATCAACCCCAAAGGGACCATGCAAGGAAAACACCGAGAAAAGGGGAAACTATGAGAAGACCCTGCGGTGGGAGTGTGGGAGGAGAAAACAGAAAAGGAACCTCTGGGATTTCTGCTTTTGCTTCTCCCTCACCCTAAATCTTGAGACAACAGTGCTTCTCCCACACCTGCTGGGACTCAGATCTCTGATCTGGACTTCCTTTGAGTAAATTCAGGGTGGGACAGAACCCCTGTGCTGGTGAAGAGGTGCGGGGGGGGAGGTGGTGCGGGGAACAGGCAAGGACTAACTCTGACAATTGCTCTGGACGTCTCCAAACCCTCGTAACTGGCGGATTAAAATCTAAGGAGTGTCTTCTAATGCTGTTTCTCCCAACTACTGAATGGTCAAGTAGACCAAAAAAAAGTAACAAAATACAGAAGATCTGAACCACACAATGAGAATAAGCTTGAGTTCTGCATCCAGCAAGTAGAGTGCACTCACAGTTTTCTTAAGGACACATTAAAGTTTTTTTAAAAATCAAATACTAGATCATAAGGCCCAAACAAATTTTAAGTAAAAGATAACTTACAGACCATGATATGGAAGCAACATGTAATTAGGTTAAAAGTTAATGACAGGGGCGCCTGGGTGGCTCAGTGGGTTGAAGCCTCTGCCTTCGGCTCAGGTCATGATCCCAGGGTCCTGGGATCGAGCCCCGCATGGGGCTCTCTGCTCAGCGGGGAGCCTCCTTCCCCCTCCCTCTCTGCCTGCCTCTCTGCCTACTTGTGATCTCTCTCTGTCAAACAAATAAATAAAATCTTTAAAAAAAAAGTTAATGACTAAGGATACTTTTAAAAATTCTTGCTTACTTGAAAATTTTAAAAATACACTGCTAAATAACTCATGGGTTAAAGAAGAAATCATAATCAAATCCAAAAATACTTAGAATTAAATGTTAAGGCACCACATTTGGGATGCAGTAAAGATGGTACTTTGAAGGAAATCTATAACCTTAAACAGCTATAATAAAAACACTCAAAATTAGTTAAATGTCCATCTTAAGAAATTAGACAACAATAAATCTACAGAAAGTAGGAGAAAAAAGATAAATAGTAGAAATTAATGACTTGGGTATTAAATACATAATAGAAGACATCAGCAAAGTCAAAAACATAGGGCTTTTTTGGGGGGGGGGGACAAAAAAATAGGCAAACTTCTGGCAAGAATGACCAAGGAAAGAAGAACGAAACACGAACAGTAGGATTACCATAAATAGAGGTTGAAAAGAGAATAGTATCAACAACCATATACCAACAAGTGTGAAGAGATTTTGTTTATGAAAAGAACAAATCTCTTAAAAAAATAACTTACCACAACCGACTCCAGAGGAAGTTAAATGCTTAAATAAAATGCTATTACTACTAAAGAAATACAACCAGTGGGCTAAGTGTTCCCACAAAGAAAACACCAGGCCCAGATGGTTTTATAAGCAGATTCCAATTTTATTTATCCCAGGTTCATGCAAACCCATAAAGACAATAGAAAAAGAAGGAACAGTCCTAACTCATGCTATTAGCCTGCCTGGCAAGATCCTGGTAAGAAAAACAAAGACATAACAAAAGGAGATTTTAGGTTCATTTCACCCACATCTATAGATGGGGAAAAAAACCCTCAAAAAACCCTACAAATTAAGTCAGTCGAATAAAAAGAGAAAGCACCACAGCCAAGTTGAGTGCCAATGGTTCAGGATTCGAAAATCTTTCAGTGTAAGTCACTATTATGTGATAACAACCTACATTTTACTCCTAATTCCTATTGATCTCCTATGAGAATTTATTCTTCAGTAGATTAGAAGCACTTGCTGCGGCCTGGCTATGTCCTCTGATTCTCCTTTGCCCAGATGGCCTTCTCTTAGTTCTTCTTGCCCACCCGTCAAATGCCTGGCACCACAGAGGCACTCCACACATCAATGGTGAATCCATTTTAACTACTTAATCTTTGTCACCTCAGAATGTAACCTGAGGCAGGTGGCCCCCAGGTGTCTCTTTAATAAACAAACGTGCGGAGTAACTAAGTTTGGTCACCCCACACTTCTCCACTCCCCATTCTCCGTGCCATCCCCACAGACGAGAGGCCCCGATAATGATCAAGAACAACATGATATTCTCAGGGACATTCAGTCAGGTCACTGTTCAAGTTGGCCAACTTCTGAGTAGGAAGATAATTACACAAAAGGAGGCGGAAGCACTCTTAATATCAGTCCTGGGTTTCTCCTTTTTATATTCTCCTCTCTCCCATACCTGTAGTAAAAGACAGCGGCGGCGGCCTTCTACTTGGAAAGGCCGGTGAAAGGGGGTTGGGAGTGTGGTCATGGAGCAGGCTAATGGGATCTGGACCTCATCCAGGCCTTAAAGTGGAGAAAAGGGAACATGCAAGAGTGCTTTCAGTCAGTTCTGCTTTAGGCCTTAAGGAGGCTAGAAACGTTGTCTGGTCTTCCTCAGCCTGTCACCTTGGCACCAGTCCACCTCCCACAGTGGGGCTGAGAAGATCAAGAGCACCAGGATTAGGTGTAGGAAAAGGAGCCCAGGAGTCGGCCTGTCTCCACCAAGGCCTCAAACTCAACGGGCAAGTAGAATCTTCAAGTTTCAGTTTATGGTTTATCTCCCTGTGCCAGAAACTCCTTAAAACACAGATGTAAAACTTTTTGCATGTTCTCCGGGGGAATTAATTTGGGGTTCAAGATTCTGGCCAAATTATCTTTGCCTGAGATACGGATAACAAGGTCAAACATCTGCAAACGCATTTATCTGAGAGGTAAGTAGGGAACAAACCAGTGTTTGGATAAAAATTTAAAAAAGTAACAGCAGGGGCGCCTGGGTGGCTCAGTTGGTTAAGCATCTGCCTTTGGCTCAGGTCTTGATCTTGGGGTCCTGGGATCTGCGGGTCGGGCTCCCTGCTCAGTGAGGAGTCTGCTCTGCTTTTCCCACTCACTCTGCCCCCCTCATGTGTGCTCTCTCAAATTAATAAGTAAAATCTTAAAAAAAAAAAAAAGGTAATACCTGTCACTTAAAGGAATTTAGCGAATTTGTTTTGCATGGAAATGATACATAAGATGTATAGTATTGGAGAAATTTAAACTATATTAATTATAATATTAGTACTGTATCAGTAGTTGCAGTTAAGACTTGTTGCAAAGACCTCCACGTGAGGCAGGACTCTATCAAAACCCTAGAGAAGAACAGGCAGTATAACCTCTTCGACATCAGCCACAGCAACTTCTTTCAGGACCTGTCTCCAGAGGCAAAGGAAACAAAAGCGAAAATGAACTTTTGGGACTTCATCAAGAGAAAAAGCTTCCGCACAGCAAAGGAAACAGTCAACAGAACAAACAGCAACCCAGAATGGGAGAAGATATTCGCTAATGACACTACAGACCAAGGTCTGATATCTAAGATCTATAAAGAACTCCTCAAACTCAACACTCACAAAATCGATAATTACATCAAAAGATGGGCAGAAGACACGAACAGACACTTCTCCAAAGAAGACA
>CM053612.1:68239331-68317328 GCA_028646535.1 Procyon lotor
CCCAATGTTCATAGCAGCAATGGCCACAATCGCCAGACTGTGGAAAGAACCAAGATGCCCTTCAACAGATGAATGGATAAAGAAGATATGGTCCATATATACAATGGAATATTATGCCTCCATCAGAAAGGACAGATATCCAACTTTTGTATCAACATGGACGGGACTGGAAGAGATTATATGGAGTGAAGTAAGTCAAGCGGAGAGATCCAATTATCTTAGGGTCTCATTTACATGTGGAGCATAAGGAAAAACATGGAGGGCATTGTGAGAAGGAAGGGAAGGGGGAATGGGGGAAATCAGAGGGGGAGATGAACCATGAGAGACTGTGGACTCTGAGCAACAGACTGAGGGTTTTGGAGGGGAGGGAGTGGGTGTTGGGCGAGCCTGATGGTGGGTATTGAGGAGGGCACGTATTGCATGGAGCACTGGGCGTGGTGCATGAACAATTAATCTTGGAACACTGAAAAAATAAAATAAACGTATTTGGGGGGGAAAAAAAACTTGTTGCAAATGCTGAAATAACAGCCACTCTGAACTTTGAAATGACTGAGCCGCTACCTTAGTCTGTACAAGAAGCGTTATGTACTGAATACCTGTAGCCTCTCAAAATTCAAATGTTGAAGCCCTAACCCCCAAAGTGACGGTACTTGGGAGTTAGGCCGCTCAGGTTTAAAAGAAGTCATAAGGGCAGGGCCCCATGATGGGATTAGTGCTCTTAGAAGAAAAGATCTCCCTCTCTCCCTCCATCTCCCTCCCTCCCTGTGCTCACACT
Organism: Procyon lotor; assembly: GCA_028646535.1. Classification (NCBI taxonomy): domain Eukaryota; kingdom Metazoa; phylum Chordata; class Mammalia; order Carnivora; family Procyonidae; genus Procyon; species Procyon lotor. The sequence continues at coordinate 68,240,107 of CM053612.1, forward strand.
AGAGGAAAGGCTGTACACGAGAAGGTAACTGAATTCACTCGAGCCAGGGAGGAAGCCCTCACCAGTGAGGACTGCAGAACTCGTGCCACATTATGATTCCATCCAAATCCCTGCAGTAAGAGACTTGACCAAACTCTAGCATGGCTTCTAGAAGGACAAATCCATGTCTCTAGAAGGACCCTCCCCCCCTACCCCTGGGGGTAAAATTCCTGCCCGGAAAATTTTCCTGCCGGGGAAATTTACTATGTGTTCTAGCCAAGACCTGATAAGAGGCCCCCCAACCTCCCTTTCTCAGAGCGTTGATTAAAAAGGGCTACACAGTTGTAAATATGTAAGTTTGAAAACTCAGATGTATCTTTCCCAAGGACCTGAGAGTCATGCCTTTGAAATATAACTACCAGGAAGGACAGGCAGGGCCTCTGTCTCCCAGTCTCTGTGGGAGGACGGAATCCTAACTTTGATAACTTCGAGTGAGCAAACACAGCTGGTTTAATCACATTTATACCAACTTTGTAATTTTCACTTCTCTGACTCCCCCTGCTCCCTCATTTTCCTGATAAAATTGCTGAAATCACCTCTGCACGAACTGGAACGCAGCTCAGCTCTGTCCCCTACTGTCAGCAGTTACTGAATAAAATCTGTTTTCAACATCTTAACTAATGTCCAGCAGTATTTACCTCTGACACCAGACACTCGATCTGCTGGTAGCTTGATCTTGGACTTCTCAGTCTCTAGAACCATCTAATAAATAAATGTCTGCTGTTTAAGCCACCTAGTCTATGCCATTTTGCTAGGGCAGCCTGAGACAGACAAAGACCGGTTGCCACAACAAAATAACAGACCAGATGGTTTAGACAACAGAAATTTGCGTCTCTCGGTCTGGAGGCTGGGAAGTCCAAGATTAAGGTACCATCACAGTTGGTTTCTGGGGAGACCTCTCTCTCTGGCTGGTGGGCAGCAAACAGCTGCCTTCTCCTTATATCCTCCTCACATGGCCTTCACCGGTGAGTGCAGGGCAAGCTCTCTTGATGTCTCTTCCCATAAGGACACTAATCCTATCAGATAAGGGCCCCAACCTTAGGATCCCTTTTAACTTTAATTACCTCCTTTGAGGCCCCATCTCTAAACACTGCCACACGGAGAGTTAGGGATTCAACATAGGAATTTGGGAGGGACACAAATACTCAGTCCTAACAACTGCCAATGCTGAGGAGTTAAATGCAATTTACTGTTCTTCTACGTAGTTTATCTGGACACCTCAGTTCTTCTAGTTATGGGGAGAAACCCATGCTATAGTTAAAGATCCTCTAAGCTAAAGAGTTCTACAGTATAAAATTATTTGGACCGTCAATATGGTCTACAAAGGAGAAATTTGGGATTTACATTGCTGTACTTTCTCAACAAATCCTGAAAGTTCTTCAAAACAAAAACAAAAATAATAACTAACCTGAAGCTCAGTACCATAGTAATTTTGCAAGAGTTACTAGTTCTCAAATAAAGTGTCCCAAATCGCAAACGTGGAACGGTCTTATTCCAACCTACCTTCTCACGAGAGCCACTTACGAAGTGAGCTTAGCTTACGCTGTAGTTCTTACTACAATCCATAAAAGACCGTAGATACACTTTCAAAATCAAAGAAACATTTCAACAGCTGCAATTCACCTGAGACAGCTACTAAGTGAAGCATTATTTTCCTAACAGGAAACGAAAGTAAGCATCTTGTTTTCCTGAGCAGCACTTCAAATTCTCCATCGAAATGCATCTCCACGGGCAGACTTCCGTAATGATAATCTGAGATGAGATGATGGAATTTGTTCATTTTAATGGAAAGCCTGGATTCCAAGAAGTCCAAAATCAAGCTCAGGCGTATACGAAGCACAGTTACAGGTACGAGGCACTGTTCTCAGTGCTGTATAATCATTCACTCAATACTCATTAAAACCTGTGGACACCTGGGTGGCTTAGCACCTGACTCTTGATTTCAGCGCAGGTCATGATCTCAGGGTGATGAGATCCAGCCCTGCCATGGGCTCCGCCAGCCCTCTCCCTCTTCCTCGGCCCCTCCACCCCACCGTGTCTGAGCGCACTCTCTCTCTCTCTCAAATAAATAAAATCTTAAAAAAAAAAAAAAAAAACTCAGAAAAGCCCCTATAAGAGTTGCGTACTATTATTTCTGTCTTACGGATGATAAAATTTAGGCACCCAGAGGCTAAATGACTTGCCCTAAGTCACACAGTTAGTAAGTGCTCGAGCTCAGTCTCAGACCTAGGCAGTCTGGCTCCCAAGTATATTTTCTTGGTTGCTTCTTCACATTTAACCATATTCAAACAGAAACCAATGTTTACTGGCACATAAATCAATGGGAAAGAATAGAGTTAAAAAATAGACTTATGTATACATTGGCAAAGGTGCAAAGGCAATCCAATACAGTACGGATAGTTTTTTCAACAAATGTTATTGGAACAAATGGAAATCTATATGTAAAAAAAGAAAAAGAATCTCTCATATTTTGCACCATACATAGCGATTAACTCAAAATGGATCACAGAACCTAACTGTAAAACCAAAACTCTACAACTTCTAGAATAAAGCTGAGGAGAAAATTGTAATCTTGGCAAAGATTTTCTAGATGTGAAACCAAAACCACAATCCATAAAAGAAAAAATTGAAAACTAGACTTTTATCAAAAATGGAAAATTTTGGGGGCGCCTGGGTGGCTCAGTCATTAAGCATCTGTCTTCGGCTCAGGTCATGATCCCAGGGTCCTGGGATCAAGCCCCACATTGGGCTCCCTGCTGGGTGGGAAGCCTGCTTCTCCCTCTCCCACTCCTCCTGCTTGTGTTCCCTCTCTCGCTGTCTCTCTTTCTCTGTGAAATAAATAAATAAAATCTTTTTAAAAAGTCATTTAAGAAAACAAACTAGTAAAAAAGGGGCAAAAGATTTTAATAAACACTTCACCAAAGTAAATATATGGATGGCAAATAAGTACATGGAAAAACATTCAACATCATTAGTCATCAGGGATATGCAAGTTAAACCACAATGAAATACCACTACATGCCTATTAGAATGGCTAAATAAAACAAAAACAAAAAACCTTGACCATACCAAGGACTGGTGGCATAGCAACTGGATCTCTTATGTTGCTGGTAAAAATGCAAACTGGCATAGCCACTTGGGAAAATAGTTTGGCAGTTTCTTATAAAGTTTAATATAAAATTTCCATATGAGTCAGTAATCCCACGCCTAAGTATTCACCCAGACGAAGTGAAAAATTGTGTTCACTCAAAAGCTGCATGCAAATGTTTATGGTAGCTTTATTCATAATTATCCAAACTGAAAACAACCCCAATGTTCCTCTACCGGTGAATGGATAAACAAACATGGTATAACCACATAATGGAATACTACTCAACAGTAAGAAGGAACTCCTGATATATGCAACAACACGGATGAATTTTAAAAGTATCATGCTATGTGAAAGAAGGCAGACTCAAAAGGTAACATACTACACGATCCCATAAATATGACATTCTCAAAAAGACAAAACTAGAGGGATAGGGGCGCCCGGCCGGTTCAGCTGGTAGAGGATGTAACACTTGATCACTAGGTCAAGAGTCTGAGTTCCATGTGGGATGGTAGAGAATACTAAAATAAATACAACTTTTTGAAAGAAGACAAAACTATGAGGATAAAAAACTGATCAGAGGCTGGGGGCGGAGTCGACTATAAAAAGAGCATGAGGAAATTTGGGGGTATGATGGAACTGTTCTATATCTCGATTGTTGTGATCAGTTGCTTGACTATGTTCATTTGCCAAGACTCGTAACTGTATACTTTAAAGGGGTAAATTTCACTGTATGTAAGTTCCACTTCATTTCAAATCAAATTACTTAAAATTTCAACATTGTTAAATCAGTTTCAGGACTACACAACTACATAGCTGAAAGGTTATTTCATAAGTGAAAATGGCAGTGCCATGTGATGATAGAAATAATAATAGATACCAGTACCTTGATCTTCCTTACACTGAGGACAAAAGAAGGTGAAGCTCTGTATTTATATTAGTTCACCTCATTGCTAAATTTATAACCACAAAACAGAATTACAAAATTTTAGGTTGGAAAAGGATTTTTCATACCATCTAATCTAATCTTAATCTAATTTCACATCCTATCACGTTCCTGCCCAGAGATGCTCAAAGATTAGAGAACTGGAGAGGATCTTAGGAAATTGAGACCGGGGAAAGCTAAAGGCCTTCACCAATGAGATATACTGGTGTGTAGAATACAAATTAAAACCCCAGTCGCATATATTTTCACTCTCTGTGCTGTTCCCCTTTACCAAAACTTAATATAAGTGAAGGAATTTGAACCCTCAGTACACTGTTGGTAGAAATATAAAATGGTGCAGACACTTTAAAAAAGTTCAGCAGATCTTCCAAAAGTTTAAACCTAGAGTTACTATATGACTCAGGAATACCATGCCTAGGTATATCCCCAAGAGAAAGAAAAATGTATGTCTGCATAAAAAATTGTACACAAATATTCATAGCAGCATTATTTGTAATGGCCGAAAAGTGACAACAACCCAATTGTCCATCAATTGATGAATGGATAAATAAATTAGACAAGTAAAATTTATAAGTATCTATTCTATGGAATATTATTAATAAAAAGGAATAAAGAACTGATACATGTTACAGTATGGATGACTCTCAAAGACATGCTAAGTGAAAGAAGCCAGTAATGAAAGGCCAAATACTGTGTGATTCCATTTATACGAAATGTGTAAAATGGGCAAATCTGTAGAGATAGAAAGTAAAATTGTCATTTCCCGTGGCTGGCGGGGGGAAGAGGGAAGTGGGAATAACTACTAATGGGTATGGGTTTCTTTTGTGGGGAATGAAAATGTTCTAAAATTAGATGATAGTGATGGTATCATAACCCTGTGAACTTACTAAAACTATTGAACTGTATACCTTTTTTTTAAAGGATTTTATTTATTTATTTGACAGGGAGGAGAGAGATCACAAGCAGGCAGAGAGGCAGGCAGAGAGAGAGGAGGAAGCAGGCTCCCTGCTGAGCAGAGAGCCCGATGTGGGGCTCGATCCCAGGACCCTGAGATCCTGACCTGAGCCGAAGGCAGAGGCTTTAACCCACTAAGCCACCCAGGCGCCCCTTGAACTGTATACTTGAAGTGAATAAACTGTATGGTAGGCGTAAGTCAATAAAGCTATTTTTTTAATATTAAAACTTTAATTTTATTAGCTTCATACTTACACGTACTTAAATTTTTCTTTTTATTTAATCACTTTAGAATGGTGTAAACATAAGGGATTTATGCCTGGCCTCATGCTTATATATAATTTGAATAGAATTAAAATAATAGTCAAGTAGAAATCTATATTAGTCTTTTACGGGTATCCATTCATTAATTACATATTTTCCCCCCAGAGATCACATTTTTTATTGATATTTCTATTTATATACATTGCATGTATATCTGGTTATAAAAATGAGGTGTGCTTATTACCAAACCTTTAGAAAATTTAGACATTTATTTCTAGTCCTTTTTAGGGCTAAACATATTTTTCTGGTTTTCAAATTTTAATTCCAGTGTAGTTAACATACAATGTTATGTTTCAGGTATACAATATAGTGACTCAATAATTCCATACATTACCCCAGTGCTCATCAAGATAAGGATACTCTTGATCCCCTTCACCTGTTTTACCCATCCCCCCACCCACCTCCCCTCTAGTAAACATCAGTTTGTTCTTTATAGTTACAAGTCTGTTTTTTGGTTTGTCTCTCTCTCTCTCTCTCTCTTTTTTTTTTTTTCCTCTGTTCGTCTGTTTTGTTTTCTTAAACTCCACGTGAGTGAAATCGTATGGTATTTGTCTTTCTTTGACTGGCTTATTTCGCTTAGCATCATACTCTCTAGATCCATCCACGTTGTTGCAAGTGGCAAGATTTTTTTTTTTTGTCGCTGAGTAATATTCCATTATATGTATACCACATCTTCTCTGTCCATTCATCTACTGATGGGATACTTGGGCTGCTTCCATAATTTGGCTATCGTAAATGATGCTGCAGTAAACACAAGGGTGCAAATTAGTGTTTTCGTATTCTTTGGGCAACTACCCAGTAGTGTTTTTACTGGATAGTGGAGTAGTTCTATTTTTTGAGGAACCTCCATCCTGTATTCCACACCAGTTTGCGTTCCCACCAATAGCAAGAGTGCAAGAGGATGCTTTTTTCTCCACATCCTGGCCAACACCTGTTTCTTGAGTTTTTGATTTTAGCCATTCTGACAGGTGTGAGGTGATATCTCATTGTGCGTTTTTTTTTTTTTTAAAGATTTATTTATTTATTTGAGAGAGAGAGAGAACACGCACTCTCCAGCAGGAGGAGGAGCAGAGGAAGAGGGAGAAAATCTCAAGCAGACTCCCCACTGAGCGCCAAGCCCATCGCAGGGCTCTGAGATCGTGACCTGAACCTGAAATCAAGAGTCCTGAGGCTTAATGGACTGAGCCACCCAGGCGCCCCTCGTTGTAGTTTTAATTTGGACTTCCCTGATGATTAGCGATCAAGCTGTTTTTAAAATGAACAAAGAGCTACTTGTTGCCTTTAAAGAAAACAGTAACAACAACTTTATATAAAAGATTTAAAACCTGTAGACAAATTCTTTGATTCTCCTCCCATCAAGAGGTCCCCTCCCCTTGAACATATGTGGGTGGGCATTCGTGGCTACCTCAACTAAGAGAATGTGGCCAAGCCATGCTACATCACTTAAGAGGCTAGTTTGAAAAGGCCATGCAGCTTCTCAGGGTCTCTCTTAGGACACTTGCCCTTGGAACCCAGCCATCATGCTGTGCAGAAGCCTGGGCTACATGAAGAGGCCGCTGGCCCTCAGCCTTGCCCAATTCCAGGATCAACTTGCCAGCCAGCTCTGCCATTAAGCCACATTGAAAGCAGATCCTCCAGCCCCTGGTCGAGCTGCTGCATCTGATGTGGCAGAGAGCAGAGAGCCAACCTTGCTAACCCTACACAAGTTGCAGAGTTATGAACAAAATAAGTACTTGCCATTAATCTAAGCCACTGAGTCTGAGAGGGGTTTGGTTTGATAGGCAGCCATGGATGCCTAGAATATGTACTTCACAGACGTCGAAGGCTAAAAACAGCATCTAGCCCCCTACTCAGTGCAGACCCTTCTTTCTAGTAAGTGGCCATCCAGCTGCTGTCTGAATCTTTTGACTAACGTGGAGATGAGTGCCTCACAAAGCCACTCCTTCCCCTGAGGAACACCCCCAGGGATTAGGATCTGCTTTATAATGAGACCGGTTCTACCCTGTCCAATCTCTGGGCTGAGCTCTATCTTCAGAGGTGATCTTTATTGTCTAATCCCCTTTTGCCAGGATAGGGCTTCACCCTGTTAAATAGTAGAGAAATCTTTGGCACTGCCCCATTTTATAGCCAAGGAACCTGAAATGCATGAATTGACTGCCTTATCCCAAGTCATGAAACAGACACCCAAATAAAATGCAGTTACTTGAATCTCTGGTATAAGGCTTTTGTTTAGGTTTATGTCTATCAAATATGAGACAAATGTAATGGATGCATGAGGTGTTGCCCATACTCATATTCACAATTTTCATACTTATGCCATCATTGCTTAGAGAATTAATTCTTACTTCTATCATCTAGGAGAAGTATTGGTATGAATAACTGGAAAATGAAAACTACTTTTCTGTACCACTCATCTTTTCCTTGTTTGCACTTAAATATTTCCCGTTTTAACTCAAGGAAAGCAATCAGCTCTTTAAGGGCAGGGATAATTTTTATAATTTTGAGTTTTCCTCGGTGTTCGAGTACTTATATATTGAATAATTTGCCTAGCCATGAGAGGCAGCATACAGATAAAAAGGATAAAAGCATTTCTTTCCAAATAATTTAAAAATAGAACTAGAGGGTATTATGCTAAGTGAAATAAGTCAGTCAGAGAAAGACAAATACCATATGCTTTCACTTATACGTGGAATTTAAGAAACAAAGCTGATGAACATAGGGGAAGGGAAAGAAAAATAAAATAAGGTAAAAACGGAGAGAGAGGCAAACCCTAAGAGACAATTTCCTCTTGACAATAGGGAACAAACTGAGGGTTGCTGGAGGGCAGGTAGGTGGGGGGATGGGGTAACTGGGTGATGGGCATTAAGGAGGGCACCTGATGGCATGAACACTGGGTGTTATATGCAACTGATGAACCACTGAATTCTACCCCTGACGCTAATAACACACTATATGTTATGAATTTTTAAAAGGCGAAAGATTTATGCGATCTGAAGAGAAACCAGAGTATTATGTTATGAATTTTTAAAAAACCTTACAGTGTAAAAATATTTCTCATGCCAATGTAGTAATTGTACAGTAAGCTTTTCACTTTTTTGAAGTTAGCAGCAATAGGAAATAAGCTTCATACACTGTTGATTACAGTATATCAGTCGCCATGGCAACAGTTAGTCTCCAAACATTCTAATTGAGACAATTTCTCCTAGCTTCAGTCCCTTAAGACTGACCCAATTACACAACTCAAAACCCAAAACCCAGAGGGTGCCTCTCGACAAAGATATGCTGATTACACAACCTAAGGAAAAATTTAAACACCACTTTTCCAAATTGCCAGGAAACTTTTTAGGCAATGAATTATGTTTTTAAAGTTGAATGGTAATTGTCTGATGTAACTTTAAGACATATCTCACGTTCTCTGCGCTGTATTTGCATTCTGTTCCTTCTATGGTACAACTAAAATCTTCTAGAAGCAAGCAAGACTGTGCTAAACTCAGTAGAAGTATCACTGGACTAATACAGAGCATTTGGCCTCATGGCCTCATGAAAGATGAAGAACTAGAAAAAAAAATTTTAAATCATATAAAATGAGGCACCCTAGAGCATACTCTTACTGATTCCAAAAGAAGGGATGCCTGGGTGGCTCAGTCGGTTAAGTGTCTGCCTTTGGCTCAGGTCATGATCCCAGGATCCTGCGTTGGGCTCCTTGCTCAGTGGGGAGCCTGCTTCTCCCTCTACATGCTGTTCCCTCTGCCTGCTGTTCCCTCTGCTTGTGCTCTCACGCTAGCGCTCGCTCTCTCTCTCTCTCTAATAAATACAATACGATACGATACGATACGATAAAATAAAATAAAATAAAATAAAATAAAATAAAATAAAATAAAATAAAATATTCCTAAAGAAAAAATCCCAAAAAGGAAAAGCAATGTTGGGAAATGTGGTACCTCCGCAGTCTCAAAATGTAAGCTAGTAATTCTCTTTCTCTATTAGTCTAACAGATTTTTAAACTGGGTTGTTTTCAAAATTTAATGTTCATTTAGTTAGAAAAATTGATTAGGTGAGTTGATCAATATTTTAACTTTTATTATGCACAGTACCAGAAGCATGAACTTATTTTGCATATCCAGTAATGGGTCTTACACCTCTACAACTACAGTACCTACTAGTGTTTTCCCCAAAAATGTTCCCTGTAAGCTCAAAATGGTCTACAAATGAAAGTTTACTATATGCTCATATGGGGGGGAGTTTAGATGTTGGTAAAAGAAAAAAAAAAATCACAGAATACACCCATGTATCTAAAAGGAGAAAGGGGCGCCTGCGTGGCTCAGCGGGTTGGGTCTCCAGCTCTTGATTTCGGCTCAGGTCATGATCTCAGGCTGATGGAATAGAGCCCTGCATTGGGCTCTGTGCTCAGCCCAGTTTGCTGTCCCTCTCCCTCTCTTTATCTCAAACAAACAAACAAATAAATAAATAAAATCTAAAAAATAAATAAATAAAAGGAGAAAGATTAACATATGAGATTCTAACTAACCTGAACATTATGTTAATAAAGGTTAACTGTAAGACCAGCTTTATGAAGTAATGAGTCAAAGGGCAACTGAGACTACTCGAAATAAATAAAAGCACTTTAGTTTTAGCCTACGGTTTCAAAACAAAAAGCTAAAGTAAAAATCAAATACACAAGCTTCTCTATGGCAGACAGTTCAAGGTTAAAGAGCATTGTTAGAAATACTAAGGCTGAGGAAATCTTTTAAAATAAACTGCCCACCAAATAACTTCGAATGATAGATGCAATCTTCTTCTATGAGAGGAAGCATAGTACTTTCCATTCCTATGCAATAAAATCATGCTATCAAGTATAGGTAAGAGAATTAATATACTATGCAACCCAAGAAGGATCTGAGAAACCGGGTAGAAAGACGCAGCTCAGAATTCTGCAAAAAGCTTCCAATTGCTTAAATCTGACACTTGGAGAACTGAGTTTCCATGAATAAATTATTCTGGCGATTGAAAGTCATGCAGGAAGGTCTATGAAATCATAACATGAATACGAACTTCACTATAAAGTATCCACGGGTGAAGATATGTTGCATTAAGCAAGGAGGGAACTGTTCATAACGTTTATTTAAACATCCCTTTGTTTGGAAAAGAAAAATAATTACCAAATTTATCAAAGTATTTTACTAAGCGCAAATGCAGAACTATGTAGAAAGAGGAAACATTATGAAATTTATAACTAAGTGTGTTTTGTGCAACACTAGGGGACGTTTCAAAGCTGTCTCGTTGCTGGCTACATACAAAAGTAAAAAGGAGGGCGTTTTCATTCATTGAAAACAATAGTAATATACTGCCTGGTTTATGCTGATTATTTTCACCATAAAGTCCTGACATACGTTCCAAGACTGATTCCAATTTCATTATTCCTTTCGGGTAACTGGAAGAGGAGGAAAAGCAAAGCCGTACGTTCAAGAGTCCACTTCGTTAACTGAGAAAATTCAGCAGTGGAATATACCATTAGGCACCGAAGACATTTACCGGCTAGGGCAGACAAAAGAGAAAACAGCCACAGACGAACATGAGCCGCGAAAAAGATGAGAATCGGTCCCGCGTGTAACTCGAGGACTGGACAAAACCCCGCTGGGCGCTGCGGGTGAAATGAGCAGATTTGAGATCGGGGCATTCTCGGCTCTCCCTCCTTCCCTGGAGTCCACCCTGGGACCTCAGGGAAAGCCCCCAGGGCTCTGACAATGAGCTCTAAGGCCTCTTCCCCGTGACGCCCCCTCCAGCGCCGTATCTCACCGCACCCCAAAAAGTCACTCCCCCCGACTTCAACTACTCGCGTGGGAGAAGAGAGCGCGCGCAAGAGAGCTGCAGCTGCTGGGTCGGCCCCCTCGGCGCTCCCGGGTCGCAAGGGACCCTCGCGGGGAGGCTCGGGAGGGCTGAGACCAGCGGCCACGGGACTTTGGTTACCTTCTCGCGCTGGTCCCAGCTGTACTGCTTCGGCCGCTCCTCCCCGCCCTCCGGCTGCGACTCCTTCTCAGCCTTTCGCCTGTTGGAGAAGAAGCACCCCATGGTCCTGGCTACTCTCCGCCGGCCCGCTCGTTCAGGGACCCCCTGGGAGTGTAGCGTGAACCCCAGGCGCCTGGACCCCGCAGCTCTCCGGACACCGCCCAGCGAAACGGCCCAGCCGTCCCCAGCCCGGGTTAACCCGCCAGGCCCAACACCCCTTCTCTTTTTCCTCTCAGTCGCCCGGACGACCCCTCGCAGCCAATGACCATTCAGCGCCCAGTGAGCCAATCAAAGCCCCGCGAGCCGCCCTGCGCGGCCTATGAGGAGAGGTCGACGTCTGCACACGACCAATCCACGCCCCGCTCCGCGCCAGCCCCCAGAGGCGGGCCCTGCGGGCTCTGGCGCACGCACTGCCGACCCCGCCCCCCGGCCCGGCCCCGCCCCTCCGGGGGACGCAGTGGGGCTCTCTAGCTGCTCAGAGTCCGGCTTTGGCAGCCTTGTCTTTTTGCCCTTGGTTCTCAGTTTTCAAGTTCTACGCGCGGGAAGGATCCCTAGTTGAACATTAAGCTTCAGTTTTATGATGCAAGTGGCGAGGGAACAGGAATTGCGGCTGACACAGGAAGAGGCCCTGAAATTCGTAATTTTTCCCCCTCCCTCGCCCCACTCTGATTAGTGTCGCCCCTCCGGAAACTTCCCCCCAACCACACCCCCTTTTGCCTCCTCTTCTGCGCTTTCTTAATATTCCTACGTATCACACTAAAATTGCACAAGTACTTAGTAAGAGAATCACTCGTGTATTCTTTCCCTTTTGGAAATGTGAATTTCTTGAGGCCAAAAGGCCTTTCTTACAGAGCATGTATCTTTGAATTCCCTAGGCCTGGCTCGGCTCCACGCTAGGTGCTCAGGAAAACGTTTGTCAAATGAATGCATGCTAGTGAAGGAAGTATTTAGAACCTCTTTTCTCTATTTCTTATCAAAGAAAGTGACTTAAGTGTGTGTGTGGTGAGGGAGAGGGGGGCAGTTACAGTAAAGGAATTCTTGTGAAATTTGTAGCCTAGTGGAGGACATAAGCAGTGCCGTATAAGCGGTCAGCTCTAAGCAAATGGTATAGGGTTTGTGTGAAAGTATGAAATATGTATGCACTAAATAGTAACATTTGTTACATTTGGGTCAAATTTGCCGCGATGCATATGTATTGCTTATGTGATAGAAAAGGGTGCCTGGGTTGCTCGGTGGGTTAAGTGTGACACTCTTGATCAAGGCTTAGGGCATGATTTCTGGTGGTGAGAAGGAGCTTCCCCCCTCCCAAGGCTCTGCTGGGGTGGAGCTTGCTTAAGATTCTCTCTCCCTCTCCCTCTGCCCCAACCCCCGCTAAAAAAAGGCTAATTGTTGCTTTGATTGTCTGAGTATTTTGACATCTTGGTAGGACACCAAATGTGGATGAGGTCAGGTTCAAATTTGGTTATTTTTTTTACTTTCCCACACTTATTCACACTAGTGTATATCCCAAATGAGTCTCTGACTTAACTTGAGCATTAAGAGTGTTCCCTTTTTCACTTCCTGCCTTTTATTGCGCAATCAGGAAGAAAAGCGCGTGTGCTCAAGTATTAGAAATTACTGCAAATTTAAGTTCTAGATCTTAGGCAATAGGGCCTTTACCCTGTACTTTTTCTTCTTCCGATTGAAATGAAAGGTCTATGTGTGGGTGTTTTGGATAAGACACCTAGATATTTTATAGTCATAGAATGTTAAAATTGTGACCACCATGTAGTTGCAGTGGGGGAAATAGAGGTCTATGGAGATGAAGGCACTAATCCGTGGTCACAATGAGAATGATTGACCAGGGACTAGAAAAACCCAGAGCCTGTGTCGTCCAGTGCTCCCTCCTACCCTCCTACCCTCTTCCTTTCTGATTCACCTGAAATGAAGAATGAAAGAAGTATTCGTTTAGGACTTCTGATGCTTATGGGAGAGCTCTGTCCCCCCAGTGATGCGCTTCCTCTTAATGAATGAACAACAAAACCAATTTTAGAGAAACAATCCCCAAAATGCTCCTAGTTTTGAAGTATTCATTAATGAGAAACTCAAACCTAAAACAAAAATCTGTGTCTGACAGTGATCTTTTCAGGGACCCTAAGCAAAAGGGAGGACAAAGTCTCCCATTCTGTTAAATCCCATCCCACCGTCACCCCTGCCCAAATATAAAATAAAGAATCAAATTAAGTTAAAATTTTAAAAGTGGGGACTAGAAAGCCAAGGAACAGAGCTAGTAATAGAGCTCTGTCATGCTCTTTCTTTTTCTCTTTCTTACTCTTCATTTTTTGCTCCTCTCTCTTTTTCACCTCCCTCCCCACCATGGATTCTCATCACCACTTTTCTGCGCAAACCCTTTACGCACTCATTGGCATGCACCATATATGTGGCTGAGAACAGCCATCCCACCCCGATGCCTCATGGCCTTTCTGTCCAAGTGTATGGTACAGTCTCTTTATATCTTAGTTCAGATCTTCAAGGAAGGTAACCACATAAATTGCTGGCCAATCAATACTAGAATGATTCTCCATGAGTCGTGTACACCCTTGATCTAACTGCTGCAGCTGCAAGGATCAATTTCTCATCACAAACACGGGCGAGGAGCAGATCCTACAAAGGGGACATGTGCTGGAAGCTCTTAACTCCGAAGAATCCAGACAGAAATTGGTCGTTCCTTTGGTCTATCCCCCTCCTGTTACTTACAACCTTGTGACTTCTTTGCTGTAGAAGGGCTGCCCTTCGCATTTAGCTTAATAGATATACTCAGCTATGTTAAAAATTTGGGCTGTGAGTTTGCACCTGGCCACAGGTTCCTGAGAGAGTCTGGGTTCCCCATGTGTCTTCCATCCAAGCACTAACCAGGCCCGACGCTGCTTAGCTTCCGAGATCAGATGAGATCGGGCATGTTCAGGATGGTATGGCCGTAGACTGGGTTCCCCGTGTGTCCTAACCATAGAAGTGGCATAGTTACTTCTCAGAAGACAGACCTGAACAGGTCTGTCTCCGCAGTATGAAAAGTCAATTACCCCAACAACAGCAGCTAGAAAAGTCCCTGTTCTTGAGTTGACCCAACACATGCTTGCTCACTCTGCACTCAACAAAGGAAACACTTGACAAGTGAAGGAGAAGGGATGGGGAGGAGTGTCCCCATCACTTATTGCTGCGTAACAAATTGCCTGAAACTTAAAGTCTTAAACAACAATTACTTGCTTTGCTTACGAATCTGAAATTAAGGCAGGGCTCCATGGGGACAACTGAACTCCATTCTATGCTATAGGCAGAGCCTCAGTGGGGAGGACTCAAATGGCTGGGGGACTGGCCAAAAGTCACTCTACGTGAAATCTCAGGGCCTCTCCATATAATCTCTCCAGCAAGGTGGCCTTTGGATGGTCGGGTTTCCTCTATCGTGCTGAGGGCTCCAAGAGTGAGTGTTCCAAGAGACCAAAACAGAAGTTGCAAGGCCTCTGAAGATGTGGTCTCAGGCGTCACGAAGTATGGCTTCCCCTGAATGCTGTTGGTCACACAGGGATGGCCCTAATTCATGAAGGGAGGGGACTGAACAGGGGAGTGAATACTGGAAGGCACAGATCTTTGGGGTGTCATCTCAGAGGCTGGCCACCGCAGCGGGAGTCAACTCCATCAGTAGTACTACATATGTACCAAAGAAGATGATCGGAAGGTTAAAAAAAAATTGCATGGGCAAATAACTGTTTCTTTCCATAGAATTTTTTTTTTAATGTCTGATATTATTTGTCACTCTTAGAAAATCTCATTTTTGTTTGGACTCAGACTTAGAGGTAGAAGCTCTCAGAGAGGACAGCCTCCGTCTCTTGGCAATCTGTTCCTGGCGTTTTTCTTTGGCCTCCTTCATTCTCTTGGCCAAAAGTTTAGCATATTCTGCAGCCTTTTCCTTATTTTTCTTAGTGCGCTGTTTCTTCAAAGCAATACGCCGACGTTTATGTTGGAGGACACGTGGAGTAACAAGACGCTGAATCTTGGGCGCTTTGGTTCTAGGTTTCTTACCTTCTTTGTTTAGGGGCTTTCTCACAACATACTGGCGGACATCATATTCTTTAGAGAGATTGAAAAGTTTGCGGATTCTGCTGGCTCATTTGGGCCCCAGGCGACGTGGCACAGTAGTATCAGTGAGTCCAGGAATATCCTTCTCCCCTTTTTTTACAATGACCAAGTTGAAAACACTGAGATTGGCATCTACAATGCAACCCCGAACAGATTTGCACTTTCTCTCTCCAGTCCTCCTTGGTCTGTAGCAGGAGTGTCCCTTACTCAGGAGCAGGCGGACGCAGCCATGGGTCAAGACACCCTGCTTCATGGGGAAGCCTTGTTTGTCATTGCCACCACTGATTCGGACCACATAACCCTTCCATTCTTCACCGAGAGCGTCAGCAGCAACTTCTGGTAAAAGGTACGAAGTTTGCGTTCATCGTCCACTTCAATGAGTTTCTGGCAGCCAGTAGCTGGGAAAGAGATATTCAGCTTCATGTTGAAGCAGCCTACGGCCTCCGAGGCGCCAAGAAAAAGAGCTCTTTCCATAGATTTTTGAGCCAACATTCTTCTCATACTTTAGTTTTAGGTACTTATTACCGATTTTCTTTTACTACCTTATTGAACGACTCTGTTTCTAAAAGCATCACAAATTGTGTGTAATCAGGTTACAAAGACTATGTTTTTCCCCACTGCTCTTAGCATAGGTTATCTTATTCACTGTTGTTGGTAAAATTCTTAATGTAAGCCAAGTAAAAAATATTCAAACGTTGGTACAGGAGAGGAATAACAGGGGAAACAGACTTCTAACTCAGATTGGGGTGGGGAGGGTGGAAGAGTCTAGAAAGACTTCTCAGAAGTCAATGGATTTAGCAGCATAAAATAAAAATAATTCCAGTAACTTTTTACAGCAAAGGAGTTCCAGTGGAAACTATTTTTTAAAAAATAGCTTCTGGACTAAAAAAATTTTTTTCTAGCGGAATTTCCATCTTCTAAATATTCGTTTCAATACTTTTCAGGAAAGGGACAAACTATGATAAAACTAAGAGCTAATCAGAGTGTGTTAGTTCATGAAATTTGTTTTTGTTCTTGGGATTTTATTAACAAAAGAGAGCTCCTTGCTCTTTCGCCCAAGCTAAAAGAGAGATAGTGTTATCTACTTTCCTCTACACCTGGAGACAACAAATAAGTCTTAATCTGACATCTAGAAAATCCCAGCCCACATAATTGCTACTCATCAACATTTGTATAGTATAAAAATAATTCCAAAGTAGTGAAAAAGAAAGATTTGGGTGAGATAACTGATGCCACAAGGCAAAAGTTTTAGTATAAGGATATCTGATAACATTTCTTAAATCTTACCCAAGAAAATGGTTATTATCCCATAGGTGGCCAATAGCTAGGCAGGCCTAACACTTCCTGGGACTTCTCTTTTTTTTTTTTTTTACTTCCTGGGACCTCTAAGTATGGATTTCTATCCTCCTCCTCTACCTCCTCCACGTTCCTGACAAAAGTAGAGAAAAGTCAGTGTTCATTCCAGACAAAAATCTTCCCTAAGAGCTGCTCTGCTGATTTAGTATGATGTCCACCTCCTCACCTCCCTACCACAAATCCCCAGCTGCATAGTACATTCTAAGACCAGGATAAGAAAGTGAACCAGGGAGGAAGAGATCTCTTCCGCATTTCTTTCACGTGCTCCCTAATTCTTGTGGTATCAAGGATGGCATCGAATAAACAGCAATTCACTCTAAGACAGGGAGAAACCCAGGATTAGTAGGGTTTGAAGTTTGTACAATTGGGGTTGGGTCCTTTTCTAAATTGAGATATAATTGGCAACATTGTATTAGTTTCGGGTGTATAATGTAGCGATTCAATATTTGTATGCATTGCAAAATGGTCACCGCCATAAATCTAGTTAACATCTTGCCATATTTACTACAGAATTTTTTATTCTGGTAATGGGGACTTTTAAGAACTACTCTCTGAGCAACTTTCAAATATGCAATAGAGTATTATTAACTATGGTCACTATGCTGTAGGTTATATCCCCAGAACTTTTTTATTTTATAACTAGAAGTTTGTACCCTTTGACCATCTTAACCCATTTCGCCCACCCTTTTACCCACCCCCCAACTCCGGCAACATCAGTCTGTTTTTTTTTGGCCTCTGTGAGCTCCATTCTTGGTTTTTGTTTGTTTGTTTAGATGCTACATGTGAGATCATGTGGTATTTGTCTTTCTCTATCTGACTTATTTCACTTAATATAATGATCTCAGGTTCCATCCATGTTGTCACAGACATCAAGATTTCATTCTTTTTTATGGCTGACTAATATTCCTCTGTGTGTGTGTGTGTGTGTGTGTGTGTGTGTGTGTGTGTGTGTACATCTTCTTCATCCATTGATGAACATTTAGGTTGCTTCCATATCTTGGCTTTTGTAAATAATGTTGCAATGAATGGGAGAGTGCATATACCTTTTCAAGGTAGTGTTTTCATTTTCTTCGGATAAAATACCCCAATGTGTGATTGCTAAATCACATTGGTAGTTCTATTTTTAATTTTTTGAGGAACCTCCATTCTGTTTTCCATACTGGTGACACCAATTTACATTGGGTTGGGTCCTTTTTAAGAAAAATAATACAAAATTATAAATAGCAAATTGCTAGGACCCCTTCCAGGGCACGTACAGGACTTCTACAAATGAAGGGCTCTACCGTTTAAGTTTCATTAGTTGTACTATAAGCTGCCTGCCTAAGGGGATTAGGGATGTTATTTCTTGGTGAGTCAGGATCTAAGTTTACACATACTACATCTCTTTCATGTACTTGTTGGCTTTGGAATATATGGCAGCCCCATTATACAAAGGATTAAGAAGACCATACTTACCTGGTAGTTGTAGATCTGCCACAACTTATGAAAACCTCCAATGGGAACAGAGGAGTCAACTGAGAGTCAGATATGCAAAAAACAAAATTCCTAATGCAAATTTTACCAATTTGTCAACACTCCTCGGAGACATTCAGACAACCAGAGGTACCAATTTGGTCAAAGTCTGGAAAACTTTCCAACGAGAAAGGAAAGTTAGGATCTTGACATTTATATGCGGGCCCAGTGTTTCGATTCTAAATTGGGTTTGACAACAAATTTTTCTTTTTTCAACCTAGTCATGAGACTGATGCTTACACTTCCTGTTGAGACAGTGTAAGCTCTTATCGAACCTGTCACATTGTTCTTGGGAACCGAAATAAATTCAGTTCCTACATCTTTTGCCCAGCTTTTTATTTTAACAATGGTAACATTCAATTTTATAGTCACTTACCCCAGTGCCTCCTTGTTGATAAGAAACCCTTCCTTGAAAAGGGGCGCCTGGGTGGCTCAATCAGTTAAGCCTCTGCCTTGGGCTCAGATCATGATCTCAGGGTCCTGGGACTGAGCTGGTCAGGCTCCCTGCTCAGCAGGGAGTCTGCTTCTCTCTTGGCCCCTCCCCCTGCTCATGCTATCTCTTTCTCTACCTCTCTCTCAAACGAATAAGTAAAATCTTTAAAAAAAAAAAAAAAAGAAAGAAAGAAAAGAGTACTACCAAAGTGTAATTTTCACAATATTAAAAACAATTCCTATACCAATTGACAGTGACCCAGTGTCCAATATTTATTTAATTCATTAATGAGGAAGCCCAAAGGTCAACAAGTTGGTTCAAAGAGGATATGAGGGGGCACCTGGGTGGCTCAGTCGTTAAGCGGCTGCCTTCGGCCCAGGTCATGATCCCAGGATCCTAGGATCGAGCCCCACATCGGGCTCTCTGCTCGGCAGGAAGCCTGCTTCTCCCGCTACCATTCCCTCTGCTTGTGTTCCCTCTCTCGCTGTGTTTCTCGCTGTCAAATAAATAAAATCTTAAAAAAAACAAAACAAAACAAAGAGGATATGAGAAGTAGGGCTTTAGAGAGTTTCGTGAAGAAAAAGGACTGTTGAAATAACATTCTAGCACGGATACAAACCTGGTTAATGTCCTAAATGGAAAAAGACATAGGAGATGTGGGATCTTTCCAACCAGGCAGAAAAGAAAATCATCACACTTTACCAGTTTTCTATAAGTTGACTTCTCTGAGTACTAATCAGCAGTATTCTGGATGCCAAACAAGTTACATTCTCTTAGAGAGTCAGC
This sequence comes from Procyon lotor, assembly GCA_028646535.1. Classification (NCBI taxonomy): domain Eukaryota; kingdom Metazoa; phylum Chordata; class Mammalia; order Carnivora; family Procyonidae; genus Procyon; species Procyon lotor. The sequence goes on from CM053612.1 coordinate 68,259,664, forward strand.
TAAACTTTAGCCAAGCTTATAGGAAAGTGCTCCCAGAATAGCACTTAAAGGCCACGAAATCATCTTGCTTCTTTCCAGATTTTATCTCACTTTTCTTAACATTACTCAAGAGTGGTGTGATAGCTGCTAGTTTCCAGTAATCAACAGCGAAATCACAAGATTTACAGTTTGGTGTTAGTATGGCCCTCAAGAATTTTGGTCTGGAATTTGAAGCCTTTGTCTGTTCTCCTTCTTGGGTTTTAGGCTTGCAAAAGGATGTTTCTTCATGATTCGTTTTTCTAACCTCTTGGTCCAAGAGTAGACTGCCAAATTAGCCAAAGTGAGCGACTGGTGACGGAATGAGTGGGAACGTCTTAAAAATCTTGGGCTCTGTGAATGGGTTGAATTGTGTACCCTCCAAAGTCGTATGTTGAAGTCCTAACCTCCAGTCCCTCAGGATGTGACCTTATCTGGAGGTAGAGTTTTTACGGAGGTAATTGAGTTAAAGTCATTAGGGTGGGTGGCTCATCCAATATGGCTACTGTCCTCACAAGAAGGAGAAATTCGGACACTGAGGCTCATAGAGGGAAGACATTTTGGAGGAACACAGGGAGCACACAGCCACCTACCAGCCAAAGCCAGTGGTCTGGACAGATCCTTCCCTCGTGGCCCTCAGAGGGAACCAACCCTGCCAACAACTTGAGCTGAGACTTCCGGCCTCCAGATCTGGAAGACCAGACATTTCTGTTGTTTAAGCACCATGCCCCAACCCCCAGGCTGTGGTCATTTGTTATGGCAGCCCGCGGCTGATTGTGGGAATTTACCTTCTGCAATCATGTGGAATGAGGATCTGATTTTGTTCAGACTTGTGATCAGAACGTGACATCTCCCTGTGGGAGAGGTTTAGTATACAGCTACCAACAGGAGTCATGGGATTGCGCTTTCAACTTCTGATGTCCTGTTTCACTCCATTTATAATGAAAAATGTTCCAGTTGGCACATTAGCCATGCTATCCTCCATCAAGATAAGTCCCAACATTCTCAGTGCATGCTAAGCCTCCAGGAACCTCCCCGAGAACACCGGAGGCCTTTGCAAGGCCAGCGGACATGATGGGCTACTCTTGGTTGTGGCTGCACGCACCTGTTCTCTGGACCATCCTATGGCTCAAGGCCACGGAAAGATCTGAGGAAGGTCTAGTATTTTTTTTTTTAAAGGTTTTATTTATTTGACAGAGAGAAACACAGTGAGAGAGGGAACACAAGCAGAGGGAATGGTAGTGGGAGAAGCAGGCTTCCCGCAGAGCAGGAAGCCCGATGCGGGGCTCGATCCCAGGATGCTGGGATCATGACCTGAGCTGAAGGCAGGCGCTTAACGACTGAGCCACCCAGGTGCCCCAGGAAGGTCTAGTATTAAGCAGGTTCAACACGTGTGGATCGGCAACAGTTAGGACGGCTCTGGCAACAGTATACTCGCTGTACATGCGGAGTTTTCCCTGATCTTCTTGTACGTAGTGAAGACAGTGGCTTGTTTAAAACTAGCGAGGTTTCCTCTGAACTTCCCAAGTTGTGAAAAGGTCTGGAATTCCAAGACTCTTTACCTGCGCACTGAGGAGGAGTGGGCCCACCATGGTGCCCTGCTAACCTTGTATGTGTCCACAGAGGTTACACAGACAAGGCTTATAACCCCCTGGATCTAAGTCTAGGCAGGGATGCCCTTGACCCTTCTGGAACACGAGAGGGTGGCAGGCTTGTGAGGAGCTGCTTTGAAGCTGTTCTACCACTCACCTCCCTGTCCCGCCCCTGGGAGATATCAGCCCGAAAGACTGTCATGTGGGGGCGCCTGGGTGGCTCAGTCATTAAGCGTCTGCCTTCGGCCCAGGTCAGATCTCAGGGGCCTGGGATCAAGCCCCACATCGGGCTCTCTGCTCTGCAGGGAGCCTGCTTCTCCCGCTACCATTCCCTCTGCTTGTGTTCCCTCTCTCGCTGTGTTTCTCTCTGTCAAATAAATAAAATCTTTAAAAAAAAAAAAAAAAAAGACTGTCATGTGATAGTTTTTTTTTTTTCTTTCATGGAAATACATTGACATATAACCTTGTGTAAATTTGAGTACGTATGTACACAATGTTCGTTTGATACATTTATATATTGTAATGTGTTTGCCATTGTCACAATAATTAGCACCTTTATCAAGTAACATAAATAGCATTTCTTTTTAGTGGTTGGAATAACTTAGTTCAACTTTCTGAGCAAGTTTGGTGATTATAATACAATATCGTGAGTATTCACTATGCTGTGCATTAGATTCCTAGGATTTGTTTCCTATTGATTGCAAGTTTTTACCTTTAAACAACACATCTTCCATCCCTTCACCCCCCCATCCTCTGGTAACTCCCATTTTACTTTCTGTTTTTACAAGTTTGGGTGTTTTTTTTTAGATTGTACAGGTAAGGAAGATCGTACAGTGCTTGTCTTTCTCTGGCTGACTTATCTCACTTAGCATAATATCCTCAAGGTCCATCCATGTTGTGGAAATAACCTAAGCACCCATGAGTGAATGAATGGATGAAGATGTGGTACACACACACACACACACACACACACACACATGCGTGCGCGCGTGCGCGTTCAGAGGAATATTATTCAGCCATGAGAAAGGACCTGCCTTCTCATATCCTGAGTGCTGATAGGTATGAGGCTTTCTACCTTGCCCCCTTAAGGGCAGAGCTGCAAGCTGTAAAACCACTTAGCTGCATTCTAGAATATGTTCTTGAGCAACAAAGTGTCCTAGCCCTTGTTTTCCTGTCATTTGGCCACTTTCATTTCAGTGCTGCCCTGCTCACCGGCCATGGGGAGCTATCCTCTTCCTTTGGCTCCCCTCTCCCTTTCATTGTCTTTGTGAGTAAGGAACTGAATCTGAAAAGAGCTAGTTATTTCTTGACCAACAGAATCTGTCAGGTCTGGCTTTGCTTTGTGCTTGGCACGTAATTCACCTGCTATCCAGCCAGAGATAAAGGCTGGGGTCTTGGGGAAAGAGGGAAAATGGAAAAGCTTTCTTGTTCTGTTTTGTTTAAAGATTTTATTTATTTATTTGAGATAGGGAGAAAGCACAAACAGTGGGGAGGGGCAGAGGGAGAGAGACAAGCGGGGAGCCCAACGAGGGCCTCGATCCCAGGACCCTGAGTTCATGACCTGAGCTGAAGGCAGACCCTTAATTGACTGAGCCACCCAGGCACACTGGGGAACATGGAAAAGGTTTACGTGTGGAAAATCAAAGTGTATCTTCCAACTCCCAGATCACAGCACCCTCATTTTCTTTCCCAAAACTTATCTCCACTCACATTCCTTTAATATTTTCATATATGTGGTATTTGATTAAAATGAACAGCAAATAAATGGGCATCGGGCTCCCTACTCAGCAGGGGGTATGCCTCTCTCCCTCTGCCTGCTGCTCCCCTGCTTGTGCTCGCTCGCTCGCTCTCTCTCTGAAAAATAAATACATAAAATCTTAAAAAAAAAAAAAAAGGCCTATTTCCTGGAGTGCCCGAGTGGCTCAGTTGGTTAGGCATCCTGGGATTGAGCCTGCTCAGCAAGCAGTCTGCTTTTGTCCACCCCCCGCCCCGACTCATGCTCTCTCTTTCTGTCTCAAATAAATACATAAAATCTTTTTTTATAAAAAAGATCTATTTCCTTTGATCCAATAACTTCATTTATAGGAATCTGATGTGAGAAATAGCTGGAAATGGGGATAAAGATTTATGAACAAAAATTTCTATTGTGATATTTTCAGCAATAATTAAAAATAGATACACAAAATATTCATTAACTTGTGACTATTGGGAATTCAGGACATAGGCTTTAATGCAAGCATTTATTTGTTTGTTTATTTATTATTATTAATTTTTTACATAGGCTCCATGACCAATGCAGAGCCCAGTGGAATTTGAACTCATGACCCTGAGACCCTGAGACTAAGACCCTAGCTGAGACCAAGAGTCAGAAGCTTAACTAACTGAGCCACCCAGGTGTCCCCAATGCAAGCATTTAAAATTATTTTAACAAAACATTTTTTTAAAAGATTTTATTTATTTATTTGACAGAGATCAGAAGTAGGCAGAGAGGCAGGCAGAGAGAGAGGGGGAAGCAGGCTCCCCGCTGAGCAGAGAGCCTGATGTGGGGCTTGATCCCAGGACCCTGGGATCATGACCTGGGCCGAAGGCAGAGGCTTTAACCCACTGAGCCACCCAGGCGCCCCTAACAAAACATTTTAAACTGTGTGTGAGAAAACACTCACATATGATGTGGTGAAAAATACAACACAGGTTGCATGTGGATAAAAAAATAAATGTAAAATTCATATAGGCACAGAAAAATGTACAAGGAACTATGTTAAAATATTAACTGGTTGTCTGTGGATGGTAGGAATGTAGTGATTATTATTTTTTTTTAAAGATTTTTATTTGGGGCATCCGGGTGGCTCAATGGGTTAAGCCTCTGCCTTCGGCTCAGGCCATGATCTCAGGGTCCTGGAATCGAGCCCCGCATCGGGCTCTCTGCTCAGCAGGGAGCCTGCTTCCCCCTCTTTCTCTGCCTGCCTCTCTGCCTACTTGTAATCTCTCTTTCTCTGTCAAATAAATAAATACAATCTTTTACAAATTTATTTATTTATTTGACAGAGAGAGACACAGCGAGAGAGGGAACACAAGCAGGGAGAGTGAGAGAGGGAGAAGCACGCTTCTCACTGAGCAGGGAGCCCTATGCGGGGCTTGATTCCAGTACCCTGGGATCATGACCTGAACTGAGGGCAGACATTTAACAACTGAGACACCCGGGCGCCCCTGATTATTATTTTATTACTTGCATTTTCCAAAGACAAAAAGGGTATGTATTATAGGTATAACCTGCTTCACCAAATTACATCAAAAACCACATCTTTAAAAAACTTTTCAGTTATTCTCTTTCCTCTGTCCTTATGAGCACGTACTCCAGTATCTTCCCCGGTAGGGAGTCCCCACTCCAGCTCCCACCCTTCCAAGAATCCCGAGGCTTACTCAGAGCAAAGGGCATTAGTCCTGGGTGGAAAAAAACCTAGATAGAAATCATAACAATTTTGAAACCAAACATAGAAATAATAAGTATTATTTATTAAACCCTTAGTGTGCCAAACACAATTCCAAGTTATTAAATCATTGAATCTTCCTAAAGGCTCTGTGAGGAGGGACTCTTATTATCCTTGTTTTGCAGATGAGAAATTGAAGCACAGAGAATAACTTGCCCAAGGTTCCATGGGAAATGGGTCAGCCGAGCTTTGAACCCTGACAAGACAGCTCTGAGTTTGCTCTGAACCATGAGGTAGGATGCATCCAGCAAGAACTGAAAAATGGGATCCAGTCCCTGCTGTTCTTGCTTCCAAAGCACCCACCCCCCTCCACTGCAAATGGCTTCTGAAGTCTGGTTCTGCCCAAGCAAAGATGCTCGTGTTTGGATGGTCCCTTACAGGCCTTTGTGATGTCCCATCCAGAGGCTCAAAGGTTGTGACTCCATGGTTCATCTTCACACGTGGGCGACTCTCCCCAACAGAGCACCACACCAGGGAGCTTCAGCCTCGCCGACCTTTCTTTACCTATAGTTCTGGGCTTGGGTTTCATCCCAATTTCCCTTTCTTCCCAGTGAGTTCCTTCCTGGGATCATTGGTGTCCTTTCCCACAAGTTATTCTTGTGTGTGTGTGTTTGTGTGTGTGTGTTAAATAATTTATTCTATGCAATTTCCCAAATGGCCCCTCTCCATTAGGTACACATTATATGAAGCAAAGAGCCCATATACTTCATATCAGCCTTTTTGGTTACTGCACCCTCAGCACTTAGTGGGTCATAATAGAATTCTAGGGTACATTTCATTGTGTTAATCTTCTTTAAATAAGCAGCTGGCTGACCTATTATGTGATTGGTAGCCTAGGGTCCCGACTACCAGAATGTATTGCCATTGATCTAGAAATAATTGAAGATACTTCTTCAATATTAACTAGAATTCACACACACACACACACACCCCAAATACAAAATACAAAAAAACTTTACCTATAGGCGTGGGATCATATTGGTGGGAATGCAAGTTGGTACAACCATTTTCAAAAACAGTATGGAGGTTCCTCAAAAAGTTAAAAATAGAACTACCTTATGATCCAGCAATTGCACTACTGGGTATTTACCCCAAAGATACAGATGTAGGGAAAAGAAGGGTCATCTGTACCCCAATGTTTATAGCAGCAATGGCCACAATAGCCAGACTGTGGAACAAGCTGAGGTGACCTTCAACAGACAAATGGATAAAGAAGATGTGGTCCATGTATACAATGGAATATTACTCAGCCATCAGAAAGGATGAATACTCAGCATTCCGAATGTATTCATCATAAAGTATGAACACTCGACATGGATGGGACTGGAGGAGATTATGCTAAGTGAAATAAGTCAAGCAGAGAAAGACAATTATCATATGGTTTCACTTATATGTGGAACATAAAGAATAGGATGGAGGACATTAGGAAAAGGAAGGGAAAAATGAAGGGGGGCGGAATCAGAGGGGGAGATGAGCCACGAGAGACTATGGACTCCAGGAAACAAACGGAGGGTTTCAGAGGGGAGGGGAGTAGGGGAATGGGTTAGCCCACAAGTTATTCCTAATTGGAATCACCCAGGGCCTGAGTGACAAGCTTCTATAACCACTATCTCAGGGAGCCAAAGCTGAATTTGATCCACACGCCAAGGAGTATTAAGAGGGTTCTAACTTTGACAAGTCACAAAAAGTTCCCTCACACCCTTGCCTCAGTGTAAAGGGAAGCTTCTCTGACTTTCCCCAACATTGGCATAATGTTGGGAGGTTTCTGGTCTTGAGTCAAGATGTGTAGGAAGAGGTTTCTGACACACTTTTACATCAAGTAAACACTCCTGCTAGGTGTTACGACCTGAGTTATGTCCTCCTAAAATTCATATGTTGAAGTCCTAAGCCTCAGTACCTCAGAATGTGACTGTATTCAGAGATAGGGCCTTTAGAGAGGTAATTAAGTAAAATGAGGTCATATAAGTAGGCCCTAAATCTGACAGGACTGGTGTCCACATAAGGAGGGGAGATTAGGAAATGGAGATCCTTCTGCACAGAGGAAAGACCATATGAGGGCAAAGTGAGAAGGCGGCCGTCTACAAACCTGGGAGAGAGGCCTCAGAAGAAACCCAGCACCTCCATCTTGGACCTTCAGCCCACAGAACTGTGAGAAAAGAAGTGTCTGTTGTTTAAGCCACCCAGTCTGTGGTATTTTGTTATGGCAGCTGGAGCAGACTGATGCCCAAAGAAGAATGGATGATGATACCAAGCAGATGGTGTGCAATCCTGAGGGGCATTGTGGGTAGAAGTAGGGAGAATGCACCGGACCTGGACAGCTGATGACCATGTTGCCTCAGAAGCTTCCTTTCCCCAAGCTTCCTGTCTTCGTGTCCTGGGTCTCTGAAGTGGAAGGAGGAAGGAGGCAATGGGAGGCCTGTGACCACTAACAGCCCTAACTTGAGTTACCCCACAGATGGCTTTTCTCTTACAGTGCTTTTATAGGGTGTGTGTGTATGTGTGTATTTGCCAATGGTACTGCCTACCCTCCACCTCTGCCTTTTCCAGCTTACAGAATCCTTGATTTCTGGTGTACACGACCAGTTATTTCTATTTCATATGACAGCAGCATTCACTACAAGACATAAAGTAGAGAGTTTTGTCCTGCTTGGTTTTCTGCACTGAGGTCTGAAAATGATATGGAACTTTTGAATCTTGGTGGATTGATTCTGAACAGCAACAAAAGGCAGAATATGTTAATATGCACAGTGGCAAGACCCGGAAGACTCGGGTTCGTCGCTGATTAATAGCCACACCCGTCCCAACCTCTCCGAGGGAAGAGGAGCCAAGTCAGCATGTCCCAGTCCAGAGCTAGTTGTTGCGTGAATCAGTATTCCATACATAAACGTGTCTCTGCTTGGCCTCCAGGCAGTTGGCATGGCAACCATGACAGTCGCCAGAGCTCTCTCGTGGGGTGTCCAGGAAACTCTCATAAAATCCTGGAAAGAAGTGCATTTTCTCCCTTGGTGGCGCTGTTGGGGTGTTGTCACCCTCAGGGGGCAGTAAAAGGGAAGAACTGAGTCCAGGAAATACGATCAAAATACAGTCAAAATAGTCAGAGCTTCATTTTCATCCCATATTTCTCTTCGTTGGCTCAAGGTTGAGGGGATACAGTCTGACTTGTGCTTCCTTTTCTTACTCCTGGGAACTGTACCAAGAGGCTATGCTTTCTCTCTGTTCTTCTGGTGCTTAGCAGGGTTGGAAAATAAGCAGAAGACTTTATTTTATTTTATTTTGTTTTATTTTATTTTATTTTATTTATTTGAGAGGCGGGGAGGGAGGGAAAGAGCGCAAGCAGGGTGAACGGCAGAGGGAGAGGGAAAAAGCAGGCTCCCCACTGAGCAGGGACCCCAATGATAATGATGATGACGATGATGATGGCTCGATCCCAGGACCCTGGGATCCTGACCCAAGCCAAAAGCAGACATTGAACAGGCTGAGCCACCCAGGCGCCCCGGCGACCCCTAGTTTAAATATTACAGTTCTAATAACAAGAGAAGTTCCTTCATGCATTGTTTGTGAACACAAGAAAAGCTCCTCCCGAACACAGTCTTGAAGTATGAGCCTTAGGCTTCTACTGGGGCTTAGGGTGGAACAATCTCAGACAGCAGGAGGTACAGCAAGAACTTGTGGCCCTTCATCCTAATATGCTGCTCTTATTATGGTGAAGCTACTTTCCATATGTCTGTTTCTTTTTTTTAAATTAACATATAATGTATTATTTGCTTCAGGGGTACAGGTCTGTGAATCATCAGTCTTACACAATTCACAGCACTCACCATAGCACATGCCCTCCCCAGTGTCCATCACCAAGCCACCCCATCCCTCACCCCCCTCCCCTCCAGCAACCCTCAGTTTGTTTCTTGAGATTAAGAGTCTCTTATGGTTTGTCTCCCTCCCTGGCCCCATCCTGTTTCATTTTTCCCTCCCTTCCCTCCACGACCCCCCACTCAGCCTCTCAAATTGCTCATATCAGAGAGATCATTTGATAATTGTCTTTCTCTACTGATTTCACTTAGCATAATACCCTCTAGTTCCATCCACGTCATTGCAAATGACAAGATTTGGGGGGTTTTGATGGCTGCATAGTATTCCATTGTAAATATATACCACATCTTCTTTATCCATTCATCTGTTGATGGGCATCTAGGTTCTTTCCATAGTTTGGCTATTGTGGACATTGCTGCTATAAACATTCGGGTGCACGTGCCCCTTTGGATCACGACACTTGTATCTTTAGGGTAAATACCCAGTAGTGTGATTGCTGGGTTGTAGGGTAGCTCTATTTTCAACTTTTTGAGGAACCTCCGTATTGTTTTCCAGAGTAGCTGCACCAGCTTGCATTCCCACCAACAATGTAGGAGGGTTCCCCTTTCTCTGCATCCTTGCCAACATCTGTCGTTTTCTGACTTGCTAATTTTAGCCATTCTGCCTGGTGTGAGGTGGTATCTCACTGTGGTTTTGATCTGTATTTCCCTGATGCTGAGTGATGTTGAGCACTTTCTCATATGTGTTGTTTGGCCATTTGTATATCTTCTTTGCAGAAATGTCTGTTCATGTCTTCCGCCCCTGTCTGGATCAGATTATTTGTTCTTTGGGTGTTGAGTTTGAGAAGTTCTTTATAGATTTTGGAAACTAGCCCTTTATCTGATATGTCATTTACAAATATCTTCTCCCAGTCTGTCTACAGTCTTTTGGTTTTGTTGACTGTTTCCTTTGCTGTGCAAAAGCATTTTACCTTGATGAAGTCCCAATAGCTCATTTTTGCCCTTGCTTCCCTTGCCTTTGGTGATGTTTTTAGGAAGAAGTTGCTGTAGCTGAGGTGGAAGAGGTTGTTGCCTGTGTTCTCCTCAAGGAGTTTGATGGATTCCTGTCTCACATTGAGGTTTTTCATCCCATTTGAGCCTATTTTTGTATGCAGTGTAAGGAAATGGTCTAGTTTCATCCTTCTGCATGTGGCTGTCAGTTTTTCCAACACCATTTCTTGAAGAGACTGTCTTTTTTCCTTTGGATATTCTTTCTTGCCTTGTCGATGATTAGTTGACCATAGAGTTGGAGGCCCATTTCTGGGCTCTCTATTCTGTTCCATTGATCTATGTGTCTGTTTTTGTGCCAGTACCACACTGTCTTGATGATTACAGCTTTGTAATAGAGCTTGAAGTCTAGAATTGTGATGCTGCCAACTTTGGTTTTCTTTTTCAACATTCCTCTGGATATTTGTAGTCTTTTCTGGTTCCATATACATTTTAGGATTATTTGTTCCATTTCTTTGAAATAAATTGATGATATTTTGATAGAGATTGCATTAAGTGTGTAAATTGCTTTAGGTAGCATAGACATTTTCACAATATTTGTTCTTCCAATCCATGAGCATGGAACATTTTTCCATTTCTTTGTGTCTTCCTCAATTTTTTTCATGAGTGTTCTGTGGTTTTCTGAGTACAGATTCTTTGCCTCTTTCGTTAGGCTTATTCCTAGGTATCTTATGGTTCTGGGTGCAAATTGTAAATGGAATAGACTCCTTAATTTCTCTTTCTTCTGTCTTGCTGTTGGTGTATAGAAATGCAACTGATTTTCTGTGCATTAATTTTATATCCTGACACTTTACTGACATTTACTTTGTCAAATGCTTTTTCAGCATCTATTGAGAGTATCATATGGTTCTTGTTCTTTCTTTTATTAATGTATTGTATTACATTGTTTGATTTGCAGATGTTGAACCAACCTTGCAGCCCAGGAATAAATCCCACTTGGTCGTGGTGAATAATCCTTTTAATGTACTGTTGGATCCTATTGGCTAGTATTTTAATGAGAAATTTTACATCCGTGTTCATCAAGGATATTGGTCTGTAATTTTCCTTTTTGATGGGGTCTTTGTTGGGTTTTGGGATCAAGGTAATGCTGGCCTCATAAAATGAGTTTGGAAGTTTTCCTTCTATTTATATTTTTTGGAACAGTTTCAGGAGAAAAGATATTAATTCTTCTTTGAATGTTTGGTAGAATTCCCCTGGGAAGCCATCTGACCCTGGGCTCTTGTTTTTTGGGAGATTTCTTATTACTTTTACCCAGTAATCAAATCTCCTTCAATCTCCTTACCAGTTATGGATCTGTTCAGGTTTTCTATTTCTTCCTGGTTCAGTTTTGGTAGTTTATGTGTCTCTAGGAATGCATCCATTTCTTCCAGATTGTCAAATTTGCTGGTATATAGTTGCTCATAATATATTCTTATAATTGTTTGTATTTCTTTGTGATCTGTGATCTCTGATCTGGAGATCTGTGATCTCTCCTCTTTCATTCATGATTTAATTAATTTGGGTCCTTTCTCTTTCTTTTTGATAAGTCTGGCCAGGGGTTTATCTATCTTATTGATTCCTTCAAAGAACCAGATCCCCGTTTCGTTTATTTGTTCTACTATTCTTTTGGTTCCTATTTCATTGATTTCTGCTCTGATCTTTATTATTTCTTTTCTCCTGCTGGGTTTAGGCTTTCTTTGCTGTTCTTTCTCCAGCTCTTTTAGGTGTAGGGTTAGGTTGTGTACTTGAGACCTTTCTTGCTTCTTGAGAAAGGCTTGTATTGCTATATACTTTCAGGACCACCTTTGCTGTGTCCCAAAGATTTTGAATAGTTGTATTTTCATTTTCATCTGCTTCCATGAATTTTTTAAAATTCTTCTTTAATTTCCTGGTTGACCCATTCATTCTTTGGTAGGATGCTCTTTAGCCTCCATGTATTCGAGTTCTTTCCAACTTTCCTCTTGTGTTTCCTCTTCTAGTTTCAAAGCATTGTGGTCTGAAAATATGCAGGGAATGATCCCAATCTTTTGGTATCAGTTGAGACCTGAATTGTGCCCCAGGATGTGATCTATTCTGGAGAATGTGTATTCTGTTGCTTTGGGATGGAACGCTCTCAACATATCTGTGATGTCCATCTGACCCAGTGTGTCATTTAAAGCCTTTATCTCCTTGTTGATCTTTTGCTTAGATGATCTGTCCATTTCAGTGAGGGGGGTGTCAATGTCCCCAACTCTTATTGTATTATTGTCAATGTATTTTTTGATTTTGCTATTAATTGGTTTATGTAATTGGTTGCTCCCATGTTAGAGTATAAATATTTAAAATTGTTAGATCTTCTTGTTGGAATACCCTTTAAGTATGATATAGTGTCCTTCCTCATCTCTTATTATAGTCTTTGCCTTAAAATTTAATTTATCTGATATAAGGATTGCCACCCCAGCTTTCTTTTGATGTCCATTAGAATGGTAAATTGTTTTCCACTCCCTCACTTTAAATCTGGAGGTGTCTTTGGATCTAAAATGACTTTCTTGTAGACAGAATATCGATGGGTCTTGTTTTTTTATCCATTCTGATACCCTGTGTTTTTTGATTAGGGCATTTAGCCCATTTACATTCAGGGTAACTATTGAAAGGTATGAATTTAGTGCTATTGTATTGCCTGTAAGGTGACTGTTACTGTCTATTGTCTCTGTTCCTTTGTGGTCTGTTACTTTTAGGCTCTCTCTTTGCTTAGAGGACTCCTTTCAATATTTCCTGTAGGGCTGGTTTGGTGTTTGCAAATTCTTTTAGTTTTTGTTTGTCCTAGAAGCTTTTGATCTCTCCTTCAATTTTTAATGACAGCCTAGCTGGATATGGTATTCTTGGCTGCATATTTTTCTTGTTTAGTGCTCTGAATATATCATGCCTTTCTGGCCTGCCAGGACTCTGTAGATAGGTCTGCTGCCAATCTAATACTTGTACTGTTGTATGTTACAGTCCTCTTGTCCCAAGCTGCTTTCAGGATTTTCTCTTTGTCACTGAGACCTGTAAGTTTTACTATTAGACAACGGGGTGTTGACCTATTTTTATTGATTTTGAGAGGAGTTCTCTGTGCCTCCTGGATTTTGATGCTTGTTCCCTTCACCAAATTAGGGAAATTCTCTACTATAATTTGCTCCAATATACCTTCTGCCTCCTCTCTCTTTCTTCTTCTTCTGGGATTCCTAATTATTCTAATATTATTTCTCTTATGGTATCACTTATCTCTCCAATTCTCCCCGTGTGGTCCAGTAGTTGTTTATCTCTCTTTTTCTCACCTTCTTTATTCTCCATCATTTGGTCTTCTATATCACTAATTCTCTCTTCTATCTTATTTATCCTAGCCGTAAGAGTCTCCATGTTTTATTGCACCTCGTTAATAGCTTTTTTGATTTCAACTTGGTTAGATTTTAGTTCTTTTATTTCTCTGGAAAAGGATTTTATTTCTCCAGAAAGAGGTTCTCTAGTATCTTCCATGCTTTTTTTGAGCCCAGCTAACACCTTGATATTCATCATTCTGAACTCTAGATCTGACATCTTACTAATGTCCATATTGATTAGGCCCCTAGCCATTGGTACTGCCTCTTATTCTTTTTTTTTTTTTTTTGAGGTGTGTTTTTCTGCCTTGTCATTTTATCCAGATAAGAATAGGTGAATGAGAGAACAAAATACTAAGAGGGTAGCAATGACCCCAGAAAAATATAGACTAACCAAATCGGAAAAGACCTGAAACTAGGGGTGGAGGGCTGAAAAGAAAGGAGGAAAAAAAAAAAGAAATATACGTATATTAGACTGGTGAATAGAACAGAGCCACACACTTGATTTTGGGTATATTTTGGCCTGTTAGAAGAAACTGTCTACCAAAATTTTAAAGAAAGAAAAACTTACATTTATGCAAAAATAAGGGTAAATGCTATGAAGCGATGGAATATGACTGTAGAGGTGAAAATTTAAAAAGATTCTAAAAAAGGAATTGATAAGAAGTTGCTTGAAAAAAGAAAAAAAAAAGAGGAAAGAATGTGATCAGGCTGGAGACTAAAACAAAGCCATTTGCTCTAGATTTAGGGTATATTTTGATCTGTGAGAAGAAACTGTATCCCAAAATTTTAAAGAAAGAAAAACCTATATGTATATAAAAAATAAGACCAAATACAATGAAGGGATAGAATATGACTAAACAATGAAAATGAAAAAAATTTTTAAAAAAGTATTGATATGATAAAATTGTTGAAAAACTTTAAAATAGGAAAGAGGAAAAATTAAAAAAAAGAATAAGAAAAAAATTTTAAAAGTTTAACTTTGAAAGACTAAAGAATCATGGGAAAAAAGCCATGAATTCTATGTGTTACTTTCCCCTAACTCTGGAGTTCTGGGGTTCTCATTGATTGGTGAACTTGGTCTAGGCTGGATGTTCTTGCTGATCTTCTGGGGGAGGGGCCCCTTGCCGTGATTCTCAAATGTCTTCGCCGGAGGTGGAATTGCACCGCCCTTGCCAGGGGCCCCGGCTGAGTAATCTGCTCGGGTTTGCTCTCAGGAGCTTTTGTTCCCCGATCGCTTTCCGTACTGCTTTGGAGGATGGGAATGAAAATGGCGGCCTCCCAGTCTCCAGCCTGGAGGAACCAAGTGCTCGGGGCCACACTCCTCAGTGCACCCTCAGAGAAAAGCAGCCAATCCCTCCTGTCTCCCTGGTCTCCGGCCGAGCTCCGAGCTCAGCTGGCCTGTGACTGAGCATTTCTATCTCTGGTGAACAGCCCGATTTGGAGTCTCCAAACCCTGCCGATGCCTGCTGTGCGCTCCCGTGCCGCTCCTCCCGGAGGAGGAAGGTGAGTCTCCCCGGATCTGCCACCTGTGGGGTCCCTGCTCAAAGAGCAGTGGCCTGACTGCCGTGGATCACAGTTTAAGGTAAGCCCAAGCTGAAAGCCCACTGCTTGGCTCTGTCTCTGCAGCCAGCTTCCCTGCTCCGATACCTGGGAGCTCTGCCACACTCAGGCACCCCCAGTCTTTCTGTGACCCCGAGGGACCTGAGACCACACTATCCCTGTGAGGGTTCCACCCACTGCTTAGCCTCTGGAGCGATGTCCTTCAGTGGAGATGACTTCTAAAAGTCCCGATTTTGTGCTCTGCTGCTCTACTGCTTGCCAGGAGCTGGCCCCTCCCCCAACGGTCTCTCTTCCAGAATATCGCCTCAGATTCACTTCTCCATACATCCTACCTTCCAGAAAGTGGTCGCTTTTCTGTTCCTAGAATTGCTGCTCTTCTCTTTGATCTCCTGTTGAGTTTGTCAGTGTTCAGAGTGGTTGGATAACTATCTAGCTGAACTCCTGGGACCTGATGATATTTCAGTCTCCTCCTCCTCCACCATCTTGCCTACCAGACCGTTAGGTTGAGACCATTAAAGCTCTACTCTCAAGGCAAGTGTCAATTATGCAATACGTTATTGTTAACTATAGTCACCATGTTGTACATTAGACTCCCAAAACTTTTACATCTCATGAGACCATCTTTTCATTATTTTTTTTTAACTGCTGCAGGGAATCGCCATTCATAGCTTTCCTTAGTCGTAGTTTCTGTTCTCTCATCAGAGCCACCAACTGTCCAATTATTTTGGTATTATGCAGTTAAATTTCTCAGAGTGGAATATGACCCAGCTAATTTATTGGTTGGCAAAATCCTAGATTGTTGGCCTGACTGTAGATTTGTTGCTTTTGGTTCAGAGGAATCCCTGACCTTCAGACAAGATCAGGCGCGTTCAGGGTGGTATGGCCGTAGACGAATCCCTGACCTTCGGTCTAAACATATGTGGTTAGCAGGCCATCATAGGGCCTAATGGTGCAAGCACAAGGGCTGCCCTTTGAGTAGGAGCTGTGGGTGGGACCCAGAGTACACTTGGGTCATGGATACAATGTCCCAAAACTCCAAGGGACCCCCAAGTGGCTCAGTTGGTTAAGCATCTGCCTTCAGCTCAAGTCATGATCCTGGAGTCCTAGGATTGAGCCCCACATTGGGCTCCCTGCTCAGCGGGGAGCCTCCTTCTCCCTCTCCCTCTGCCTGCTGTGCCCCCTGCTTGTGTTCTCTCTGTCTCTTTCTGTCAAATAAATAAATAAAATCTTAAAAAAAAAAAAAAAAGCAAAGTCCCACGACTCCTGGCATTCGATGAACTCACTGGTTCAGTTACTATTTACCTACCATCCCATGGATATCTTATATATCTTCTTTCCTTGTTTTAATTAAGTGTCTTAGAAATTTTGGAAGCTTACAAAGGAGTAGGGAAGTAACTGGCTGATCTGCTGGGCTAGAAAATGTTCTCATTGGCTCTGAATGTGACTTTTTGAGGAGGAGGCTCATGTAACAGCCGTGTAATACCCTAAAGCTTTGGCATGGACAGCAGAGAGCTTCTTTCCAGGTCCGCAGACCACTGAGGACTCCATCTTTGTTCTTCTAGGGTGTACTTTTCCATCACAGGTAAAATCTGTAAGCTCTCCTTGGTGTTGCGAGTTTGTAATGTAAAATATGTAGCAAAATGTCAGACTAGGTGTCAAAGGACCTTGACAATTATAAGGATAGCAATTCCGTTTTCGTGTTTGTTTGTTTGTTTGTTTGTTTTACAACTAAGCAGTCATCTAACTTTGGCTCTTAGAATTCATTAACAAAATGATTGTGGGGCGCCTGGGTGGCTCAGTGGGTTAAAGCCTCTGCCTTCGGCTCAGGTCATGATCTCAGGGTCCTGGGATCGAGCCCCGCATTGGGCTCTCTGCTCAGTGGGGAGCCTGCTTCCCCCTCTCTCTCTATCTACCTCTCTGCCTACTTGCGAGGTATCTCTCTCTGTCAAATAAATAAATAAAATTAAAAAAAAATGATGATTGAGGATCGACTAGATATCAGGTACTGGTGGTGGGGATGTGTTAGCGAGTGAAGCAGACAACCTCTGGCTCTCACGGAGCTTATGTCCTTGGGCTGTAAACAAATATGAATCATGTCAGGTGGGGATAGGTGCTACAGTAACTAGGCTTCCAGGAGATCCCTTGTTACCACCGGTTCTTTCCTGTCCTGCGCCTGCATGCAGCGCTGCGAGCGCTGGAGTCTCTTTTCTCTCTCCTCTGTCTGGGCTGACCTTGTTTCTTTCCTTGACCATGAATATGTTGCACAAGCGTTGACATATTAATTCTGGGTCTAGCTTTTAAAAGGCCTGGCAATTTTCACTTCAGCTAAGGTAGAAGCCAGCCCCCGTGTAAGAAATCCAACTCTCCCTGAGGCCACCCCTCCGTGAGGAATTCCAAGCTTGATGAGTGATGAGTCCCTCATGGAGGAGAATCGAGGAACCTGGGTGATAAAAAAGAAGTGAGGCCAGCTCCCAGCTGTTACATCCATCCCAGCCGAGGCTCCAGAATGCCTGGATCTCCATCCTGCAAAATTTTGATTAAATAAAAGGTGATTGTTTTAAGCCACTAAGATTTGGGGGTGCTTTGTTGTGTGACAGTGGATAGCTGGGACAGATGCTCAGGAGAAGAGTAAATCAGGATAAAAAGAGGGGAAGAGGCAGGGGTCCTATTTTAGAAAGAGTAGTCAGGGGGTGCCTGGGTGGCTCAGTGGGTTAAAGCCTCTGCCTTCAGCTTGGGTCATGATCTCAGGGTCCTGGGATCGAGACCCCGCATCGGGCTCTCTGCTCAGCGGGGAGCCTGCTTCCCCCTCTCTCTCTGCCTGCCTCTCTGCCTACTTCTGATCTCTCTTCTCTCTCTCTCTCTCTCTCTCTGTGTCAAATAAATAAATAAAAATCTTAAAAAAAAAAAAAAGAAAGAGTAGTCAGGGACAGCCCCTCTGATCAGGAGACGTTTGAGCAGAAACCTGAAGGCAGCGAGGGACCAGACCATCTGGCCATTTGGAGCAAGTGTGTTGCAGGCAGAGGCATCAGCAAACGCTGGCAGTAAAAGGCAGAAAATGTTTGGAATGTTCTAAGAATGACACAAAGGCCAGTGGAGGTCGAGCCCAGTGAGTGAGAAGGAGATTAGCAGAGAATCTAGGCCTGAAGGGAGGCGGCGCCTGCTCAGTTACACACATGATACTGACTCGAAGGAAGTCTTGCGCAGAAGCCTGACGTGATCAGATTTACATGTGGTAAGGGTTACTTTGGAATGAAGAACCGATTGTGGGGAAGGCGACAATGGAAGCAGGGGAACCCGTTAGAAGGCTATTCTGATCATCCAAGTGAGAGATACTGGCTTGGATCGGGAAGGTAGCTGTGGAAATAAACTGGCTTTTGGCTTTATTTTGGAGGTACAGCCAATAAGACATACTGAGGAACTGAATTAAGATAGAGAATGAGAGAGGATTCAGAGGTGATCTCAGCACCTGACAGAAGAAGGTTGCTATTTACCGAGACGAGACGGTGAAAGTAAGGAAGGAGCATGTTTGGACAGAAACATCATGAATTTCGTTCTGGAAGTGTTGAATTTGAGATATATCTATTAGACATCTAAAGTGGTTGAATATGTGAGTCCGAAGTTCAGGAGAGCACTCATGGTTGAGGGCTACTTATGATGGTGATCTGAGTCACAGTGTTTGATGAGATCAGCTAGGGTTGAACATAGCAAGAGAAGACAAGAAGTCTGAAGAGGGAACCTTGGAGAATATGAGAAAGAACCAGTGACAAAAACTGATAATGAATGGAGGCAGCACCTTCCACCCTACTCAACCCACTCACTAAAAAAAAAAAAAAACAAAAAACCAGTGGCATCGATAAAACAACCATTAGAAACCATCTTCCAATCTGGAAGATGGAGAAAAGGTAGACTCATCAGGAACCTCAGAACTTAATGAACAACCCAGTGGTGAGTCCCCCTGTGTTGTTGTTGTTGTTTTAAATCTTGTATATATATCATGGCCTGGGCAATTCAGAGGCCCAAAAGTCCAGACATGTTATTGGGCACAGACAAAAATACCCCAAAGAAAGCCCACTCACTCTTGCTAAAGGACCAGGAAAAGGTTGGCTGAGTAGGCCAGAAACATTTTGATTACACCTTCTGCTCATTTCCGGGTGAATGCCACAAATGAAGCCACGCCCTTTTCCCTCTCACTTAGAGAGTAAAAGGAAGATTACTGAGAAAAGAGAGCTAAAGAAAAGGATTTTTTAAATTATGAAATCCTGGGCAGACCTCTGAGCAGCCCATGCATGAACAAGAGAGAGAAAATAGATTGAAAAATAAGGACCAGAGCCTCAGGGACCTGTAGGACAATAACAAAATTTAATAAAAGTCATAAATGTAAAAAATCAAGATGTTGAACAAATCCTAACAGGATAAACCCAAAGAAATCCACAATCAGACACATTATAAGCAAATTTCTGAAAACCTAAGACAAAGAGAAAAATTTTGAAAGCAGTCAAGAGAAACAACGCATTACCTATAGTTAACATTCATAGATTAATCTGTAATTGCCAAGAACTCTAAACAAGCCAAATGTCCTTTAATTGGCAAACAGATAAATTGTAGTACATCCATTTAATGAAATACTACTCAGCCAGAAGAAGGAATATGCTCTTGATACACACACACACACACACACACGACTTGAATTCTTTTTTCCCCCTCATGTTACAAGGTTTTATACTGAGTGAAAAAAAAGCCAATCACAAAAGAGTCCATTTATATTATACTCTTGAAATTATAAAATTTTAGTGATGAGGAAAGATTAATGGCTTCCAAGGGCCAGGGATAGGGATTGACTAAAAAAGAAGGTTCTTTGCAGTGATGAAACAGTTCTATGTCCTGATTGTATTGGTTACATGAATCTATACTATACACCCCCTCTCAAAATAAACATATGTAAGATGGGGCGCCTGGGTGGCTCAGTTGATCAGGCATTTGATTCTTGATTCCAGCTCAGGTCATGATCTCGGGGTTACGAGATCAAGCCCCTTGTCAGGCTCCATGCTCAATGGGGAGTCTGCTTGAGATTCTCTTTCCCTCTCTCTCTCTGCCTCCTCCCCTGCTCACTCGCTCTCAGATAAATAAATAGGTCTTAAAAAATAATAATCACATACAAGACTGCTCTATAGTTTCCTTGTATCAATATCAGTTTTCTGGTTTTGATTATATACTATGATTATGTCAGATGCTATCATTAGGGAAAGCTGGGTGAAGGGTATATGGGACTCTATAGTATTTTTGCAGTGACTTGTGAATTCTAAATTATTCCAAAATAAAAAAGAATAAAAAGAAACTGATAAGGAATAACCAGCGAAGTAGGAGAAGAGTTCAGAGGCCAAAGGAAGTCTTTCAGGTAGAACAAGGTGACCATGGGATTTGGTTACGTGGAGGCCACTAAGGACTTAGACAAGAGGAATTTCTGTAGAGAAGTAGGGGCAAAAGCCTCACTGGAGTGTGTGCAAGAGAGACTGGAGAGAAAGGAAGCAGAAACAATGAGTATAGTGTGGAAAAAAGTTAAGATTCTTTTTGTTAAAAAAAAAAACCAATAAAACAAAAACCCAAACTCGATAATTTCCGTCTCCCACAGTTGTTTTTGTGTTACATAGTCAATTCTAAGTCATCATTAAATTTTCATAAAACACCTGATTATTTAACTTTGTAAGTAGGCTCTAGTGCTGTGAAATATACGATGTTTTCCTGCCTTGTTTTGTAGCTCTGTTTTTAAAAATACAATTATGTCACTCTGAGGGCCTCTGAGGGATAAATTATACTACTTGTTAATAACCGGGGCAGCAAGGGACTGCGTATGAAGAGAAGATGGAAAAACAATGCAGCAGATTAATTAATAATGTGACACATCTGAATGTTTTCAGCTCGTGCTCACTTCGGCAGCACATATACTGAATGTTTTCAGCTCTCAGACTGCAGTAGTGATCCTATCTCCTTGACTACCAGCGTTTGCTCATGTTTGTTGTCAAAAACAGAAATGAAGAGACTTGCAGAAGTGTAAGTGGGAATGGTAAGTAGATAATTGTTTATCCTCTGCAACAAACAAACAAACAAACAAACCCCACTGGAGGGCCCCCCCATCGCAGCAGTACAATTTGTTATAAACAAATAAATGATATACATTAAAGACAGAGCCCTTAGAAATAACAAAACTAAGGGATTTGGGTGGCCCTTTCAGAAAAAAAAACCAAAAAACAAAAAATGAACAAACACAACAATTAACTGAGATCCCAACTATAGCATTTATCTTGGGGGGAAAAAGAAAGTCAAAAACGAATAAACTATAACCAAAGAATCAAGTTTAACGCCGTCTGTGATTCTAGCTCATCAGGGGCCTGGGATGACTTCACCACATTTTCATAGTAAATGGAGCTAATGAATGCCTGAGGTTCTGTCCTTTCTTTTCCTTCCCTTTTCCCCCAGTTTTATTGAGATATAACTGACATATTGGGTTGTTGTTGTTGTTTTTTTTTTTTTGACATATTGTTTAAGGTGTATAACGTGTGGATTTTATATGTATTTTGTGTGTTGCAAAATGACTACCACTATAGTGTTTGTTAATACCCGAAGTTCTGTTCTTTAGGAATAAGAGGTGGACAGCAATCCATGTGTGTTTAGCAGTTCTGTTCACTTATATCCTATCACGAACAAGTTTATTTATTCTCTTGCTGATTCGTTCATTCATTCATGTATCCAATAATTATTTATTGACAGTGGAGACACAAGAATGGACACAGTATGGTCTCTGCTCTTCTCACAGAGATTACCTTCAATAGGGAAAACATAAACAATGATGAGACGATATAATAATAGTAATTATTATTTTCTACTACTGCTACCACTGACTGTGTGCTATGTGTTAGGTGCAATCTTAAATTCTTGTCAGGCGTCCTCTTGGGAAATTCCCACCATGGTCTTGTGCCTTGTGAGCTAAATTTTACTATTATTCCTGTTTCAAACAGAAGAAAAATAAAACCAAGAGAGTTTTGGTAACTTAACCAAAGTCATACAATTTGGACAACCCCAGCGCTATCTTACTCCAAAGTCAAGGGCACAGTGAAACAGCATCTGAAGCCTAGGGGCTTAGGTAAGCTTTGCTGGACTGGGGAGTGTTAGCAGGAGGTGAGGTTAGAGAGAGGACCTATCAAGCCCTTTAAGGATTTAGGAGTTTATCCTGAAATCATTGTAATAACATCTGTTTTAGTTATCTGTAATTGCAACAGTCCACTCCAAAATTTAGGGGCTTAATACAAGTACCATTTAATTGCTCATGATTCTGTTGGTTAGGAATTTGGGCAAGGCTTAGCAGACGCAGCTGGACTCCTCTCTGCATGGTGTCAGCTGGTATGGCCCCACAAAGCCTGAAGAATCCCAGATGGCCTCACTTGTTCACATGTCTGGGACCTTGGCGGAGGCTATGGCTGGATGCCTCAGTTCTCCACCACATAGTTTCCAAAAGGGCAAAACTGAAGACTGCAAGGCCTCTTAAGGCCTAGGCCTTGAACTGTCACAGTATCGTTTGTTTCACATTCTATTGGTCAAAGCAAGTTACAAAACCAGACAAGATTCAAGGGGAGAGAAGTGTGCTTCCCCTCTTGATGGGAGGAGTTGAAAAATTGCACCGAGATAAGGCATTCAGGATGGAAAGGATTGTTGGGGCCATCTTGGAAAATAATCTACCAGAACACTGCTGTGGTTTTTTTTTTGTTTTTTTTTTTTTTTAAAGATTTTATTTATTTATTTATTTGAGAAAGAAAGAGGGAGGGAGAGCAGGAGCGGGGTGGAGGGGCAGAGGGAGAAGGAGAAGCAGACTCCCCGAAGAGCAGGGAGCCCGATGCAGGGCTCGATCCCAGGACCCTGAGATCATGATCTGAGCCAAAGGCAGATGCTTCGCTGACTGAGCCACCCAGGCGCCCCAACACTGCAGTGTTTTAGGAAAGGGTGCTGCTTGCAGGAAGGAGGAAGAAGGGTCCCACAGCGACCTGGATGACGAGTTGGGTGGCCAGAATTAAAGCACTGTTCTTCACCTGGTTGACGACCAGAATTGCCTGGAGGAGCTTATTAAAAATATAGATTCCCTGAACCTATCACAGACATATCAAATCAGAATCCCTAGGTGTGAAGCTGAAAATATACATTTTAATGCTGTTTCTTTCAACAGATATTTTTTTAAGCACCTGCTTTGTGCAACCACCATTCTGTGCTCTACGGATAAGATAGTGAATGAAACAGACAAGGGCCCTGGTCTCTCCTGCAGGCAGGAAGTGAGTTCAGGGAGATGGACAAAAGCCAAATGGACAACTAAATAAATGAGTATCTTTGTGGATTTTGTACCAATATTCTTTTTAGAAGGAAAACAAATACTGTGAAATTGTAATGAGTAATTGAGAATACAGGTGGAGATGAAGAGAATGAACACATATGTAAAGATTCTTTAGGGGTGCCTGGGTGGCTCAGAGGGTTAAAGCCTCTGCCTTCCACTCTGGTCGTGATCTCAGGGTCCTGGGATCGAGCCCCGCATCGGGCTCTCTGCTCAGCGGGGAGCCTGCTTCCCCTTCTCTCTCTGCCTGCCTCTCTGCCTACTTGTGATCTCTCTCTTTCAAATAAGTAATAAATAAAATCTTTTAAAAAAAGATCCTTTATTGCAGCATTACTTGTAGTAGCAATAGGTTTGTTAAAAGCAACTTTATTGGGATGTAATTTAGGTACAATAAACCACACTCATCCAAAGTATACAATTCCATGAATTTCAATAGACATCACATCCCCTTATTTCCATCTCCCATCCCTAAGCAACTGCCTATTTGCTTTTGCATCCAACTCTTGATTTTGGCTCAGGTCATGATCTCAGGGTCATGAGATTGAGCCCTGTATCAGGCTCTGCACTGGGCATGGAGCCTGCTTAAGATTCTCTCCCTCTCCCTCTGCCTCTCCCCCTGCTCACACATGCACTTGCGAGTGCTCTCTCTCTCTCTTTCTCAATAATAAAGAGAGAAAATCTTTAAAACTTTTTTTAAAGATTTTATTTATTTATTTGACAGAGAGAGATCACAAGTAGGCAGAGAGGCAGGCAGAGGGAGAGGGGGAAGCAGGCTCCCCGCTGAGCAGAGAGCCCAATGCGGGGCTCGATCCCAGGACCCTGAGATCATGACCCGAGCCGAAGGCAGAGGCCCCAACCCACTGAGCCGCCCAGGTGCCCCAAGAAAATCTTTAAATAAATATTATCTTGAAATATTTAGAATTCTACACAAATGAAATCATATAGTATATAATAGTAATGGATCTTTAAACAACCTGAATGAACAGCAATTGTATTTTGTGGTACCTTTATTCAATGAAATACTGTGTAGCCGTGCGAATGGGGTGTTAGCTTTTTATGTACTAGTTTGGAGTGATTTCCTGAAGCTATCGGTAGGTGGAAAAGGCATAGTGCAAAACAGGACATAGAGTGTACTGCCATTTATCTAAAGAGAATAAAGAAAAAATATCCGTATGTTTCTTTGTATATATATAGACTATCTCTGAAAAGAGCTGGCAATGCAGGTTGCTTCATGGGAAGAGAACTGGGTGTCTGGAAGACAGGCGAAGGGAGGAGATTTCTCACTAGAAATCCTTTGGTTCCTTTTGAATTTTATACCTATTCAAAGGACAACTAAAATTTAAAATTTTTACATCATAATAAGTACAATGACTGGAGAAATTGCTCCCAAACTTGGCAGAAGAAAGACTGTAATGTCAAATAAAAGGCCATGGGCTTCAAATATTTTTTATGTTTTCAAAGACTTTATTTGAGAGAGAGAGAGAGAGAGGCAGCATGAGTGGGGAGAGGAGCAGAAGGAGAGGGAGAGAATTTCTCAAGCAGAGTCCAAGCTGAGTGCAGAGCCTGACGTGGGGCTCGATCTCATGACCCTGAGATCACGACCTGAGCCAAAACCAAGAGTCAGCCACTTAGCTGACTGAGCCACTCAGGCGCCCCTTCAAATATATTTTTTAAAGTTTTTATTTATTTATGAAAGAGACAGAGCACCCAGTGGGGAGGAGCAGAGGGAAAGGGAGAGAGAGAGAGAGAATACTAATTAGATTTCATGCTGAGTGTGGAGCCCAACTTGGGGCCCCAATCTCACGACCCTGAGACTATGACCCACGCCAAAACCAAGAGTCAGACACTCAAGCAACTGAGCCACCCAGGTGCCCCAGCTTCAAATATTCTAATTAAAGTTGGTTAAATTATATTAAAGCCAGAAACCACATGTCTCAATTATCAGCTAAAGAGAATCCCCCCCCAAAAAAAACTATAAATAAAGAAGTTGAGGATTGGAATTAAACAAGTTGATCCCGAAATTCATATGGTAAAAAGCAGCCAGAAAATCTGAAAAAACCTAAATGTGAGATAAGAATCCATCAAAATCTTAGAGGAGAATGCAGGCAGTAACCTCTTTGACCTTGGCTGCAGCAACTTCTTACAAAATACGTCTCTAAAGCCAACGGAAACAAAAGCAAAAATGAGCTATCGGGACTTAATCAAGATGAAAAGCTTTTGCACAGCAAAGGAAACAGTCGGCAAAACCAAAAGACACCTGACAGAATGGGAGAAGATATTTGCAAATGACATATCAGATAAAGGGCTAGTATCCAAAATCTATAAAGAACTTCTCAAACTCAACACCCAAAGAACAAATAATCTGATCAAGACAGGGGCAGAAGACATGAACAGACATTTCTTCAAAGAAGACATACAAATGACCAATAGGCACATGAAAAAGTGCTCAACATCACTTGGCATCAGGGAAATACAAATCAAAACCACAATGAGATGTCACCTCACACTGGTCAGAATGACTAAAATGAACAAGACAGGAAACAACAAGTGTTGGCGAGAATGCAGAGAAAGGGGAACCCTCCTACACTGTTGGTGGGCATGCAAGCTGGTGCAGCCCCTCTCAAAAACAGTATGGAGGTTCCCTAAGATGTTAAAAATAGAGCTACCCTGTGACTCAGCAATTGTGCTACTGGGTATTTACCCCAAAGATACAGATGTAGAGAAAAGAAGAGGTACCTGCACCCCAATGTTCATAGCAGCGATGTCGACAACAGCCAAACTATGGAAGGAGATGAAATGTCCTTCAACAGATGAATGGATAAAGAAGATGTGGTTCATATGTACAACGGAATATGACTCAGCCATCAGAAAGGATGAATACCCACCATTTACATTGACATGGATGGAACTGGAGGGGATTATGCTAAGTGAAATAAGTCAAGCAGAGAAAGACAGTTATATGGTTTCAGTCTTATGTAGAACATAAGGAATAGCACGGAGGATCATAGGCGAAAGGGAGGGAAAATTTAATGGGAAGGAATCAGAGAGGGAGACAAACCATGAAAGACTCGACTCTGGGAAACAAACTGAGGGTTGTGGAAAGGGAGTTGGGGTGCCTGGGTGATGGGCATTAAAGAGGGCACGGGTGGTGATGAACATTGAGTGTTAAACGGAACTGATGAATCATTGAACACAACCCCAAAAATGAATGATGTACTCTATGTTGGCTCATTGAATTTAAATTTTAAAAAATGCTAAAAAAAATCTGTACAAAAAAACAAAAACAAAGGCAAAAAAAACAAAGAAGAGCAACAATAGAGGACCAGAACTGTAAGATATTTTTTTTTTCAGAACCATAAGACGCTAAAACATAAAGCCTTAAGACTGAAACTAGCATATCAAGAGATAGATCAGTGGAATAGAAGAGAAAATCCAGAAATGGAAATTAACACATAATGAAAGTGATATATTGAACCAGTAGGGAAAAAAATGGACTTAGTGGGGTTACCAGGTGGGGAGGTGGGATACCTCCTTCCTGGGTTCCTTGTTATAGAGAACCGAAAACAATAGTAAGATTGACTAAATCAACCTGCTTTTTTTTTTAAAATCATAATCAGGCATCATTGATTGTAAACAGTGTCAATGAGAAAATAATAGAATTTTCCCTCCACTCCCGTGGCCAGGTGGACTATTCCCACCTGCCCCTTCTTTGGAATACTGCTGAATGGACTTTTTAATACATTATATTGGCGACAAGTAGGTAGTGTCCCAGAGAAACAGAGAAAATGACTCAAATAGAGGGTAAAGGCTTTTTACAGCTCTCGTGCCCCAGGAAGCATCTCAAAGCTAGATTGGAATTGGCCTAGGACAAGGAAAAGAGTATGTGACTTTGGCACTGTCTCAGGTTGCAGTTTTCTTTCTCTGGAACCGCTGCAAAACTTTCCATTGAAATGGTTGAGAGAGGTGCAGTTTTTCAGCTCTTTCTTGGGATGGTTGATGCAATGGGCAATCTCATTTTGACAGTTCTCTCTCTGTGTGTGTGCGTGTGTAAGATAGAGACAGAAAGTGAGATAGAGGTGGGGGCGGACAGAGAGAGAGAGAATATATCTTCAATCAAACCAAGGAATAAATGCTCTCTACTTGACATCTTTTAGACCAGATTGGGTCACAAGCCCACTCCTGTAACAATTACAGTCTCCAGGGAGAAATGATGGATTGCTTGATTGAAGCCCAGGGCTTCGCATCCCTGGAGAGGGCAAAGGTATTAGCACAAAAGCCTCGGTTCTCAGAACTCACCCTTCAAGTTGGATCAGCTTCCCACAAATTACATGGGCTGAAGAGCAAGAGGCAGATACCTAAATAAAAGTCAAGAAGCTGGGTGAGGGACAGATGTTGGATTCGTAACCAACAGAGGCACCGTATACACTTATTGCAAAGTGAGTCGCACCTGTAGACATTTTACTGTAACAAACTTTTAAAGCGTTCTTACAATTTCATAAGTAAATATAGGGACCTCAGAAGACAAGAGAGCACCGCGTTTAAGGACATGAGCTCTGAGTTCGAATCCCAGGAATCTTGTGACCACAATCAGGTCAACGTTCTCAAAGTTCACTTTCCTATCATGTAAAATGACGACGGCGGTGATGGCCACAGTATGGGATGCTACGGATTTCCTGGGATTGATGTGAGGAGTACATGACACAATGGACGCTAAAGCAGAGTACGTGATAAGGGCTCAGAATCACCGTTAAGTCATTGAGCAACAACTGGAGCTTTTGTGATACTGAATTTGATTAATAATCGTTTTCATTGGGTTATGATCCGATAGTATTTCCTGAGATGTTTCCCACTGATCCAGGGGACTAACGGGTGTTTTTCTCCGGTAGCGTCTATGTGTGTCAATGAGAAATACTGAACATTCCCATCCCCAGACTCCCGTGGCAAGAACAAGTTTAGGTGACGATGCGCGGGCTGATCTGCCCAGCCCCGCCATCTGAAAGGACCAAATCTACGGTGGCATTTTCATGATCACGTTCACTAAAGACTTTCTCCTTTCCTCATTTTTCAGGGCAATGTCTCTAGCTTGACTCTCCTCTTCCAAGGGTGTTGAGGCTCTAGACTTCCAGCAGAGCTCAAATGTTATGGAACTTTCACTTGTTTCTTTAGCTTAACCTAGCTAGGAGAGAGGTCTTCACACAACCACAGATATTTCACTGACCCCTTGCCTGGAACTGAGTGCAGTTTCTCTCCTCTACTTCTGACCAGAGCAGAATGCCACAGAATGCAGGGACCAATGAAGGGACCAAAGCCCCTCCCCCTCGTCTACGGCATCGGCTCCTCCCATTTTTTTCAAACAATTATAGATGTGAGCGCCTGGGTGGCTCAGTTGGTTAAGCGACTGCCTTCGGCACAGGTCATGATCCTGGAGTTCTGGGATCGAGTCCCACGTCGGGCTCCCAGCTCCTCGGGGAGTCTGCTTCTCCCTCTGACCTTCTCCCCTCTCATGCTCTCTCTCACTTTTACTCTCTCTCTCAAATAAATAAAATCTTAAAAAAATATATAATGGACGTTTTCTTGGTTTTTATGTCAACGGTGTAGACAAATGCAGCTCCAAGACAGATCCCTTAGAGGACCTTCCTTCGCCACAGATTGCCACCGTTCGTACAGATAGACCCTTCATGGTCAAGGCAAATTCTGAAATCATCCACCACCTGAAATCTGGCTTCTTCCTCCCGTACTGCTCGGATTACAGTGTAATCTGATTCTTTCTCCCTAATCACAAGAAAGCGACTATCTTTCCTGAAGCCGGGTATTTCAAAAAAAAAAAAATAATAATAATATTTCCAGGGGCGCCTGGGTGGCTCAGTGGGTTAAGCCTCTGCCTTCGGCTCAGGTCATGATCTCAGGGTCCTGGGATCGAGCCCCACATCGGGCTCTCTGTTCAGCGGGGAGCCTGCTTCTCCCTCCCTCTCTGCCTGCCTCTCTGCCTGCTTGTGATCTCTCTCTCTCTCTGTGTCAAATAAATAAAATCTTTAAAAAAATAAATATAAAAATAGTATTTCCTGTGCCATGGACCACACCTGTCATGACGGGACTTGGTCACAGGACAGACGACTGTGGTGTATGGGTGCTAGAGACAATAAGTCCAATGCAAAGTGGACAAACCAGGAAGCCAGGACAGGTCAGGGGAGGTGAAAGAAACATTTAATAATGTGTAAAGATATAGTCAGCAACAGTGAATCGTAATCCCTAACCTCCAGTGTGTGGGCTTGGACATCTATGTGTTTTCAGTTTTGCCCAACAATTTAGTTTCCTCTGTGAACACAAAATCTACTCTCCATTCTTGGCTCACTTCACTTCGAAATGACCCAAGAGTCTGTAAAGTAATTCTTGTTGTATTTGTATAGATTTGGGTTTTTAAAAAAATGTATTTATTTGTCAGAGAGAGAGAGAGAGAGTGCTTGCGCACACAAGCAGAGGGAGCAGCAGGCAGAGGGAGACGCAGGCTCCCTGCTGAGCAAGGAGTCCCATATAGGACTCGATCCCAGGACTCTGCACTCATGACCTGAGCCAAAGGCAGACATTTAACTGACTGAGCCATGAAGATTTCATTTTCATGTCCATGTTAACAACAAACTATCTTGTTTTATGTTGGAATGTTTTCAAAACACGTTACAAACATTTTGCGTATCAAAGAATACTTGGTATTTTATATACTATCCACAGTGCAACTTATTCAAATGTAATGTAACAGCTTCCAGGAAGATAAGGAGAACCTTAGACATTTTTGGACTTTTTTTTTTGTCTCTTTGCAAATGGAAGTGCCCAGATATGGAGAGGAGATTTTTTTTTTCTCTGTATTTGGGCAAGGCCGATGAGACTCTGGTGTAACATGCACACAGATTCGCTAGAAGTTGTTTCTTCTAAAAACAGGACAGAAGGAAAATACAGGAAAGGAAAAAGTTAAGCAGTTAAAAGTCTTATCTCAGGATGGATGATGGGATGCAAAGAGCTAACTAACCCTTTGACTAGGGACCCAGGTCCATGGAGGCGTTGATGACTACAGCCAGCAGATGGCAGCAGGGGGCCGTGTCAGGAGAATTCCCCCACATGGAAAAGCCCTCCTTGGAACCTTTGGGCCTAGGAACCGGCATCTACTGGGAATTGGTAGAGGATATGATGCATTTCCCGGTATGCATCAAAACAAAACAAAAAAACCGAAAAACACCAGTGCCAGAGCCTTCCAGAAGCCCAGGGTTGGAGTCTGGCCTAGAAAATGAAGGGCCCACATAGCACAGTGATGACAGCGAACAATACTATATTACAAAATTCAAAGTGTCTAAAAGACTAGATCCCAATTGTCCTCAGTACAGAAAAGAAAGGATAATAATGTGATAGGGTAAAGGTGTTAGCTAACACCGCGGTGGTAATCATACTGCAGTCCATAAATGCATCAAATCAACATGTCGTACCTCTTAAACTGACCCGATGTTGTATATGTCAATTACATCTCAATGAGTATTTTAAAAAAAGGAATAAATACAATGAAGGGTGCTTGCTTCAGCCGCACATGTACAAAAATTGGAATGATAGAAGATTTAGCATGACCCCTGCACAAGAAGGACACACAAACTCATGAAGGGTTCCATATTGAACACAAAAATATGATGAAGGGCCCAGAGCCCTCGCTTGCCTTAATCTACAAGACAAGTGGGGAAGGGAGGCACAGGAGCGAAGGCATAGAAGGAATGGGAGGGGGGTAAGTTTGTGATGCAAAGATGACAGTGGAGAGTAGGAAGCAGGTCAGAAAGAGTGGGGGTCATTTCTTTTCCTGTGACCTGGCGGTGGCACTGATTTTAATCCACTCTAAGAATAGGTGGAAACAACCCAAATGTTTGTCAATGGATGAATGGATAAACAAAATGTGTGTACATACGGTGGAATATTACTTGGCTTTAAAAGGGGAGGAGATTTTGGGACACCTGAGTGGCTCAGTGGGTTAAACGTCCAACTCTTGATTTCAGCTCAGGTCTTCATCTCTGGGTTATGAGTTCTCTCTGGGTCATGAATTCAAGCCCTGCGTTGGGCTCCATGCTGGGCACGGAGCCTACTATAAAAAAAAAATAAGTGGGAAGGAAATTTGGACACATGCTACAACATGGATGGACCTTGAGGACATTATGCTAGGTGAAATAGTCCAGTCACAAATACCGTAAAAAGAAAAATACTATATGACTGTATATATATATGAAGTATCTAGAATAGTCAAGTTCATAGAGATAGAAAGTAGAATGATAGTTGCCAAGGACTGAGGGGAGGGACGACTGGCAAGTTGTTGCTTAATAGGTATAGAATTTTGGTTTCGCAAGATGAAAACGTTCTGGAGGTTGGTTGTACGACAATGTGAATATACTTAATACCACTGAGCTTAAAAAAATTTAAAAATGGGAAAGATAGTAAATAAGGTTCCGTCTCTTCTGATCCTTAAGGAGTTGTGGGCCACGCACAGGCAGGGTGGTAGGACAGGATGTTGATATCAAGTTAGTATAAAAAATAATAATACTTCACATTTAAATGGCACTATGCAGTTTTTTAAAACATATTTTTTTAATTTAAATTTTGTTAGTTAACATACAGTGCAGTATTGGTTTCTGGAATACAAATCAGTGATTCATCACTTATGTACAATACCCACTGCTCCTCACAAGTGCCCTCTTTAATCCCCATCACCCATCTAGCCCATCCCTACCCACCTCCCTCCATCAAACCTCAGTTTGTTGTCTATCATTAAGAGTCTCTTATGGCTTGTCCCCCCCCTTTTTTCTCTTTTCCCCCTTCCCCTATGTTCATCTGTTTTCTTTCTTTTTTTTTCTTTTTTCTTTGTTTTTTTTTAAAGATTTTATTTATTTGACAGAGAGAAACACAGCGAGAGAGGGAACACAAGCAGAGGGAATGGTAGCGGGAGAAGCAGGCTACCCGCTGAGCAGGGAGCCCGATGCGGGGCTCGATCCCAGGACCCTGGGATCATGACCTGAGCCGAAGGCAGACGCTTAACGACTGAGCCACCCAGGCGCCCCCATCTGTTTTCTTTCTTAAATGAGTGAGATCATATGGTATTTGTCTTTCTCCAACTGACTCACTTCACTTAGCATAATACACTCTAGCTATATCCACGTTGTTGCAAATGGAGAGATTTCATTCTTTTTGATGGCTGAGGAATATTCCATTTGTTTCTCTACCCATCAGTCAATGGACATTTGGGCTCTCTCCGTAGTTTGGCTATTGTTGATAATGCTGCTGTAAACATTGGGGTGCATGTGCCCCTTCGAATGAATATTTTTGTATCCTTTGGGTAAATACTTAGTAGTATGTTGCTGGGTCATAGGGTAGCTCTATTTTTAACGTCTTGAGGAACCTCCATACTGTTTTCCAGAGTGGCTGCACCAGCTTGCATTCCCACCAACAGTGCAAGAGGGTTCCCCTTTCTCCGCATCCTCTCCAACATCTGTTGTTTCTTGTGTGGTTAGTTTTAGCCATTCTGACAAGTGTGAGATGGTATCTCATAGTGGTTTTGATTTGCATTTCCCTGATGATGAGTGATGATGAACACCTTTTCATGTGTCTGTTAGCCATCTGGATGTCTTCTTTGGAAAAGTGTCTGTAGGAATGCTTCAAAATCCTAGAGGAGAACACAGGCAGTAACCTCTTCAACATTGGTCACAGTGACCTCTTTCTTTTTTTTTTTTTTTTTTTTAAGATTTTATTTATTTGACAGAGAGAAACACAGCGAGAGAGGGAACACAAGCAGAGGGAATGGTAGCGGGAGAAGCAGGCTCCCCGCCAAGCAGGGAGCCCGATGCGGGGCTCCATCCCAGGACCCTGGGATCTGACCTGGGCCGAAGGCAGACGCTCAACGACTGAGCCACCCAGGCACCCCCACAGTGACCTCTTTCAAGACACGTCTCTAAAGGCAAGGGAAACAAGAGCAAAAATGAACTTTTGGGAATTCATCAAGATAAAAAGCTTTTGCACAGTAAAGGAAACAGTCAACAAAATTAAGAGGCAACCACAGAATGGGAGAAAGTATTTGCAAATGACATAACAGATAAAGGGCTGGTATCCAAGATCTATAAAGAACTTCTCAAACTCAACAGACGAGTAACAAATAATCCAGTCAAGAAATGGGCAGAAGACATGAACAGAAACTTCTGCAAAGAAGACATACAAATGGCTAGCAGACACATGAAAAATGTTCAACATCACCAGTCACCAGGGAAGGACATTTCGGCTCCTTCCACGGTTTGGCTATTGTGGACATCGCTGCTATGAACATTGGGATGCACATTCCCCTTCTTTTCACTAAATCTGTATCTTTGGGGTAAATACCCAGTAGTGCAATTGCTGGGTCATAGAGTAGCAGGTTACTTATCTCTCTTGGCTTTAGTTTTCCCTCTGATAATAGTTCCTGCCACTTCAAGCTTCAATGCATATTTTCTTTTTTCATGTGTCCAGCCTTTTGACTTCAAGAGCAAATGTCCCCCACTGATTGAAGTGATAGGGAATACCTCTTCGAGGTTTTCCTTCTCTCAACTTGTCTCGCCACAGTGTTCTTGAGAAGATCGCCAACAGCATCAAGCAGAAAAAGAACTTATTTGCAACATACACGTTTCATGCTTGGCAAAACTTGATGACTTCACGGGTTTGGAAGAAAACAGTTGATGTGAATGCAGAGTTGGCTGGCCCCCAAAACTTTTCAAAGGTTAGGTGGAAACTTTCAGGAGTGCTTCTTGCCAGCGATCTCCAACAATTTCCCTAAAATATCTGATTACACTAGCTGGGTGACATTCTGGGTAATAAGGTAGAAATTTTCATTAGTCCAACCGAGAGAACTGTAGCCCTATTGAACACCAGGAAAATTCTGACACCTCAAGAGGCAATGCTTGTTACCTTGGTTACATCCTGACCTGCTGGAGATGGGGGGGGGGGTCAGTTCTTTCCATTCAACAAGTCCGTTCGAATTAAAACCTAATGTGGAATTCCTCACTTCTTCTGTTTGTTAACAATATCAATTACTTTAGATGCTATGAAAATAAAAGAACTTCCTTCATTTGGATTTCTCAAACACTCATATGCACTGCTCACTCGAGGGTATCTGGAAATATTAACTAAAGGAGTTTATCTTATCCGGGGAGAAAATTCTGAGCTTTAAAACTATTTAACTAAGATCATTTGATATATTTTATGACTAACACAACTGGACGGACCTGTATTCTAGGCTCAGTCAATGCAAAAATAAACAAAAACCTATTGCCAACCAGATTAAATTGTAGAACATTCACACAGTATCTAGGATCAGAAACTTAACCTGTGTGGCTGACGACTGATGTCCCCCCTTCTGTGAGACATCTTTGGTCTT
This sequence comes from Procyon lotor, assembly GCA_028646535.1. NCBI lineage: Eukaryota > Metazoa > Chordata > Mammalia > Carnivora > Procyonidae > Procyon > Procyon lotor. Next base: position 68,294,276 of record CM053612.1, read on the forward strand.
GGATTTTTCTTTAAGCTTTTATTTATTTATGTGACAGAGAGATAGAGAGCACAAGTAGGCAGAGCAGCAGGCAGACGGAGAGGAAGAAGCAGGCTCCCCGCTGAGCAGAGAACCCAATGCAGGGCTCGATCTCAGAACCCTGGGATCATGACCTGAGCCGAAGGCAGACGCCAAGCCAACTGAGCCACCCAGGTGCCCTTTTACTCTTGGATTTTTAAGGATGACCTTGACTCATTGGTCATGCACTTGCCTCTTGAAGCAAAGCATATAGTGGACTCATAATAATTGTGTTTTTAATCTGGGAATTCTCCTTGTTGATTCTCCGAAAGGGAGAGTTTCTCTGGGCCATTTTCAGATTCCTGCAGAGCCAAAAGATGCAGGAGAGCATATTCTGCAAGTTTGCGCAGACAGTTTTGAGAACTTAGCCCAGTAAGCTTTGTAATCCATGTGTTCTGGTTCCTACTGCTTGATAACAAATTACCACCCAAACTGAGTGGCTTATTATAATCATTTTATTAGGCCCTGTAGTTTTATAGGTCAGGAATTCAGACAGAGCACAGTGAGAGACATTTTTCTTTGCTCTGCCATGTCTGGGACCTTGGTTGGGAAGACTGAAAGGCTAGGGTTGGAACCATAGGTAGACATCTGCATTCACGTATCTGTCTCTTGATGCTGGCTGTGGGCTGGTTCCTTAGGTGAGGCCGTTAACGAGAATTCTGCTATGTGACCCTTCCATGTGACCTGGGCTGCCTCACAGCATAGTGGCCTCAGGATAGTCTGACTTTTTACATGGTGAGTCAGGGCCTTGAAGTTCATGTCCCAGGGAGCAAGGCAGAAACTGCATTGCATTTTCCGAGCCAGCTCCAGAAATACACGGTATCACATGTGATACCTCATACCATGGCATCATTCCATTGGTTACAAGTCCAACGCAAGCCCATGGAAGTTCAAAGAAAGGGGACACAGACCGTTCTTCCCGATGGAAGGGAAATCCAAAAAATTGTGGGTGTGCGTGATGGTTAATTTTATACATCATCAATCTGACTGGATCATGGGGTGCTCAGATATTTGGCTAAACATTATCTCTGTGTGTGTCTGTGTCTGTGAGGATGTTTCTGGATGAAATCAGCAATGAAATCAATGAAGTCAGTAAAGTGGTTGGCCCTTCCCTCTGTGGATATAGAGCATCCAATCCATTGAGGGCCCAAATTAAACAAAGGTGGAGGAAGGAAGAATTTGGTCCTTCCTGACTTATTGTTTGAGCTGGGACACCCCCCAGTGTTCCTGGTTCTCAAGACTAGCATTCATTCCCTCAAGGTTCATCCAAGTTGTGGCAAGTTGCAGGATTTCCTTCTTTCTCAGAAGAAATAATGACTAGGTAAATAATGTTCCAGTGTGCGTGCTTATGTGTGTGTGTAACACACATATACCACATCTTTATCCATCCATTCATTGTCAGAAATTTAAGTTGTTTCCATATCTTGGCTGTTGTGAGTAATGCATTGAACATGGAAGTGCAGACATCTCTAAGAGATCCAGGTTTCAACTCCTTTGGATCTATACCCAGATATGGGGTTCCTGGATCACAGGTAGTTCTATTCTTAATTTTTTGAGGAACCTTCATACTGTTTTCCACAGTGGCCACACCAATTTACATTCCCACCAACAGTGTACTAGGGTTCCCTTTTCTCCACAGCCTCACCAACACTTGTTATTTCTTGTCTTTTTGATGATAGTTATTCTTACTAGGGTGAGGAGGTATCTCACTGTGGCTTTAATATTCATTTCCCTGATGATTAGTAATGAAGAGCATCTTTTCATGTATCTGCTGGCCATGTGTATGTCTTCTTTGGAAAACTGTCAATTTAGTTCCTCTGCCTATTTTTAAAAATTGGGTTTGCTTTTTGGGTTTTTGTTGTTGTTGTTGTTGTTGTTATTGAGTTGTATACGTTCTTTTTTTATTTTTTAAAGATGTTATTTATTTGACACAGAGAGAGAGAGATCACAAGTAGGCAGAGAGGCAGGCAGAGAGAGAAGGAAGGAGGCTCCCTCCTGAGCAGAGAGCCCCATGCGGGGCTCGATCCCAGGACCCTGAGATCATGACCTGAGCCGAAGGCAGAGGCTTTAACCCACTGAGCCACACAGGCGCCCCTGGGTACGTTCTTTATAACGTTCTTTATAGATTTTGGATATTCACCCCTTATCAGATGTATGATTTGCCAATATTTTCTCCTATTCTGTAGGTTGCCTTTTCATTTTGTTGATTATTTCTTTCACTGTGCAGAAGCTTTTTAGTGTGATGTAGCCCCACTTACTGATTTTTGCTTTTGTCGCCTGTGTTTTTGCTGTCATATCCAGGAAACAGCTGCCAAAACCAGCTTCAAGGAACTTTCCCCTTGTATTTTCTTCTAGGAGTTTTATGGTGTCATTTGAGCTCATTTTTGTGAATGGTGCAAGATATGGGTCCAATTTTATTCCTCTGCATGTGATAGTCCAGTTTTCCCAGCACCATTTTTTGAAGAGATTACTATTTCCTCATTGAGTATTCCTGGCTCCCTTGTCACATATTAGTTTACTGCATATGTGGAGGTTTATTTCCAGGATCTTTTTTTTTTTTTAAAGATTTTTATTTATTTGGCAGAGAGAAACACAGTGAGAGAGGGAACACAAGCAGAGGGGATGGTAGCGGGAGAAGCAGGCTTCCTGCTGAGCAAGGAGCCCGATGCGGGGCTCGATCCCAGGACTCTGGGATCATGACCTGAGTCGAAGGCAGATGCTTAACGACTGAGCCACCCAGGCGCCCCTATTTCCGGGATCTTGATTCTGGTTCATTTTTCTACATGTCTATTTTCATGCCGTTACCAGACTATTTTGTTTACTATAGCCTTGTACTATAGTTTGAAATCAGGATCTGTGATGCTTCCTACTTTGTTCTTTCTCAGGACGACTTTGGCTATTCATAGTCTTTTGTGGCTCCATACAAATTTTAGGATTTTTTTCCCCCTATTTCTATGAAAAATGCCATTGGAATTTTGATAAGGACTGCATTGAACTTATAGGTAGTTTTGGGTAATATGGACATTTTAATGATATTAATTCTTCTGATCCATGAACACAGAATATATTTCCATTTGTTTGTGTCTTCTTCAATTTCTTTCATTGAAGTATCATAGTTTTCATGAAAGAGAAACCAAAAGAACAGTAGAACAGATCAAGAAAACTAAGAGCTGGTTCTTTGAAAGAATTAATAAGATTGATAAACCCCTGGGGGTGCCTGGGTGGCTCAGTGGGTTAAGCCTTTGCCTTTGGCTCAGGTCATGGTCTTGGGGTCCTGGGATTGAGCCCCGCATTGGGCTCTCTGCTCAGCGGGGAGCCTGCTTCCCCTTCTCTCTCTGCTTTCCTCTCTGCCTACTTGTAATCTCTCTCTCTCTCTGTCAAATAAATAAATAAAATCTTTTTTAAAAATTTTAAAAAATTGATAAACCTCTGGCCAGACTTATCAAAAAGAAAATAGAAAGGACCCAAATAAATAAAATCATGAGTGAGAGAGGAGAGATCACAACCAGCACCCAAGAAATACAAACAATTATAAGAACATACTTTGAGCAACTGTATGCCAACAGATTAGGCAATCTGGAAGAAATGGTTGCATTCCCAGAGACATATAAACTACCAAAACTGAACCAAGAAGAAATAGAAAACCAGAACAGACCCATAACCAGTAAGGAGACTGAAGCAGTAATCAAAAATCTCCCAACAAACAAGAGCCCAGGGCCGGATGGCTTCCCAGGGGAATTCTACCAAACATTTAAAGAAGAATTAATACCTATTCTGAAGCTGTTTCAAAAAATTTGAAAACTTCCAAACTCTTTCTATGAAGCCATCTTTACTTTGATCCCCAAACCAGACAAAGTCTTCATCTAAAAGGAGAATTACAGACCAATATCCCTGATGAACATGGATATAAAAATTCTCACTAAAATACTAGACAGCAGGATCCAACACCACATTAAAAGGATTATTCACCAGGACCCACTGGGACTTACTCCTGGGCTGCAGGTTGGTTCAACATCTGCAAATCAATCAATGTGACACACTACATACATAAAAGAAAGGACAAGAACCATATGATCCTCTCAATAGATGTGGAAAAAGCATTTGACAAAGTACAGCATCCTTTCTTGATTAAAACTCTTCACAGTGTAGGGATAGAGGGCACATATCTCAGTATCATAAAAGCCATCTATGAAAAACCCACAATGAATATCATTCTCAATGGGAAAAAGCTGAGAGTTTTTCCCTAAGGTCAGGAACATAGCAAGGCTGTCCACTATCACCACTGCTATTCAACATGGTACTAGAAGTCATCACCTCGGCAATCAGACCACATAAAGAAATAAAAGGCATCTGAATAGACAAAGAAGAAGTCAAACTCTCACTCTTTGCAGATGACAGGATATTCTATGTGGAAAACCCAAAACACTCCATTCCCAAATTGCTAGAACTCATACAGGAGTTCAGCAAAGTGGTAGGGTATAAAATCAATGCACAGAAATCAGATGCATTTCTATACACTAATGATGAGACAGAAGAAAAAGGAATTAAGGAGTCAATCCCACTTACAATTGTACCCCAAACCATAAGATACCTAGGAATAAACCTAACCAAAGAAGCAAAGAATCTGTACTCAGAAAACCACAGAACACTCAATGAAAGAAATTGAGGAAGACACAAAGAAATGGAAAAATGTTCCATGCTCATGGGTTGGAAGAACAAATATTGTTAAAATGTTTATGCTACCTAGAGCAATCTATAAATTCAAAGCAATCCTTATCAAAAATACCATCAACTTTTTTCACAAGACTGGAACAAATAATCCTAAAATTTGTATGGAATCAGAAAAGACCCCGAATAACTAAAGGAATGTTGAAAAAGAAAACCAAAGTTGGTTTTCTTTCAATATCCCAGACTTCAAGCTCTATTACAAAGCTGTAATCATCAAGACAGTATGGTACTGGCACAAAAACAGACACATAGATCAATGGAACAGAATAGAAAACCCAGAATAGAAAACAAAAACCCTCAATTGTATCGTCAACTAATCTTTGACAAAGTAGGAAAGAATATCCAACGGAAAAAAGGCAGTCTTTACAGCAAATGGTGTTGGGAAAATTGGACAGCCATATGCAGAAGAAATGAAACTGGACCATTTCTTTACACCGTACACAAAAATAGCCTCAAAATGGATGAAAGACCTCAGTGTGAGATAGGAATCTATCAAAATCCTAGAGGAGAACACAGGCAGCAACCTCTGTGATTTTGGCCACAGTGACTTCTTGCTAGACACATCTCCAAAGACAAGGAAAACAAAGGCAAAAATGAATTACTGGGACTTCATCAAGTTCAAAAGCTTTTGCACAGCAAAGGAAACAGTCGACAAAACCAAAAGATAACTAATAGAATGGGAGAAGATATTTGCAAATGACATATCAGATAAAGGGCTAGTGTCCAAAATCTATAAAGAACTTATCAAACTCAACACTCAAAGAATAAATAATGGGATCAAGTCATGAGCAGAAGACATGAACAGACATTTCTTCAAAGAAGACATCCAAATGGCCAACAGATATATGAAAAAATGCTCAACCTCACTAGCCATCAGGGAAATACAAATCAAAACCACAATGAGAAACTACCTTACACCAGTTAGAATGGCAAAAACAAACAAGACAGGAAACAATAAGTGTTGGCGAGGATGTGGAGAAAGGCGAACCCTCCTACACTGTTGGTGAGAGTGCAAGCTGGTAGAGCCACTCTGGAAAACAGTATGGAGGTTCCTCAGGATGTTAAAAATAGGCTACCCTATGACCCAGCAATTGTACTACTGGGTATTTACCCCTAAGATACAGGTGTATAGAAAAGAAGGGGCACCTGCACCCCAATGTTCATAGCAGCAATGTCCACAATAGCCAAACTGTGGAAGGAGCCAGGATGTCCTTCAACAGATGAATGGATAAAGAAGGTGCGTTACTACTCAGCCGTCAAAAAAAAAAAATCTTGCCATTTGCAATGCTGTGGATGGAACTAGAGGGTATTATGCTCAGAGAAATAAGACAATCAGAGAAAGATGATTATCATATGATCTCACCGATATGTGGAATTTAAGAAACAAAACAGAAGATCGTAAGGGAGGAGAGGAAAAAAAACAAGACAAGATGAAACCAGAGAGGGAGACAAACCATAAGAGACTCTTAATTATAGGAAGCAAACTGAAGGTTGCTGGAGGGGAGGGAGGTGGGGGGATGGGGTAACTAGGTGATGGACATTAAGGAGGGCACTTGATGTAATGAGCACTGGGTACTATACAAAACTGATGAATCACTGACCTCTACCTCTGAAACCAATAATATCTTAATTAACTGAATTTAAATTTTAAAAAATGTTAAAAAAAAAAACCCTAGAGTTCTCACTAGGGCCTTTGGGGTCCACCACGATGGGGTGTGCCCGCCTCTCCAGCCTCCTCTCAGATCACCCTCCCCTTTGCTCACTGTCCTCCTGACACACTGGTTTCCTTTGCTGCTTCAACCATGACTTCAGAGCCTCACGCTTGCTGGTGCATCTGCGGGGAACACCTGCATAGCTCATTCCCTTTCTGCATGTTTCTGCTCCCTCTGTAGCCCCTCCTTGCCTATTTTGCCTAACGACCCTCAGCCCCACATTCCCTTCTGTCCCTTTATCCTGCTTTACTTCTCTTTGTCACACTAATCACTACCCGTATTATCATAAAGTTTGTCTCCCTCAATAGAATGTGGGGTTCATATTTTTGTTGTAGTTCACTGCTTTTCCCCCTGGGGACTCAGAACAGTGCCTGGCATGTGGTGGATGGTCAGCAAATTTTTGTAAATGAATGAATAAACACACACATGAAGACAACACCTGTAAAAAAAAAAAAGAGTGATCAATTAAACTTGTTTGTTGCTCAGGTGTTAAAAGAAGTATTATAGTTTTCAGTGTACAGATCTTTCACCTCCTTGGTTAGATTTAAGATTTATTTTTATTTTATTTTATTTATTTGAGAGAGAGAGAGAATGCACGAGAGGGGAGAGGGCAAAAGGAGACGTATACTCCCCACTGATCAGGGAGCCCTTTGTGGGACTCGATCCCGGGACTCCAGGATCATGACCTGAGCCGAAGGCAGTTGCTTAACCAACTGAGCCACTCAGGTGCCCTCCTTGATTATGTTTATTCCTAAGTATTTTATTGTTTTTGATGCTATTATGAATAGGATTATTTTCCATATTTCTTTTTCATGTGTTTCATTGTTAGAGTATAGAAATGCAACAGTTTTCTGCATGTTGATTTTGTATCCTGCAACTTCACTGAATTCGTTCATTAGTTCTAGCAGGTTTTTGATAGAGTCTTTAGAATTTTCTACATATAAGATCATATCATCTGCAAAGGAAGACGATTTTACTTCTTTTTCAATTTGGATACTTATTTTTAAAATAGAAAACATCTTTCTTTTATTTAAATTCAATTAGCCAACATATAGTATATCATTAGTTTTCGTTGCAGTGTTCAATGATTCGTCATTTGCATATAACACCCTGCGTTCATCACATTACATGCCCTCCTTGATGCCCATCACCCAGTTACCCCATCCACCCACCTACCTCCCCTCCGCCAATCCTCAGTTTGTTTCCCAGAGTTAGGAGTCTCTCATAGATACTTTTATTTTTTTTTCTTGTCTGATTGCTCTAGCTGGGACTTCCAGTACTATGCTGAATAGGAGTGGTGAGAGTGGGCACCCTTGTCTTGTTTCTGATCTTAGAGGAAAAGCTTTCATATGTTCATCATTGAGTTTGATGTTGGCTATGGGTTTGTCATACATGGCTTTTATCGTGTTGACATATGTTCCTTCTATACCCAATTTGTTGAGAATTTTTATCATGAAAGGATGTCGTATTTTGTCGAATGCTTTTTCTGCATCTATTGAAATGATCATCAGCTTTTTCGTTTTCATTCTATTAATATGGTATATCACATGTATTCACATGTGTATGTTGAACCATCTTTGCATCCAGGGGTAAATCCCACTTGATCATGGCAAATGATGAACAATGCTGTTTTTTCAACCCTTATTTGCCATTGTTTATTACTAGTATATAAAAAACAGAATTGATTCTTTTTAAAATCTTTGTGTGTTGTCCTTGTATTGAGTCACTTTGCTAAACTCACTGATTAGTTATAAGTCACTTTATGGATTCTCCGGGATTTTCTATGCAGACAACTATTGTGTTGTCTATAAATAGAAACTGTTTCATTTCTTTCTTTGCAATCTGTATCCTTTTAAATATTTATCTTGCCTATTCCTTTGGCAGGACTTCCAGTACCATCCCTATTTGTAGATAACATGATGAATTATACACCACGAGCACATGGGATTTATCCTGGGAATGCAAAGCTGATTCAGTATTCAAAATCAATTAGCGAATTCCATCATATTAGAAGAAAAAAACCTACATGATTATATCAATTTATGCAGAAAGGCATTTGACAAAATCTAACATCTGTTCATCAAACCCCCCCAAAACCGCCCCCAAAAACCCAAAAAACAAAACAAAACAAAAACCAACAAAAAGCTCTCAGCAAATCAGGAATACAAGAAGCTTCCACAATCTGGTAAAGGGCACACACACACACACACACACACACACACACACACACACACAGGAAACCGTATAGCTAACATCACACCTCATGGTGAAAGTCTAAAGACTTTCCCCTAAGATCAGAAACAAGATAAGAACGCCCACTTTCGCCACACTACTTGGAATCAATATATTGTTTTCTTTCAAGTGACGTGTAGCAACCTTATAACTGCCACCATGGCATTGCTTTCAGGCTGGGTGCAAAAGACCAGAGAGAAGAAAAAGAAAAACGTAATTGAAGATTTCCATACTTTGAATTTCAGAAGATTCCTTTCCCACCCCTCAAGTCTGAACTAGAGCACTTCATCGGAGCTCTCCTTGTCAGTGCTGAAGCCCCCTTATGGGTTTTGGGCTGCACTGAAAATTCAGGACAGGGTAGGGGGTGCGGCACCTGGGTGTCTCAGTTGGTTAAGCATCCGCCTTCCGCTCAGGTTGTGGTCCCAGGGTCCTGGGATTGATCTCCACATCAGGCTTGAGCCTGCTTCTCTCTCTCCCTCTGTGATCTCTCTCACTCTTGCTCTCTCTCTTAAAAATAAATCTTTAAAAGAAAAAAAAAAAGAAAAGAAAATTCAGGACACGGGATGCCAGAAAGAAAAAAAAAAAAAGACCAAAACAACCCAGTAAATACACCACTTGGTTCAATGATACTTTGAGTTCTGGCCTTTCCCTAAAGTGCCTACTCTCATTTACTTTTTAGAGTCTTTTTTTTTTTTTTTTAAAGATTTTATTTATTTATTTGACAGAGAGAGAGAGAGAGATCACAAGTAGGCAGAGAGGCAGGCAGAGAGAGAGGAGGAAGCAGGCTTTGTATGGAGCAGAGAGTTGGGTGCGGGTCTCGATCCCAGGATCCTGAGATCATGACCTGAGCTGAAGGCGGAGGCTTAACCCACGGAGCCACCCAGGTGCCCCTTTTTTACTTTTTAGAGTCCTGAAATAACTGCCCTGTGCAGTCTGCCCAGGCTTGACAGCTGCATTTGGTGGGAAGGACAGGTAGAGCACTCCATGCCTTAAAGAACCCCAGGCTGGACGACTGAATGATTGATTAGAACCTATGTTAGAGGTTCCAGCCCCAGCCACCCTTAGAGGTCAAAGATCTCAGATGAGCAGAGCTGCACAGAGATCCCAGGCAAGACTGGCAGAAGAACCACCCGGGGTGAATTCCAGCTACACCACAGAACTGTGAGAAAGTTCTGGCGCGCGCGCGCGCACACACACACACACACACACACACACACGAGAAAGAAATGATAATAATAATAATGACCTTTCAATTTTTAATGGTGGTATAAAACAGAAACGTATGGGACTCCTGGGTAGCTCAGTCAGTGAAGCATCTTCCTTGGGCTCCGATCATGATCCCAGGGTCCTGGGATCGAGCCCTGCATCAGACTCCCTGCTCAGGGGGGAGCCGGCTTCTCCCTCTGCCGGCTGGTCCCCCTTGCTTGTGCACACGCTCTCTCTGGCAAATAAATAAATAAAATCTTTTAAAAAAAAAAAACATACAAAATGTGTAATTTGCCATCTTAAAGTATACGGTTCAGCAGTGTTAAGTACTGTTGTACAACAGTTCTCCGAAACTTTTTCACTTTGTAGAACTGAAACTCTACCCGTTTGACAACTCCGCAGTTTCCTCCTCTTCCCGCCCCCCTGACAAACCACCCTTCTATTTTCCATTTCTGTGAATGTGACTACTTTAGATACATCATGTAAGTGGAATCATCCAGTATTTGTCTTTTTGTGACTGGTTTATTTCACGTCACATAATCTCTGCCAGCTTTATTTATACTAAATAAATTATCTTTTAAAGTTATTTCATTTATGGGGCGCCTGGGTGGCTCAGTGGGTTAAAGCCTCTGCCTTCGGCTCAGGTCATGATCTCAGGGTCCTGGGATCGAGCCCCACATCGGGCTCTCTGCTCAGCGGGGAGCATGCTTCCCCCTTTCTCTCTGCCTGCCTCTCTGCCTACTTGTGATCTCTCTCCTCTCTGTCAAATAAATAAAATCTTTTAAAAAATAAGTTCATTTATTTATTTGAGAGAGAGAGAGAGAGCACAAGCAGGCAGAGGGATAGATGAAGAGGGAGAAACAGACTCACTCTTGAGCAGGGAACCTAACTCAGGGCTCGATCCCAGGACGCTGGGATCATGACCCGAGCCAAAGGCAGCTGCTTAACTGACTGAGCCACCCAGGCGCCCCGGAATGAATGATTATTTTAAGCCACCTAGTTTTGGGTGGTTTGTTATACAGTAATAGATGGCCGAGAAGGGCCTGTCTGATAAAGTTTGTTTCCTGAAAGGAATAAACATTTTTATTTATCTGTTGAAGGTGTTGTACCTATAAAAGAATTAAGAAAGCCAGCTTATTTTGTTGATGGTTTATAGCATATATCTTTTTTATTATTATTATGTTCAGTTAGCGAATGTAAAGTACATCATTAGATTTTGATGCAGTGTTCAGTGATTCATCAGTTATGTATAACAGTGTTCATCACCATGCGGGCCCTCCTTAATACCCATCACCTGGGTACCCCTTCCCCCCACCCCACTGCCTTTGTAACCCTCACTTTGTTTCCCGGAGTCCAGTGTCTCCCACGGTTCGTCTCCCTCTCTGATTTCTTCCCATTCAGTTTTCTCTCCCTTCCCCTGTGGTCCTCTGTGCTATTCCTTATATTCCACATATGAGTGAGACCATATGATAATTGTCTCTGCTTGACTTATTTCACTTAGCATAATCCCCTCCAGATCCATCCATGTTGATCAAATGGTAGGTATTTATCCTTTCTGACGGCTGAGTAATAGTCCATTGTATATATGGACCGCATTTTATTTATCCGTTCGTCTGTTTAAAGGCATCTTGGCACTTTCTGTAGTTTGGCTATTATGGACATTGCTGCTATGAACTTTGGGAAGCAGGTACCCCTTCTTTTGTCTACATCTGTATCTTTGGGGTAAATACCCAGTAGTGCGATTGCCGGGTCGTAGGGTAGCTCTATTTTCAACTTTTTGAGGAACCTCCATACTGTTTTCCAGAGTGGCTGTACCAGCTTGCATTCCCACCAACAGTGTAGGAGGGTTCCCCTTTCTCTGCATCCTCGCCAACCATAAAATCATATTTCTTTAAAAAAAAATAATTGGATTGTATGATAGTGCCTTGATTAACAATCATTCTCCCCCCCCAGCTTTATTGAGTTATAATTGACAAATAATATTGTGTAAGTTTAAGGTGAATGCCATGAGTTGATACACACATATATTGCAAAATGATTACCACAATAAGCTTAGTTAACACATTCATCACCTCACATAATTATAATTTTTCATGTGTGGTGAGAACATTTAAGATCCAGTCTCTTAGCAACTTCCAATATATAATACAGTGTTAACTATAACCACCATGCTGTACATTAGATTCCCAGAATTTGTTAATCTTATAACTGTAAGTTTGTACCTTTTGACCAATATCTTACCCTACCCTCCAGTTCTTGGCAATCACCATTCAACTCTGTTTCTGAGTTTGACTTTTTTAGATTCCCTATATATATGAGATTATACAATATTTTGTCTGACTTATTTCACTTAGCGTCGTGCCCTCAAACTCCATCCATGTTGTTGCAAATGGTAGGATTTCCTTTTTTGTGGCTGAATAATATTATATGTATAATATATATGATATATAATGTATAATGTAGTAATATAATATAATATATATTATGTATACATATATATGTAATATTTCTCTATCCGTTCATCCACTGACAAATACTTAGGTTGTTTCCATATCTTGGCTGCTGTGAATAATACTGCAGTGAACATGAACATGGGAGTGTAGATATCTCTTTAAGATTCTGATTTCATTTCCTTTGAATATATACCTAGAAGTGGGATTATTGGATCATATGGTAGTTCCATTTTCGACTTTTTGAGGAGCCTCCATACTGTTTTCCACAGTGGCTGCACTAATTTATATTCCCACCAACAGTGCTCCACATTCATATACTTTCTTTAAATAAAGCTTTTATTTATTTATTTATTTATTTGAGAGAGAGAGAGAGATCACAGTTAGGCAGAGAGGCAGGCAGAGAAAGAGGGGGAAGCAAGCTCCCCGCTGAGCAGAGAGCCCGATGCGGGGCTCGATCCCAGGACCCTGAGATGGTGACCTGAGCCGAAGGCAGAGGCTTTAACCCACCTGAGCCACCCAAGTGCCCCTGTTGATTGTTTCTTATGCTGTGCAGGAACTTTTTAGTTTGAGGTAGTCTCATTTATTTTTGCTTTTGTTGCTTGTGCCTTTGGTGTCATATTCAATGTAGCATATTTCAAGAACACTGCTTTGACTGGTGCAAACATGTGGTTGGATAATGTAGCCAAATTTTTAGAGCTTTAGTTTTCACTGCTTGGTTCAAGTTGGCTCTCCATATAAAGAAACAGGAACTGATGTTTAAAATGCATTTCATATGGCAGTACATTTACTAATTCATAGGGCTGGGAGGGAACTTCATAGAATATTTATTTAGCTCCTGTCTCCAAGCAGACTTATACTAGACAAATAGATAGCAGGCCTTTTAAAGGGACTAGTAGATTTATCTTAAAGAGCTATGGTATGGTGGTTAAGAGCACACAATCTTTAAAGCTAAACCACCTGACTTTAAGTCTGGTTTATACTATGAACTATCTGTGTGACCCTAGACAAATTATTTACTTTCTTTGTACCTCACTGGCCTCATGTGTGAAATGGGGATAATGATAACACCTACCTCACTATCCCCTAGATGAGTAAACACACACAAAGGCATAGTAAGCACTCAGTAAATATTTACCATATTAGTAAATCACTCCGGTGTTTAATCACATCTTCAATATATAAAGCTTCCCTAAGCTTTTCTCTTTTTTTAAGATTTTATTTATTTGTCAGAGAGACACACACACATACACAGAGCACAAGCAGGGAGAGCAGCAGACAGAGGGAGAAGTGGACTCAATCCCAGGACCCCGGGATCATGACCTGAGCCCAAAGGCAGATGCTTAACAGCCTCAGCCACCTAGGCATCCTCCTAAGCTTTTCTTTTCTTTTTTTAAGATTTTATTTATTTATTTGACAGAGAGATCACAAGCAAGCAGAGAGGCAGGCGGAGAGAGAGGAGGGAGCAGGCTCTCTGCTGAGCAGAGAGCCGGAGGCGGGGCTCGATCCCAGGACCCTGAGATCATGACCTGAGCCGAAGGCAGAGGCTCTAACCCACTGACCTAAGGCGCCCCTCTCCTAAGCTTTTCAATATGTGTTTCTAAACTCATATTACAGAATTTAAAAAAAGAAGAACCCCTAAGGGAGAGTCTCATTTGAATTTTACCTCCAGTCATGAAGATAATAGTCTGTTTTCATTTAATAAATACTGATCGAGCACCTAGGATGTGTTAGGCTCTGTGTGACGGTAATAAAAGACAACACTTCTGATCTCGATTCTTGCATTTTTTTGTCATAACGGAAGAAACAAAACACATAAATAAGCCAAACCAAGATAGCCATAGATTGTAAATTTGCTGAGACAGAAATTAACAAGGCACTGTAATAGAAACTACCTAGCAGCTGTAGGGCAGGAGTAGCACCTAGACATAGGGTCGTTGCCCGGAAAGTTCTGTTCGCGAGAATGACACATCAGTGGAGACCCGGAGGATAAGGAGCCAGACACAAGGTGCGGGCAAAGGAACATGTGGTAGACATTTTTAGGAAAGGGAACCACCTAGATGCAAGTGCTGAAACAAGGAAAACATGCCTCTTCTGTATTCGCTACTTAAAAACAGCGTGAAAGTCATTGTTAGCTGGCGTTAACAGAAAATTGCTACCCAGAGGTCTGCTTTCCATTATTTTTGTCATTTCATTTCATTCATGAGCAGGTAACAGTGTTTAATGAGGCTCTATGTTTCATGTTTCATCAGGCTCTGTGCTCAGCAGGGAGCCTGCTTCCCCCTCTCCCTCTGCCTGCCTCTCTGCCTACTTGTGATCTCTCTCTCTCTGTCAAATAAAAAATAAATAAAATCTTTAAAAACAAAGATTTATTTATTGATTTGAGAAAGAGAGTGTGCGAGCAGGGGGAGGGGCAGGGGGAGGGAAAGAATCCTTAAGCTTACTCCCTGCTGAGCACAGAGCTGGATGAGGGGGCTTGATCCCAGGACCCTGAGATCATGATCTGAGCCGAAATCAATAGTGACCGCTTAATCGACTGAGCCACTCAGGTGCTCCCCCATATACATTTTGGATATTAACCTCTTTTCAGATAGTTTGAAAATACTTTCTCCCATTCCATAACTTGCTTTTTCACTGTCGATTTTTACCTTCTCTGTGCAGAAACATTGTGATTTCATGTGGTCTCTGCCCGCTGGACTGTGAATACCTAAGGGCAAAGAGTGTGCCTTTCACGTCTTAGCCTCAGTGCCAAGCAGAGTGCGTGCACGTGGCGTATGTTTAATAAATGCTTGTTTGGAACAAAGCCCTGTCATTTCCTGCCTCCACATCTTCTCAACTCTGTGTATTTGTTTGCTCATGCTGCCCCCTCACTTGGAATGTTCTTCTGCGCATCTCCCCAAACCCAAACCATACGTAAGATTCACCTTCAAAATCATTTGTAGAGCAAATTTTCTCTACTGCACCAGCTAGACGTAATTGTTCTTTCCTTTGAATGCCCCTTATTTGGTAGGTAGCTCACTTAATGGATTTTTGGCTGTCACATTGCCCAAGATCCGAACTCCCTACATCTGTTGCTCGTTCTATAAATTTGAGGAAAGAGCTCATTTTGTATTGTAAACTCAGAAAAATTGGTGCTTGCTTTGCCTGCCTTCCCTGAAGCTACGGGGCTCGCGTATGACCAGGCCTGAGCCAATAAAACACATCTGCCTGGCATTTTGTACTGGAAGCTGGAAAGGTAAAGAATTTTTTTTTCAAGATTTTATTTATTTATTTGGGAGAGAGAGAGAGAGAGAGAAAGAGAGAGAGAGAGAGAGAGGAGGCTACCCGCTGAGCAGGGAGCCCAGCGCAGGACTCTATCCCAGGACCCTGAGATCACGACCTGAGCCGAAGTAGATGCTTAACTGACTGAGCCACCCAGGCGCCCCTGAAACTGAAAAGGTAAAGAATTAACAATAGTGAGGAACCTGTCTGCTGGTGGTGGTGGCGGCGGCAGCATCCAGTCTCCAAGGCCACAATGCCAAACACACGCCGGGACCCTGTGGTCATGGTCTAAACTTCAGCCTCCGGGAGTCATAGGAAGCAGCTGGGATGCTCCTGCTAGATGGTATGGGGGTGAAGTCTGGCTCGTTCTGGCTGCCTTGCTTCCCTGGGCCTCTGCTCATTGCTCAGTGTGATATTTCAGCCTTGCCAAAGGCTCTATGGAAAGCCGGCATTGTGGCTGGAGCGGAAGGGTCCTGACCCATAAAGAATGGTAAGGTCTTACCTTCCACTTGTCAGATTGGCTAAAATGAACAAGTCAGGAAACGACAGATGTTGGCGAGGATGCGGAGAAAGGGGAACCCTCCTACGCTGTTGGTGGGAACACAAGCTGGTGCAGCCCCTCTGGGAAACGGTATGGAGGTTGCTCAGAAAGCTGAAAATAGAACTGCACTACAATCCAGCAATTGCACAACTAGGGATTTACCTAAGGGGTACAAAAATATTCATTCAAAAGGGCACATGCATCCCGATGTTTATGGCAGCACTCTCAACAACAGCCGGATTGTGGAAAGAGCCCAAATGTCCACTGACTGATGAGTAAATAAAGAAGATGTAGTCCACGTGTGCACACGCACGCGTGGGTATACACACACACACACACACACACACACACACACACACACACAAACAATGGAATATTACTTAGCCATCGAAAAGGATGAAAGCTTGTCATTTGCAATGACATGGGTGGAGCTAGACTGTATTATGCTAAGTAAGTCAGAGAAAGACAAATATTGAATGATTTCATTCATATACGGAACTTAAGAAACAAAACAGTTGAACATAGGGGAAGGAGGAAGAAAGAGAGAAGGAAGCAAACTGTAAGTCTCTTAACTATAGAGAACAAACTGAGGGTTGTTGGAGGGAGCGAGTGGGAGGATGAGCTAAATGGGGATGGGCATTAAGGAGGGCACTTTTGATGAGCACTAAATTCTACACCTGAAACCAATTTTACCGTATGTGTTAACTAGCTAGAATTTAAACAAAAACTTGAAACTAAAAAAAAAAAAGATGAATAAAAAAAAGAATGGTAAGGCCTTTGAGGGCAAGGCTCTGACTCATTGAATTCACTGCCTTCATTGCAGAACTTGTACATAGGAGAAATTCATTAAATATTTCCCAAGTCAATGAAAAAATAGTGATTGTATAGAGAAACCAATTATTTATAGCTTTCATTGGTGTTAGCTTTTTGCAGCTCTCATCACTATCAATTCTTCTTGATATATGGAGACAGGAGTCTTTCCTCAAATTTATAGAACGAGCAACAGATGTAGGGAGTTCGGATCTTGGGCAATGTGACAGCCAATGTGACAGCCAATGTGAGAGCCAATGTGACACACTCACCTTCAACACACTCCATATTTAGAGAAAAGATGTTAATTACTGAAATTGATTCTATTAAACTTTATCAGCCACTATATAGTTTATCATATATATGTTATAATATATATGTTTATCATACATAGTTAATCATATATATGATTGACCCCAGATATTTCAGTATTTGGTGAAATGGAGAGTTAAGAGGAGTACTTTGATTACAGTTCTTTCATGATCTGTGTGGCTGAATATGGAGAAGGAAGAAACTTGGGCAGAAGACACCCTTTTTCCAGGGGTGATCTTACACTCATCCATGCGTAAGCAAGTAGAAGGCTACACAGGAAGAAGGGATGTTCTTTTTTTTTTTTTTTTTTAACTTTAAGCCTTAATTTGAACTCCAGGTAGTTAAGTAGGTGATGGGGATCAAGGAGTGCACTTGTGATGAGCACGGAGTGGTCATGGAAGTGTTAAAGGAGTGATGTCCTATGTGGACCAGTGTGCATGCATTTGATTATAAACACGGCTTTATCCCACCCCTGGATACACCAAATGTAATGAATAGATGGTAGAAGAGCAAGCTTATCGTGGTCAGTTCAGACAAAACTGAAAGAAGTAAAGATTCAAACAAGTAATCGTTGGGCTTCCTTTTTTTAATTTAATTTAATTTTTTCAGTGTTCCAAGATTCATTGTTCATGCACCACACCCAGCGCTCCATGCAATACGTGCCCTCCTCCATACCCACCACCAGGCTCGCCCAACCCCCACCCCCTCCAAAACCCTCGGTTTGTTACTCATAGTCCACCGTCTCTCATGGTTCATCTCCCCCTCTGGTTTCCCCCCGTTCACCTTTCCCTTCCTTCTCCCCCATGTATTTCCTTATGCTCCGCATGTAAGTGAGACCATAAGATAATTGACTCTCGCCACTTGACTTATTTCACTCCGCATAATCTCTTCCAGTCTCGCCCACGTTGACACAGAAGTTGGGTATTCATCCTTTCTGATGGATACATAATATTCCATTGTATATATGGACCACATCTTCTTTATCCATTCGTCTGTTGAAGGGCATCTTGGCTCTTTCCACAGTTGGGAGAGTGTGGTTATTGCCGCTATGAACATTGGGGTACATGTGGCCCTTCTTTTCACTACATCGGTATCTTTGAGTTAAATACCCAGTAGTACAATTGCATTTCACTATGCAGGGTCATAGGGTAGCTCTATTTTTAATTTCTTCAGGAATCTCCACACTGTTTTCTAAAGTGGCTGCACCGACTTGCAATCCCACCAACAGTGGAAGAGGGTTCCCCTTTCTCCACACCCTCTCCAACATTTGTTGTTTACTGTCTTGTTGATGTTGGCCATTTTAACTGGTGTAAGGTGGTATCTCAGTGTGGTTTTGATTTGAATCTCCCTGATTTTATCTATTTATTTTTACAATATCTTACTATAGTATTATGTTACAATATCATAGGAAGAAAAACATCCAAATGACAGATGCCCACAAAATGTGAAGCTATAGCAGTCAATTTAGTGAGACTATGCCTATTATGCAGAAACCTCTCTGAGGGCTCTAAGCCATAAAAATCTTCCAGTTACCTGATTATACCAAAAATCAGATAGCTCCAAAATGCATTATATGTCTTTCAAGGATGGTTATTAGGAAGTAGAAGAGAGATCAACCCTGTTTTGTTCTGGTTCATTATTTCCTGCTTTTCACACGTAAGTCTGCAGCACCTGGCTCTTTTTCCAGGCCTGCCTATTGCTTCAAATAATTGCTATGACATTTTTCTTTTCTGGCTCTGAGCAATCATGGAACATGATTGGTTTGGCAGAATTCAGCATGGCTTTAGTCTCATGGCTCATTTTTTTGGTGAAAAGAGGAACAGAATAAAACCCTGTAGTTTCAGTTTTAGTCAGAAACAAACCTGGCTCTTAAGGGGAAATGCACACGATTTGGCCGTTGGAAGGTGATTTAAAAACCACCCTCTTCTTTCCTGAGCTCCTTGCAAAATACACTGTATCAGCTGAGGATGACTTAGGTTGGTGTTGTCAAGTAGAGATTTCTTTTTTTTTTTTTTAAGATTTTACATATTCATTCGAGACAGAGAGATACAGCGAGAGAGAGAGAGAGCATGAGCAGCGGAGAGAGGCAGAGGCAGAGGGGAAAGCAGACTCCTTGCTGAGCCGGGAGCCCAACATGGGGCTCGATCCCAGGACCCTGGGATCACAACCTGAGTGGAAGGCAGACGCTTAACCATCTGAGCCACCCAATCAGCTCTTCTAAAACTCCAGCTGTTTAACACATTAGCCAGTAGCTATGTGTAGCTATTGAGGACTTGAAATTGGGCTAAGTGCAAATGGAGGGGCTGAAAATTTAATTTATTTTAATTAATTCAAATTAAAATTTAAATAGTCACATGTGGCTATTACATCATATAATTGGTGGCCGGCCCAGGAGCCATAAAGCCTTCTGGTAATACTATTGAGATGCAATCCTTCCCATGTTTCTGTCCCAGTGTCCTTAGTATGCAGACTTTGATCCTTAGGCTTCATGCCTCATGGCTGCAAAGGACCATTGTGCCTTCAGCCATGGTATCTGCATTCCAGGAAGGAAAAGGAGGATGTCGAACAAGAAAAACTAGAACTCATCTTTATATGGCACATGGCTACTCTTGGCTGTAGTAGAGAGCGGGGAAATGGAGTGCTTAGTTTTTATGGCCTCTGTAGTAGAGGTAGGCAAAGAGAAAATCGAGTTTGGGTCAGCTAACCTATAATGTCTGTCTCAACATCAAAATTTATGAGACCCTCATGGATTACAGAGAAACTAAATATACGTTCAAAGAAAAAGAACTGATTAGGTAGCTAGCTGCCTGGCAAGGGGACAGGCAGATAGCTGGAAGCTACCCCCAGTTATTCCCGTGTAAAAGTAATTGTGGGGGCACCTGGGTGGCTCAGTGGGTTAAAGCCTCTGCCTTCGACTCAGGTCATGATCTCAGGGTCCTCAGATCGAGCCCCGCATCGGGCTCTCTGCTTAGCTGGGAGCCTGCTTCTCCCTCTCTGCCTGCCGCTCCCCCCCCTCCCCCCCCGGCTTGTGCTCACTCTCCCTTCTCTGACAAATAAAATTTTTTGGCCTCTATGCCCCAATTAATATAATAGATAATTGGGTTTCAGCTGTGCTAATGCTGTATAACAAACAATCCCCAGATTGAGTGGCTGTGCACAAGAGTTTATTTCTCACTCGCGAGCTCCAGGGTTGGTCTGGGCAGCTCCGCCCCAGGCTGCGGGTCAAGTGCAGATCCGCTGTTTAATTCCGATAATCGCAGCTACACGGGTCACGTTTTCTTTTCACGGGAACTACAGAGGCCCGAGAGGCCCTAAGCTGAACGAGCGCATTTGGCACCTCTGTTCAGGTCCGCAAGCGCCCCCTGGATGGAATCGAGTCATGTGACCAAGTCCGAAGCCCGTGGCACAAGGAAATCTACTCTTCACCCCACCTTACTGGGGGCTCCTGCAAAGCCACATAGCAAAGGGTGTGAAGATCTAATTTCAGTAAAGGGAGGGAGTAAAGAGTGGGGACAATACTCTCCTCCGCTACAATGGGGCATAGTGTTTTTCTCCCCAATATTTTACTATGAAAATGTTCAAACACAGAAAAGGTGAAGGAATTTTCCGGGAAACACGCATATACTCACCACCTAGATTCTATAATGAATAGTTCGCTGCCACTTGATGGACGACATCAACCATCTCCTTTACCCCTTCATCACTCAATCTTATTTTGGATGCATTTCAACACAGTTCACACATATCGGTGCATTTCCTCCTAGATATTTAAGTATGCATAAAGTTACCTATAATATTGCTTGCTGTTCAATTTGTTTCCTTGAGGTAACATTTCCATAAAATATAACAAGGCACAGATCTGAAGGGGACCATTCCATGAGTCTTGACAAATGCATACACCTGCATATCCCAAACGCTGCTCAAGATATAGAACACTATTTTCACTTCGGAAAGTTCCCCGGGGACATAGATTTTTCAGTAGTTTTCTTTTTCATCTCACAAATGGATCAACTGCAGAGTCACATGAGGTAGTCTGAAAATTGCCCCACGGCTAAGCAGAACACAGAGGGATGAGTGGAAACACAATGAAGCAGAGGATACAATCATTTTTGTCCTGGGGCAGCCTGAGGCTGTGGCCTGAATTATAGGTTGCTCACAGAAGGAGTGTGTGTGTTTCACAACTATTTCCAGAGCCTTTTGGAGCTGCTGCCACTCTCCAAGGAACACAAAAATGCTCGCCCTCAGACTTTGCGTAAATTAGGGAAAAAAGGGGGGCCCCCTTTTCCAAATGGAAGTAACCCCCACTGGAGCGTACCCTTGGTGAGCAGGAGGTCCCGTGGTTTCGTCCCAGCGACCCTCCTCTCCCCTGGGCTAGCACTCTTGACCGCACAAGCATGCCTGAGACCCTGGAAGACTGCTCTGCTCCAGACTTGTGTGCTTGGTGCTGGTGAGACGGTGGGGAGAAAGACAGATGTGATTTCTGGCCTCAAAGAGCTTGTGTTCAAGTAGGACCAACTTCTATTCCAGATTGTACAATCAGCGGCAACTTGGAAGTAACAGTAGTTAGAATTCTGGACTTAGAGTTGATAAGTAAACAGTCTGTCTATCTATCTATCTATCTATCTATCTATCTATCTATCTATCTATCTATCTTTAAAGAGAGAGCAAATGCACGTGCAAGCAATGGGGTGGGGGTGCAGAGAGAGAGAGAGAATCCCAAGCAGGCTCCACGTTCAGCACGGAGCCCCACGTGGGGATGGATCTCACAGCCCCCAAGATCACAACCTGAACCAAAATCAGGAGTCTGATGCTTAACCGACTGAGGCCACCCAGACGCCCCCGTAAGTGAACAGTCTAGAGTTGATAAAGACAGACTGAAAATCCTTGAAGTCCAGATACAGGAAAACACTGGACTCTAACCCAATTGCAATTGATGTCCAACGGGACCGAGAACCACTTCCTCATCACATCTCAAGGCTTTCTCTTAATGGAGAGAAATTAGAAATGAGCATTGGAGCCCTGGGGTATATTATTCATTGCTTGTTATCAATATGTTCACGTTTTGGTTCATTGTTAGTTATATCATAGTGCATGCTGAAACATTCTTGATGAATCCTTTCCGCTTCCATTATTTGTGAAGTCACAGGTTGAAAGAATCATTTCAAAAGGTTTGTCTCATTAATGCCTTCAGGAGCCCCATAGGTTCTGTACCTATGTGAAGCATTCAGTCTGAGAAAATACAGAGAAAATACAAAATCATGGGAAGCTGGAAACTCTGTGCCCCTTCATGATAATTCAAGTATACCAAGTACATAACAAAAAATAGTGACAACACTATTAGTAATAAATAAAATGGGTCCATTCTTACCTTGGAGCAGAGTATGTTACTCACTCTCTAAGCTGTGCTATCTTAAATAAGTTAAAGAATGAAGAATTGTCTGAAGGAGTTTATGCTGCTATATCAGTTACAAGTAAGTTTGGCTGCAAACAACAACCTCCTCCCCCTAACAAATAACAAGTTAGACTTTTCTCTCCCATTTCTCTCAGGTAAAGGAAATCTGAAAGTAGGCTGTCTATGAATGGTATAGGATCTTTGGATTGTCACTGAGGACACGGTCTCTTCTCTTTTTGTCCTACTTTACTCAGCATATAGTTTCTATCTTTGAGGTCGCCTCATGGTCCAAGATGACAGGCAGTGCTCCAGCCCTCAAGTCTGTTTTCCGGGCCGGAAGAAAGAAAATAAA
>CM053612.1:68317428-68328650 GCA_028646535.1 Procyon lotor
GGACAATCCAGAGGCATTCAGTTGGCATCCATCACCTCTCTCTCTGGTTCCAAAGCATTTTCATCACCCCCAAAGGGAAACCGTGAATTTGTCAAGCAGTTGCTCTAGTCCCCGTTTCCCCCAGCCCCCAGTAACCACCGATGTGTGTTCTGTCTCTATAGATTCATCTATTCTGCATAATTCATATGAATGAAATCGTACCACACGTGTCTGGCTTCTCACACTTAGCATAATGTTTTCAACATCCATCCACATTGTAGCACGTGTTTGCATTGGTTCGTTTTATGGCTGAATGCAAGAGGAGAATCTTCGTAGCAGGTGCAGCCCCCACCCCCACCCCCGCCCCCACTCCATGCCACATTCTGAACAAAGGCCCCAGCCAAAATCGGATGCCTTATACTTAGGTCTATGGTGTTCCCGAGTATTCTTGCTGAGACAGACATTGGTGTAAGTACCAAGACCTTGGTCTAGGTACCCTTCCCCATAGCTAATGGATCCTCTATTTTCTTTGAGGCAGCAGGGTGCCCTGCCTAGGCTCACAACTGCCCTCAGCCAACCGGGACAAACCTGCTCCTTATCTTCCCAGCCTCTCTTGCAGCCCCTTGAGCTCCAGGCCATGAGATCCAAGCAGAAACTGCTGGGCCGAAGGGGTCCTTCCAAAGCTTTTCTTGCTCTGATGGTAGGCCTGATGATTGGAGCTGCAGTACTTGCTTTCCATCACAAATGCTCAGCCGTGCAGCGATCCAGTCCTTAAATCCCTGAGGCCTCGAGTCCACCCCAGCCGCTTCTTACAGAGAGCCCTCCAGTTACATGAGAAAGAGAAATGCTATTTGCCTCAGCCACGGGGAGACAGGTGTTCTGCTACTCCCAGCGAAAGTATGTCTAACGAGTCCGCTGCATTCCTTTCCGGCGATCAGTTTCCCGAGACCCATCAGAGGCAAAAATTACAGCTGCCACGGAGAGAAGGAGGATGCTTCTGCGGGGGGCTCCGGGGCTAGATTGCGGTCAACCTCCGACTACAGTCTAAGACAGCACTTTTCAAGCATGGCTCCCAAATCAGAAACATATAATCTGCTCGACTTCATACAGGCATGAAAGCAAGCACGCCTGGGTCTTCTGAGGTCTCTCTGCCCGTCTTGCTTAAAGAAAACGATCATCTATTTATCCCCACGGTTGTTAATGCATCCACCAAGGTTCCCCAGGGGCTGTTCGACCTTAGCTGTCATCAACTCACAGAGTGGCGCACTGCAGTGGGAGCCCTGGTTGGAAGCCCACGTTGGGAGGATGTTAAAAAAGAGCTCAGAAAAAAAATGCAATACCTACATTTTGTTTAATGTTGTGAGACAGAAGCAGGCAGCTAGAAGGGACAAACCTGAGCTGTCTTAAGGAATGTCTTACGCTCCTAACAAGGTCTCTGTGATTTTAAAACATCTCGCTAATAAGGGCATTTTCTCCACTATTTGCTTAAATATTTTCAGATTACTTGAAGATAATTAAAAAGGAATCTGGAGGTTTCCCAGCGCTTTGCTGAAATGATTCACATTTAGGGGAATCTCAGTGTGGACAATGAGAAACATAAAACAAAACTAGGAGTGCCTAGAAATGACTTTGCTTTTGTTCCAGAGAATCTTCATTTTGAAATTGAATCGGGAGGGATTTTTGGTCCTGGGAAATAGAACAAAGAATGAAGCACTCTGATTTGAAGATGACAAAACAGCTAAGGGGAAAAAAAAAAGCCCAAACCTGTTATGTTATATTTAAATGTATCTTTTATTTAATTTGGAACATATCACGGGGGTATTGTAGCATTAAATATATAAAAGATATTTAAACCCTTTCAGTTTTCCAGGATGGCACTGAAATTTGACTACATATATATTTACCAACAAAGATCATAAGTGGTTCTTGGCAGCTGATAGTCCATAGAAACAGAGCCGCAGAAGTAAGATGGGGCAGAAAGACACTAGATAAAAGTAAATGATAAATCAGAAGATATGAATTTTAAGCAAAGTAGATGATCAAGAATCTATAAGAGGTACCTTAGAAAAATACAGAATTCAGAAAACGGCTTCCAATTAAATGGCATTGCAGGTATCTAGCTAAACATTAAAAAAACATAATCTCTGCTTTATTTACATACGTTGAATCATTTATTCAACAGATGTTTTTGAACATCCACTATGGACCAGGTGTTGTGCTCAACACATTGGTTAGCAGGAGCTAAAACAAACACAAAAAGCAACAATTAAAAAAAAATACCACAGCAACAAAAACAACAGAAAGACTCAACCCCTGCTTCCAAAGAGCTTAATGTAAAGTAGGGCCATCAATAAATAATTGGGTAACTCGATACAACGTGGGAAGTGTCGCATTGTAAGTATACTCAGAGTATTTGGGGGGAAATGTCGGGAAACAGACATAACCCAGATTAAGGAGGCTTTCCAGGGTGGGTAGCGTCTGAACTGGGCTTTCAACAACTAACAGCAGGTGCTGGGGCCAAATGATCGGTACTACGAAAAGAGGAGGCGTATGCAATAACCCAGAGGTATTAGGATTTCTTGACACTCTCAGGGAAGGTGAGAGAGTAGGGGCCGTTGCCAGAGATGAATCGAGAGAGGTAGGCAGGGGGCAAATCACAAGTGTACTAGTCAGGACAAGCTTAGGTTTTTAAATTTTTTAAATTTATTTTTTTTATTGACATATAATGTATTATTTGCCCCAGGGTACATGTCTGTGAATCGTCAGGCTTACACATTTCACAGCACTTACCATAGCACATACCCTCCCCAATGTCCATCACCCAGCCACCCTATCCCTATAATTTTTTTTTTTTTTTTAGTATAGTTGATGCACAATGTTACATTAGCTTCAGGTGTACAACTTAGTGACTTGACAAGTTTATCCAAGTGCAGAAATTGTAGCTACCCTCCATCCTGTATCATTGACTGTATTCCTTACTCTGTGCTTCTTATCCCTTTGACTTATTCATTCCGTAACTGGAGGCCTGGAGCTCCCCCCTCCTTCACCCATTTCGCCCACCCCCTTCCCCCTCCCCTCCGGCAATCATCAATTTGTTATAGTCCGATTCTGCTTTTTGTTTGCCTATTCATTTTTTTTGAAGAGTCCACTTAGGAGTGGAATCAAATGGTAGTTGTCTTCCTCAGTCTGGCTTATTTCACTTAGCATTATATTCTCAGTCTCAAATGGCATGATCTCATCCTTTTTATGGCTGCATAATATTTGTGTATGTGCATGCGCACATGCGTGCACGTGCATTTTCTTTATCCATTCGTCTATGGGTGCACACTTGGGCTGCTTCCATATCTTGGCTATTGTAAATAATGCTGCAGCAAACATAGGGGTGCATATATCTTATCGAATTAGTGTTTTTGTTTTCTTTGGGTAAATACCCAGTAGCGGAATTGTTAGATCATATGGTATTTCCACTTTTAATTTTGTGAGGAACCTCCATACTCTTGTCCACAGTGGTTGCACCAACTTACATTCCCTCCAACACTGCACTGGGGTTCCTTCTTCTCCACATCCTCACCAGCACTTGGTATTTCTTGTCATTTTGATCTTAATGACAGGTGAGGTTTTACTGTGGCAACAACCCCAACGTTAAAAAAAAATCTGCCTTTAGACTACATATCGTACATGGGCTTTTCTGTCTTATAACATTCTCATCTCAACTTGAGCCTTCAGGATTCACCCCTGCAGGGAAAGACAGCACAGAAAATCACTCACCTGCTCTCAAATGCTTCTGCCCAGAAATGATGTTCATTACTTCCCTCATTTCACTGGCCATTGCAAGTCCTAGAACCACCGCAAACTTTAGGGAAGTGAAAGCCGCAGCCGTCCCTGGGTTCAGAAGGAGAAGGGAATTGGACATATGGCAGACCACCAGCAACGTCTACCAGAGGCCTCAGGCACCACGCTTAAGGATTTTTATTTATCCTCAAAATGCAGATACAATTCCAAACAGGCAAAACAAACACGAGGAGCTCAGCCATACCCCTGGTTGTCCTCCGATTTTACTTGTTTTTTAATTTTTATTATTTTTTACAGATTTATTTATTTATTTGCGGGGGGATGGGGGAGTAGAGGCAGAGGGAGAGGAAGAGAGAAACTTAAGCAGATTGTGTGCTGAGGGCAGAGCTTGATCTCGTGACCCCGAGATCACGACCCGAGCTGCAACCAAGAGTTGGTTGCTTAACTGACTGCAGCACCACCCGGGTGCCCCAGCCCTCTAACTTTATAACTGCGACCCTCCAGAGACTGGGGTCAGGGTCCGGTCAGGAAAACAGAACCCATAGCTATTTCAATAAGGCGGTGCAATATAGGGAATCAGCTACATCGGTATGGGAGAAATGAGAGAGTCAAAAAAAGCAACTGTGAGCTCGCCCGTAGAGAATCCTGGCAAGAAGCAGCCACTATCGCTAAGGCTAGGAACACAGTAGGGAAGAGGCGGGGTTACCGGAACCTGGGCAGTCGGAGGAGAGGCCCAGTGGAATTGATTTGGAGGCGTCCTAAGAGGCTAGGTTGCTGCTGCTGAAGCATGTTTTGGAAGGATCTAAACGAAACCGGAGGCTGGAGCAAACCACTGCTGCTGGGGCGAAGCAGTCAGGAATAGGGGGAGTTAGGAAGGAAGCCATAAGCCCCTCTTGTTGCCTTCCGCTCTCCCCCGACAGCCTCCCATCGGCAGAACCCAGAAGGACATCCCGCCACGGCTCCAGCTTCCACACCCCTGACCCCCTTGTCATTTAGCAACCCCCCCCCCCTTTCTCTGTCTGTCCAGCCTAGGGTCTTCCACTCCCTGCTCTCAAAGGAGGGTACACCGTGCTCCCTAGCTGGCGTCCCATTCTTCTGTCCCCTGCATCCCCAGGTATCTGCGTTTCGTTGCCTTTGTTGGAAGTTGCTCGAGGTGGTTTTGGTTTTTCTCACTAAATCCTGAGTAAAGGAGTACGTCTCCAGTTTATTTGTAAAAACCCAGCATAGAGCTAAATTTGGATACCTGGTTTCCAATTCTAGGAAAACGGGCCCCTAACCAGGGTGCTAAGATTTATGCCCAGAGACCTTGTGACACCTGTGAGTGTGCCTCAACTCAAGGTTTCAGCCTTCCTTTCCTGCCACATCCTGCCACGTGCCAGGGTAACTGACCTGAGGACATCGCTCTAGGGCACTTCTTGAGGCCTTTCCTACTTCCTCAGACTAACGCAAAATTGGAGACTGTCCAAGGGCAACCAAAGGGGTTGTTAAGATATTGCGGGGAGGGGCGCCCAAGTGGCTCAGTTAAGTGTCCGATTCTTGATTTCCGCCGAGGTCATGATCTCAGGGTCATGAGCTCCAGCCCCATGTTGGACTCCGTGCTCAGCACGGAGTCTGCTTATCCCTTACCCTCTACTCCTCCCCGTGCTTTTGCGAGCTCGTGCACACCCCTTCAAATAAATAAATAAAATCTTAAAAAATATATTTTAGGGAGAAATCACACAAATTACCATCCAGTAAAATGTATTTTTTTCTTAATGTACAGTTATCTGGCTGAGGCTCCATAGCCCGGGGTTAGATCACTGGTCTCGTACGGTTGTCTGAATTTCATACACGCACAGAATCCTATAACCACCACCATAATCAGGAAGCAGCACAGTTCTGTCACCCCCAAAACCTCCCTTGTGCTCTCCCTTTATAATTACACGCTCCCTCTCCCACTCACCCCTGGCAGTTACTGATCTGTTTTCCATAACTACAGTTTTGTCTTTTCCAGAATGTCGTACAAATAGAATCACACGGCATATAAGCTTTGAGGCGGACTTCCACTCCGCATAACCCCTTTGTGATTCACTCAAGTTGTTATGTATGCCAACTGCTCATTCCTTTGCATTGTGGAATAGTATTCTATTGGAAGGATGTACTAGGGTTTGTTTATTTCTTTCACCCATTGAAGGACATTTGCATCGTTTCCAGTTTGGGGCTGGTACAGGTATCCCCTGCTTTTCCAAAGTTCTCGTCAAGCAACTTCACTTTTATGACAGACCTACAATAGCGCCTGTTTTGGCTAACAGAAGGAAATCCAAAGAGGATTTTCACTTTGAAGGATGAAAGGTGAAAAGCAAAAAATAGCATTCAGGGTTTGTTTTGCAGGGAGCCATTATAGGGGCTATCTTGCACCCCTCAGGAGCAGCAAGGGTGGCCCCGCCAAGGTCCTTCCTTGGGAACTCCACTCAGCAACTCAGCATCCAGCCACCACAGCTTTGAACTGGATCTATGAGCATCTGTGCTCGATGTCGATTTATTCTGTACCTCCATTAGCGACATGTGTTGTAAGCAATCAGAAAAACCTAAGAGAGGTTATTTCTTTGGGTCTGAGAATGCTCAAAATTTTTTCTGTATGAATTAACGACAATTGCTTCCTCACTTCTTGTCATTTCAGCTTATAAAGTTTTCATAGAAATGCTCTAGTTTTGGATAGCAGGGGAAACCTGTATAAATAAAGCCGCTATTAACACTCATATGCAGGTTTTTGTACGAACATGTTATTTCTCTTGGATATATACCTACGAGTGGGGGCACGCTTGCTCTTATGGGCAAATGCATGTTAATTTTATAAGGAACTGCCCAGCCGTTCTCCAGAGTGGCTACACTAGTCTGCATTCTGACCTGTGCTTGGTATTCTCAGTCTTTTTGTTTAAGACATTCTAGCGGGTTGTAATCATGGCACCGATTTTTCTTTTCCTAAGTGGTTAATGTTAAC
Organism: Procyon lotor; assembly: GCA_028646535.1. Classification (NCBI taxonomy): domain Eukaryota; kingdom Metazoa; phylum Chordata; class Mammalia; order Carnivora; family Procyonidae; genus Procyon; species Procyon lotor. Next base: position 68,324,180 of record CM053612.1, read on the forward strand.
TCTTTTCACATCATTCTTTGTCATCCACATATCCTCTTTTGTCTGTTGAAGTCTTTTCTCTATTTTTCAATTGAGTTAATTGTTTGCATATGAACGTCCGATCATGCTATTTTTTTTTTTAAAGAACGCACTTTCCCCACCTAATTTGCTTTTGCACTTTTGTCAAAATCAACCGACCATATTTGTGTGTAGACCAATTTCCGGACGCTTTTCTGTTACAGGATATCTATTCCTTCACCAATATCACCCTGTCTTGATTGCTTCATACTTTGTAGCTTTATAGTGAGTCTTAAGTTGGGTAGTATGAAGTCTTCGATTTTATTCTTCTTTTTAAGAATTGGTTTGGCTATCCTAGTTACTCTGACTTCACTGTTAATGTTAGATTTCCCTTGTCTAGATTTACGAAAAAATTCTGCTGGGATTTTGATGGGCGTTGCATTAGATCTGTACATCACTTTGGAGAAAATTAACACATTTTCTAGGGTTAGTCTTCCAATCCATGAGCATGGTAGCTCTCTCCCTTTGGATAGGTCTTCTCTGATTCTTTCATGAGCATTTTGTAGTTTTCAGCATAGAGTATATGTTTTGTTAAACTTATGTCTAAGTATTCCCTTGTCTAGTATTGTGAATTACTTATTTAAAAGATTTTCATCTCAAATTGTACATTGCTAGTATATAAAATATGGTTGATTTTTATGTGCTGACATTGTATCCTGAAACCTTGCTTAACTTCACTTACTTAGTTCTAGGATTTTATAGATTCCTTGGGATTTTCTAAGTAGATAATCATATCATGTATGATTACATCTCCTGTAAATAGGAAAAATTTTCTAATATCCTTTGAAAACTCCTTTTTCCTTCCTTTCCTTTTTGTTCCTTTTGGTTGTTTGCTTGTTTGTTTTTTGGTTTTTCTCTCCCCCCAACATTCCATTTAAATTTATATACTGTGATTTTTTGCCACAGGTGTGCCTTTTCTTTATCTTTCCTGCCTTATTGCACTGGCTAGGAGTTCTAATACAATGTTGAATAAGAGTGGTAATAGTGGACTTTCCTGCTTTTTTTCCTCATCTTAAGGGAAAGAATTCGGTCTTGAATCTTAAGAATGATATTAGCTGTAGTTTTTTTTTTTTTTTTTTTTAAGATTTTATTTATTTGACAGCGAGAAACACAGCGAGAGAGGGAACACAAGCAGAGGGAATGGAAGCGGGAGAAGCAGACTTCCTGCTGAGCAGAGAGCCCGATGCGGGGCTCGATCCCAGGACCCTGGGATCATGACCCGAGCCGAAAGCAGACGCTTAACGACTGAGCCACCCAGGCACCCCAGTTTTTTTTTTTTTTTTAAATGAGCTCTTTATCAGGTAAGGAAGTCCCTTTTATTCATATTTTGTTCATAGGTATTATCATGAATGGATGTTGAATTTTGTCAAATGCTTTCTCTGCATTACCATGATCATGTGCTTTTTTTGTTTCTTTAGACAGTTAGTATGGTCAATTGCATTGACTGATTGCCTCACATTGAACCAGTCTTGCAGGCTCAGGATGAACACCACTCAGTTGTGGAGTATACCTCTTTTTCTCCCCAAGATTTTATTTATTTGTTTGAGAGAGAGAGAGAGAGGGAGCACGCATGCACATGTGAGTGGGGGGAGCAGCAGAGGGAGAGGGAGAGAATCTGCAGCATCCTTCCCTTGAGCGTGGAGCCTGACAGGGGGCTCAACCTGACAAAGCTGAGATTATGACGTGAGCCACGAGTCAGATGCTTAATTAACCAACTGAGTCACCCAGGCCCTCCATACTCCTCCATACTTCTTTTTATACATTGTTAGATTCAATCTGCTAATATCTCGTTGAGGATTTGTATGTCTAAGTTCATGAGAGATATTGGTCTGTAGCTTTCTTTTCTTGAACTCTTGGGTTTTGGTATCAGAGTAATGTTGACCTTATAAAACAGTTGCTCGCTCTCTTATATTTTCTAGAAGAGATTGTGTGGAATTGGTGTTATTTCTTCTTAACGTGTTTGGTGGAATTCACCAGGGAAACCACCTGGACCTGTAGAATTCTTTTTTGGAATATTTCTGACAAGTTCAGTTTCTTTTCTTTTATTTAAAAGATTTTATTTATTTATTTATCCATCTATCTATCTGTGAGAGAGTGAGAAAGAGTAGGGGGAGGAGCAGAGGGAGAGGGATAAGCAGATTGTGCGCTGAGCATGGAGACCAATGAGGAGTTCGATCTCAAGACCCTGAGAGCATGACCTGAGCTGAAATGAAGAGTTGGACACTTAAATGCCCCCCAGTTTCTTCAGTAAGTATATGTAGTATGCTGAATTATGGCCCAAAAGACATCTATGTCCTAAATTCCAGAATCTGTGAATATATTACTTCAATGGCAAAAGGGATCTTGCAAATGTGATTAATTTAAGGATCTTGAGATGGGGCCATTACTTGGGTTGCCTGAGTGGGCCCTAAATGTAATCACAAGAGTCCTTAAAAGAGGGAGGAAAGAAGGCCAAAGGAAAAAGTAGGAGGTGTGACCATAGAAGCAAGATGCTACACTGCTGGTCTTGAAGATGGAAAAAAGAGGGGTGGCTCAGTTGGTTAAGCATCCCATTCTTGGTTTCAGCTCAGGTCATGATCTCAGAGTCATGAGATCAAGGCCTGCATCAGGCTCAGTGCTCAGTGAGGAGTCTGCTTGAGATTTTCTCCCTCTCTCTCTGCCTCTTACCCCTCCCCAAATAAATAAATAAAATCTTAAAAAATAGATGGAGGCTAAAAAAAAGGGGGGGGGTTTGCATCTGGGTGACTCTCAGTCAGTTAAGCCTCTGTCTTTGACTCAGATCATGATCTCAGGGTCCTGGGATCGAGTCCTGAGATCGAGCTCTGCATTGGGCTCTTTGCTCAGCAGGGAGTCTGCTTCTTCCTCTCCTCTGCTCCTCCCCATACTCTCCCCTTGCTCATGCTCTCTCTCACTCACTCTATCAAATAAATAAATAAAATCTTAAAAAAAAAAAAGATGGAGGAAGGAGCCATAAGGCAGGCAATGCAGCTCCATAAGTGGAAAAAGCAAGGAAATGGATTCTTTTCTAGAACCTCCAAAAGGAGCCAGCTCTGTGGACACCTCGACTTTAGCCCAGTGAAACTGATTTCAGACTTTTGCTTCATGTGCACTTAGAGACAATGTGTATCCTGATGTTGTTGAGTGGAGTGTTATATAAATGTCAGTTAGATCCAGTTGGTTGATGGTGTTGTTCAGATCTTCTATATCCTTATTGATTTTCAGTCTGTTAGTTCCAGCTCTTACTGAGAAAGGAGTATTGAAGTCTCCAACTCTAATTGTGGACAATGCTTATTTCTCCTTTCATTCCTGTCAGCTTTTGCTTTATGTATTTTAAAGCTCTGTTATTAGATGCATCCAGGATTGTGTGGTGGGCAGTCCCTGAGAAGGTGAGTCCCAATGAACTCAACTCTTGATGCTCATGCTTTTGTGTAATCCTCTCCCGCTGAATGGGGGGCAATACCTGGGATTTGCTTTTAACCCGTAGAATATGGCAAGGGTGATGGGATGTCATGATCTTGATTGAGCGATGTTATATGGCAAAGATGATGAAATGACACTTCCATAATTATGTCACATTATGTAAGACTCTCTTAGCAGACCCGTGTGAGAGATCATCTTTGCTGGATTGATAAAGTAAACAGCCATGTCGAAGTCCACATGGCAAAGAACTTTTCAGCCAGCTTCGAGGAATTAAAGATGGCCTCTCATACCCAAGGGTGGCCTCCAATGGACAGCCAGCAAAACTCCAGGGCCCTTGGTGATACCGCTGCAAGGAAATTAATTCTGTCAAAACCCCAATGCATTTGGAAGTGGATGTTTTCCTAGTCAAGTTTATAATGGCACTGAAGATCCACATGCAGGTTAGGGTGAACCTAGGAGCTCATAAACAACTCTATAGGGTAGTTTTCCCAAGTTGTTCCCTCTCCAAGGTCTCCCTGGGACTTTGCAGTTTCTTGGAGTTTCTCCTTTCAATCCTTTGGCAAGAAATGTGAGTCCCATGCACTTCCTGCAACTTCACCCATGTCTGGAGCCAAGCAGCAGGAGGACAGAGAAAAAACCACTTCAGTGGGTATTTGCCCCCACTCACTTGGGACCATAGCTATTCTAAACCCAAGAGGAAGGCTCCCCCCCTTCTTTCAGCATTTTAGGTACTTGACAGCGCTGCTCCCTCCATTGTCACTTTTGACTCAGCTGCAAGGGGGGGATTTCCTATTGGCAAGGGTGTGAGAGAATGGAAAAAAGAAAAATTGGTGTGCTTCCCTATTCTCTCTGAACATTAGGAGTTCTATTTTCTGCTCTTCCTGGTGCCCTCTCTATCCATGTCGGTGTCCCCTTCTGGGTTTGGACTGCCTTGAGTTCAGTCTAGTGACTGCTGGAGGGAAAAATTATAAATTCATTGCCTATTGTTCTTTTT
>CM053612.1:68337724-68376956 GCA_028646535.1 Procyon lotor
CTCTCTCTGCCTGCCTCTCTGCTTACTTGTGATCTCTCTCTGTCAAATAAATAAATAAAATCTTAAAAAAAAAAAAAAATACAATGGTATGCTATTTATAAGAAATCCACTTTAAATATAAAGACATGGGTAGATTAAAAGTCAAAGGAAGGATAAAGATACATTATGTAACACTAAACAAAAGAGAGCTGGAGTAGCTATATTAATTTCAAATGAAGTATACTTCATAACAAGGAATATTAGGTACTTTATACCTACAAGATCATTTTGCCTTACAAAGGCAATGGGATGGGATGATATCCCATCACTTCTGCCATATTCTTTTGGTTAGAAGGAAGTTCGAAGTCCCACCTCTTCAGAATTTAAGTAGCCCCGCTTTGTATCAGTCTGATCTATATGAATCGCAGTTACCGTGGTTTAGTTTATATAACACCGGTCTCCTGGCAACATGATTCAAATTTCTGGTACCATGCTACATTCATTGCACAAAGTACAAGCTTTACTTCACTCCAGAAATCACTACATAAATAACAAATGCACATCAAGATCAGTGACCAAGCATGTCCTTTCTTTCAAAGTCTGTCTGTTATTGGTAGATAGCAAAGTGTAGTTGTGTTGCCTCCTTGTTCCTCAGTGATAAACCCATGTGACATTTTATAAAAATGCATTACTGAAAGAGATCGGCCAACAAAGAAGCAAGAAAAAGTGATAACGCTGGCAGAGAAATTTATATCAATCGTAAATGGAATTACAGTTGACCCTTGGACAACATAGGTTGGAACTGCACCGGTTCACTTATATGTGGATTTTTTCAATAAGTACAGTACTATAAATACATTTTCCTTATGATTTTCTCTCTTTTTAAAGGATTTTATTTATCCATTTGACACAGAGAGATAGAGCACAGGCAGGGGGAGCAGCAGACAGAGGGAGAAGCAGGCTCCCTGCAGAGCAGGGAGCCTGATGCAGGACTTGATCCCAGGACCCTGGAATCATGACCTGATCTGAAAGCAGACGCTTAACCGACTGAGCCATCCAGGCGCCCTCTTTTGATTTTCTTAATAACATTTTCTGTTCTCTAGTTTACTTTGTTGTAAGAATCTAGTATATAATGCCTACAAAATATGTGTTAATAGGTTACATTATTAGTAAGGCTTCTGGTCAATGGTAGGCTATTAGTTATGTTTTGGGGGAGTCAGAGGTTATACCTGGAGTTTTGACTGCATGAGGGGTCGGTGCCCCAATGCCTATGTTGTTCAAGGGTCAGCTGTTTAGATGAAATAGCTGATAGCAGAAATGTTGACACTGCCATCATTTGAGAAACTCTATATCACAGCTAGAGCTTAGGGAAGGGGATCTTACTGACGTAAGTGAGCAAAGTGGTTGTGATGAAAAGCATGAAGGTTTCAGAGGAAGCGATGCCAGCAAAAAAGAGTTCCTCAGATTGAAGGAACTCTTGGAGATATTTCAAGACATTGGAAGGGCTAAGGTTATAATGTGGAAGCTGATCCTAACCTAGGAAGGAGTATGACCATTTGTCATGGCGTAGAAAAGATGCTTGCTCTGTATTGTAAGTTACAGGACAAGAAAAAGAAAGCAAGCACTGTTCAAACCACTCAATAAATTTTTTTCTTTTTCTGAAAAAATAGCTTTAGTTCTCAGTATTTCTGATGTTTTAAATTATGGTACAATAAATAAATATTAGTTTTACTATCTTTTCATTTTCTCTTTACATTTATAGCCAAGAGTAAGTGTCCTTAATGTTTTGGTAACATTTTTTAAAGACCATGGGACAATTATATTTTTTCCCATTGATTATTTGGATTGCTTTTCTTCCTTTCTTTTTAAAAAAAAATATATATATATATAGAGAGAGAGAGAGAGAGCTCACGCGCACATACACAGGCAGTGGGTGAGGGGCAAAGGGAGCAGGAGAGAGAGAATCTTAAGCCTCCCAATGTGGAGTCCAATACAGGGCTCAGTCTCGCGACCCTGAGATCATGACCTGAGCCCAAATCAAGAGTCAGCTGCTTAACCGACTGAGCCATTCAGGCGCCCCAGATTGCTTTTTCTGCTTTCATCGTGTATAGTCATTTTTGTGGTTCCCAGTGCCATGTGGGACTGTCCACAGTATTCAGCAATTAAAAAGAATGAAGTGCTGATTCATGTTAAAACATGAATGAACCTCAAAAACGTTAGGCTAAATGAAAGAAATCATACACAAAAGGACACCTACTGTGTGATTCTGTTTCTGTGAAATATTTAGAAAAAGCAAATGTATAGAAACAAAGTATATTAGTGGTTGCCTGGGGCAGGAAGTAGAAACTGATGTTAACTGTAAGGGGGTACCAGGGAATCTTAATAGGATAATGGTGGTGATGGTTGTATAACCTGGTAAATTCACTAACAAAGACTGAATCACACACTTAAATTGGGTGAATTTCATGGAATCAAAGTGGTTTTTTCTTTTTTTTTTTTTTCAAAGTTGTTTTTTCTTAAGAATGAAGGTGACAGGGTACCTGGGTGGCTCAGTCTGTGGAGCATGTGACTCTTGATCTCGGGGTTGTGAGTTTGAGCCCCAAATTGAGTGTGGAGCTTACCTAAAAATAAAATCTTTAAAAAATAAATGAAGGTGAATATATATTCCCAGATAAACAAAGACTGAAATAATTTGTTTCTGGGAGATCTGCCTTAAAGGAAGTACTAAAGGAAATCTTTTAGGCTCAAAGGAAATGACATTGGACAACAACTCAGATGCACACAAGGAAATAAAGACTACTGAAAAAATGTAAATATATGAATAACTATATAAAACTGCATAAATATATACATTTTCTCTTTAAACTTTTAAAGAGAGATGAAATTGAACTAAACAATAAGTATAATGCTGTGTTGTTACGTTTGTAGCAAATACAGATGACATTTTAGGATCGTAGCATGAAGGAGGTATGCGAAAATGGAGCTAGGATCAAAGAAAGTTTCAATTTCAAGAATTCCTTTTAAAAAAAAGATTTACTTGAGAGAGAGCAAGTGAGAGAGAGAGAGAGCGATAGAGAGAGAGAGAGAAAGCACGACCAGGGAGGAGGGGCAGAAGGAGAGGGAGAAGCAGACTCCCTACTGAGCAAGGAGCCCAATGTGGGGCTCCATCCCAGGACCCCAGGATCATGACCTGAGCCAAAACTATTAGTTTTAGATAGTAAAACTAATATATGACCCCAGGATCATGACTCTAAGCAGACGCTTAACGGACTGAGCCACCCAGGCTCCCCAGTTTCAGTAAATCCTTATTGGAGTTAAATTAGTATCACACTGAAGTAGACAGGAATAAAGATGACTATTATAATCCCTAGAGCAACCACTCTGAAAATTAAAAAATAACTAAACCTTAGTGAAAAAACCCCCAAAGCAATTAAGATTATACATACAACCAAGTATATATATGTACGTACACACATATGCACATGTGCGCACACAGAAGGTGCAGACGTGTTCATATGCGCACAAAGAGGCAGTGAAAAAGTAGGAAAGATCCAAAGTGACATGAAACATACAGAAAGTAACAAATATGGCGGCCATAAATTCAATAGTTAAATGTTACTGGATGAAACACTGCAGTCAAAAGGCAGAAATGGTCACACTACAAAAACAAAGCAAAACCCTGAGATTCAATTATATGCTGTCTAAAAGAGACACGCTTTACAGATAAGCGTTTCTCAACCTTGGCACCGTTGAAATTTCGGACTGGGTCATTCTTTGTTAAGAGGGTATCCTGTCCATTGTGGGGTATTTAGTAGGATTCCTGGCCTTTTACATGTCAGTGGTAACCATGCACTTGTAATAACCAGAAATTTTTCTAGCTATTGCAAATATCGCAGTGGGGGGGGGGGGGATGAAATTGCTCCCAGCACAGACTCGAAAATAAGAAATACTGTTACAGACAAAGAAGGGCACTTTATAATGCCATCAGAAAGAAAAAAATTATGAAAAAGTGAAGGTATACACGCCAAAAAACAGAGCCCCCAAACACATAAAGCAAAAACTTACAGACTTGAAAAGACAGATATGCAATTCAACAATAATGGGTATGGACTTCTATACCCTTTTCCCAATAATTGAAAGAATAACTAGATAAAAAGTCAGGAAGTTTATAAAAGATTTGAACGTCATCATCAACCTGCTTGCCATCATCAAACTGGCATTTATAGAGCAAAATAACAGCAAAAATGCACATCCTTTTTAAGCACACATGGAACATTCTGTAGAATAGATTCTCTGCGTGGCCATAAAACATGTCCTTATTAAATTTTAAAAGATTGAAATCATACAGAGAATGTTCTCTGACCTTAAAGGAATTAAAATTGGACTCAGCAACAACCAAAGAAATTTGGTAAATATCCAAATAGTCTTTATAGTTTTATAAAATGTATATATAGCCCTTAATAATATATTGTTTAGTCTTGCCTGTTTTTGCCCTTCTGAATGTGTGTGTGTGTGTGTGTGTGTGTGTGTGTGTAGTACCAGTGCTTTTCATTTAAGTTATCCTGGAAATGTTGCCATATCAGATCAAAGACGTCTTCTTCATTCTTTACTTTTATAGCTGCAAGGTATTCTGTTGTGTGGCGGTACCATAATTTAGTCCTTTGTCGGTGGGCTCTAGGGTCATTTCTGGTCTTCTTGTAATCAAACAGTACCGCACCGGATAACCTTGAGCATTTTATCCATGTGTGGTTATCTCTGTGGCATAGATTCCCAGAAGTAGGATTGCTGGAGGAAAAGGTAAAATACATTTGTGATTTTGGATGATATTGCCACGTATCTTATTAGAAATTGTACCATTTTTTCACTCTTAGCAGCAATATCTTGCCAACAAGGTCTGTTGTCAAACTTTTGGATTTTTGTCAATTTGAGAGATAAGAATATGGTCTTGGTGTTGATTTATGTATTGCTCTTATAAATAATATCTTTTCAAAAGCTTAAGAGCCATTTGTATTTTTCTGTGACTTGTGTATTTGTATTCTTGGCTGAATTTTTTCTACAGGCCTTTTTCTGGATTCTAGGAGCTTTTTAGATTTTATATGCATAAGGAGATTAGCCCTTTATTTGTGATGAGTTGCAATTTTTTTCAGTTTGTCTTTAAAAAAAACTTTGGTTTTGTGTTTCTCCCTCTTACAAGTTTGCTGTTGCTATCAAGACTTGAAGTTTTTAAATTTTCTTTTAAGATCTCTGGACTTCGTCATTAGAAAGGTACTCTCCAAAGGCCTACCCAGTTGTTCCAACAACAATGACTAAAAAGGCCATATTGAGCCTGCTGGTTGGAGATGCCTTCTGAATCATATACTGAATATCTGTATGCATTTCTGGACTTTCTCTCCCGGCCCACTGGTATGCCTCTATCCCTGAATTAATACCACCGATATCAGTATTGTGCCAATATAATTAGTACCAATGGTTGAGGCCTTTGGAGTGTTTTAAAATCTGGTAGGGCTAATGCGCCCCATGGCTATTCTCCGCCCCCACCCCAGTTTTCTTGGTTTTTCTTGTCTGCTTAGTTTTACAGGTGACTCTCTGATCAGCTTGTCTAGTTCCTGCCCAAAGGCCTATTGGTATTTTTATTGGAAGAGCATTGGATTTAGGAATCAGTGTGGGAAGAAAAATTTGTACAGTGTTGATTCTTCCTAGTCAGGGGCTCCCTGTGCCTTTCCATTTTTCGAGACTTTTGTGTTCGTCAGGAGTGTTTTTGAATTTTCCTCTCAAGTTTGACATATTTCTGGTAAACCTTATTCCTAGATATTTTATATTTTTGTTACTGTTATAATGAGGTTTTCTTGTCCTTTATAGCTTTAAACTGTATTGTTCTGGGTTTCTTTTCTCTTAAATTTGCTTAGCCACATTATTTTTTATTTGCTTTAATTTCCTTTTAATAGCCAGGGATATTTCCTGAAAATTGCCAAATGCTTTTTACTGTATTTCTGCTTTGTAATGAAGTAGCTTGAAAATTACTGTAAAAAATCAAAGTAATGAAAATGAATTGGGGTTTCTAGTGTTAATGTTGGTAATGGTGGGATTTATCATAGGACCTTGCAGACGGAGAAGGCTGAACCCAGAGTGTACTTTGACATTGGTTTGGTGGAGGTTGGCTGACCATGGACCAGAATTTGAAACCCTGAAAGTTAGCAGACTAATCACTTGTATGCAATTCTTGCTCTCAAGATTGTGGATTCGAGCCCCGTGTTGGGGATAGAGAGTGCTTCAAAAAATAAAATCTTTAAAATAAATGTCAGTAGTCATATTTTTATTTTTAAAATTTTTTAAATTTTACTTTTTAAGTAATCTGTACTACACCCACCGTGGGGCTCAGACTCACAACCGTGACATTGAGAGTCATATGCCCTGCTGACTGAGCCAGCCAGGTGTCCCAGTAGTCATATTTTTAAAGTGTGACACCACAGAGCAAAATTTCTCAGCGCTATCAGCTACTAGATTGCATGGGAGTTCCCAAGGTCATGTGAGTATGGTACCAAAGTGATAACTACAAATTAAATGCAACTCTACAAGTTTGTATTGTGATGCTGTGAGTGCTATTGTGCCAGAGAATTCTACAGAGATTAAAATTATGTTATGATCAAATATCTATTATTTATTCTACCTTGCATTGTTGAAGTTTTAGACGTTTGTTGATGTCTAAATAACAGATATACTGTTTTTCTTAGTGATTGCACTCTTAATTCATTAATTCATTCAAATATTCACTGTTTACTTATTTCTTGACATACTCCTTTTTAAAAGCCAGGTTTATTGAGGTATTATATATAACACACACACACACACACATATATATAATACATATATATATACACATACATATATATAATATATATATAATACACACACACACACACATGCAATAAAATTCATTCCTTGTAAGCATACAGTTTGATAAGTTTTGGCATACGTTTATGCTTGTATGACCACCCCCGACATCAAGATCTGGAAGGTTTCTATCCCCCCAAAAAGTCTTCATGCCCTCCTCTTACTCTAACCCTTGGTGACCACTGATCTGTTTTCTGTCACTACACTTTTGCCTTTTCTAGAACTTCATGTAAATGAAATTGTGTCTTAGGTAACTTTTTTTTTTTTTAAGATTTTATTTATTTATTTATTTGACAGAGAGAGACACACGGCAAGAGAGGGAACACAAGCAGGGGCAGTGGGAGAAGGAGAAGCAGGCTTCCCGCAGAGCAGGGAGCCCAATGAGGGGCTCGATCCCAGGACCCTGGGATCACGACCTGAGCCGAAGGCAGACGCTTAACCAGTGAGCCACCTGGGCACCCCCCTTAGGCAACCCTTTGTATCTAGCTTCTCTCAGTCAGCATAATACTTTTGTGATTCATCCGTATTGTCGTGTGTATCAGTAATTGTTCCTTTTGTATCGCTGAGCAGTATTCCACCGTGTGGATATATCACAGTTTACTTACACATTCCCCATTCGTTGAACATTTGGGTTGTTTTCAGTTTTGGGTATTATAAATAAAGCTGCTGTGAACATTTGCCTACACATCTTTGTGTGGGCATGTGTTTTCATTTCTGTTGGATAAATACCCAAGAGAGATTTCTGGGTTGCATGGTAAGTGTATGTTTAATTTTATAAAAACCTGGCAACCTTTTTGCAAAGGGACTGAACATTTTTGCATTCCTAGCAGCAGTGCATAAATTTCCAATTGCTCTACATTCTTACCAACTTTTGTTATTTAGAAATTTTTAATTTTAGCAATTCTAGTGTGAAGTAGTATTTTTATTGTTGTTTTAATTTGCATTTCCCTAATGACTAATGATGTGGAGCGTCTTTCCTTTCTTTTTTTAAAATTGTATTTTTGGGGCGCCTGGGTGGCTCAGTCCGTTAAGCTTCTGACTCTTGATTTCGGCTCAGGTCATGATCTCAGGGTCAGGAGGTTGAGTCCCATGTCGGGTTCTGCACCCAGTGGAGACGAAGCCCATCGCTTAAGATTCTCCCTCTTCCCTCTGCCCCACCCCACCTCTCCTCTCTAAAAAAATAAAAATAAAATTGTATCTTAAGTTCCAGTATAGTTAACACACCGTGTGATATTAGTTTCAGGTGTACAGTATAGTGATTCAACAGTTCTGTACATGACCCAGTGCTCATCACGGCCAGTGCCCTCCTTAATTAATCCCCATCACCTATTTCACCCATCCCCCCATGCCCCTCCCCTGGGGAGCATCTTTTCTTATGCCTGTTTGCCATCTGTATACCTTCTATAGTGCTCTGTTCATACTTCTGGTCCATTTTTAATCTTTTGCCTTATTGGGCTGCATTTTTTATATTTTCTGGGTACAAATCCTTTATCAGATAAGTGGTTCACAATATTTTCTCCTTATGGCTTGTCTTTTCGTTTCCTTAACACTGTCTTTGGAAGAGTAGAAGTTTTAGATTTTGATAAGGTCGAGTTTATCCATTTTTTCCTTTGTGGTTTGTACTTTTTGTGTTGATCTTAATATATTCTTAATAAGTTAACTGTTTTGTATGGAGAACTAACAGCACTTGCAGTTATTGATCAGTACTTTCATAAGAGACTGATAGAATTTCTACACATAAAACACATATGGCGATCTGCTCTCCAAGTTACCAGTAGACTGAGTAGTAAGCACAGCGGGCATGCCTTGTTGATAGTACTCGTGTGGTGCTTATCCCATGTGATACCGTCACGTGGCCATTGGTCATGAACAGGTAAGGAATACCAGACATGACATTGCAGGAGACATTCAGTTACTTCTGAAGACCAAAGCTGATTTTTGTTTAAGTCAAACTTTGGAATATCCCTAATTTGTATCGATTGCTTTTTAAGTTGAAGTACGGTTGACACACGTTACGTTCATTTCAGGTGTACGACATAGCGATTGGACAAGTCTAGATGTTATGCTGGGCTCCCCACAAGGGTAGCGACCACCTGTTACCATACGGTACCGCTAGTACCATACCCCTGACTCTATTCCCTGCACTATACCTTTCATCTCCATGACTCATTCATTCCATGACTGGAAGCCTGTATCTCCCTCCTGGCATCACCTGTTTTGCCCCCCCCCCATTGGGTGTGTGTGTGTGTGTGTGTGTGTGTGTGTGTGTGTGTGTATGTGTGTTTATTTTGGCATTGTCTGTTATTTACAGATTTCACTCTTCCCATAAAAGACCCAAGTGAGCCCAATCATGATTTTCACAAAATTCAGTATTGAATACTCAAGACTTTGTGACTATTTCCTGTACAGGGATTCAGACCTTACTCACAGGGACTGCTGTGGGAACGCGATGTGGAGGGGGTTATTAAGAAATTAGCTTTCTGATCCCTCCGGGACTGCTGCTTCCTCCTCTGGGAAGTGAGAGAGGGGTTTGGATGAGGCTTGTGGTCTTTACCATTTCTTGTGTGTCCTCACTGTCATTCGGATAATTGAGACTTGGAATATCGCATAACTTTCCTTCACCGCAGCAGAATAATTGTGCCTCAGCTTTATTAGTTGCTTAAATGCAGCTAATGTTTTGCTGAGTTTTTAGTATTTAAGCGACTGTGCTGGGGTGGCAGGTATGGGAAGATACGAAGAAAAGGTTTCTGCCCCTAATGAGTTGATACGCTGAGTGGATCCCAAGTACGTACAGTGCACCAAAATCCAGGTCCGGCTGTGTGGCTGAGGTCAGAGCGTGTGGGGAGCAACCGTAGGACGTAATACAGGAAACCTGTTCAGGGAACAGACTGTGGGCCTCAGTTGCCCTTTCGGAGCCCTGAGGCTCCATTCATTAAGAACTGGGTTGACATTTTCTAGTGGAGGCTTGGGTGGATTTAGGCCCTTCTGAGAAGGACCGTGGACTCCCACACCCTGTGCCCGTGAAGGCAGCAGAGTAGAGGTGACTGGAGGATGTTGTGTGCAGCTGCACCTGGCCGGGGGGCTGTGCACCGGTGTGCGGACTGGGGCCCTGCGCGAGCGTGCTATACAGAACTGGTGGGAAAGGGGGCCCTGGCTTCTCTGTATCAACCAGCCATGTGGGGGAGGGGACGGAAGAAGCCGAGTACCTGGGAGGCTACCGCCCCCCCCCATCCCCCCCCTTGGAGATGGAGCCTCTGTCCCCGATGTATTTCCAGTCCTGTATCCTCTAAAGGTGAGCACATGTTCCAGTAACTGAAAACCTGTCCGGGTCCCGGGAGCCTAGTTGCTGGCTCGGACCCATCACAGCTTGGAATGAAAGGTTAGCAGTACAAGTTGGGGAGGTGCCTTTAGAGAGGCTGCGGTTGGGGAGAATGGGGACCGGAATCCGGGCTCTAGCGACGAGAAGGTGAGGGGTGCACGTCTGCGTCTGTGGAAGGCAGCACCGGGGCTCCTGCTGGCAGTTGTAGCAGATAGTCTAGGGCAGGAGGGAGACCAGAACTCGGCTGTAGCTCTGGGGGCAGGTCCACACGGGGCCAGGGGCTCGTCCTAGTTGGGTAAACATCGTAATTTAATTTCATTTTAAAAATGCAACTTGCTTGATGTGTACCAAGTACTATTGCAGGTACCTCATAACTCTTGCCTCATGAGTAACTCACGGCACCTCTCTACTGGTCGCGGTCTGCTGACCAGAATGGCGAGGCACACAGAAGTGGAGTAGCTTAGTCAGTGGCGAGGTCGTGATTTGAACTCGGGTGCTCTGGCTCCAGTACCCCCGCTCTGAGCCCTTCCGGTTCCTCTGGCTTCTATCCGCATTCTTCCTCATAGGAAGAGAGGGGAATAGTTTCTTTTTCAAAATGTCATTGTTGGTCACTGAGATCGCTGATGCAGGTGACGGCCGCCCAGGGTCATGTCATTGGGAGCACGGACTCCTAACACGGTGCCTGGGTGAGGGGGGCACCTACCCTTTGGCTCGTGCCCCTCCCTGTCCCCCTACCGGGGAAGCCCCGCATTGTAGTTGTAGGGCCCCACTTCCCATCTGTTGATGCCCCCCCCTTTGCTATTGCGACAGCCCCATCTTCAAAATTCCCGAGATCAGAAGGTGCATTTCCCCCTTCTTCTTGGATCTCTAGCCCCTTTGCAGGGCTCGAAGCTGGGATGCTTCCGCCGTCTCCTGCTTTGCCTTTGTGGAGAGGAGCGAGCGAGTTTGCTTTGCAAGGAAACCCAGGCAAAGGTCTGAGCAATGGGTGCACACTTGGGGCTCACTCAGGGGTTCTGACGTTACTTGGTCATGGTTTTTTGCTCTTTCTTGGAAGCAGTTCTCAACGTTAGCACACAGGCTCTCCCACCCGGGCCCTTTACTCATAACAAGGCAAATTGTTCCTTTTCGAAGACGAGCCTTATAATGCATGAATTATCACATTACCTCTTATGCGAAGTCTCCTAGTTACGTGTGGTCACGATTTATGTATTTTATTCTTCCTTCTTTTGCCGGGTGGGTGGATCAAAATAGCTTTCTCATCATGATTTTTATTCTTTGCTACAAAGCAGCGATTCGGTTTCTAGGTCGACGTTGTCAGCAGCCTGGTGTTTTATCACCGCGCACCAGCTCGCTCGCACTGCTGGCTGAGCAGAGATGGCTGGAACACACTGATCGAGCTGTTGGTATTTTCACCATCCTGCTTTGTACCGAATGAAGCATGACAGGTCCCACTCTATGACCCAAGCTGTGAGTATCCGTTGTTTCCATGTGGCGGCCGGGAACGATGGAAGGTTACCCTGGTTGCTAGGGACAAATCTTCTAGAGGTTTCCCCCACCCCTCCGCTTGGAGCCCACGACAGAACTTCTGGGTGGCCTCTAGTGACTTATAGCCCCACTGTCGCAGTGACCTGCAGGCACAAAGAAGGACTAACTTTTTCACACAGGAAAATTTTGGAGCCCTCAGATGGTCCGCCCCTGGTCGTGTTTCATGGCTTTATTGGAAGGCGCGCCTGGGAAGACTGGGAGCATCTGTCTCTTATCTGGTTGCCGTCTCCAGTCCTCTGGTTCTTTATGGGTAATGCTGCAACCCAGCATCAGAAATGGGGTTGATAAAACTCTTTTTCTTTTCTGCATGGAATTTTAGTTTTTACAATTAATCTTAGAACAATTTAAGTAACTATGGTCTGGGGAGGAAACAGTTCTTGCTTGTGCACGAGAAACTCACTATTACTCTGCGTTGTGCTACATTTTTCTGGAAGTAACTATTAGCTAGATTAACAAGCATCATCACAGAAACAAAGTGTTTCTTTAAAAGCCATAGATTACTGCTTTTACATTTACAAAAACCATAAACAGGCATTTCTCCCTTAATAGGAGGGTTTAAACAGATGTTTAAACATTAAGGCAGTGACGATTCTAAAACATAATGAAAATTCAAGTTAAGGCTTTATGGCTGTTTCAGAACCCATATTTATAGGCTACTTCTATGTAAGGGGAAGACTTTTGCATTTTGGGGCCAAGTGCTAGTAAGGCTATCATTGACTCTGGTATGCAGTTACCCTCCACCCCCTCCAAAAAAAAAAAAAAAAACAGGCAAATTTTTCTTAGAGCACAGGATCATCAAAATAGATTTTTAGGGAGCGCCTGGGTGGTGCAGTCAGTTTAGCATCTGACTCTTGGTTTCAGCTCAGGTCATGATCTCATGGGTTGTGGGATCGAGCCCCACATGGGGCTTCTCGCTCAGTGGGGAGTCTGCTTGAAAGAGTGCTCCTCCCCCTGCTCGTGCTCTCTCTCTCTCTCTCTCTCAATAAATAAATAAACGTTTAAAAATAGATTTTTGGTTTATCAACCCCTAGACTGATAAACCTTAGAATGTAAACCCATGTTTAATCTAGTGTTTGGACAATTAATAGTTCATACCATGAAGTTATATGTTGACTGAGGATGTGGGAAGCAAAGTAAAAAAAAAAATGCTTCCCACTAGTGAATGTCACCAACTGCCTTCACTAACTGCACCTACCGCAGCACATCTCCGTCTCTTCTCCTCCCTACCCTCCCTAGATCATAACGTCCATAAAGGCAAACCCCTTGCTTGCCTTGTTCATGATTGCTCAAATATTGGTTGCATGAGAGTCTCTATGGGCTTTGGTGGGCTGGTGGTGAGGTGTGGAGAGGAGGGTCTTTTCTCTCACTCCTGGGCCTTCACTGTGGAAGGCGAGCTGTGTTGTGATAATTATAATCACTTAAAACCGTGCAGCATCTGAAGATGACTCTACTGGAAATTGAATTTCGAAGCGAACTTAATTTCTGCCTTAGAAGCTTAATGGGTGACTTTCAAAAAAAAAAAAAAAAAAAAGAAAATCATTTACTTCTAGCTTGGAAGCCAGAGAAACCAGAGGCTGATGGATGTGCCCTTTTCCCAGTCTCTCCTCTTGCGGCTCTGATTTCTGTCCAGGACAACATGGCATTTGCATCTTTGAGAATTCCACCACTCTGCTGGCTGATTAGAGTGGTAAAGTGGAAACACGCCTTGTGTGTTCTCTGCCTTTCTGGACAATTACCAGTAAAGTCTCTTTCTGGCAATTCTCATTAAATGACTTAATTTTAGAAATGGAAAGAACCTTGTCTACTGGAGCACTTGAATCTAAGCAGATTACTCTATTCAAACTCTATTAAGAATAAAAACTGTTTCCTGGCATTTTGTCAGACCAACTCAAAGTTAAATCAAACTCTGTCTTCAGATAGGATCACAGAGATCATCAATACAGCCAGAAGATGTATTTTTGAACCTTTCTTAATATCATCGTATGAATTTGGACCAGAGGAGATCAGTCTTGTGGGAATGGTGATTTGAAGTCCTTTGTTCAGGCCATTTGTTCTTAAGTTTGGATTTCCTTGTGCCAGGAGAATTGACCTTCACCATCTACTCATGTCATGCTTTCTACCACTTTTTTTTTTTTTTTGAGAGATTTTGCCGTGGGAATTGAGGACATAGACTCGTCAGTCTGAATGTATAGGTGGTTTTGGCTTTGAGAGATCATCTCAGAGACCTGCTAGGGTTTATTTGGATGATGTGCTCCAGTGGATGATATTCTCTTCTTTTCTCTTTTCCCCTCTTGTCTTCGTTTTTCCTTTCTGTTCTCTGCCAAAGCTGTGAGGGAGGTTTTGGATGACAGTGTGCCAGGATGATAGTAAGATGTGTGCAGGGAACTCTGAAGGGTTGGAGATGATGAGTGTTTGTGTGTGAGGGGCAGATGGTGGCAGGAAGTGAAATTGGAGAGAGGGGCAGATGCTAGGTCTTTGTGGTCCTCGGATGCCATGTTTCCATGGAAAGTGACGTCAGAATTTTAAGCAGGGCAGTGGCGTGGCTAGCCTTATTTCTCTGAGTTGGAGAAGTCAGTCGGGTAGTTGTCGGAGAATGGATGATTAGGAAAGCTGGTGAGATGCAGGGAGGACTGTTAAGAAATTATCGTGTCGGGGCGCCTGGGTGGCTCAGTGGGTTAAGCAGCTGCCTTTGGCTCAGGTCATGATCCCAGGGTCCTGGGATCGAGTCCCACATCGGGCTACTTGCTTGGTAGGGAGCCTGCTTTTCTCTCTGCCTCTGCCTGCCACTCTGCCTGCTTGTGCGCTCTCTCTCTCTCTCTCCCTCTCTCTGTGACAAATAAAATCTTTAAAAAAGAAAGAGAGAGAAAGAAAGAAAGAAATTATCATGGAAAGTCCAGGCAGGAGACTTGAACCAGAGTAGAGATGGTAACTTGGATTGAGGATGAGCAGGGAGAGTGCTTGGGAGGTAGGGTTGGCAGGACCGGAAAAGGAGAGCCAAGCTTTTGTGCTAGAATGAGGTAATCGTGTGAATGCTTGAATTGGAGCTGTTTTCTGAGGAAAATCTTGTTTGTGATTTTAGAACCTCTCTTCAGCAGGCAAGATGTATGTATGTATGTATGTAGCAAATAACTTTACGACTGACACACCTAGAAACCATAGGTTTGTAGAGCTTTGAAATGACCAGCTATTGAAGTCCTCAGCGATGACCAGAGTCATGTTAGTCATTCATCTAGCTCAGGTCAGAAGCAGCTGAAAATACTGGTATTTGCAAAAGGAATGTTCTTAGAGAATATATTACTTATTATGTCTTCAAAAAATAATTTTAGCCAAAAGTCAGGAAATGACAGATTGGACCATATAATATTGCCCTCCGATATTCCATCCACAGAATTGCCTGTATAGAACCAAACTAACATTATGCCTTTAGTTTTCTCTGAGGGTTACTTATTTGTGGAATGCCTTTGCATTTTGGAGAAAAATGTTCTTAAAGCTATTATTGACTTCGTGGCTCCCTTCTCCCCAGTTTCTACAAACACCAAGATAGAATCTTCTTAGAGCACAGGACCAACGAAACAATTTTGTGATTTATCAACACTTAGGCTAGAATAGGAAATGCATGTTTATTCTCGTGTTTTCCATTTTGCTCTTGTCAGAAAAATGCACAAAGCTTTAAGCTTCTTTTTTTTTTTTTAAAGATTTTATTTATTTATTTGACAGAGAGAGAGAGATCACAAGTAGGCAGAGAGAAAGGGGGAAGCAGGCACCCTGCTGAGCAGAGAGCCCGATGTGGGGCTCGATCCCAGGACCCTGAGATCATGACCTGAGCTGAAGGCAGAGGCTTTAACCCACTGCGCCACCCAGGCGCCCCTAAGCTTATTTTCTATGGTTTCTCTCAAATAACTTTTTTGATTAGGTTTTTCTTCTGTCCTTTGTCTTACTGTGTTTGTTGATGTTTTAACTGGATTTGTGTTTGTAATTTAATCAGTTGGAATAACATTTAAAGTGTGTTTTTAAGGAGAATGAAAATTTGGGATGCCCCTATGTCAGTATTTATTAGGATATTTAAGAGGACTGCTTAGATTTCCTTGAGCAGAAATTCTTTTCTTTTTTTTTTTTTTTAAAGATTTTATTTTTATTTATTTATTTGAGAGAGAGAGAGAGAGAGAAAGTGAGAGCATGAGAGGAGCAAAGGTCAGAGGGAGAAGCAGACTCCCCATGGAGCTGGGAGCCCGATGTGGGACTCGATCCAGGGACTCCAGGATCGTGACCTGGGCCGAAGGCAGTTGCTTAACCAACTGAGCCACCCAGGTGCCCCAGAAATTCTTTTCTTAATGACATTAAAACACTTTATTACCCAAACATAATAGAAATTAACAAAAGAAATACTAAAGTGATTTTGTGGTACTGTATGGAACTTACACTCATTTGATCCCTGGTATAATTCCTATCAATAATATATGTGTCCATTTTCTAGGACTTGGAGAACCATTGGAGCATTTTCCAGGAATGTAGACTGCAGTTACAACTTTGCTTTTTATTTTATACATCGCTCCTGTTCACAGCGCTGAGGAATGTGACACCCACTTCCCAATTATTTCATTATTTCTTTGGGAAAATACAATTAGATTATTCTGGTGAATGTGTTTTTGCATAGCTCATGTGACCAGATGTCAGGATGAGAACCAAGCCTAGGGTTTTTGTTTTGTTTCTGTCCTGGGCAGCCCTTGTCCTTTTGATCATGCTTCTGGATTTATCTGGAAGCCAACTGACTTTAGGACAAGGTGATTTTCCCCTTCCCAAAACATCAAGGAACTGGAATCAGAAACAAAATGAAAGAGAGTGAGAGAAAGGGAAAAATGAATTTGGAAAAACTAGATTATCAGAACAGCCTCAAATAGGGTTTGAAAGTCACTCGAGAATTATTTGCTTGTGGATATCAGAGTCATCCCTTCCTGTTTGGGTATAAATCACTTAGCTCTCTGGTTTGCTGCTGCTGCTGCTGCTGCTGCTGCTTTGGGTTATTTTGAACCAGAAGTTAGTGTTTTCACAATAGGCTTAGAGTCCTCAGAGCTCTGTATTTCAAGTGTTTTTCGGGGTGAGTCAGTGGGGAGTTCGAGAGCAGATCTGGACAAGGTAATTGCTTCCTCCCCTCTGGGCTTTCGTGGCACCTACCTTTACGGTAGCACTCCTGCTCTGGGCTAGAGCTTTTTGTCTTCCCGAGCAGGATCCTTTCTGAGTCATGGCTGAGCACTCAGCATCTAGTGGCTGAGTAATGCAGGCAGCAGGGAGCCCTTTCTTGGATTATTTCCACCCGGGATAAGCTCAGGTGCTCTGAAGACAAACCTCTTTGCCAGGTGCGATGGGAAGGCAGGGTGCTCCACGGTCACGCCCAGGTCCGGCAGACCAGTTAGCCGCGGGCCGTGCGGCCAGTCCAGGCCCGTGCGTGTGCAGGCTGGCTAACGAGTCAACAAAATAACACTCAGACGTGCCCTGCCTACCTTAGAGGGCTTTTTGCCAGAAAAAAAGAAAAAAATAACATACGTATAAAGACTCCTCAAGACTAAAAAGTACACTCTATGTGACATTTTGTCATTCTTAACTAACCAAGGGTGATGGCACCTTCACAAATGTGGATTCAGTCTGGAACCAAACCTCCTATCCCTGGACTCATTTTGACATCAACGATCATAATATTAACACCATTTCCAGGCACTAAGTGCACTCAAACCGTTACAGAGAAACAGCTGTTTAGCCATAAATATACCAAATCAGTCCAGTTGGTTTGGTGTTGTCCGTTGTTGTAATATCCTTATGTGGGGAAAGGGGCTCGGGGTGTCTCTGGAGCCTCTTTTATAAAGTACTAATCCAATTCATGAGGGATTCCACCCTCACGACTGAAGCTCCTTCCAAAGGCCCTATTCGCTATGACATCATCCTTGGGGATTAGGATTTCAACATATGAATTTAGGGTAGGGGGACACAAGCATTTGGACCAGAGAAATCAGTATTTTAAAATCTAACATAGCGATCTTTTTTCAGCATGCTTTCTTCCATTGGCCATATATACAGGTCTCTCCTTTCCTCCTTGGGACCGGCTTTACCATTCTGCTTGTTTCCTAATTGAGCAATAAATAGCTTTCACATCTGCTCACTGTTTTTATGAGAATCTTGTTTTTGACTCTTTGAAATTTATCCTTTGACAGAAATGGGAACCAGGAAATAATGTGTACTGTAGTTAAGCCCCAATCACCCCCCCCCAAACACCATTACTCCATGACATGCTTAGTGTAATATTCAATTAAACTTTACAAAATTAGACTGTTGTAGTGATAGTAAAATTTTCAGGTAATGTAAAGGACTTTTTCTTGACTTTTTGATGATCTGTAGGATAGATTGGAGGGTTAGAAGAAAGTAGAGAATGGGAGGCATTTCTAGTTATTCCGATAGGGCATTTTACATGTGTTCAATACTGTTAGACATTTGATCTCATTGATTCTTTATTGTCCACATTTATTTCAGAGCTTCTGGTGGTTTTTTTTTTTTTTCCCTTGATGTGAGTGGATTCTGAGCGATGACTCTTACATTTCCACAAATATTAACTCAGCAGTTCAAGGCAAGTGCTCTTATGAACACACCTACTTTACAAGAGAAGAAATTGAGGTATGAGAGGTAATTTGTTCACAGTCCTCAAACTAGTAACTAAGAAGCAGAGGTTCGAACTGAGGCAGGAATTCACCTACTTGAAGCAGAGCCGTCAATTCTGACTTTGCCAATAGAGCTCATTTAACCTTGGCTGCCCGGAGGGAATCTTGAGGTCCAAGAGGGCTCAAGCAATTTTGCCCAAGGTTCATTAGCTAGTTAGCAGTGGTTGGGGCATTCACATGTTTATCGTGTGTCCGGTACTGTGCTATTCCATGTGGGAATAGAATATGAAAGAAATCTATAGATCTAATTCTCGAGGAGTTTGCGGTCTAGTTAGGGATGTGGAGTACGGTAAGAACTGGGCTAATCTGTGATGAAAATGAATATCGATTATTTTAATATGTAGGTTATTGGAGAAATGAGATACCGATGTGGACAAGGAACTTGGGTAGGCTTTAGAGAATTGAGGTTAATCCAAGGGAAAAGAAATTTCGTGAAAGTACAGAAGTAGAGTAAATGCATCTACATGTCTAATATATACTAGATGCAAATACTACTTTGCTTGGGGAATGAATCTCTCCTTCAACAAACTTATCTTCTAGTTTTACAGTTCTCTCTTCCACTGTAGCTAGTCTACTATTGAACTTGAAAATGAAATAAGATTCTAAGATCATGTTTTACTGTTCTAGAGTTTCTGTCGATTCTTTCTAAAATCTCAACCTTCCACCCCACACTATTCTTCCTAAACTATTTTCTGCTGTATTTTTTTGGGACAGCATTTATCGTGTTCTTTTTAAATGTAATTTACTTACTTCATTTCTTCTGTTTCTCCCTTCCCCCTCCCCCACCAAGTAGAATGTAAGGAAGTTCTTTGAGAGCAGGAATTTCTGTTTTTTTTTGTTCACGGATACATGGCCCCAAAGATGAGGACAGTGCTTGGGACATAGTAGAAGCTGAAAACTCATTTGTTGAACAGATGTGCGGTCTATAAGTGTGGAGACTGATGAAACCTGTCAGGTCAGCTCGAGGAGGGAGGTCCTTGTAGAGCATACTAGGAAATAAAGTGGGGGGATACATTCATTATGGCCAGATTACAGAGGGTAGCATGTTTTGAGGGAAGGTTTAGGGGTTCACTACAGTAAACACACATATTATTTATAAAGCTGAGCAAAATCTTACTTAAAATTCACTTGTCATCTGAAAGGCATCAGGAAATAGCAGAAAGAACTCTTGCTTTGGAATGAAAGCAAATGAGTTCAAATCCTATAGTTTCTGTGACCTGATCAGCTATATGACCTGAGGCAGGTTATTTACTCTTAAAGATCTCATTTTCTCAACTGTTAAGTACTGTAAAATAACCCCCACCTCATAAAGTTACAGTAAAAATTAAGAGATAATGTTATAAATAAAACCTTTAGAATACAGTAGATATTCAATTAAGTATTTCTTATTCTGCATGAATTGATTTGAAATCATTTTAATGTACTAAACATACTTTTTCTGTTTGGGGCAAATGACTCAGAGTAGTAGGAGGAAGCAAACAACACTGGGGTGGTGTATTGTAACTGTGGTTCAGAAAAAAAAAAAAACAACTACCAGATACAAGTAAAAATGAAAAGAAGATACTATATTTGGGTATTTCAGAGCCATGAAAAAAAAAAAACCCCACAGAAATAACCAGTATCTTTTCACTTCTCCAAAATGGTTTGGAACCTTCAGTTGACTACAGAAGGGAGGAAAATCCCCTAATAAAACCAGAGTCACTAATAATAATGCCTCCAAAAGTACCGAACCACCCAGAAGCCCCCAGGCTCTGGGGAAAATCAGCCTTTCCTGACATCCTCCTGGGTGTCCCCTTCCGGGCACGAATCCCACGCTGACGTGAGTCTGGGCACTAACCTGATCCTCTAAAGAAAATATTTTAATGTTAGGTCCTCTACTCATTAAGGGTCAACCAAGGAAAACATCCTCCTGGAGAAGCCCTGGGCATTTTCTCTGTAGCTGGTTGTTAAAGATGTCGTTATCCTTTTTTTTTTTTTTTGGTTAATTGAGCTAATTGAGACAGATTTGTTTTAGAATGAGGCACAAGCAAACATTGATTTCTCTCAACTGGTTTATTTCCTTCTATCAGATGATGTGACTCAAACAGCACCCAAGGCTTTCTTTCAGTTGTCAGGAAACCCGGCACAGCCTGTGTGATGCTTTTATTACAATCACAGAGCGTCAAGGAGGACCACACATTTCGTTCCTCTTTCTACATAGTTTAATATGATCAATTTCTCTTTTCCCTGGCTTGCTGTGCGGGACTTTAAAGGCTTTAGCAAACAACTAGCCTGTACCTGAGACTGATCCATACAGCTTAGCATTTAACGGGTTGACCGTTGTTCCCGATGTGATCCCAAAGCTTTGTAAATAGAGTGTCTTCAAAAGACCCAGGTGTCTAATGGTAGGGGACCCGTTTAATAAATGTGGTGCGTGCATATACCCCAATGAGAATGTAGATGCTAAATTGGAAAGGAAATTGCTCCTGGAAGCCCTTACAAGAGGCACAACACGCCACTGACCAGCCAACACGCATACACGTAGGTTTTGAACATGGGTAGCTCTCAAAAACATAACATTGAGTGGGGGGAGAAAAAGGGAGAGGGAGCCCGATCCACCCAGTAAACATGGCAGAGATGGCTACTTGTCCCCCAGTATCTGCTTTCCATTTCTTCCATGGGAGTGGGCTTTTAGAAGGAGAAATGGCTTCCCGGAAAGAAGCCATTTTCTCACCTCTCTTGCAGTCGGATGCGACCAGGTCCTGACCGGGCTGGGGGCAGGGAGTGGGGGTCGTGTGCACAGTTTAGAAGTACTCCCCGTGAAGGGAAGGGGAGAGCCTTTCCTTGTCCCCTTCTCAGTTCGCTTTCCCCGCAATGTGGGCCTGATGGCGAGGGCCAGGCCTACAGACGGTAGAGCAGGAAGATGGGGGTGAGGGGGTACCGTCTCATCCCAGGAACCTTTCTGCTCTGACTCGTACATGAGAGAGAATAATGGGCTCCTGTCTCAGGTAAGCCACTGGTATTCTGGTCTGGGTCCCAGCTGCTGAACCTGTTTCCTCATGCCCCATGATACTATTTCTGGAAGTTCAAAGAAGCAAAAGACTATTCTGTATTTGTGGATATGTATATTTAGCAAGCCTTGGCCTGACGTGAGTGGTGGGCGCCGCAGAGGCAGAGGGAGGGGCCGGAATGAGGGAGAGCAAGACTGTGGGTGGCTTTCTCTCTCTCCTGTGTGTCCTGCCCTGTCATTGGCGTCCGAGCAGGACAGGCAATGATGAACGATGAAGATATCTGCACGTGTGAAATTTTTGTGAGTGCTCACGCCAAAGCTCTTTCTTGCTGGCTTTTAACAGTGACTTTTGTCCCTGTCTGAAGTAAGTGACTGCATTTGGAGGACATACTGGTATTATCCGGTCCCCCGTCAAACAGGCTCCGAGGACGCAGCCGTAGTTGTCATTTACAGGAGTGAGCGGCGAGATGGGATTGGGAAAACAGACGCTTTTGCAGTTTGCTGTCAAGGCCTGCGGCACAGATGTCACCACACAGGTAGCATGTACCTTGGCCCGGACTCTAGACCATGATGTCACCTGCTCAAAAGCCAAAACTGTCCGCAGCCGGAGCAACTCTGTCTCTCAGGGCCAAGCTCAAGTTCATCAGGCTCTGAGACTCTGAACCTAACCAGAGTGCAGAGTTCGGACGAAGTAGACTGTTTTCTGTGTGTAGACCCCGAGTTGTCAGAAGGTGACTTAGAGGACAGAGTAAAGACAGAAGCAACCGGTTGTGATGTGCTAATATCTAGACTGGAAGAGGCCAATGGGTCTGTCTCGTTCATGGAGAGGGACAGACTTGTCCCTTCCCCCCATGCAACTGCTCCATTCTGTCAGCCAGTGGTCACATGGGTCATCTTACCATCCAACCTTTGCAGATTTGCTTTTCTTCTTCTTTTCACAGTCTTTTTCCAAACTGGATACCACACAGTGTGCTGAATTCTCCCCAGATGAATCTAAGGTGCATTCCAACTGGGCCCCTTTGCGGTTTCGGGATTCCCGGGCTCCTTGGGGCACACGACCAGCTCATCTCCTGCCTTACTCCCGTGACTTACCAATCACATCCACCATAGGGAAGTTTTGCCGGCTATCTGAGGAAACCCTTCCTTCTCTTACCTTTAAGTCTTGGGGGACTGTCTCTTCTGCTCCACCCCCATCCCAGGTGAATTCTATGATGCTTTTGGTAGTATTTTTGGACGAGTTTATTCCTGGCACATAGGAGGGTCTTCTGTGGACCCTGCTGTCCCGGCTTTCATTCTGTTTGCCTAAGCGTAGAATTGCCCAAAGTCCAGTCCTCAGTCTGGTAAGTTTCTTTCGCCCTCTGGTCCATGGCTTCAGATATCATTTTTACATAGCTGGCTTGCAGGTCCTTGTATTTAGTCTGGACTATGACTTCTATGACACAGTCCTGAAACTCATAACTTATTTAAATGAATTTTTGATAAGATGATACATATCGTAGTACAAAATGCAAAAAGTTCCAAGAAGAGACAAGTGAAAAAAGAGACCTCCGTTTGTCCTTGGATAGAAATTTATCCCATTCTCTTCCTTGGAGGCAAATGTTCTCACCATTTGGGCTATTTCCCCTCGAATGTGCCATACTCTGAAATCAGTGTATGTGATGACAGAGTTAGCACCTTCTGGGTTGGTTTTTTTTTTTTTTAAAGATTATCTATCTATCTATCTATCTATCTATCTATCTATCTGAGAGAGAGAGAGAGCAAGCGCGCGCGTGCGTGCATGCACGAGAGCAGGGGGAGATCCAGAGGGAGAGACTCTCAAGCAGACTCGGTGCCAAGTGCAGAGCCCGACTCGGGGCTTGATCCCACAACCCTGATATCACGACCCGAACCAAAAGCAAGAGTCAGACACTCAACCCACTGCGCCATCGGGTGCCCTGGCACCTTCTGTTTGTAAGCCCAGCTTTCCCACTGGACGTTCTCACTTCCTGTAAACGCTGTCCATACCTTACCAACCAGCTCAGCTCAAAGCCTTCGTGTTTTCTTTTACTTGTCTTTCTCCTTTTTGCCTCGTTTGTATCTTTTTATTCACCATATTCTGCTGCTTTATTCTTCATAGTGGATTTTGCTACAGACTTTTCCTTTCTGTTACACTGGCCCATCAATAGCAACCAACTCAGAACCCCCCTGCTCACACAGTACTTGACTGTCCGATGATTCCCCTGAGAGCGTGAACATCCACTGCTGTACTACAACTAGAGGAGTGCTTGGTGGATTGTCTACACGATGCTTTTCTGTTTGCACAGCTCGCCTTCAACCTGATCATGGGCTCTCAGAGGACAGGAATCATTGTGCGCTATTTCAGGTATATTCCTTTTAGCACCTTACATAGTCTTACAGAGACGGCTCTCAATATATATTTGGCAAGTGATGAGCTGAACACTGCTTTTTGTTGGTTTAAGAGAGATGTGGACATTTTGATTTTAAAAACGTGGGGAAAAAAAATGGGGCACCTGGGTGGCTCAGTCGGTTACGCGTCTGATCAGTTAAGCATCGGTTGAGGTTCATGTCAGGTCATGATCTCCGGGTCCTGGGATTGAGCCCTGCCCTGCATTGGGCTCCCTGCTCAGTGAGGAGTCTGCTTCTCCTTCTCCCTCTGGCCCCGCTCCCAGCTCATGCTCCCTCTCTCTCTCTTCCTCAAATAAATAAAATCTTTTAAAAAAAATGGGAAAAAAAGTGGCAGGGAATATAGTGGGCAAGACATTGAGAAGATAGCTCGCTATATTTGTGAGTATTTGTTACCTTTTCTTTTCCTTGACCTTTTCTCTTTCCTTACTCCGTGATACTGCATCGCTGTTCCATCCCACAACCTCCCACCACACTAGCCGCGCACCCCCCCCCCATTCTTTTCCTCACTAGTTAACTTATTTACCTTGCTTTGAAAACATTCTTTCCCCTACTAGAATCTAAGCCCTACGAGGGCAGGACTTTTTTCACTCATGTTGACTACTGTATTCCCAGGGCCTGGCAAGTGGTGAGCCCCTTGATAAGTCTTTGTTGAATGTATAACCTGGTGAGGTGCCAGCTGGGTGTGTTGTCGTTAAATTGATTACTATCACCCATCCTAGATTTCTTTGTACTGTTCAGCAAAAGCTGTAGTTTGAGACTCAGTGACTGAGCTGCTCTTGGAAGGAAGAAACAGACAACGGAGTCGATGGTGCTAGAAAAAGGTGCCTTGGGCCCGGCTTTCCAGTGGCTGGCTTATTCTCCAAACTCTCCACCTGTATCTGGCTAAGCTCTTTCGAGTACCTTCAATAGAGGTGATTCATGTCCTATTTGTTATTCTTACCACAGAGTAGGTCTTCTTTGTGTGACTTAAATTCTCCTCTTAGGGTTCCTGTCTGTTTGGATTCCTCTGCCCAGGAGCTGTCACTCGGACAGAAAGGAGGCCCGCTGATCAGGCTTGAGTTTGGGCCTTGAGTCATTTAGCCTCATAGACAAAAATGCTGTTCTGTGGCCATATCTTGCCCATCTGGCCAGCCAGCTACTGTGAATATTGGAGCCTCGGGTCCCAGCCCCTTTGGGGACAGTCGCGTAGGGCTTGGCATGAAGGTGGAGCTGAGAGAGTGCTGGCTGAGTGGTGACCCTGGCTTCCCGGGGAGGCTCTCCATCTTTCTTGAGCCGGCCTCACTCCTCGACACTTGCTCTCGGCCCTTCATCTTTCTCCCAGTGTGGTCCACGCTCCAGCCATGCTGCTCTGGTTACTGTTCCCTTCCCCCACATCACGCTGAGGGCTTTGTCTGAAATACGCCTCTTTCTTCTTTCACCCACGAAAGTCTGACTCATCCTGAAAGGCCCACCCGAGAAGTCACCTTTTCTGTGAAGTTTTCCTCAACTACTTTTTCACCCAAAAGAATGATTCATCCTGTTCCCTACTGTGTCACCCGTTGATGTTTCTGTTTTATGGTGCTTGCCCCAATTTGATTGGCTTTATCATTAGTTATGCGTTCCCAGGCTGGCAGGGGCGGGTGTGGGTGTCGGCGGGGGGCTCAGGAGGGTGGGTTCTCCATGCCTCCCTAGCACCTAGCCCAAAGCCCTCCTGGAAGGCGGCATACACCTGTTCAATACCAGCTCTTAGAAGGACGAACAACAGATTTTCTTTTCTTCTTCTTCTTCTTTTTTTTTTTTTTTTAAGTTTATTTATTTAAGTAAACTCTACATCCAACCTAGGGCTTGAACTCATGATCCTGAGATTAAGAGTTGCATGCTTCTCTGACTGAGCCAGCCAGGCGCCCCCAGATTTTCTGTTATAGCTTCTCCACTCTGTGTTTTGTTTTAAAATAATTTTATCAAGTAGGCCATTAAATACGATACAGCCTTGAGCTGGGTCGAACTTAAACTAGTGAGTCATTGCATTTTATTCTGCTCTCATAAGCACCTAAAAGATTTTGCTGGGAATATGGTGCGAAGTGTTCCTTTTTTTTTTTGAAGTGTTTCTTGATGTGTCATTAATGTCGCCTCTGGTTATTGACTTTGGATACTTTCCAGACAGCAACTTCACGCCTCAAGAAATTGCAACAAAAACACGAAAGTCATCTTTTCAGATGCTGCGTCGTTGCCTGCCAAAGCTTAGACATAAGGTGCAGCGGGAGAAGGGCATTACGTTCACAGTTCGGGGAACTGATGCTTCTGTACGTGTATAATCTATTCATGGTATTTGCCGTCAGGTTATCGTTTTTGATTTTCATGATCTCACTCTTTCAGCAAACATGTCTTGAACGATGACCACGTTCCAGACACCGTGCTGGGTTCAGTGGAGCTTGCGGTTCTGTGGGGAGGACAGACACACAGTAACACTTGGGTAGGCACCCGCAGCCCGGAGGAAAGTGGCTGGCTTTGCACCGAAGCTGCTGCGGTTTCGGATGAGTCCTGCAGGTGAATAGGAGCTGGCCAGGTAGAAGGGGAGGGCATGGTGGGAACTGGAAGACGGACCTAGGGGTGTGGATAGCAGGTGCGAGAGCGGAGAGGTCGGAAACGGCCTTTCTTCAGTATTAGCTATCACGACTGCATTACTTACTTCAGTATGTAGCTATCATTTTGATTTTTAATACTGTATGTATATATATATATATATACACACATATGTATATATATAGCGTGCATGGTAGAAAATTCAAATAGCTCCAGAATGAAAATTAAATGCTATCTTTCCTCTGATCCCTAGCCAACTCAGCTCCCCTCCTCAGAGATACCAGTGTTGCACCTTCGTGTGTCTATCCTTTCCGGGAATTTTGCTGCATTTACCAACCTGAGATGGATTTTCTTTTTCATTTCCCATGTGAAAGATAGCATGCTATACAACTCATTCTACATTTTGCTTTTTTTTTTTTTTTTTTTTTTACTTAATGCATTGGATGTAGCACTGATGCATTCTTTTTAGGACAATGGCTACAGACTCCATTATGTGAAGGGACCACAATATATTCAGCCCGTATCCTTTGGAAGAGGCATTAGGCCTTTTTTTTTTTTTTTTTTAATATTTTATTTATTTGACAGAGAGAGATCACAAGCAGGCAGAGGCAGGCAGAGAGAGAGGGGGAAGCAGGCTCCCTGCTGAGCAGAGAGCCCGATGTGGGGCTCGATCCCAGGACCCTGAGATCATGACCTGAGCTGAAGGCAGAGGCTTTAACCCACTGAGCCACCCAGGCACCCCGGCATTAGGCCTTTTATAACAATGTGTTGTTATCCATCCCGTGAAGCCGATTGGAGTAAGTGAACCGTAGTCCCAGCGTGCAGAGCTGAGGGTCATAAACATACTCACCTCCTAGTTCAGAACAAAAAGTCCAGCATATTTGGAAAACAAAAAGTCCAGCATATTTGGAAAAGAACCAGATAGAATTTCAAGAAGCGAAAACCAGTCATTGACATTACAAACTCAGTGGACGGGGTAAAGGGCTGAAGAGAGAACTGGCAAACCAGACAAATGGATCTGAGGCAGCGATCCCGAAAGTGGTCCAGAAAAGCGGGAGGAAACTACATCTACGTGCTCAAACGTGACACAGCAGTGACACATGATGGCCAGAGCTACATGTGAACACGGATGACAATCATAAACACATCATGGGGTGAAAAAAGCAAGTCAGCAAATAATTCACATCACACATCATTCAAAGACACGCAAAAGGAAACAACGCAGATCCACAGTGAAACTCTAAGGGCACAATAAACACCCAGTTCAGGGTAGTTTCCAGAAGGTGGGATGAGGGCAACTTCAGGTCTTGATTGGGAAGAATATAAAGGGTGCTTAGCTCTCTTGGTAGGGCGCTATTGATTAAACTGAGTGGTAGCCCCTAGAGGTCTGGTAGACCGCTCTTAGCCTGATAAAATCTTGTGAAATACATTAAACATACAAAATAGGGTATAAAACTGAAAAAGTGGAATAAACACTTTATTTACTGTCCAGCTTAAGAAACAAAAATTACCAGTACCTTCGAACACCCCCGTGTGTATTCTTTCCCAATTATATTTACCCTTCATCCCTTATTATGTACTATACTTATATTTTTGAGTGTTTGATATATTTCATAATAAAGCTTTTTGTAATCTTACTATAGTTCGCTTACTAGTATAGGTCATCATCAATTCAAATTTAGTTTTTTAAAAGATTTTATTTGTTTATTTGACAGAGAGAGATAGCAAGAGAGGGAACACAAGTGGGGGAGTGGGAGAGGGAGAAGCAGGCTTCCCACCAAGTGGGGAGCCCGATGCGGGGCTCAATCCCAGGACCCTGGAATCATGACCTGAGCTGAAAGCAGATGTTTAACGACTGAGCCACCCAGGCGCCCCATCAATTCAAATTTAGATCTTTGTCCTTCTTTTTTAGAATTGTTGTATCGGGTGCCTGGGGCTCATTCCTTGGGCATCTGCCTTCAGCTCAGTTCATGATCCCGGGGTCCCAGGATCCAGCCCCACATCGGGCTCCCTACTCTGCGAAATGCCCATTTCTCCCTTCCACCACTCCCCCTGCTTGTGTTCCCTCTCTTGCTGCATTTCTTTCTGTCAAATAAATAAAAAATAAAATCTTTAAAAAAAATAGAATTGTTGTATCGATCATCTGAGTTAAAAATTATGTATTATGTGCCTCTGATTAAATTTCTAAAAACAACATATTTCAGTATCTTCCCAAGTAGCTGCTGTTTTAAAAGCATTAATGAAAATTAATCTTTGTCTGGCTCTATCAGTTGTGATCAGAGAGAACAGAGGTATGGAGGTTTCTTGGCTAGTACCCAGGAAAATACTTTAAAAAAAAAAAGATTTTATTTATTCACTTGATATATATAGAGAGAGAGCACACAAGTGGGGCAGGGTCGGGGGAGAGGCAGAAGCAGACTCCCTGCTGAGCTGGGAGCCTGACATCGGGCTTGTTCCGAGGACCTGGAGATCATGACCTGAGCCAAAGGCAGACACTCAACATCTGAACCACCCAGGTGCCCCGAAAATACTTTCTACAAAAGTCTTGAGTTCATGCCAGGAGGGCAATATGGTGAAAGTCTCCTTTGGAAGATTAGGATTCATCATGATGGTGGATTAGGAAAAGGAAAGACAGACAAAAACTATCCGTGGAGTAGCGGTTAAGGACCAACTCTGTGTTAGAGCAGTGGGACCTTAACTTTTCATCTGTAAAAGAAAGGCTTCCTAGTTGTGAGGTCAGGTGTGAGTTAGCTGCAAGGCTATTATTGGTAGTCTAGAGAAGCCCCCTGCTGTTTCTCAGAAAGATAGTATATTACCTCGGGGCTGCTATTAACAAAATACCACGGACTGGGTGGCTTAAGAGAAATTTATTTCTTACAGTTCTCAAGGCTCTAAGTCTAAGATCAGGGTACCAGCATAGCTGGGTTCCGGTGACGCCTCTCTTCCTGTCTCGAAGATGGGTCACCTTCTCACTGTGTCCTCACGTGGACTTTCCTCTGTGCACGTGTGTGCAGGAAGAGGGAGCAGGTGTCTCTTCCTCTTCTTATAAGGCCACCCATCCTATCAGATGATGGCCCTCCTTCTGGCCTCACTTAACCTCAAAGGCCTTTTCTCCAAATTACAGTCCCACAATGGGGGGGGGGGGTGGTTGGCGGTTAAAGGCTTCAACATAGGAAGTTTGAGAGAACACAGTTCAGCCCATAGCAGATAATTTATTTTGGCTGATGGTCTTTGTATTCAGGTGAATTCTTAAATAGGGTTTGTTTTCTTTAATTTGCAAAAATAGACCTTCATCAATTAAAACTTCGGTGAGTGTGGTTCTGTTCATTTATCAAAACCCTACCTTCTCACTTGCGTGTGTCTGTATATTTGCATTTATTTCAGTTTAAGGCTCAGCCATCCCTTAGTAATTGGAGTCACTAGAGCAACAAACGTAGTTGCTGTTGTGTGCTCCAGTTCCATGGATTTCTAAGATAACTGCTGTGGCTAGTGCATTCATTTATTTGCAATGTTCCTTACCTTCGGAGCCTCTAGGAAGGTAGATTCTATA
Organism: Procyon lotor; assembly: GCA_028646535.1. Lineage (NCBI taxonomy): Eukaryota > Metazoa > Chordata > Mammalia > Carnivora > Procyonidae > Procyon > Procyon lotor. Next base: position 68,367,670 of record CM053612.1, read on the forward strand.
ATATGCCTGATAAAAACCACTGGAAGGTTTTTGTTTTGTTTTGTTTTTACCTGTGAAATTACTTGAATTGTATTTATTAATTTGTACCAAATTCTAAAGGCTAACAAATGTGGGTACCCTTGGATTTTTATGGCAGGTAAGAAATTGAAAATAAGTAGCTTTTTTCTTGGGGTTCAGAATTAAGTATCTTTTCCTATAACTCACATAAGGTAATTCTTTGTTAACAGATGGCTACTGGCTAATGTCTGCCTAGTCTACTGTCATTTATTGTGTGGCTGTGGTTGGTCGGATGCCGGAATGGCTGGTGAGTGCTCACTGAGCATTGCCCTTGTAAGAATTAGCCCTGGGGATGAGGGAGGGGCAGTTAAAAGGACTTCATAGCGCAGTACAATGGTCACTCTGATAACCTGGTCACGACTATGTTCTGGAAATGCATGGTAAGCAGGGAAGCCACATACAGTTGTGTAGGTTGTGCACTGAACAATTCCAGGGAACATCTTTCATGTGGAATTCTGTGAGGGCAGCCCTGATTATGGAGAATCCAGTCCAGTCCTGAGGTATCAAGAAGGGCTTCCCTGCCTGGAAGAAGTGATAACTATGTTGTGACTTGAAGGTTAAGTAAGGTTTAACCCTGTGAGGATTAGGAAAGACAGAGTGGGGAGAGAATTCCAGGCAGAGGCTCAGAGGAAAGATTGATGAATTTATGTCAAAAGGTAGCTGGTGTTCATCTGAAAGTCTTGGCTGGGCCTTTAGAGAGTAGCAAACAGGTCAGGAAAACGGGTGATAATCTTCTGTAGTAACCTTTGTAGGCCTTTGGCAGTTGACTTGAATTTGATTAATGTGTTTAATTGAAGGGGAAATATACAAAACAGCAATTAAAATATGTTGAGTGATGACTTAGCCACAGGTACTGTCCTTGATTTTGGAAAATGGCAGAGTATGAAGCAGAAACAAATAAATCAGATACCTGATCTAAAATAGAAAACCAATACTATAATTTGAAAGGTCCTTAGACCTAATCCAGGAATCTGCTGGCTTCCCATTATCTTCCACTCAGATGTATCTGTGAATTTCATTTTAAAAGCATTTTTGAAGAAAATGTGTTTAAGAATATGGGTGGTCATCTATACTGTTGGTGTTTGAGGGGTCGAACTAGTGATACTCTGTTCCCTACCAAAATTTTGAACCAATTGGGAGACAAAGGAGTCAGGTCAAAATGTCTCATTGATTAGTGGCAGAGCTTGGAGAGTGTGGTTTAGGGGTGTGGCAATAATGGGATTCCTGAGATGGTAACCATAGATCAGGCAGAAAGAATCCCTCCAGCCCTGGAAATGTTGAGCCAGCATAGGCCAGGACAAGACAGAACTTGTGTCTTAATGAGCTATGGACTCAGTTTCTCTCATCAAAGTCGTCCTCTATCAGGGTAGCATTACTCTCAAGCTGGCTGACTAACCCTCAACAGGTGAATGGATAAAGGAACTCTTGTATATTCATACAGTGGAGTATTAGTCAGCAGTCAAAAAGGAGTGTTAATTCACTACTTGAGTGAATCTCAAGGGACACAGTTTCCCAAGTGGAAAAAAATTTTGGCAGTTTTCTAAAATAATAAACATAAAAAATAAAAAATAATAATAAACACAGATTTACCATATGACCCGGAAGTTCCACTCCTGGTTATCCACCCTAGAGAAATGAAAACATATGTCCATGGAGACTTGTATGCAAATAACCAGAGCCGCGTTATTCGTAATAGCAAAGAAAATGGAAACAACCCAAATGCTTATCAGCTGGTGAGTGGATAAGCAAAATATGGTCTGTTCATACAGTGGAATACTATTCAGCAGTCAAAAGTAATGAAGTACTGATACCTTCCTTCCACACAGATGAACCTTGAAAACATTACACTCAGCGAAAGAAGCCAGACACAAAAGACTACATATGCTCTGATTCCATTTATATGGACTGTCCAGAAAAGGCAAATCTGTAGAGGCAGGAAGTAGATCAGCAGTTGCCTTGGGGCTGAGAGTAGGAAGTAGGAAGTGATGACAAATGGAAATGTTTCGCAATTATATTCACTTTCTTCATACACTGTGTAACCGGGTGTGGAACGGGGTGCTTTCTTTTTTCCAAATTTCAGATGATGCTTTCGAGCTCAGAACAACCCCCGTGTGCTCTGAACAAGCCCGCAGTGGTAGCCAGACCGAACCAGTGATCATCTACTCCCAACTGCTCATACAGTGGAAGTGAAACCTCATTAGAGAAGTGTGCGTCCATGCACCTGTTCCCTGGCTCCTTAACCAAGGCTTATTACTAGAGACATCTAAATATTACAGCAGGCGGATGGCGGTCTAGAATTACAGCGAGCCGAGCGTCGGCTTGTGCAAGTGTCCTCCCAACAGCTTCGGTCACAAAAGCAGGAACTGCACCTGACTCATGGGGCCTACTTTCTCTAATGGCCACGTGGGGTTTTTGGACCACACTTTGTCCATAATTAAATTCCTTCCTCATACCACCAGTTTTTCAAGGGGCACGTATATATGCTGTATGCTGGGGGTGGGTCTTCCTTTTAAAAATTAGAACAGTTGGCAGTTTTATTCCATCAGCACAATATGCTAATACAGTTGTGAAGTGAGGTATTTTCAGACCTCCAACGCGAAACAATCTTCAGTTTTGTTGTTTTTTTCCTGACAAAGTCTTGAATTTTTGCATCTTTGGAGTCCACCCTCTTGTTTTAAGCCCTGTCAAATGTCAAAGGCATTTCCTCCATCTCTGCTTTCTGCAAAGTTTGAAACCACATTCTTCCCTGATGTTAGTCATATACCCATGAAGTCAGTGATTCATTTTCTTCGGGAGCTGACATCTTACGTGCTACGTTTCTGGGCCTCATACATAATAGGTTATTTCTCTTTGTAATCCAGAACACTATGATGTTCATCCAGTAAAATCTTCAATGCCTCTGTTGATCTCCATCTTTTTTTTTTTTTTTTTGTGGATACTGACTTTTTTGAGCTTTAAAAAAAAATGTTGTGTTTTAATTCCTTGTAATTAGGACCTTTTCACAGTTCCCCATCAGAGGATGTCTTCCAGATCTAGCAGATGAAAATATGCCGTTCATGTTTCTTCTACACCTTTGTCCTTTTCTTACCAAAGTGCGCCTCCGCAGTCCTAATACCTTACTCTTTGTTGAAGTGGAAGACTGTGAACATGAACTTAATATCCTAGCAACAGCAATGACTGTTCCTTTGTGCCATGAACTACAGGGATAATGAATATGAATCTGAGATGCGTGACGAGTGACTCGAAGTTTACCTTGAGTTAGCAGGGCGTCCTGTTGCTTGGCATCCTTTTGGTCAAAACCGTCAGGAGGGTGCGGTCCTCGTAACTTTGCGGTGGGGTTTTGTGTTGCCATATTTTTCCCACAAGGGGGCAGCAGCATCGCCTCCACCGTCTCCCATCTTTAAAATGGGCGCATTGGGCCCAGGCAGGGAGGGAAACGTTTTATGCGTCTCTACGAGCAATAGCCATCGGTTAATAGCACTTCTAGTACGATGGTGATGGTTCCTGGGAGAGAGTCCCAGTAATTGAGGAATTTGCCTGCAAATATAAAACTCCTGTAAGGATAAAACTCCTGTTTCCCCTTTCCACAGTCCTCACAGCCGACACTTCTGTAACCAGATGTGTGGGGATTTTCCCACGCCAAACAGTTCTCCAGCTCTGGTGGGTAGTGACTGGGTGTTCTGTGATTCAACTCAGTTCTCACACTGCCTGGAGGTGGCATCAGTGCCCACAGGGTGAGGGCTCAGTCCCACAAGAGCCTCCCTCTCCCCGCCCCAGGTGGTCCCAGGTGGTCACCTGCGCTTCTGGCCGACCAGCTACACGTCAGAGGTTTCCATGACACCCTCTCGAGGTTCCTTCATTTGTAGAATGGTTCGAAAAACTCAGGAAAATCGTTTACTTATTTTATTGCAGGCTTATTATAGATGGATATAATTCAGGAACAGCCAGACGGAAGAGATACCTAGGGCAAGGTATGAAGGAAGGCATGGGGAGCTTCTGCGCCCTATCTAGATGTACCACCCTCCCCGCGCCTCCACACGTTCAGCACCCCAGAAGCTCTCCGAGCCCCCATACTTTGCAGATTTCTGTGGAGACTCCATTACTTCGGCATGGGGTTTAATTTTTCAACTCTGTAATCATAAGGTTGGTTCCTTCGGCAACCAGCTCCCATCCTGAGGGCCATCCAGGAGCCCCCAGCCCCCAGTCATCTTATTAGCGTACAGAAAGATACTTATCACTCCCAGAGTCCGTGGGCCGTAGAAGCTGTGTATCAGGAAATTGGGACAAAGACCAAATGTATATTTCCTACTCTAAATGACAGTATCACGCCTCCTCTTTCATTAGAGTAGTAGTCATCGCGAAGACCCTGGGCTAACATGGTTTACCTTCTAGTTACCTCCAGTAATAAAGAGGCTAACCCGTGAAGAAACAGTGAGTTATGGGAAGCAGCCCTTGATCTGGAAGGAGGATAGTCTTCTGTAAATGATTTACTTTGGTTTCCTGATAAGACCCTGAAGTTAAATCGTGGGACAGGTAGCCTTCAGATTCTGTTATGAGTGTTGAAGGGCCACGGAATCGTCTCTTGTCATGTAAAACTTGATCCGAAAATAACTGCCTGACCAGGGAGTAAAGAAATGATGATAATAACAATAATAACCAACACGAGCTCCATCTGGAGTGGAGAGCAACCCCACAGAACCTTGAGCAGAGCCTCCCTTTGGCGACCTCATCACCGTCACCCCACGGCCGGCCCCGGGCGCCGGCCCCAGCGCTGTGATGCTCAGCCGCAGTGCCCCACCCCCCCTCAGCCCTGCCACCACCCAATGCGGCTCTGTGGGCAGGGTGGCCGGAGCGGGGGCCCACCGGCGCCAACAAGAAAGTCATGGTGACCGAAGTGTGAAGAATAGTCAAACGGTTGAGTGTCAGAAACGGGTCCGGTTTCATCTGCAGGAATGCCACCAAGCGATGTACACTTGTACACTAGACTGCCATGAAGAGGAGGAACCCCCGGGTAGAGAAACCGTGTGGTTCGATGTTCTTGGCGGAGAAAAGGGTGTGGAGGTGGCAACTGTTGTAGAGAATGGGGATAAAGAAAGAGGACGCCAGGCCTGGCAACGCACACCTGACTCCATACAGAGACCCTGTGTGAGTGTTGACCAGAGTCTTCCAAGCCCTCTGTGTAGGGGGAAGGGAGGGGGGCACTGGCCGCCAGGGACAGGAGAGCGAGGTAGACTGGGACACAGAGTGTCCACTGGGTTAGAGACTGCGATTCTCTAGGACAGCCACGAAGAGGAGCAGGAAAATCAAGGAGAAAGGACCCATGGTCAGCAGCCACCTCAGCGTAGGGACCTCCCCGACTCCAGTGACCAGCACACACACCCAGGACACCCTACCCTGCAAGATGGCCGAGGGAATGCAGCTGGAAGCCCGCTCCGGGGCTGAGCAGGGAGGACTGAGTGCTGGCTTACCGTCTCTGACGCCATCCCGGTTAGGCACCCGACGAGAAGAGGTGACTACGAAATGCCAGCAGCGAGACCTGAACCAAAGATCGGTGCTGAAGGCCTCAGGTGCTTGCCCCGTAACCCGATGACCAGAATGATCTGCGTTATGTGGTTTTTGTTGTTTGTTCCCTAAAGATAACATCGTGTGTGTGTGTGTGTGTGTGTGTGTGTGTGTGTGTGTGTGTGTGTGGTAATGACCAACATGTTTTTCTTTAAAGGCTAGCTTTTTCTCCTACACCTTTAAAAGTTTTAAAACTGTTTTGTATCTGGTTGACATTATTAAGAACCTTGTTTTTTTGTTAAAAAAAAAACTTGTTTTTAATTTGTAATAAAATTTTATAATTTGATTTTTTTCACAAAGGTCAATAAGCTGCAAGTATCTATTAATACAGATCTATAATAATAATAATAATAATGCAGTACAGACAAAGAGTTTGGCTTAAAGAACTGTATTTTTCTAGGGGCACCTGGGTGACTCAGTCTGTTAAGCGTCTGCCTTCGGCTCAGGTCATGATCCCGGGGTCCTGAGATCAAGCCCCGCATCGGCCTCCCTGCTCAGGGGGGAGCCTGCTTTTCCCTCTCCCTCTGGCCCCACCCTGAGCTTGTGCTCGCACTCTATCTCACATAAATAAATAAAGTCTTTAAAAAAAACAAACGAACTGTGCTTTTCCAGATTTCACATATTGTTTGTTCTTCTACAGTATCTTGTGAGTTCTCATATGTCTTGGTGATAAGAGCGATTATAGAACATTATGCACAGAATATAGTAAACGTAGAACTTTCTATTTCTCGTGGAACTTTCTCCATTAGTGGCAAAATGAGATGGGGAGCATTTTTGCCATTCTGTCTTTTAATACCGCTCGCAAAGAACTGACTATGGAGACAAGTCAGAAATCTTCTTCCTAAGAGAGAACTGTAGAAAGTGTTTGGCGGCGTTTTCTTCACATATCACTCGCTTTTGCTATGGCACGTGGGACTCCTGTCCAGGACCAAGGGAGCCACAGTCCTTCGCTGTAGAATCCCATGCTTATCCACAGTTTTGCTTGAAATGACCTAAACAAAAGCATTTCTTTTCTCTCTGTCTCCCCCACCCCCACCCCTCCCTCTGGTGTGTGGCAAAAAAGCAAGTTGCACTTTTAGGAGCGAGAAATTCCTGTGGCCTGGTCCTGGCTGGCAGATGGCCCCCACAGGCCTAGCTTTGTGCCGTCCTTGGCAGGAAAGGCTTTGCTTCTTATCATTCCACCTTCCTCCCCCAGAAGCCTGAGAAACGTGACCCGAGACCCGATCACTTGGGAGAAATACTCAGTGCCATAATAACCAGGAAAGGTACTGTCCAACCTCGTCCTCCTGGTGCAGGAGGGACTCGTGCCAGATGATGTCAGCCCTTTGGAAGGAGCGGGCAGCTGTTCCTAAAATCCACACTTCATGCCTGGGCTGTAAGATGACCTCTGCGTTTCTTAGTTGTCACAAATCGACCGTGCCCTCATGTCCTCCTTCTGTCCTTCCATAGGCCTGATGGTTTGTTCGTGTTTTTTTCCTACACTGTTTCAGGGCTCATCGTTGGGGTGATCCTGAGGTACGGCACCCCTGCCACCAGCGGTCACGATAAGTCACTCAGCTGTACTCAGGAAGACAGGGCCTTCAGCACCTTGTTAGTGAACGTCAGCGGGAAGTTCTTCGAATACACCCTGAAAGGAGAAATCAGCCCTGGCAAGATCAACAGCGTGGAGCAGAATGACATGCTGAGGAAGGTGAGCTGGGGAGCACTCAGCTGCTGCGGGCCAGACGTGCTTTTTGAGTTTCTGACTCCATGTTGGCCCCTTGGAGAGAATCCTTTCAAACTCCTGGAGCATGGGTAACGTTCCTGGCTTGCAGTTTTGCTGGGAAGTTTTGGGGCTCTGATGACAGGAAGAAAGAACCAGATGGGAAACTTGAGCCTGTCAGCTGTTAGGGTCAGGAGCTGACGTGGGCCGCCATGTTGTGCAGTGGGTTTGGACGTCACCACTCAGCCTGTCTGTCCACCCCCATCTCTCCTTTATTATGTGTCTTGCTATGGCTTAAAGATGGGGTTGTTTCTTTCTTAAAATAAGATTAGTTTCACTCTGGGCCCCTGAGGGGGTCTGCCTTTGGCTCAGGTCATGGTCCTGGGGTCCTTGGATTGAGTCCTGCATTGGGGTCCCCTCTCAGAAGGGAGTCTGCTTCTCCCTCTGCCTCTTCCCCGACTCCTGCTCTATCAATCGGTCTTTCCCTCTCTTAAATAAATACATTAAAAAAAAAAAAAAAAGATTGGTTTCACTTTAAGCTCATTTAATCAGTGTTCCCAATTGTAAGTCTTAGTTTTTCCCGGTTCTTTTGCCATATTCTACAAATACTTATTTAGTGCCCATTCTCATTGGTGAGTGATGCCAAAGGTTTAATGAATCTTTGGAGAGGAACACTTTGTTGTCTTACAGTTTGAGTCCAATAACTGTTTTTCATTTGATGTTGGGGGTAGCTAAAATACACAACAAAAGGATCATATATCTCTTCACTCAGGTGATTTCCCAGCAAGATATCTGTATTCATCCACATGTACTCTCTAACTGTATAGACCCAGGCTTATCAGCAGGGAGACTTCTGCCTAAGCTCTGGGCGATCCAGGCCATAGGGAGCTTCTTTTCATAAAGAACAAGATTAATGTGTGTGAAGGCCTGTGGTCACAGGCAGGATGTAGCCTGTGTTCCACAAGTTAAATTCTTATTATTTTTAGGATCTACCCTAAACCTTAAGAAAGTTATTCTCAACCCGGAGTGTTAAACACGCCCATCTTCTCTGTGTCCTTAAAGGCGGTCCTAGCGAACTCTTTGCTCTCAGCCCCTCATAAGAATGCCCGAGACTGGGGCGCCTGGATGGCTCAGTGGGTTAAAGCCTCTGCTTTCGGCTCAGGTCATGATCTCAGGGTCCTGGGATCGAGCCCCACGTCGGGCTCTCTGCTCAGCGGGGAGTCTGCTTCCCCCTCTCTCTCTGCCTGCCTCTCTGCCTGCTTGTGATCTCTCTCTGTCAAATAAATAAATAAAATCTTAAAAAAAAAAAAGCCTCTGCCTTCGGCTCAGGTCATGATCTCAGGGTCCTGGGATCGAGCCCCGCATCGGGGGTCTCTGCTCAGCGGGGAGCCTGTTCCCCCTCTCTCTCTGCCTGCCTCTCTGCCTGCTTGTGATCTCTTTCTCTGTCAAATAAATAAATAAAATCTTTAAAAAAAAAAGAAATTAATTTGAGTAAGAACCAATCAATTTACCAACATGAATAAATTCTTTAAAAAGTTTGAGGGGGATATAGACTGCTTAATTTTCTTCTGGATCTGATAAGATTTTGCTCTTTAATAGTTTCAGAGTGATTTCTGGGTATCAAAGCTACAAAGTAATTTCGGTCCCCCTAGAGCTGCTGAATTTTCATAGTGATGTTGACGAAGCCGCTAGTGTCGTTGGCAACCCTGACCCAAGCCACATCACATCTCCCAAAAGGCTGGTCACTCAAAAGAGACTTAAATTCAGTAGAATGGTGTCAGTAAGCCATTCTTTGAGAGGGTCCAGAAAGTTAATAATGAATCATAACAGCATCTTTTCTTGCAGTTGAACCTTTATAAAAGTTTGATAAAAATCAAAGTGTTTTTATTTCTCATTTAAAAAACATTGGCCAGAAGCTTTCTGTGAGTCCTCACACCTGCACTGAACTGTTCTTTCTTTTTTTTTT
>CM053612.1:68377456-68391336 GCA_028646535.1 Procyon lotor
ATGAGAAGAGCCTGTGCCTTGAGGAGTAAGAACTGTGGCTTAGGGTCCCAGCAACAGGGATTGTCCCCATCAGAATATCCCACAGGCCTAATGAACTTATGAGAAGTAAACCCGTCTGTGTGTGTGTACATTAAGGTAACCAGTGAACGTACAGAAGCATTGAGAGGATTGCAATTTTGCCCTCTCTTTCTGAATAATTACTAGCTCTTATAGTAGTATAAGAATCTACAATTATATACACATACATAAACTTATAAATTTGCCCATCTTAAATGAAACTACCTATTTTTCATTTCTCCGCTTCCATCTCTATTGGCCCTCTTTCCCAGGCTCCAAAGATTAATCCAGAAGAATATCAAGAGACACTTCAGATGCCATGAGACCAGATACTTAGGACTTAGCTTTCTGATACTGATTTAAGCAGAAAGCCCCTTAGGCAGCACTTTCATACTTTATCAGTTTCAAACTCCTATCTGTAATGATCTTCTAAGGTTCACCAGACCTGGAAGCGACTAGCTGAATCACTAGAGTAAAAGAGTAAAATAGTTTGGGTTAGATCTGTGAAAATGATCGGTCTGCTTACACACACACACACACACACACACACACACACTTTCTCTCTCTCAGTGTAACTTAACATAATCAGAGTGGTTTTCTCTGAAATTTACTAAGCCCTCGTGTGCTTGCTCAGTGGTTAATAGGACTGGGGATATTTTATTTTATTTTTTAAAGATTTTATTTATTAGACAGAGATCACAAGTAGGCAGAGAGGCAGGCAGAGAGAGAGGGGGAAGAAGACTCCTTGCTAAGGAGAGAGCCCGATGCGGGGCTCGATCCCAGGACCCTGAGATCATGACCTGAGCTGAAGGCAGAGGCTTTAACCCACTGAGCCACACAGGCGCCCCAGGACCGGGGATATTTTAAAACCACAATGTTTATAGCTCAATAGTTTTATTCTAGAGTAAGTTCAGTTATTTGTTACAATGGAATCCATAAGTAAAGTTTCACTTTAAGAGACCTTTGTTGTGTTTTTTATGCTCAGTATCAAAAATCACAATGTGATTCCTGCCTCTTGTTTTATTCAGAGACACTTTTTCAGAAATCTTGGGTCGATTCTGGCTTATGCTTTCTTGGGGACTGCCGTTTCCTGCTTCATTATCGGGTAAGTTACTCTTTGTCATTAATCAAATTAACACACTTTCCAAAGAGATGAGATCCACACAGGTCGGCAGACGCCAGTGTTTTCCTCGGCTATATTGAGATGTAGTTGACACACACATGCTGTGCCGAATACATTGCTGTGAGTTTCAAGTGGACAATGTGTTGAATTGATACATTTATAAATTGCAAAATCATTACCACCATAGTATTCACTACCACCTTCAACCTGTCACATAGTTACCATTTCTTTCGTGTGATGAGAACGTTTGAGACTTACTCTCTTAGCAAAATTCAAGTATATGACACAGTATTATTACCTACAAGTCACCATGACGTACCTCAGGTCCCCAAACTTGTTACTCTTCTAACTGGAAGTTTGTGTCCTTTGAGCACCATGTCCCCATTCCCCCTAACCCCAACCCCTGACAACCAGCAGAGTCCGGGATTTCGATGTTTATGATGATGGCAGCTAAGATCTAGAGCTACCTTGTGCAGTGTGGTAGCTGTTAGTCCTGTATAGCTGTTCCAATTAAGATTAAGATAAATTAAAATGAAACAAAATTGACACCTAGTCCCCAGATCTTGTTTCCTGATTGCATCCTCCAGCAAAAAGAACCAGGCAGGGCCCCTTGCAGAAATGACTGATTCTAGGGCTGGGGCAGCAAATACACAAGATAAGGACGGAGCATATCATGGTGCCAAGAAGTAAGGAAGCACCCAGAGAACAAACAAACAGGACGTGGTGCGTGTCAAGGAGATGCAGAGCCAACATGAAAGCTCCCCTAAGGCCAACGGCCAAAGAACAACAAAATAAATAACATTATACTGGACCCAAACTATAAAGAAGACATCTGAGTCTCTACCGATGTTAATAAATGATCGGATGAATAAATAAAATACATGGCAGAGACGTGACCCATCTCCTGTGCAGAAGAATTCCGAATAATTTATGTCAACTCTCCGCCCCCACCCCGCAGGAGAGGGAGCTTACATCCCCTCCCACTTTGATTGCAGGCTGTGCCTAGTGACTTCATCCCACGGAGGACAGCAGGGAAAAAGGAGGAAGAGAGCCTAGCTTTACGGTGGGGAAAGCCGACAAACACACCTCGGCTAGATGATCAAAGTCAGCAGCAATAGTGGCAAATCACGCGGGGACGCTGCACACTCGGTGTTTGTGATGAGTGGCACTCTCCCTCCCCAAAACACGTCACCTGGGTATAATCGTGAGAAAGAAAAGAGCAGACAAGTCCCATTGGAGGCGAGTTCTACAGAATACCCTACCAGCGTTCCTCAAAACTGCCAAAGTCGTCAAAACCACACAAAGTCGGAGAGACTGTCCCAGCCGAGAGGGGACCGCGGACACATGACTAAGTGTCATGTGGGATCCTAGACGGGATCCTGGCACAGAAAAGGGACATTAGGTAAAAGCTTAAGGAAATTGGAATAAAATATGGACCTCAGTTCCTTTTTAAAAAATGAGCTGGAAAGCTGGAGGAGATAAAAGGCCAAGGGCCTTTTGTGTCGCCAAAGTAGGAGGGACTTGGACTTCGTCCTTTAGGAGCGACAGGCTGGCTGACTGGTATTACTGGCAAGATAGGGAGAGGTTGCCAGAGAGCAGCCCAGCACCCAAGTCTGGTCAAAGGAAACGGGCAGGCAAGTGTAGTATCAGGAAAAGTCTGAAAGGAAGGGGAAAGAAGCCTTCGACAGGCAACAAAAGGCAAATCCCATCTGCCCCACAGAGTTCCGGGGAATCAAAATCAAACTGTTTAAGCGTCTGGAATAGTGCCTGGCCCACAGTAGGGAAGCATGGAGTTACAGCTGTGCGTTCTCTGAAGGATTCCATTCCGGAAATGGCTCCTGAGCTCCTAGCTTCGTCAGTCTGTAGCTCTCGGCGCCCACGATACAAAGGTGAGCCACGGCGTGGTCCTTACCGGCCAGAATATTATCCTCAGAGTGTTAGCTCTAGGGCACAGTACGTCCATTCTGTGGTTATTTCTAGACCCCTAACCCCTGCGGCTGCCACCCCCCACACACACACCCGCAGTGACATGCACTGGGCCTTTTAACACTCCTCACTCCTCCCATTTTATAAGCTCCAGCCAAGTGGAAATATTTAACTCGGGAGTCCTTCTTGGACCATGTCACATCCTGCATGGCGCGAGAAGGGCCACCACCGGCCTGCCCTCACCCCTGCAGAGAAGGCGAGGCCGGGTACGCCCACTGCTGCACTGAGACTTTCCTAGCACATTTACAGCGTTTTGCTCCTCCCCCCCCTTTTTTTTACCAGTAATTCTTGGCCGAGAAAGTTGGTCACTTGAACGTTCACGGCCTGCCCATGTTTGTCTCTCTAGCTCGGCCAGTGCTCACTCCTTTCCACAGCTTTTTTTTTCTTTTTTTTAAAGATTTTATTTATTTGAGAGAGAGGGAGGGTGAGAGAGAGAACATGAGAGAGGAGAAGGTCAGAGGGAGAAGCAGACTCCCCATGGAGCTGGGAGCCCGATGTGGGACTCAATCCCGGGACTCCGGGATCATGACCTGAGCCGAAGGCAGTCACTTAACCAACTGAGCCACCCAGGCGCCCCTCCTTTCCTCAGCTTTAAACAAGCAAGCTTTCCCTTCCCTTCCCCTCGGCTACCCGGCTGCTCCAGGGGCCTTAAGGTTGTTGCTAACTAAGTACCCTACTTGATAGCCGGAAGTGAGCAGGCTCTAAGAAATGGCGTGGTATTCACGTGTTTCAGCAAGAGGTTGCTAACGGCACACCATCGCTTGGTGCCAAAGTCTTATTGGCATGCGTTCCTGGTAAGTGCCCAAGGACGGCAGCTGCCCAAGGTTTCCACCGATCATCCCCGAAGCGCAGTACTCGAGGCTGCTCCGCTCACATGTGGTCCAGGTGACTCCACGAGGAGGGTTTTCGTTTCCTCTTGTGACACACTGACTTCCCTTCTTACAGAAATCTCATGTACGGTGTGGTCAAGCTCATGAAGATTGTGGGGCAGCTCTCGGACAAATTCTACTACACAGATTGTCTCTTCTTCGGAGCAATCATCTCTGCCACTGACCCAGGTATTTTGCGTGTTTGGCTTTGTCATCGTGACGTTGCATTATTTCAATCTTAAAACATTCAGAGCGACCAGTAACTCCGGTCGCAGTATGGAGACTGTAGAGTCAGCGTGGAATGGGGGGCGGGGAGATCAGGAAGTGGTCTAACAGAGTTAGATTGCTTTTCGAAGAAGGGTGTGTGTTTCCCTTTTGTTGTTATTATCATTAAGATTTTACTTACTTGAGAGAGGGAGAGAGCGCGTGCATGTGTGCGCGTGCACATGGGTGGGCAAGGAGCAGAGGGACGGGCAGGCTCCCCACGGAGCAGGGAGCCCGATGCGGTGCTTGATCCCAGGACCCTGAGATCATGACCTGAGCCAAAGGCAGACACTTAACGACTGAGCCACGCAGGCGCCCCTTTATTATTTTTGTGTTGTGATAAAAAATACACAGCAAATTTTACCATCCTCATCATTTTTAAGTGTGTACAGTTCGGCAGTGTCAAGTCTGTTCACAGTGTTGCACACCCAACCTCCAGAGCCTTTTCATTTTGCAAAACTGGAACTCTGTGCACATTAAACAGTAACTCCCCCATTTCCACTTCCCTCCTGTCCCTGGCAAGCACCATTCTTCTTCCTGTCTCTGTGAGTGTGGCTACCATAGCTACGTTATAGAAGGTGGAACCATACGATGCTTGTCTATTTGTGTCTGGCTTGTTTCACCCGCACAATGTTTTCACGGTTCATCTGGGCAGTAGCATGTGTCAGGGCTTCATTCCTTTTCCAGACCAAATAATATTCCACGGCGCATCTGTTTACACATCTGTCCGCAGTGGACCCTTGGGTTGCTTCCGCCTGTATCTCCCTTTTGTCTTTCATTTTAGAATGTCTACTATGGCCATAATTTTTACACTTTGTCCTCTTCCTCAGTGTTTTGCTTTCGCCTTCATTGAGGAAATCATATCATTTCATTTAAATAAGGCCTTTCCTTAGTGGGAGTGCACACCGGTACCTGTAGAGACTCCGCTGTCCTTTGTAAACTCCTTTTTTGCTCAGCGTCCCTGCATAACAGCACACTGTGGCCTGCTTCCTATTCATAAATCTCTGACCCTGTACTTTCCGAGTTTCAGTTGAAACATTTCTTTAAGGTGGAATCATTATACGCTTGCCCTACTCTGCAGCTCAAGAACAAATAAAAAGTCTCCCTTTTCCAAGTTGGAACCTATGATTAAATCAGTTTACATAAAGCAGTTCCAGCTAGTCCTTCCTCTGACGTCAACCACTGAGAGGACACGGTAGGCAAAGAACTCACAGAGAAAGAGATGGCCCCGTCCTAGGAGGCGAGGTGGAAAGACCTTCTCACCATCTGTGGTGCCCTCTAATATTCTGGACAGTAATGGTTTTAAAGATACTAAGATTCTCTCCACCACACAACTGTACTGTGCCTCGTGGGAGTCCTCCAGGTCAGTGCGATGATGGAAATGTTCTGTGCTCTATGCGCAGTCCAGTATGGCAGCCAGTAGCCACATACGGCCGCTGGACCCTCGAAATGAGGGGTAGTGCAACTGAAGAACTGACTTTAAAATTTTATTTTGTGTTAAGTAATTTAAATTTAATTAGCTATGTGTGCTTGGTGGCTACCATATTGGATAGCGCAGCCCTAGACAGTTGTGTGGTTCTGAAAACTGCTGCTGTTCCAAAAACCACTGACCTCTCTTACCACCATAATTTATTCCAAACACTAAGTAAACTGATATCAAAGCCTTGACTGGTTGAAGCACGCTGGTTTTTGAAAACGAGTGCAGGAGGTGGAGTCGCAGGTGGAAGTTTGAGTCTGAGACCCGCCAGTCACTGGCTAGGTGGCCTGGGCACACTTTCTCTCCTCTATGTCAGTTTCCTCATTCACGAAGTAGGAATAATGATACCTATTTCCCAGGGCTGTCGTGAACATTAAACGAACGAACACATGTAAAGCACGGACCATAGCATTTGCTAATCATGTTGGTCTCTACTCACGTCTGGCTCAGGCAGAGATTTCTTTGTTTTCCCCATTTTTTTTAAATGATATCTCCTCTTGGTATTCCTATTCAGCGTTTTTTTTTTTTTTTAAGTTTATTGTTTATTTTTTTAAGTCATCTCTGCACCCAATGTGGGACTCAAACTCATGACCCTAGAATCAAGAGTTACATGCTCTTCCAACTGAGCTGGCCAGGCACCCTGCCCTGCTTTTTTTTTTTTTAAGATTGATTTATTAGAAAAAGAGTGCACAGGGGGTGGGCAGAGGGAGAGAGAGACTCCTCAAGCAGACTCCCTGCTGAGTGCAGAGCCTGATATAGGACTCGAACCCAGGATCTTGAGATCACGACCTGAGCTAAAACCAAGAGTCAGGTGCTTAACCAGCTGAGCCACCCAGGGGCCCCCCTCATCTGTAACTTCATCACTAACTTCTTACGTTAGTACCACCAATTAGCAAAGGGAGGTTAGTGTAATATAAAGTTCACTGATGTTGTTTTCTGACCTATTAGTATTGCTTCATTTAATTGGATAGAAAGGCTTATTTTTCAGATTATCTTCCTAATTGTTTCCTTCACTTTAATGTGTCCATGCTGTGGTAGAAATTAATGGAACGCATTACCATGGCACACCATTGTTATTTGGCCTGTGAAGATTGGCACAGTAAGGGTTTTATATAAATGAACGTTCTAGAAGATTGAAAGTTTAAACTTACTAAACACCAGGACATTAACTTTAACTGCTTTTTAATGGAAATCTTTCTGAAACGTAGACTGTTTTTGTAAATTAAAAGTCTTGTACCAGCTTCCTAAAAATCTATCGCTTGAAAACTTGGAGCATGAAAGAGATAAAAACTTAAGTGCAGACTTAGAAGGGACCAGAAGACCAGATGGATTCCTTGTGCCTGGTGCATCAAACCAAAATCCTGGGATCGGGATACGCAGCGGTCTTGACCGCATATGAAGGAATGCGAGCCCTTGTCCCCGAGGACGTCACATTCGGCTCGAGACACCTGTCTTCTGGTCTGCCTGTGGAAGGGGACGCCGTTCTGTGTGGGGTGGTGTAGACGGCTCTGTGGCCCGCAGCCATCTCCCTTCTGCAGTTATGCATCAGGGGTGCCACGCGGACTGTTACTTTAGACAGACCCACAGTTCAGCAACGGACAATGTACGTGTCCCCCCCAGAGCACATCTCCAGCAGCCACCAGAGAAAATGAGTTAGTTGCTCTTCCTTGCCGTGCACCACGATGAAGTGACCCCTCTCATTTTGAATCTGTCACTTTTACGCCCCTCAACTTGACCAGGCCTACTCGCGGGCTTGTCAGAGAGTAATTCTCTAGTTGCGTCACCCGGGCTGCTCGGTCTCTTGCTTATCCTCTGTGGCTCAGTTCCAGTGTGCCACCTGCCTACATGCTCTGCCCCTACTCCTTCAGCTACTCGCTCTCCCAGCTCTTGAGTCAGGCCAGCTTTATACATAACGGTACTTGCCACTTGGTACTGAGTGTTCACAAGTGCTAAGTGCTCTTTAGTATGCAGAGGAAGGGCTCGGCTGAGGTTCGTTCGTGGAATGAGCAAATTCAGGTTCTTGAATTTTCCTTCGTCCTACGTCTGCCCTTTTATTTTTCCCACCACTTTTCAGATGCCTGTCCCAGAGATCTTCAGCCAGTTACCTGGCATTTCTTAGTCCATGTCCAGCTAGAGACAGCCCTGGTGACCCTGCTCTCTCTGATTGCAAGGATCCCGCTGGGGGGGAATAGCCCCTCGAGAAGCCACGGGCTCACCCGGGCTCTCACCCCCTCCGTCATCTTCCGGCTGTCTGCACCCACGTGGCTCCTCTTGCTCAGGAGGGGCACACAGGGGCCCCTGCCTTGTTCTGTAAAGGGATGGGCAGGGAGAGCGAGAAATGGAAAATCAGAGCAGCCAAATCCAGACCGGGGCCATGCCATTGGTCATTGTTCTGAGTATTAACTATACAAGCTAGCCTTTCTTGTCAAGGGTAAGTGAGCTAGCTGTACGTTATTGTTTTGTTTTACTACTGCTGACTGTACTATTGCCGGAAAATGGTGTTTAGAGTCAAAAGGGCTCTTGGAAATCATGGCACTCCACCCCCTGCTTCACTAAATCCTTGGACTTGGCTGTGGGCTAAGTTCTCATGGCCCACGTTGGTGGCTACGTAGGATGACTTCTATTTTCTTGTATTTTCCCTACCAGATTTACTTACTCACCATCCTTCTCCGCCCTCCTTTGGGCACCGGGACGCTGATTTGTGTGGAAGATAACAAAGGTTCCTTTGCCGTCTGCTTTCCCATTGGATTTGTCCAGAGGGGAGCACTAGTGAGAGACCGGAAGGAGGCTGGAGATTCAGGGTCCTGCGGACTGGCTGTAACTCTTGATCAGAGGACACAGGTCCCATCAGGCGACCCTGTCTACACAGCTCCTGGTTCAGGTGCTCATGCCTTCTCTGGACGCTTTGGGCCCTGGCATAGTATAGGATAGTCGCCGTTTTCAGCGGCACGTACTATCTTCGCTCTCGTGGTTTTCCCCATACTCTGCCCACATTTCCATAAGCACTCCCTTCATTAAATACTTCTCAAATTGCTCCTTTTGAGGGTCTTCTCTCTTTCCTGCCAGGCCTCTGATTGATAAAGTCCCGGGCCCCAGGTCTCCTGGGCCGCCAGCCCTGCGTTCTGTTCATGGAGGTTAGCCTCCACCAGCCTCCAGTCCCTGAGTGGCTGATGGGACCCGAGGTACCAAGCCCGGTGGACATATCCTATGAGTGCTGGCTACAGCTTCGCTTGGGTTCAACCACGGAGATGTTAGGGGTTTCGATGCTGTAGCAGAAAGCAGCCCATCAGACAGGGCATGTTTTCTCCTCTCTGAATTAGGGGAAATGACAGTACTACCCACCTGGGAATGAGGACTAACAGATTGTAAAATGTTTGTCATGGTGCCTGCTTCATGGTTAGTCCTTAGTAATTGTTGTTGTTATTATTAGCATTGTTAATTTTTTTGTCAACATTGGGTAAAAATAAGAGAATTCGTTGTTTAAGATTGTACTTATTTGAGAGAGAGAGAGAGAGAGCAAGTACGAGCAAGGGGATGGGCTGAGGGAGAAGGCGAGAGCCAAGCAGGCTCCCCGCTGAACTGGGAGCCCGACTAGGGGCTCGATCCCAGGACCTTCAAGATCATGTCCTGAGCCAAAGTCAGATACTTGACCAACTGAGCCACCCGGGTGCCCCAAAACAAGATAATTCTTATATCACATAATGCTCAACTGGTAGCTTAAAGGTTTTGTATTAGTCCAGGTTCTTCAGAGAAACGGAATAAATAGGTGTGTGTGTGTGTGTGTGTGTGTGTGTGTGTGTGTGTGTGTGTGTGTGTGTGGAGAGAGCAAGAAAGTAAGAAAAGAGATCAAGTGAATATGAAGAATTGGCCCGTGTAATTATAGAGGCTGAAAAGTCCCAAGATCTGCTGTCCGAAGGCCTAAAAATCAGGAAGGCCAATGGTGTCGTCCCAGTCTGGGTCCGGAGACGGGAGGAGACCATTGTTCTAGCTGAAAGACAGGCAGCGAGAGCCAATTTTTCCTCACTCTGCCTTCAGCCAGCAATGGGGAGGGCAATCTGCTTTACTAAGTCTTCTGACTCAAATGTTAATCTCATCCAAAACCTAGAACCCAGAAACCAAAACTGGTTTCACAGACAAACCCAGAATCGTGTTTAATCAAATATCTGAGGCCCCCGTGGCCTAGTCAAGTTGACGGATAAGATTCACCCCCACAGGTTTTCTGGAAGGAGCCACAGATACTGTTCATATAATAAATAATCCAGAAAAGAAGAATTTTTTTAGCCAAATCCCCAAAAGTCTTTCCTGTTGTGTTACCTGATAAACTGTACACTTAAGGATGGATGAAAGATCCTGACCCTGTGTCTTGTGTTATGAGATGACATGTCCCCCAGGAACTGTGGCTTCTGGCGATGCCCCCCGTAGTGATTGGAGCACGGGGATGTCTGATTACCTGGAGCAGACTCGAGGTAGTCAACATCTTTCCTATCCAAGCTGTTCTTTGCTTCCTCTCAATAAATGAGTGAAACTTTCTGGAAAGGAAAGCATTAAGGGGGCAGTTTGAGAATCTGCCTTAATCTCTAACAGAAAAGGAGGAAGCAGGACAGCAAAAGGAAAAGGCACAGAGACACAGCTCGTTGCCAGAGTACCCACAGGTCCCCAGATGTTACCTGCTGGGGTCAGCACGCCAGCCGTGGTGAGACTCAGGGCTCGGAATAGCAGCGGTGCAGGAGAAAACAGAGGGGAGAAGAGGCCGCTGCTCCTTCTGACTGCCAGGGAACATCCCCCAAAGTATTCACACTCAAAAGGAGGAGTCCCCACTCGGAGTAAAGACCTTGGTAGGCATATGGGATAGCAACAGTGAAAGCTGGGACGCGCTGTACAGGCTCCAATCTGTGGGGGACAGCGAGGACCCTGGAGGAGGTGTGAGGCTGCCGAGGTGACCCGAGCCCTCAGGGCTCTCAAAAAATACCCAGTGAAAAATCCAGAAAATAAGAATTTTTTACCCAAATCCCCAAAAGTTCGTCCTTCTCTGGAAGGACGGAGCCACTCCCTAAAAAGGAACTGCTAAGGACCACAGACCCTGAGTGACAGGGCATTAAGGAGAAAGAAAGCTCACACGCCAATGGAGGAAGAGACCAGAGGAAGTCCATTTCATGAGTATTGAGGGGGTGGCTGCCCTCGGAGGCTGCATTTTCAGTACTTCAATATAAAACCAGCAGAGGGAGCCCTAGAGCCGTGAAACGAGGAAAGCTAGTCTGGGTCTTCTCCCCACCTCACTTAAAATGAACTGCTTGAAGTGCATTGAGATCCGACTTCATGCAGGCATATTGTAAGGAAAAATGAGGATAGGCCCTCCGAATAATACAATTGCAGATAATTAAGTAATATCAGCAAAATAGGGTACCAAAGCAGACTATTTATGTAATTTTCCAATAGAAGCTAAAGGAAATTCAGGAGCTGCCTGGTGGCTCAGTTGGTTGACCATTGGACTCTTGGTTTCTGCTTGGCTCATGATCTTGGGGTCGTGGGATCGAGCCCCGCATCAGGCTCCACATTCAGCATGGAGTCTGCTTGTCCCTCTCCTTCTGCTCTTCCCCAACCCCCCTACCCCTGCTCACTTACACACTCTCTCTGTCTCTCTCTCAAAAAAATAAAATCTTTAAAAAAATGAAATTCAGAAAATGATAGATGAAAGAACTGTGTACATTGGGATTGGACAATTCAGAACTGAGAGGAATAAACGATGGGCATCGTGGAAAGAGCTGACAGAAGGAACAGACGAGGAACCCAGGCAGTGAACAAGAGGTTAAAAAAGCACTTCAGAAACTCGACTCAGGTCATGATCTCAGGGTCCTGGGATCAAGCCCCCGTCAGGCTCTCTGCTCAGCAGGGAGCCTGCTTCCCCCCGCCCCCTCTCTGCCTGCCTCTCTGCCTGCTTGTGATCTCTCTCTCTGTCAAATAAATAAATAAAATCTGTAAAAAAATTTTTAAAAAATCAATAGTGCGAGCCCAGCACACTTGGAAAAGACCTTTGTTACAGAACCTTAAGAAATAACCACAGTGAATGTGATTTGGCTCCACCGGTACAGTGAAATCTCTCTGAAGGCAGAAGCCCTTTTCCCACCGACCACTGAGTTCCCAGAACCCGCCACAGGGTCAGGACACAGAGAGGGCTTTACCAAAGGTCTGGGAAATAAGGACAGTCTTCTTTTATGACCACCCAGACATAATTCCACCGCTCACAGTCCTCACATTTCTCAGACATCGAACAATCTGGTAAATAGTTGTTTGGTTTTTGTTCTCTAATGGCATCTGTTAGTAATGCCTTTGGTTACCAATAGTGGAAGAAGCTGGCTAATAGGAGCGGAAACAGAGAGCCGTCTCTCTTAGCTTATGGACCTCTGCTGGGCCACGGCTTCCGCGACAGTCAGGTGTGCAGGCACCCTGTCTTTGCCCAGCACTGCCCTTGTGTTTCGTATGCACATTAGTTGCCCGCTGGCGGCGAGATGACTGTGTGACGTCCGCTCTCTCCGCTCTCCTCCGGGCAGGAAGAGGCGATACTCACTGCGGGAGAAGCTGGGGAGGGGAGTTTTTGGTTCTCAAAGTCCTTATGGTGGAAACGGAACGAAGCAGAAGATAGTTGGGTGCGAGTGTGGAGAGGAGCCTGCCTGCCTGCATTTATCTAGAACAGTGGTTCTTCACGGGGGTAGGGGGGTTCCCCCTCAGGAGACATTTGGCAATGTCTGCAGACATTTTTGGTTGTCCCAGTCGGCGGGGAGTGTGCAACGCTGCTGGTATCTAGTGGGTAGAGACCAAGAGTGCTTCTACGCGTCCTACAGTGATGCACGGGACAGCCGCCCCCAACCAGCAAGCAGCTGGCCCCAAACGTCCGCAGTACTGCAGTTGGGAAACCCCAGACCGCTTTCAGGGAGACCAGAGGGTCCAGGCTAGTGTAATGATGTACCAATCATGGTAATACATTATTTTTCCTTTTTTAAAAGATTTATTTATTTTTTAAGAGAGTGAGAGAGACAGCGAGGGGGAGAGCGAGTGGGGGAAGGGGCAGAGGGGGAGAACATCGCAGCCGCCTCCTGCTGAGGACGTGGGGCTCAGTCTCACCACCCATGAGATCAGGACCTGAGCCAGAATCAAGAGTCAGACGCTCAACTGACTGAGGCCCCCAGGTACCCCCATTATGTGTCTTTTTTACTTTCATTTTTTTTCACGCGCATGCGGCGGAGTAGAGTTTTCCAGAGGCTGTGTAGCTCGTGCTATTAACTATGTGGTGGTGAGAATGTGGAAAGAGCTGAGAGAACCATCTGTCTTCCACTAGTCTAGGTACTGAAGAGATTTGAAAAACTGCAAAACAAATGGCTTTCTTCTCACTCATTTTTTTTTGTTTTGGAATATATAATTATTTTTTATCAAAAATATGGACGTTAAGGAGTGCCTTAGGTTAAGGTTAAGCGTCTGCCTTCCGCTCGGGTCATGATCTCAGGGTCCCGGGATCGAGCCCCACATTGGGCTGTCTGCTCAGTAGGGAGCCTGCTTCCCCTTCTCTCTCTGCCTGCCTCTCTGCCTACTTGTGATCTCTCTATCAAGTAAATAAATAAAATCTTTAAAAAAACAACAACTAAACTATAGCTCTTTAGGGGCCTCAGTAGTTTTTAAGAGTATAAAGGAGTCCTGAGACCAAAAGTCTGAGGGGCGCCTGGGTGGCTCAGTGGGTTAGGGCCTCTGCCTTTGGCTCGGGTCGTGGTCCCAGGGTCCTGGGATCGAGCCCCGCATCAGGGTCTCTGCTCAGCAGGGAGCCTGCTTCCCTCTCTCTCTCTGCCTGCCTCTTGGCCTACTTGTGATCTCTCTCTGTCAAATAAATAAATAAAATCTTTAAAAAAAAACAACAACACTAAACTATAGCTCTTTAGGGGCCTCAGTAGTTTTTAAGAGTATAAAGGAGTCCTGAGACCAAAAGTCTGAGCCCTGCTCATCTGGAGAATCGCCGATTGTTCGATGTCTGAGAAATGTGAGGACTGTGAGCAGTGGAATTATGTCTGGGCGGTCATAAAAGAAGACTGTCCTTATTTCCCAGACCTTTGGTAAAGCC
>CM053612.1:68391436-68402713 GCA_028646535.1 Procyon lotor
CTCGTTTGTCTCCCAAACCACCCTGTCCCGCCAAAGGTAGGAATCGCCTCTATATGCTTGTCACCAGTGGCTTAAGCTGCGACTCACCGATATGCTTCCTTCTCATTTTTAGTGACTGTACTGGCAATATTTAACGAATTGCATGCGGACGTGGACCTTTACGCACTTCTGTTTGGGGAAAGCGTCCTAAATGACGCTGTTGCCATTGTCCTGTCCTCGTAAGTAACAACGGTGTTTCTCTTCCCCGGGGAAGAGGGCCTCCAGCTTCCGGAAGGCTCTGGGCTCAATTCAGAGGCTTATCTTAAAAGCGTTAAAGATTGAACTGGGTATTTTTCCCAACTGATAAGGTTACGCTGCTTTGTGCGCTTGGCAGCGAGCCGAATGCTGATGGCAGCAGGACATGAGGGCTGCGGGTTAGAGGTGGACAGCACGGGGAATGCTGGGCAGAGTGTAGCTACCCGCCCACGTTTGCCGACCCTCGTAGGTACCATCGTGTTTTAACCGGCTCTTCTTTTTCAACCCCAGGTCTATTGTCGCCTACCAGCCGGCCGGGCTGAACACTCATGCCTTTGACGCTGCTGCCTTTTTTAAATCAGTGGGCATTTTTCTAGGTATATTTAGTGGCTCTTTTACCATGGGGGCTGTGACAGGCGTTGTGACTGCTCTGATATCCTTTTTGTGCTTTCTGCCCCTGCCTGGGTAGGATCACGTGCAAGGTCTCGGGTCTTCCTCTCAGAAATGATTTTTTCTTCTTCCAGAAATGGATCTTAAATCGATGCTTCCACCGGGGGGGTGGGGTGGGGGGGGGGGCTCCTGAAATGTGTCCCTTCGGTGAAACGTGACAATAGAGTATGTAGCTAGCTAAGAGTCCGAGGAGATGTCTGGGGGTGTGACTCCGGCCGTAGCCCCGTGCCCGCCTTTGCCTTCCCTCCCTCCAGCAGACCAGCTAGAGATGGGAGTCTGGGGAGGACATTGGTTCTGGAGCAGGGGAGAGAGCCGGGGGGAGGCCGGGGACCAGGGACCGCCGCCCAGGAGGCCGGGAGCCAGCGGGCTGGGCAGTACTTGAGCCTCGAGCCTGCCCTCAGCTGTCACGGGTCACATGGGCTACCGTGGCCGTAACTGCCACTACGCAAGGTGGCCTTCCGTAAGTAAGGGGCTGTGTCATATTTAGTTAAAAAAAGCAACTGAGCAACCGTAAAGCAAAGCGTGGGCTGAGCAGGCCGCCCCTCGACAGGTGTGCGGAGTCCTTCATCAAATGTTCTCTTGGTGGCACTTAGGTCCCCGCCGTTTAGTACGACGCCACGGGAGCCACAGCTGCCAGCCGCGTCATCTTAGCCTGCAGTCAGCATACAGACGATCGCTGAGCTCTTATGCATGCAATTTCTACAATAAACCTCTGCAGCGTGGCACGCATTTTGCTCTTGCAGCATCTCCCAGCTGGGACTGGCCCCACTTCAGGTGTTCAGGAGTCCCTCGTGGCTAGTGGTTACCACACTGGACGGCTTGGATCTAGACGCTTCCTTCACAGAGGCCCCCGTGATGCCCTGGGGACTCGCGCTACTTGGTGAAAGCCTTCGGGAGTTGGTTCCGTGCCGGCCCACTGTGGGAGGGCGGTGTTCCGAGGGGACTCTCCGGTCCCCGAAAGTGACGTCAGCACCTCGAGTTGTGCGTTTTATTTCTTCGTTTCTCACCCATTCGCGAGGCACCTGCTGTTGGCCTCGGGTCATAGCGGCCCACAGACGTCAGAGTCTCCCAGGCCCCACCCGAGGTACCCCCCCCTCCCCGCACTGCTAGTCACCCCCTCAGGCCAAGACCGAGCCCCTCGGAGCCCTGGGCATTGCAAGGAGCACAGAAAAGCTATTTCCGGTTGCTTTAGAAAGCTCCGTCTTTTAAAGACAGCTTTGTCGAGGTAAAATTCTCATACTGTGCGATTCACCCATTTGAAATGTACAGTTAAATGGCTTTGGGTATGTTCCATTACTATTTTTTTTTTTAATTGTGGTAAAGTACATATAACGCAATTGGCCATTTTAAGCATTTTAGGTATATAATTCAGTGGCATCGAGTACATCCACAGTGTTTGTGGAACCGTCCCCACTGTTTCCAGATCTTTCTCATCACCCCACACAGAAACAATATCCCCCTCTCTCCTCTCTCCCAGCCCTTGATAACCTCTTTTCTACCAGAAAACTTAGTTTTTATTACTTTAAAAACCGAGCAGCAGCTTTGGGGCCCCCAAAAGAAGAGCGGCAGGGAAAAGATAGCCCTTAGGGACGGGGGTCCTGGGCTCACCGAGCGGGGTTCTTGGGGGCCCCCATAACTTGTGCCCGGAGCCAAGTTCCTTGACAGGTGCCCACGTGACCAAGTTCACCAAGCTGCACTGCTTCCCCCTACTGGAGACGGCACTCTTCTTCTTGATGTCCTGGAGTACCTTCCTTTTGGCGGAAGCCTGTGGCTTCACAGGTGGGTTTTCACTACCCGCGGGCTACCCTTCCCCTCCCTGCAGCCAGGGCTGTGCGAGCTGGAGGGGAGCTGGTCGAGTCGCCCCTGACTGCCCACAGAGCATCCACATGGAGGGTTGCTGAGCGAGGCTGGTATTCTGCCTTGGGAGTAACTTTGTTTCCCAGACCTGTACATTTTCAAAGGATGAAATTGCTTCAGGCTCAGTTGTCTCTGAATACTCATTCCAGTTGCAAGCAGATGTTTAGCTGCAAAGGTTACTGAACATATTAACCTCCTAATTGTTACCATCCCATAGATTGCTGCTGCTTTCACAAACAGTAAGGAGCAACAGACCAAATCTGTACCCTTGTAAGGGTAACTTTGTATCTACTCAGATGAATGTGAACACAGTTAGTCCTTGTTTCCGCTCTGGTCTATTTAATCACTATTTTTAATACTATGTTTTTATGATGCCAGTTTCATGTGTTATTAGTACAAGTAAACTGGCGGTTTTAGTTCTTTGCATTCTCTCATCAAAAAAAGAAAAATCACTGAATTTTTCCACTAGAAAATTCAAGTACAATTGCTACACATAATCCAGGTAGTTGAGAAGCCCTTTTAATCCTCTTTTCAAAATAATGCAACATATCTTTCTAGGCAGCCTTATAAAATACCCCACTTTTTTTTTAAATGTAATCAGCACTTAATTCTAATAGGTTGAATTTGAGATTTTTTTTTTTTTTTAAGATTTTATTTATTCGACAGAGAGACAGCGAGAGAGGGAACACAAGCTGAGGGAGTGGAGAGGGAGAAGTAGGCTTCCCGCCGAGCAGGGGACC
Organism: Procyon lotor; assembly: GCA_028646535.1. Lineage (NCBI taxonomy): Eukaryota > Metazoa > Chordata > Mammalia > Carnivora > Procyonidae > Procyon > Procyon lotor. The sequence goes on from CM053612.1 coordinate 68,394,718, forward strand.
CGATGCGGGGCTCCATCCCAGTACCCTGGGATCACGACCTGAGCCAAAGGCAGATGCCTAACAACTGAGCCACCCAGGCACCCCTAAAATACCCCAATTCTTTAAGCTTGGCAATTATCTGTAAATGTTTAGGCACAGTCCTGGTGTGTCAGTCTTGTACAACAATATGGTTACCATTCATCCAAAATCAAGGTAACTAAGGCTTGGAGAAATGGCACAGCACTCCAGATCCATTTTGTCTGAGGCCCTAGACCATGCAAAAAATAGAAAGCATTTGCTTGCAATTAAATTCATTGCTTCTAAGAACAGAGAAGAACGTGACAAAAGGATATGACGGGTCCCATGGATATGAGGCACCCCACAGCCTCTTGGAAAGACTGAATGCTAAATGCCAAATTCAGCGGGAGTTTAGAGGAGAGGAGAGAATGCCCTTAAAACTGGAGCAAGAAGGGAAGTCAGGGACCTTGGCTTTGAAGGAAGACAGTCAGAAGAAGGGAAGGTTGATATGAGGGGTGGGGGCTAGGGAGCTTTCAGCAAGAGGAAACTTTCCAAACTTTTCCGGAAGTTGGATATATTGGGCTTGCCTACCTTAAGTTTTTGTTTCAGCAGGGATTTTTTTTCCTACTTTCTCCCCACCCCCATTGATTTTTTTTTTCTTTCTTTTTTTAAAAAAAAATCTCTCACCAGGCGTTGTGGCTGTCCTTTTCTGCGGAATCACACAGGCTCATTACACCTACAACAATCTGTCGGTAGAATCAAGAAGTCGAACGAAGCAGGTGAGAGCCAGCCCTGGGTCCTCACGAGTTACTGTGGATACAAGGGAGGCGACCCACAGGGTTTACGGCTTTCTTCTCCTGTCCCATGCAGCTCTTTGAGGTGTTACACTTCCTGGCAGAGAACTTCATCTTCTCCTACATGGGCCTGGCGCTGTTTACCTTCCAGAAGCACGTTTTCAGCCCCGTGTTCATCATTGGAGCTTTTGTATCCTTTGTTTGTTTGTTTGTTCTACTGTTTTCTCTGTGGACCGGTGACCACCACTGGGGAAGCTATACTGAGAAGAATTTCTGTTTCGGGCGGGTGACTGAGCCAGTGCTGGTTCGTACTGGTGTTTTCCTGATGAGAGAAAGGAGGCTTATGTGGTTCATAAAGCTCAATGGATTTGATTGAAGGGTTAGCGTTGCCCAGAGGTTGTCCTTTCTGCACATCCTGTGTAAGACGATGTCCCTGTTACCCTGGAGCTTGGCAGGTGGTAGCTTGTTTTGCAGAGCACCCTTCTTCTTCTTTCCTTCTTTATTTATAAAGATTTTTGTTTATTCATTTATGTAAGAGAGAGAGAAGAGCATGCATGTGCCTGTGCATGCGGGGGGGGGGGGGCAGAGGGGGAGGAAGAGGGGCAAGCGGACTCTGCGCTGAGTCACGACACGGGATGTGGGACATGAGCCCGTGACCTCGAGCTGAAATGAAGAGTCAGTTGATCAACCAGCTGAGCCACACAGGTGTCCCGTAAAGCACCCTTCTTAGAAGATCTGCGTCAGTCCCTGAATCCTTTTTATTTCATTGCTACGTGAATTCCGATCCAGGACGTTCCCAGTTTGGAAGACGTGAAGGTTCTGTCACTCTTGTTCCCGACCGCACAGGCAGCCCTTCCTCCTGGTACCCAGAGAGGCCTGCCGGCAATGAGCCCGCTTTTCCCTGGAGCATCCCCGGTGGGATAGATCCCAGCGGAAAAGACTCCCTCCCCCTGCCCCCAAAAAAAAGAAAAAGAAAAAGGAGAGGAAGAAAAGACAAAATGGAAAAATACTTGGTTCCTTGACCTAGTTCCATTGCGAGTGCAGTTTTTGGAAGAGAGACACGGTTTTAGGGATTGGCTTCTCTGAAGAAAGCAGAGATGTTTATGCCCAGCTGAGGGTCGACAGCTCAGAGTTTTGCTCGCTTGGCCTCAGATCCTGTTGTTTTCACTGAAATGAACTCCTCTGGGGCTTGGAACAGTAGCAATCCAGCTGAGCCTGGATTTCTAAACACTGAGCTGCCGTCCCCTGTTGCTGGGTATTTACGCTTACCTTTTCTGAGGCCTCACGGGTAACCTTAAAAAAAAAAAAAAAAAAAGTGTTTTTCTCTTTCGGGCTTTTCATTTATGGTACAGGACCAGGGGACACTCACCAATCAGCCTGATAGTGACTGTGGCTGGCCAATTGCCGTGCGGGGTCCTTCGGGTTAGAGTGTTATGCGCTTCACCTAGGGCTCTTCTGGTTGGACTTACACACTCACCGGACTAACAGCTAAAAATCTGGGGGATCAGCGTTCTTGTTCTCGATTCAGAGAGACACACGACCTCGCGTGTCCTCTAGATCTGTATTCGGAGCCCGGCATCTGGGGGGAGAGAGGGAGAGCGGCAGCCCTTGTTTACAGAGGAGGGCCTTGCTGGGAGGGCTAGCCGGAGGGGGCCCCCTGGGAATCCCGACGGCCACTTGCCACTTGAGGACCTTTGCGCGGCTTCTGGGTTAGAACGTGCTTTCTAGGCATTACCTGTTTCCTTCTGTTCAAAACAAAACAACACAACACAGAACGGGGGGGCGGGGGGCGGGGCGCGATTAAAAAAACCCCAGCCGAAAGCAGAAAAACAGTCAGTCCTTTACCCTGGAGGAGCCAGAAGACAGTTCCGCCCTGGCTTGTGTCTGAAACAGCTGCTGCTCGGGGCAGCCGGCGACCCGGAAGCTCCCTGTCCCCCTGGCTCCCATGGCGCTTTCCTTCTGTGAGTAGGGCAGCCTGCAGCTCTCTGCTGGGCTCTGGGCTAAACTCAGCAAGTGACGGGTAACCCATTTCCCTGAATTCTTCGCTGTCCCCAGCAGAGCTCCCCTTCCACCCCCATTTCCATGGCTCACCCCTCCAGGGGACATTTGAGCCACTTAGGTAGAAAAGTCTCCCCCTCTCATTGAGTCTTGGGAGGGCTCGGAGTGGCCGGGGTCCTCTGAGGCTCCACACAAAGTGTCTCACTTGTAGCATCTTCTTGGTCCTTTCGGGCCCCTACTCTCTACCTCTGACTAAAGTGTTTGAGCTCTTACCCAGGAAACTCGCTCTTTACCGTTTGACCTGGAGGTTTGGCGTGTGCTCTTCTTGTGACTTTCCTTCTCATGGAGCCCAAGCCACTATTTGCTCCTCGCAACGCACCCCCCAAACCCTGCCCTGGTGCCTGAGCTTATTTCGGGACTCATTTTTAGAGAGACGGGAGACTTGGTCCACACCAGCGTAATTAAATCAAGAAGTTATAACCGGGGGGCTCAGTCGGTTAACATCTGCCTTGGGCTCAGGTCACGATCCCGGGATCCTGGGATCGAGCCCCTGCACCACACCGGGTGTGCAAAGAGGGGAGCCTGCTTCTCCCTCTCCCTCTGCCTCCTCCCCCCTGCTTGTGCTCTTGCTCTCACACTCTCTCTCTCAAATAAATAAAATCTTTTTTTTTAAAAAAAGTGCTAGTTATAATAGTACATTTAACACGTTAGAAATTACCTCTGGTGGGAGCCAGAAGGTTGGGAAAGTTGTCTAGCTGAATCCCCACTTGTTGCCGAGACTCATTTCAGAGGAGGCTGGACAGCCTGGCTGCCTTGTGCGACCATCCTGATCTTTGTGCAGTTTTCTCCTGGTCATTGCATCCCTAAAATTCTCTCTTCCGCCAGAGGCTGTAGGAAGGTGCTGTTGTTCTAGAAAGCTGTTGGGTCCTTAACCTCCACCTGGTGGTCAGGTTGCCATCTTCCTGGGCCGAGCTGCGCACATCTACCCTCTCTCCTTCTTCCTCAACTTGGGCAGAAGGCATAAGATTGGCTGGAACTTTCAACACATGATGATGTTTTCAGGTAAAAAACCGTACATGGCAAGAAAAATGAGTTTCATTCAGCAAGAATGTTAGCATGATTAAAATATTATCAATAAGGTCCACAAAGAGCCGGAAGTTCAGATGCCTGGTTCTTTTGTATCCCCTGCAGTGCTGAGCAGACTGATGTACATGCTAGAGTTAATTTTGATTTTGCAAGCTATACTATCAAATATGAACCTTCTCCCCTGAAATAGCCACATCTTCATTTTTATCTCTACCACCCGTGAGACCTAGAGGCATACAAGTACTTAAAGTGCTTGATTGTTTTCTGGTCGGTGTTCATAACCCTTAATCTTCCAGAAGGGCCCCAGACCTAAAATTAGAAGAGAGATAGGTCTATCCCAGCACTAGCCAGTCTCATAAAACAATGAAATCGAGCGAATTAGTCGAGGTTCCTCTTAGCTCCAACTTTCTCTGAAGCATAAAACAAAGCAACCAAACCGAAAAACCGCTTGCATAAACAAGATGAGCCCCAAACCGGAGGTCAACAGCTGTGAGAGTTCTGCTTGATCTACGCTGTCTCCCACGTGCCCCCCCTCCCCATAAAGCTGAGAAGTGTGCAGAAGCCACCGAGGGGATGAAGAACAGCAAAATACGTGGAGGTAAAGGAAGGGGAGAGCAGCTGGCCTGAGCTGACGGTGCAGTAAGCGTCAGGCATCATAGACAAGACCCAGGTTAGAGCGTCTTTGCAGAGCAGACGGAGGAGATGGCCGGGCAGAAGGCCACTATGGCCACGGGGATCGTTAAAGGTACCTCTGTCCTCTGGGGGGGGGTGGAGAGGGGCTGCGCAAGAGGCAAAGTGAGTAGTGGCCCTTCATTGCCAGTCGTAGTTCTCGTGGGGAGCTGGGGGTGGGGTGGGGCTCAGAGTCTTCTGGAACTCTCGGCAACAGGCAATGCAATGCGAAGCATTTGCTCTGCGTGGTACTTACTTGCCTCTGCACTGAAATGTGTGCAAAGAGCTAACAACTTCCCCTGGAGAGAAGGTGACACGTTACACATAAAAGGGGTAGAATCAAGGTGGAGAAGAGGAGGGCCCGGGGCCATTGTTACTGAGGGGGCAGCCTTCCCCCTGGGTTTGCCAGAAATTGGGTCTCGCGAGGCAACACGTTGGGCAACCAGGAGAGCGTTGCCCGGCCTTTCTCCAGGAAGGACAGCAGTGTGCTCTCGCTGGAAAACACAGGCGCTGATGCAGAAAGAGGGTCAGATTGGACGGGAAAAACCGCTTCTAGGCTGCTGGGAGCCTTCAGGCGGCATCAGAACCACCCGTTGGGCTGGTTAGAGCCCCTCGCTGGGCCCCATCACCAGAGTGCTTCTGCAGGGACGGGGTGGGCCCCAGGAATTGGCACTTCTCACGTATTCTCAGCTCTTGCTGCTGCTGCTGCTGCTCCTGGTTTGACGACCACACTTTGAGAACCACTGTTGGAGTCGGGACCACAGAGAAGCCCCAGTGTTGTGCCAAAGAGTTTGGGCTTGACTCAGGAGCAGCGGGGCAACTTCGGAGGTTTCTGAGAAGGGCACGCCAAGATCCCCCTTCCGGATCAGGAAAGGGCTGCTGGGAAAGAGCGAGGCCAGCTGGAGATAACTCGGTCCCCTGGATAAATTTAAAGTATGGTCGTTATTTCTTGTACTGAAAGACTGAGAAGTACACAGAGCTGTTTAAAGATATCGTCTCCTATAAAAATTATTTCCTCCCGGGAGTAGTCTCACCATCGAAAGGTACTCAGTTCCCCAGAGTGATGAAAAACCCAAGGCTTCTCTATCGTAGGGCTTACAGTGTTTACCTAGTAAAATCGAGACAACTGTAGCACACATCATCTCTCTTTGACCCCTGCGTTTTCTTCTTGGAGACAGTATCCCTTTAGAGGCTTAAATATTGATCATTGGCAAGGCTGGCTGTCCGCGTTCTAGATGTGCCTAAGTGTCTCCCTAGCACAGATTAATAGAAAACATTAGCTGGTTTTTCATGTCACTTTTTAGAGTCATGCTGCAGTGAATTGTGAAGTTCTCAGATTAGTGAATTGGCAAAATTATCAGGAAAGCTAGGAAACTGTACAAACAGATATAGTGCATATAACTTTTCTTTCTCTCATACAACGTGTGCAGTCGCTGTGCCCCCCCGATGAATGGGTGATCGTACCAGGTATCTATTAAAGACCATGGAGTCGGTCTTTACTATAAAACAAGTGAGGAGCATACTTTGAAGAAGGAACAAAAGAGTTTAGAAAGGCAAACATTAAAATGTGGGTGCTTAATCTTTTTTTAAACAATATCTTATTACATGTAACATAAAATCTAATGCAAGATGAAAATGGAACTCACATAAAAGAACAAATATTTGTGAATATGTATTAAAAATATTCACAATTGTTTCAATTCTTTTGTGAGTGTTGCACTATGTAGATCAAAACATATGCTCTTAAAATTAAAGGTAGAGTATAACTTAACTACATAAAATTAGTTTCTATTTCGCAGGGGTTTTTTTTTTTTTTTTGGTAGAGTTGACACACAATGTTACATTAGTTTCAGATGTACAACATGGCGATTCAACTTCTCTATGGGTTGTGCTGTGCTCACTGTAGGTATTTGGTGCTTAATCTTAATGCCCATTGATGTGGGTGAAGGGTCAGTGAAGGGTCAGTCCCTGGGCCCAGTCTGGCTGCTGCCTATTGTCATATATGCCATGGCTCAGAATGGCTTTTACTGCAGGACATCTACAGTCCGAGTGATGAGAGGGGACACTGACTTTGAAATCCAGTCAAGTGAAATGTCCTCCTCCGAGAGAATCCCGCTGTCTTCATTAACGCAGCTGTATGACAACAAATTGTACTCAGTTATTATGAGCCCGCTCTTGGTTTTTGCCGATAAGATTTTGTGGACATCTGGTTTTTGCTCTCATATGTCAGTACCTGTGCAGTATCCTTGAATTCCCCCTGCTTACCCCATAAAGCCTAAGATCTCTAATATCTGACCCTTTACAGAAAAAGTTGCCAGCCTCTGATGTAGATGAGGTTATATTGTTGCTTCCCTGTGTGGCTTTGCTAAGGAAATGCCGACCTGCTCTGTGGCTCCTGAGACAGAAGCCACAAATACGCACTTGCCGTATTCCTACCTAGCCTGTTACTTCCGTTTATGACCATATGGTGCTGGGATCGCAGACCTAGAGAGCTTATGTTGTTATTTCTTATTTACATTTCTTTTGACTTCATGTCCCTAGCAGGGGAATATTTCAGCAATAAGAGCGTGTCGTTGTCCTAGAATTGGCCGTACGAAGTAGCACGGTGTTCTTCTCCTTACATTATGGGCATTTTGCAAAAGAAAACTTCCAACAGGAGAAAGCCATCTGCCCTTGAGTTTCTTCCTTCCGAATCAGACAGCACACTGGGTCCAGTTTATTAGCCCCGAGTGGCAGCGGTGCATTCGAGGACACACTGTCGCTCGGCCTTGTAACCAGATCTTCTTCTCTGGTCCCTGCAGGCCTCAGGGGGGCCATGGCATTCGCGCTGGCCATCCGAGACACGGCATCCTATGCCCGCCAGATGATGTTCACGACCACGCTCCTCATCGTCTTCTTCACCGTCTGGGTCATTGGTGGAGGCACGACGCCCATGTTGTCGTGGCTTAACATAAGGTTGGTTCGAAACCACGGCCAGTTTTGCGTCTAACCGGGTCACTTGTGCCCACCCCTGTGGGGGTGTGTTGAGGGGAGATAGCTTCTTGTGTGGAAGGTTCTTACAGGGTTGGGGTGGGTTGGGTCTGGGGGAGGGATGGGAAATGAAAAGCACTAAGCACAAGTTCAGAATATTGACTTTTCCATGGGAAAGAAAGGTGGGCGTGAAAATTTCTGTCAGTACGGAAACACAAGGCCTTAGAAACACCTAGGACAGTGACACCAGGGCAAGAATTCCAAAGTCTTAAAGCGGCAGGCAGGAGAACGGATGTCACTGCTGGCAAAGTGAGGCAGCTCACATTCCTGTGAAATCACACCCCCGGCCCTCAGAACCAGCTCAGCCACCAGAAAGGAAAAGAGGCAATTCAAGTTTTGTTTCTAGGAGGAAATTGTTTGCTCTGTCTCTTCTTGCTCGAGCGTACCAAAGAGGTGACATTTCCTGTGTCACCCTCTGTTGC
>CM053612.1:68403213-68425609 GCA_028646535.1 Procyon lotor
TCAAGACTGACCTCTGAGATTACTTTCTGCTCCTATTTGGTCACTCAGTAGGTATCCTGGATGCACAGAGCCTGATCAAATCACGGTGGTTTTTCATGCTAGTTTATAAGCGCTCCCACACACTGCACGCATATATAGGGCCAAACAATTTCCCACCAACGGGGGAGTTGCCTTGTGACATTTTGCACTTCTGGTAACCCTTTTCCAAATTGGGCCATTAAAACTGGCCTCTCAAGAACTGAGAGTGTGTGTAGCTTTCCCTGAGGCATACGTGCTATATATACAAATATAATCACTCTCGTCACGGGAATATCTCTGTAATATACAGACGAGCACCTAGAACATAGCAGCTAGTGCCCAGGGAGGGATCGGGAGGTGATGATGTGTGTGACTGGGCATAGGCGAGATCTCGCTTCTCCACATCCTCGCCAGCATTGGGTGTTGCCACTCTTTTTGACTGTAGTTCTATTTGGTGTGTGGGGTTACCTCACTGTGGCCTTACTTTGCATTTCTTTAATGACTGATGATGTCGAGCATCTCTTTGTGTGCTTGTTAGCCATTCGTATATCCTCTCTGGTGAAACACCTGTTCAAACTCTTTGTTTTCGAATCACATTGGGTTTTTTTTAACTGAGTTTTGAGTTATTTATTTATTATAGATACTAATCTTTTGTCAGAGATGTGGCTTGTAAATATTTTCTCTGAGGCTGTAGCTTGTCTTCTAATCCTTTTAGTAGAGTCTATCATAGAACAGAAGGAGTGTCATTTGTCATTTTTTTTCTTTTATGCATCATGCCTTTGATGTTACATCTAAGTACTCTCCATCAAGCCCTAGGTCCTGAAGATTTTCTTGTGTGTTATCTTCTAAAAGCTTTTTACTTTTCTGCTTGACATTTAAGTCTGTGGTCCATTTTGGGTTAAGTTTTATATAAGATACAAGGTTTAGGTTGAGGTTTTATCTAGTTTTATTTGCCTAAGACCAGTGGTTCTGGCAATGTGTTAAAAAGACTGGTCTTGGGGCACCTGGGTGCCTCAGTTGGTTAAGCTTCTGCCTTTGGCTCAAGTCATGATCTCAGTGTCCTGGGATCGAGCCCCGCATCAGGCTCAGTGGGCAGGCTGCTTCTCCCTCTCCCTTTGCCGCTCCCCCTGCTTCTGCCCCCCCCCCCGCAAATAAATAAATAAAATCTTAAAAACAAAAAACAAAACTAGTCTTACTCCACTGAATTACTTTTGCTCCTTTGCCAAAACTCAGTTGGCTGTATCCACATGGGTGTGTTTCCATTCTGCTCCACTGAGGAATGCCTTCAGCCCTCCACCAGGACCACACCGTCCTGATGGCTATGGTTATGTAATAAGCTTTAGCATCAGGTAGAGCGAGCCCTCTCATGTTATTCTTTTTTTCAAAATTGTCATAGCTATTCTAGTTCCTTTCCATATATTTTTTAGAATAAGCTTGTTTATCTCTAAAAAAAAAAATCTCACTGGAATTTTCACAGGAATTGTGTTAATCCTGTATATCAGTTTGGGGAGAATTGCCATCGTTATTATGTTGAATCTTTCAATTCATGAACTTGTTATGTTTCTTCATTTATTTAAATTATTTTCGATTTCCTTCATCACCACTGTACGGTTTTCAGCATATGGTGCCTGTACAGGGTTTGTTAGATTTGTATCGAAGTACCTCCTCTTTTTTGAGCAATTATAAATACTGTTCTGTCTTTAATTCCAGTTCCCACATGTTCACTGCTAGGATATAGAAACACAATCGGGTTTTGTGGGGTTTTTTTTGTTTTGTTTCGTTTTTTTAGAGAGGACGAAGAGAGAAGAGTAGCAGAGGGAGGGCGAGAGAGAACCTCAAACAGGCTCCACGCCCAGTACGGAGCCTGACACGGGGCTCGATCCCAGGACCCTGAGATCATGACCTGAGCTGAACCCAAGAGTTGGACACTTAACCGACTGAGCCATCCAGGCGCCCTGGTTTTTCTATGTTGATCTTGTATCCGGTGACCATGCTGAACTCATTTATTAGTTCTAGGAGGGTTTGGTTTGGTTTTGTAACTTATTTCAGATTTTCTACACAGACCATCACATCATTTGCAAACAGAGGTGGCTTTCTTTCTTTCTTTCCAACCAGTGTAACTTTTATTTCCTTTTCTCTTCTTCTTCTTCTTTTTTTTTTTTTGATTTCCTTTTCTTGACCCACTGCTCTGGCTAGGACTTCCAGTATGCTGTAGTAACAGTGCCATGAGCTGACATCCTTGCCTTGTTTCCAGTCTTAAGGAGAAAGCATTCAGTTTTTCACCAATAAGTGTAATATTAGCTGTGGGGTTTTTGTAGATGTTTGTCATCACCAATTTGAGGGAATTTCTATCTATTGCTAGGTTTTTGAGAGTTTTTGTTTTTATCAGAAACTGGTGTTGAATTTTATCAGATGCTTTTTCTGTTATCTATTGATGTGATCATATTTTTTTGTTTAGCTTGCTAATATGGTAGGTTACATTGATTGCTTTTTTTTTTTTTTTAAGAGAGAGAGTACATACATGAGTGGGGGGGGGGGGCAGAAGGAGAGAGAGAATCTCAAGCAGGCTCCACGCCCAGCATGGAGCCCGATGCAAGACTTGATCTCAAGACCCTGAGATCATGACCTGAGTGAAATCAGGAGTTGGATGCATAAGCGACTGAGCCACCCAGGCGCCCCTCCTTTTTTCTAAAGTAATTTTCAAATATCGAACCAGCCTTACTTCCCTAAAACAAACCCCACTTGGTTATGGTGTATAAATTTTTTATATATTGCTTAATTCTGTTAGCTATAATTTTCTTAAGATTTTTATGGTCTGTGTTCATGAGGGATATTGGTTTACCATTTTCTTTTCTTTTTTTTTTTTACTGCCTTTGTCTATTTTTGGTATCAGAGTACTCTGGCCTTACAAAATGAGCTGGGACGTGTTCCCTGCTCTTCTGTTTTCTGGAAGACATTGTGTAGAATTTGTGTTAACTCATCTTGAAAGTTTAATAGAATTCTCCAGTAAAACCCTCTGGTCCTGGAGACTTCTTTTTCAAGACTTTTTAAATTGTGAAGAGAATTTCTTTAATAGTTATAGGGCTGTTAAGATGATCTCTTTCATGGAGCACCTGAGGTCAGTCGATTAAGCATCCAAATCATGATTTCAGCTCACGTCATAGTCTCAGGGTCATGGGTTTGAGCCCTGCATTGGGCTCCACACTCAGCGAGGAGTGTGCTTGAGATTCCTTCTCTCTCTCTCCTCCCGACTTGCATGCTCTCTTTCTCTCTCTCAAATAAATCAATAAATCTTTAAAAAAGATTATCTGTTTCATATTGGGTGAATTGTGGTAGTTTGTGAAATTGGTCCATTTCATCTAAGTTGTCACATTTATGTTGTTTGTAGCATTACCTTATTCTTTTGACATCTGTGATATATATAGTGACACTCTTTGTTTCATTGCTGATATTGGTAATTTGTATCTCCTCTTTTTTTCTTTCAGTCTTGCTAGAGGTTTGTCAATGTTGTTGATCTTTTCAAAGAACTAGCTTTTTATTTCATTGATTTCCTATATTGTTTTTCTTTTCTCCATTTCATTGATTTCTGCTCCTGTCTTTAGTCTTTCCTTCTTTCTGTCCAACTCTACCCAGACAGCGTAGTGAAGCAAACAGGTAAACGATACATATGGTGTATTGTATATTGCATTTTCCAGTTATGTTTAGTGATTACGTAAGTGTAGAAACTGATATTTATAGAGATTACATGGAAAGAAATTTCCTCAGAAATAAAGTCATGAGATTCATTGGTTTCTCTGGCCTGTGGTTTCTGATGTTACCTCATGACCATGAATCATTTATGTGAACCAGGTTCTTATTCTAAAAGTCTTCAGAAACCCCCTGAAGTTCAGTGTGGTGTTTTGACCTCTGCGACCTAAGCCAAGTCAACAACTACCTGTTCCTTATTTCTCCAGGCTACGGACAGAGGCCCTTATGAGGTACTAAGTGGCTGCTCAGAAGTCGAATAATGAGGAGTCAGTTGTGATTTTTAACCACGGCTAAGTTCTAGTCCGTGTATAAAATAAAAATGAACGTGACCCAAATCCAGAGCCAGGTCACTGCTTTCCAGAAATGCGACCTCTCTTTTTAGAACTGGTAGGTTGTGATTGGTATTTTGAAACACAATGGCGAGACGCTCAGATTGTTTTCTGGTAATGCACAAACGACACATTTTTCTTAGTCCCTTGAGTAGATGTTGTTATTCGCAAAGGACGTGATGTTGGCAGTGGAGCAAGACAGGACTGTTTCGGCAGAGGAGCCTTGTATGTGTGCAGAGCGCATTTGGGCAGCAATGTGGCCGTTCTCTTTGGAGCCGCTGGCTTCAGGTGACACACACGCGAGGTGGTGGTGAAAGTGGGGACGGAATGGCACGTGCCCAGGCATCCGATGAATGGGGGAGCCCTCACAGCCCACAGTGCGGCCGTGCGGACGCTCCCCGACAGGGAAGGACACTCCACTCAGCATCACCCATTAGACTGAGAATTTACGATTTGCCAGATAACGTGAAGAGTAGAGGCAGGGAGGAGCATTTGTAACTGGATATTTGAAAAGAGTTCTTAAGGACGCCAGCGGGTAACCATAGGATGGATCCCGGGGCGCCTGGGTGGCTCGGTCGGTTGGGTGTCCGACTCTAGGTTTCGGTCTCGGTCATGGTTTCAAGGTCGTGGATGGAGCCCCATGTCGGGCTCTGCGCTCAGCATGAAGTTAGCTTGGGTTTCTGTCTTCCTTTCCCTCGGCCCCTCCCTCCCTCCCCCTCTCGAATAAATAAATAAATATTTTTTTAAAAAGGGCGGATACTGTGAGGTGAAGAACTGGGGCTCTGGGGTCTAAGAGCCTCAGCCACGGTCTTGGTTTCACCATTTTCTACCTTTGTGACCTTGGGCAACTTATTGAGCCTCTTCGACTCAGTTTCCTCACCAGTTTAGATGGGGACAATAATGTAAGGATAAGATAAACGCGATGATAAATAAAAGTGATAAAGAATTCTCTCATGAAACGTACCATCTGAAAAATAAAGGTACTATCTGGCACATGGTAAGCATTTAGTATCTTCTAGCTCTCGGTTATGATATATTATATATGTCATATATAATATTATTATATTATCATTACTAATCATAGCATCAGTACTGCTACTATTGCTATTATTGTTATCAGTGAATCTTACATTAATGGAGTCCAGCTTGCTTTTTTGGAATTTGTTACAACGTTTCGATAGTATAGTGAAATAGAAATCTGGTGTAAGTCGCGTTCTGAGCAGGTGACTTGTTAAAGTACCACCTTAAGAAGCTTATCTCGTTCTCACTTGCATATCCCAGGGGATTGCAGCAGGACAAGAAGTTGGGCATTGTCTAGCACAGTGTTTTTCCACATTGTTTTCATTGTTGTTCCCCCACAAGGAGCCCTTCAAAAATGGTTTTCCCCTAATTACCTCTTCCAGTGGAATCGTAATACCACAGATCTGGAAAAAAAAAAAAAATTAGCACATCTGTGCTAAATACTTGTTTATGTAGGATCACGCCTTAGAGGGCTATAAGCCATGGTCATATCTAAAAGTTCTTGTCTCACAAGAACCAATGTCCACACCCGCAGGGACAATACCACCAGCAGTTGAGAATACATGATTTAGTCAGTGGTTTTCGATTGAGGGCAGTTGGCCACCCAGGAGCCACTTGGCAATGTCTGGAGGTATTTTGGGTTGCCTCAACTGGGTAGGGGGGGTGCTACTGGTATCTTGGAGGTAGAGGCCAGGGCCCGAAATGTCAGTAGTGCCAGATCGTGAAACCCTGCTCTTAGTCTGATGGCAAGGTTCAAATGTACCCTGAATACAACCCAGAAATTGTTAAGGCAGCAGCAAACGTACCGTGTCAGCTCTAAGGCACAAGAGAAAGAGGATAGCAAAAGTTGAGTTCCTGACCTTCAGGAACTCTTGGACAACACAGTTTACTTGTATCCAAAAAAAAAAAAAAAAAAAAAAAAAGGTCATCTTTGTGTTCTTAAGTATTGTTGCTGTTTTCAACAATATGGTGCTTTTTGCTCTTTCTGTCGAATATGTGGCAAAATGTGTGTAAACACTTCAAATACGTGTTTCGTAACAACTTTGTTTTCTGTTTTTCCTATGGACGTACCTTGCTTTATGGAACAGGTGAATTCCTGAAAACTTGTATGACTTCATTTTCCACGAGCTGCACGTGTTCCTCTGATTCCCTTACGTGATCTTTTGAGAGGCTTCCCTTCCTTCCCTACTGATCCTCATTTGGCCTAGCTCCTAACATTGTTGCTTAAAATTTAAGTTTCGCAGCCTGTCTGGGTTGGACAGTTCAAACTCTCTGGGGACAGTTTCAGAGAGGGTACGGATCTCTCTTCAGAGTGAGTCCGCCTGTTCCTTGATGGGCGTGGTCCGGGTCCTGTGCCCCGAGCTCCTGGCTCCCTTGTGCTCCCCGTCACACTCACGTTCCCTTCTGCTGCTGCCCAGAGTTGGCGTCGAGGAGCCGTCCGAAGAGGACCTGAACGAGCTGCGCCGGCAGTACATCAGGTGACACGAGGAAATCCTCGGAAACCAATTAACCGGGCCTGGCTTTTCTCCTCCTTCTAACCTGACGTGTTTCTCTTTATGCCGTCGCGTCTCTCCCTTCCTTCCTGTGCGCGCCGACCCCCTGCCCCTTTCAGCCAAGGGGCAAGAGGGCAGGCCAAGTCTAACCCCTTTAACACCCTGTCTCTGGGTTGCTTGCTGAGCTTCTGTTCTCTGTTCCCGCATACTGGACAGCGTGTGTCCCCACCAAAGCCGGAGCTGGCCAGGGTCTCCCCTCTTACACAACCGAGCCTAGTGTGCAGAGCGGTCGGTTTTCAGAGCTGCACGTACCTCTTCCACAAAATCTTGGTTATGAGCCAGTAAACGAGGCGGTGCGCTCATGGAGAGAATTAGGATTTGATATGTCCGCCATGACTGGGGTAGGGCTTAAACCATCTTAAGTCCCAATGCTCTTGGAGTAGTTTCTAAAGGATGTAATTGTGTACTCCTACCTTATGGTGAATCCAAAGATACAAAAACAGTTTTGTTTTGTTTTTTTTTTTTTAAAGAAAAAACAACAAAAAAACCAGAAGATAAAGACTCTTCTGGTGCAGCTAGGTTCTCAGCGTCCACCCAAGTTTATGATTTGATTAGGCTGGGGGGGGGGCGTGATGTGGGGCAAGCAGAACAAAGACTTTAATGTTTGCTTTGCCCTTGTTGCGTCTTTATCAGTACACATTCTTCCGGACCTGATTCTCAGTACCGGTAGATAAATCAGGGCAGAATAGGCTTGAGTTGTGTTCCTCCCACTGTGAAAGTACGTCACCCTCCGAGGGCGGTGGAGCGAACACCCGTGCCCATCACCGGACACGGACGCTGCTTATCACTGGGCTGCGGATGGGCCATAACGATGTGTATGTAAGTAATGGAAGCTGTTAAGATCCCTGGGTTCACATATTTTTTTCCTGCTGTTTAAAACACACACACACACACACACACACACACACACACACACACACACATATTCACGGTTTGGAGGCCTGACTGTAGGTAGCACTTAAGTTGCAGAGGAAGCTCTTTTGAAATATCCCACCTTGAGGAAGGAAGGTCCTTTGGGCAAAGCACACGTTACTGCACTTGGAACATGAGAGCATTCAGACTGTGATCTGGAGTTCAAGGTTTTACAGGAAGGTGTGTGCCCTCTACTCCTGCAATACTTTAGGGCCTCAGCCATTCACAGTTTTGAAAAATTACCAATTAAAGTAGAACACCTCTAAAATTCCTGAGATTTCATGGCATTTGAGATGGCAACTAATCAGGATGTACTTATACCAAAAGGGAAATTACTCATTTTCTTTCTATATTTTTTCATTCCAGAATGAGCACATTAGTTTGATTGCTTTATTTTCTCACTTGGCGTGAAACTGAATGAAATGTAAAGTGCAGCACTGGTCCTATTAACCACGTTTCAACTGCTCAGTGGCTGGCCACACATGGCTGGCGGCTAGGACACTGGATAGCACAGATCTAGAAAGTTGCAGAAAATTCTACCGGACAGTGTAGATCTAGAATCATTCCCAAGTTCCCCCAAACAAAACTGAACATTACAAGTTTGAGATGAGTTGAGGGTCGCCCTACTTTTGTGAGTTTATCAAGTTATTTCACCGTTTTTTGTTTTGTTTTGTTTTGTTTTGTAGTATTGAATTCCAGGATAAATAGATGAGTCCCACTGACATTGCCAGAACTTGAATAAAAATAGTTACAACCTAGTCTTAAGCAGTTCTTGTTGAACAGAATTTAATTCTTATTGACCAAGTTTTTTTTTTTTTTCCTTTTAACAGACATTAGTTAAAAGCATAGAGGGGGCTACATTTCATTTGTCAACTGTTATTATATTTGATTTTATTTTCATTATTGTAACACAGAGCATCCTTAACCTTTTGTCCTACCCTCAGTCTTCCTGTTTTATCTTGGACAGTAACATAAACTTGTTTTATCTTTGCTGACATGGAAGCCATTTACGAAGGCTAATTACTCCTATTTCAAAATTCACAGTATAGAAAAGAGAGATTATTAGTGGCAGACAGGGACTGCCATATTCTTGGCCATACTGTGCCTCATGCCCTTCAGGTCAGATAATCTCATTGCTCCTGCCCCACAGTCTGGTCAGGCCTTGTGGTCAGGCCGAGGGCTGCCAGGTCACCTGGCATTCCGGGAGGCTGTCGGAGAAACAGCAGGGTGACCAACACTCTGCCCCTCAGAGGCTGCACCGAGGAGCTCATCTGAGGAAACAAGTCTGCGAAGTGGCTTTGTGCTGCCGTAGCACCCACAGAGCAAGGCCTAAGGTTGGATTCCTAGCTGTCGATCTCACAAGTGCAGACCAAGCTACCATATAGATGACTTTTCTCTGGGGGATTGTGTGTTAAGAGTCTCTGAAACAGGTTAGGGCTCGGAACCAGGAGCTGGGAATCCCATACGTGACCTCTCCTCTAACACTTGGATACATTAGACACACCGGGTGCATTGGTGGGACTTTTGGGGGGCAGCCCTGAATTGGATGGATTTCGTGTCGGAAAATCTCCGTGAGACTTGTTGCTCAAAGGTCCTCAAATACCGTCCAGTTATGAGGACAAGCCTCCAACCCTCAGACTCTCCAGCCCGGAAGCAGCCCCTAGACACACAGCAAAGTCCATTGAACTCACTGCAAAAATTCTACCGAATCCCATGGCCTGTAGGCAGGAAATCTGGTGTCAGGTACACTAGATTTTAACTAGAACACTGCCTGGCATCCCAGGCGCTTAGTAGATATTTGCTGAACACGTGAATTCATCTTGTGGTTCTAAACTTCGCTTTCGGCAACATACAGGCTGTCTGTTCCCCTTCCCTGCATAGCTCCCCCTTGCCAGGGACACACACCTTGGGTTAGTGCTTGACAAAGCTGCGATAAGACAGGGTAGACATTGGCTTTGAGAAGGTGGGCGCATCTCTGTTGTCTTCTGTTTTCGTTTTGTATTAGTCTATTTTTTTTTTCCCCAAGAAATAACCTGGGCATCACAGGTAGGCAAGAGGGAGGGAGAAGAAGGTAAGTAAGGTGCACACGCTGAAGTCGGCACCCTGGTTCCGGACTGCCAACACCCTTAGTTGAAGCCATTCGGCACCTCCCTCTGAGCTCGAGTCAGGCCTGCCAGAAATCATGTTCTTGGTTTATAGTTCTTTGCAACACTGGAGGGAGCGTGGGAAGACAGCGAATTTTCCTGGCCTCTTTTTTTTTTTTCTCCCCCACCGGCCTGTGATCGAGATCACAGTTCTCCGGCTCAGGGCGAGGAAGGTACAGGGATGAAGAATTAGCAGGTGTGTTACTGAGCCAAGACGACCATGCTATAGTCAAAGCATGGGATTTGTTGTAAGTGGATTCTGCCACTTTGCGTTTTCTTTCTGTCTTCAGTTGTCGATCTCAAAAGAGTCACTTCTCAGGTCATCTCTGCTGTGGGAGGACGTGGAGGCACCAGGAAAAAACGTTAAAGATACGTATGCCCAAGGATTTAGGGGACATGGACTGATGTCGGCAGCTTTATCTGAATGCATCTAGACAGTAAGATGGATGACAGATAAGTGGAGAGAGATGTGATAAAGTCCAACAGTGTGTTGATGGTAGAGTCTCGGTGGTGGGTATAGAGGTGTTCGCTATAAATTCTTCCGGCACTGCCCTGGATATATGAAAGATGGCAGAACAGAAGCTTAGGGAATGAAAAGCAGGTCAGGGCACACGTGAGGAAGCCGCAGAAGGGAAAGGTGTGGGGCAGCGAGCCCCATGTTTGGATAACTGGGACAGTGTGGTGCAGGAAGGCAGAGGGACTGCTGGGCGCCCTTCCCCAGCGGCCTCGAGTAGGGTGTGAGCGCACAGTGCCACTTGCCTCTCCCGCCCGCTGGGATCTGACATGGAACACGACCTCTTTCTCCTGACTTTTGCATGACAGCCTTCCTCTTCTAGCTAACTACTCCTTCCGCTTCCGGAAGACGGTCGGCCTCTTGGCTGCTTTCAGCCCGCGTGGCTACCCCGGTCCAAGCTAATACTCTCCCTTTCTCTCCTTGTCTTTCTCCCTGGTGACTTACAGAGTTGGTGTTGACCCAGATCAAGACCCACCACCCAACAACGACAGCTTTCAAGTGTTACAAGGGGTAAGTCACGAAAGATGCTTCTTCCGGGGGCAGACCCTGTTGGAAAGGGCTACAGTGCATTCTTAAAACAACGTCTAAGACCCTGACCGCCTGCCTTCCAAGAATGGACAGACTGGATACGCGGCTGACAGGCTCACTGTCCCTGGGCCAGAGTCTGTCAGTGGTGCCCAGGCAGGGGAAGGCGGGGGATGCGGTCCAACTCTCCAGCCCAGGGAGTCTGAGGAAGAGAGGAAGGATGTGGGTGATTACAGGCCCTCCCGTTCCTCCAGGGCCCGGAATCCTCTCCCGCCGAGTTCCCCGAGTTCCCCACAAGCCCAGGAAGGGCAGAGCGGGGGCCCTCACCCCCACCGCCAAGGGCGGAAGGTCACTGCCAGGCGGACCGTTAGAGCTTAGGCAGGGTGGTGGCGGCAGTGACAGCCTGGGACAGCGTGCCGGGGAGGGAAGCCGTAGAGGCTGGGATCAGAGGAGCCCCATGGCAACATTGGGTGTGACGAGCGGGGACGCGTCCCCGCTGCCACGGAGAATCCTGACAGAGTCCGAGTGGCCCAGAGGAACGTCCTGGTCTGCTTTTTGGCCATCTGTCCCAGTTCCTGCTGCTGCATAACCAGCTGTGCCATGCGGAAGGACAGTGAGCAGCAGTTTCTCTCACTAACGGATCCTCTAGGTCAGCACTTTGGAAAGGGCATGAGAGGGGCAGCTTATCCTTGCTCCGAGCGGGAAGCCGGGGCCGGAATCGTCCAGAGACTCGTTCGCTCCCGTGTCTGGCACCTGGGCTGGGAGGACCCGAGCATGAGGTGGGGTGCCCACACGTGGTGCCTGCACGTGGCCTGGGGGCACTGGGCTCCTTCCCTGATGACTCAGGGTTCCCAAAGCTGGCACCGCAGCCGGCGGGGTGGGGGCTCTGGCACCTTTTCTGACCTGGCCCTGAAGGTCTCGGGGCGTCACCTCTGGGACGCGCTGGTGGTCACACTTGAGTTGCTCGAGCCAGCCCAGATGCAGTGGGACGGGAGAGAGACCATAACCTCTTCACAGGAAGAGCATCAGCGGAGTGAGTGAGGGCTGCCACAGGACCCTTGCTGCATCCCTGGGTTTGCTCCTTCCCAGGGTGGGCATTTCCTGGGCCAGCGGGGCGGGGCAGGGGAGACAGGGGCTCTGCTATGAGCAGAAATGTGTTACCAAAATGTTATCAAACCCCCCCCCCCCCCGCCCCAGTCAAGAACTCTTTAGCGCGGCAGAAAGCCTTACCCACCGCATGCATGCGCCGCCCCTGACCCTGTGTCGGGTGTCACCTTCTCTCCAGTCGGTGTGGAATTGCCCTCCATCCTAAACCCAGTCACCATATTTCAGAAGCCAGAGGACCCTCTAAATGACTCCAGCCCTTGTCGCCCATGGCGGTGCTGTGTGGGGCCGGGGAGTGCCGCTGTGGCTTTTCCTGATTTCTTTCTCTTTGAGGGTGGTTGTGTCTTGGTGGCAGTGCCTGTTAAGGGACACAAAGCCACAACCTCTGAAAAGGTGGGACATTTTAGGAAGACTTTTCAGTGAGCCTCATGGGAAATGATAGGATGCCCACTTTAATGGTGCTCCAGAGAAATTCTTGAAAAGTTGCCATCGGGGGCACCTGGGTGGCTCAGGTCATGATCTCAGGGTCCTGGGATCGAGCCCCGCATCGGGCTCTCTGCTCAGCAGGGAGCCTGCTTCACCACCCACCCCCAACGCCTGCCTCTCTGCCTACTTGTGATCTCTCTGTCAAATAAATAAATAAATCTTAAAAAAAAAAAAAAGAAAGAAAGAAAAAGAAAAGTTGCCATCGGACCCTAGCTTGGATTAAGGAGCTTAGAAACCAAGGGTCTGGGAGTTGTGTACCTGGAAGCTAATTTCAAGCCTAACAGAGAGATCTGGAAACTCACCCTGAGAAAAGCTGGGTGAAGTGTCTTTATTTCACTAGAAGGAGAAGAAGCGCTCTGGTAGGGTATGACTGCCCTCCTCCAAAGCTTCCTCCCCAGGACCGCAGCTGGTCCAGACGCATTTTGTAAGAAAAACAGGCTAATTCCAGTGGGAGAGCCAGGGTTTGGATAGATTTCATCTTGTCAGTTCCAGACCAGTCAGACACCCCCAGCCCTTTTGCTGTTTGTTTGTTTGTTTGTTTGTTTGTTTGTTTGTTTGTTTGTTTGTTTGTTTTTAATTGCTCCTGCCTCTGGTCTTAAGCATCGGTAAAAGGAAAAGCACACAGTGGTTTGGTTGCTTTCCTGTAGCCAAACTCCCCATCCATGCCATAAGAACTTCACGTGGAGACACTGGGCTTGTAACTAGACTTAGTCACAAGCTTGCTGTCACTGTTCCACAGAAATGTTGGAGAAAGCAGCGGGTCCTGAGCGCTGAGGTTTGGGGCATTGCATTTAGTCTGGCCAGTGACTGCTCCCTGCCCCAGGCGGCGTGTGTTTCAGAAACTTCCTGGCTGGGTCTGGGGGAGGGGGTCTTCAGTGTCCCCGATGGCTCCCTGGGGGACCTTGGGGCCCAATTGTAAATGTGCAGTTGGTGGTGACCTCTGCTGGACTCCCAGTGGCACCCGGTGGCCCCCCCCCAGCCAGGAGCTGGTGTCATGCAGGGCCTCCCCTTAACCTCCCTCCTTCCCAGCCTCACACACAGTCATGCCGAGGGCCCGCGGAATCAGTTCCGCGGGCGTTGTGAAAGTCTTGCAGGATTGCTGTCAGACTGGGGGAAAAAAAGATGCACTTCAAACTCGGTTTCCCAGGGCACCTTCTTAAACAGGACTCATGTCCTTGTACTTAACGGGCCTTGTATCTCTCAGTCTTCCTGGCTTGACCTCAGTCCAGTGGGCCACTAACAGCCAAGGCTGGGAGTGCTCAGCAGTCATGAGCAACAATAAAACAGAGAAATAAACGGGCTTCTCATTTTTGGGTAAAATCCTGGGTTCTTGCAGTTTCCCCTGAAATGGATCCAGGTCACACGCTCAGTGATGTCATGAAACTGAAATCACAAATGGGGAAAGTCCAGATGTTTGTTCCTCATCAGAAAGGAAAGGGCACTTCTCGTTACCTCATTTGCTAAATGATCTCCCTAAAAACAAACGGGAAAGTGACATTTGATGGGAATGAATTTCCTAGGACAGGGTGATTTTCCTCACTGGTTCTAGAAGCGCAAGAGTTCTGGCTACAGAGCTACAGAAGAGTAGCTCACGTGGGAGAAGGAAAAGGAGCTTTGGGCTAGAACTTCTGGCTTTTTGTGAGGGAAGCATAAGAATATTGTGGGCAGACTTCTGCTTCATGTCCCTGGCAAGTTTGACTCATTAGAACAAAACAAAACAAAACAAAACACAAAACTCAGTGGCTTTGTTTCTCCAGAGGTCTTGGTGACTCTGCAACCAAAACAAAAACAAGCCCAGCTGGAGGCAAGCTGCCTGGGTTTGGGGGGTGGCCTCCCACCCCATTCAAGGGGGACCTTTTCATGCCAGACGGAGACATCATTCACTTCCTTCCCCCAAGTTAACGGAAGAGCATTGATGGGGCTGCTTTAGAGTAGCGAGGGGCACGAATTCGAATTTATCATCTCAGCAGGACCGGGCCACAAGCAGGATATTAGTGGACTGTGGAGGAAAGGAAACCACTGGCTGGTGGTGCGCATGCGTGGGCAGCAAATCAGCTGTTTATATTTGCATTGACAAGTCACTTCCCGGGCCCCCTCCCCAGTTTTGCTCCAGGCTGAAATCTGATACCCAGTCACTTAAATCTTTGACTCCAAACAGTTGCCCGAGGGCCTTTTCTCAAAGTCCTGCTCTTTGTCCCCTACCAACACTTTTCTTTTTTGTTCTTCGGATTCCCTCCCCCCCTCCTTGGTCCCCACTTCCCTTTTGGCTGTTCTTTTTTTCTTTTTTTTTTTTTCCTTAGAAGTGCAAAATTCACATTAATTTGTTCACACATTTGACAAATACTTACTGAGCACCTGTTCTATTTCGGACAATCTTTCAGGCCCTGGGGATAGATAGGGTCTGCAAACCAGATATGTGAACCTTCATCCTTAAGGGTGTGGGGACAGTGTGATGAAGGGACCGGGTAAGGGTGGAGAGTGTGTGTGGGGGGGGTGAGATACCTAGATCTGTCCTTGGCCATCCCGAGTGTCCCCGTGACCAGGAGCCTGGGCATCACCAGAGAGCTTATAAAAATGCAGACCATCAGGCCCCGCCTAGACCCACTGATCTGAACCCACATTTTAAGGGTTCCCAGGAGGATCATGTGCCCATTCACAGTTTGAAAAACCCTGGAGTAGGCATTGTGGAGCTCTCAATTCTCTGTTTTTAAAACCTGTTATTACTCCCTTGTGAGAGTCGTTGGCTCCACCATCCCAGGGACAAGAAAAAGAAAGGCACAAATTGGGCCACATCACTTCCTTGCTCTTTTTCTCTGCATTGGATTTCTAGGGCCGCAGCAACAAATCCCCACAGACTCAGGGGCTTAAGATACTGGTCTTATATTCTGTAGGTTCAAAGTTTGGTGGGCTCCGCTGGCTTCTCTGTTTCAAGGCCAAAATCAAGGTGTTGGCGGGGTTGGGCTCTGGGGGAGAACCCAGTGCCAGGCTCATTCCAGTTGCTGGTAGAATGCAGTTATGGGGTTGTAGGACTAAAATCCTATTTCCCTGCTGAGACCGTTGGCCCGGGGTCAAGCTCCTGTCCTAGCAGCACCTGCATGTCCTGGTTCGTGGCCTCCTCTATCCTCAAAGTCAGCACAACGGGGCGGGGCAAGTCCCTGTCAAACTTTGTATCTTTTCTGCCTCTTCTTCCACTGCAACTCTCTGACTCTTTTGCCCTCCTTGTCTACTTTTAAGGGCCTGATTGCATCAGCCCCCTCTCCCCCCGGGAATGGGCTCCTTGAGGGGCAAGTGCTAGTCTCATTCCCCTTTGTGTCTCCGGTACCCAGCATGGTGCCTGGCACACCATAGGTGCTTAATGAATGCAGAAAAAAAAATTCACTCCTTGTTACATCCTTGAAAAATGGGGATAAGGAGAGTCAGTAATATTTGCTTAAAGGGGCTTCTCTGTGAATAATGTCAACAAAAAGTTTAAAAATCCCTTGTGTTACTCATAAGAACGGAGAGTGGAATGGGGCTTACCAGGAGCTGGGGGCTGGGAGAGTTGGGGGAGATGTTTAAGGTTACAGACCTGTAGCTAATAGATAAATAAGTTCTGGAAATCTAATGCACACCACACTCAATATAGTCAACAATACTCTATCATAAACTACAAAGTTGCTGAGGGAGTAGATCTTCGTTCTTCCCACTGAAAAAAAGGAATGAAAATTATGTGAAAGGGTACAGATGGTGGCTCATGCTAACATGGTAATCCTACTGGAACAGATACATTTGATAAATGTATCAAACCAACTGGTTTGATATACTGTATATCATATACTGTATATATACTGTATACTGTGTATATATACTGAAACTGTATCATATACTGTATGATATACTGTATCATATACTGTAAACTGACCTGGTGTCATATGTCAGTTACATGTCAATTTAAACTTGCCCAGAGTCATACAGCAAGACATTGGCACAGCCAGGAGTAGAGCTGGGATCTGGACACACATAGTTTGTTGAGAAAGCCTGTGATATTCAGGTTTTGGGGGGAGCAGGGTCCCCGCCTTTTTTGTGGGCAGCGCTTGAATGGAAATGCGAGGGTCTGCACCTGCAGCCTGGGAGGGGGCTGCCTATTTCAGGATCTGCCTGCACCCACATTGACCCCTGCTCAGCCCCAGACTGCTCAGAGCAGGAAGGGGGCCCTCAGATGAACTTCGAACAGCTATTGGTTGTCTTCCGGGCCAGCTTAAAAAATTAGTCCCGTTCCACAGACACTCCCTGATTTCTCCAAAGCCACTGTATGCGGATTTACCTATGTTCTTCCCATACCTAGTCCTGCTTCTGGCACCATCTCTTAGAATAAGAAATTGTTCAACACCCCTGCCATGAAGCTGCCCTTTTGATTTGCTCAGAATTTACCCCTGGTAACCTTTCGGCGCGGTCTTTTCGATTCTTACCTTTCTGAGGCCCCTTTGTCTTGCTTGTGGACCCCAGGCATAGCTCTCTGTCACCTGTGAAGATCTTCTGTTAGTTTGCCTTTGAAAAGAAACCTTTCCTTTGCTTTCCTCACGGTAGTCGGTAGTCGTCCTTTTGGGGGCTTATCGAAGTCTCCTGTAGCTTTGTAGAGGTGAGGTGGCGGGAACAGAAGCCTTCCGGGTGATGGCACCACCTTGTGGTTGGGCGGACCCTAAGGTGACAGAGCCCGGCTTTGTCGTTGTTATTGCTGTTTTAGGGGAGGGGCGGATGCACCTGACTCGGGGGGACTTGTGCCTCATGGCTTATGGTACCCTTCCTGAAGATGTGTGTCACCGCGTTAGTCCCTTCTTTAGTAAGATTCTACAGGCACTTAGAACCACGAGCTTAGAGCCTAGAACCATTTAATTTTCCCGTGAAGGCTTTTCCCCGTCACAATGCTCATCCACCCCTTTCCCACTCAGTCGGGGGGCATTCTGAGACCTCCCTCAAGTTGTCATTAGGCCAGCACCTAATTACCCAAAGGAATGACCATGATCTGCAAATGAAGACATTTCGCTGCCCTCTTTCTTCCACATGATTTCTAAAAATGGGAAATATAGTTGGTCTCTGGGAATGCTCGCTCTCTCTCTCTCTCTCTCTCTCTCTAATTTCCTCATCCCCAGAAGGGCTCATTTAACCAAGCCATTTCCACATGTGTCCCTTAACATTCTTCAGATCCCCTAGGAACTCTGTTCGTAAAAATAACCTTTGTTTTGGGAAACATTAGAAAGTTAAATAGCGCTTGCTGATTTCCCTCCCTTGGCTTGTCCCGTGTTCTCCCTCTGCCAAGATCTCTGACTGAGCCGCACTATCTCAGTCACAGGGGGAGCTCACGTGCGCTGGTGACCCTAGAGCTGCTGGGAGTTGTGGCTCATCTTGCCTTTGGCGGTTGTCAGCCACGCCTCACCCGTAGAGTTGCCTCTCCCTGTAACGTTCCGGGGGTGACGGCAAAAATGGCAGCACCTCCCAAGCAGCCCCCACTTCCAGAGCTTGTCATCCAACGACATAGAATGCCAGCAGTGCCCTCCCATGGCCGCAGTCAGGCCGCCCTCGAATAGTGATGTTTGCACGGAGCGGACGGCCCGAGCCTCAACTGAGTGTTTGATTCTGCAAGTCATTTTGCAAATTAAATGTCCTGATCTCAGGGTCATGAGCTCCAGCCCCACTGTTGGGCTCCACGCTCGACGTAAAGTCAGCTGGAGATTCTCTCCCTCCCTCCTCCCCGGCCCCTCCCACTCGTGTGCTCTCTCTTTCTCTCTCTCAGATAAATAAATAACCTTTAAAGTAATACAGATAGTTCTGGCCCCATTTTCCTTGCTCGCTGCCCCCATCGTCCTAAGGCTGCTGGGGCAACAAGTTACTGCCCCAGCTGGAAGGCAGTGTAGATGCCACCGTCAAGGACCACCCCGGGCCCGGGACCGAGCCGTCAGGGAACGGCCAAGTGTGACTTCCCAGGCCATCTTTGGAGAGACCTGGGAAGTTGGTTTCATAGAAGCTTTCTTTAATATTCCCCAGAGATCAGTTTCGTCCCATGTTAGCGAAATCAATCTGCTAAAAGGCACTTGGAGGAAGATTACAGTAAGTAAATTACAGTAAGAACGCCAAAAGAAAGTTTGTACTGCACTGAGTTGATCTGCCCGCAGACATAACCGAGCCTTTTCACTTTGGGGGTTGGTTTGCCTGCCCCTTGGATTTATTCAGTTTCTCCCAAGTTATCACCTCTGGGTATATCTGAAACTTTGGTGATATGTAGGATGTTTGACTCTGAGCTCAAAATTTCCAAAACCTATTGGTTGGAAAAGAAGCTTCCCCTCCCCCCCAATACACACACACCCCATTTCAGTCCCTTCTCTGCAACTAAGCATCTGTTTTCTTGTTTATTCCTAGGACGGTCCCGATTCCGCCAGAGGAAACCGGACAAAGCAGGAGAGCGCGTGGCTCTTCAGACTGTGGTACAGCTTTGACCACAAGTATCCTTTTCAGGGGCTTCCCGTATTTGTAAAACATCGGCGATGACATTTCCTTGTTGTCAGTGAAGCAATTCGAATGAGTAAGGAAGACGTGTGCTTGGTATAAGTACCGTCAGTCGTCTCTTGGGCCACAGAAAACGATCATCCAGCCACAGGTAGTCCTGGTGAGCATCGCTGAGGCCAAGAGGAATGTTTGCATGTCATTAGGGTGGCTAACCCACAGGTCGGTAGACTCGTGTGGCTCTTCAGAACGTTGTGTCCAAGGGAAATAAAGCTGTGCAGGTGAATTCGTTAAAATACCACAATGAACCAGGCCGTGGTCAGGAAGGGTAGTAGAACTTGGGCAGTTAATCCGTGTGGGGAAGAGACTCCCTACTGGCCTAACGGAGGCTGGACAAGTGTGATCCATGCCCCACCTGGGCCCCTGGTGAGGTAGACTCTGTTCTAGTAGATTCACCTGCTCTCCGGTGGAAAGTAAAAATCCAGAAGTTCAACTTCCATAATTTAAGTTGACATAGTAATCAAATGGATAGATAGTACAAAGGCTGGAACTTTGAAAATGTTCACTATTTTATTGAAGTCTAAGATCCATATAGAAAAGTACACAAATCTTGGGTGCTCGATGAATTATCACAAAATAAACACACTCACTGAACACCAAGAAGGTCAAAAACCAAAGTCTTCAGTTCCCCACAGGCCATAACCAGTGACCAACCCTTCTTCTCTCTAGAACATCTAGTACATCTACCACACTCCTGACCTCTAGTAACACTTAGTAGTTTTACCTGTATTTTGAACCTCGTATGAACAGGATTATATATATAAATATATATATAAATATATATAATATAATATATTAATATATAATATATATAATAAATATATATATGTATGTATGTATGTATACACACATATATATGTATTAGTGTCTGGCTTATTTGACTTGACATCATTTGTGTGACTCGTCCATGTTGTCACATGTAGCTCTAGTTCGTCTGTTTTCATTGCTATATAGTATCTTGTTGTATGAATATACCATCATTGACTTATCATCGGTTGTTGATGAACATGTCGATTGTTTCTAATTTGGAGCTCATATGAAAAATACTGCTATGAACATTTTTGTACATGTCTTTTGGTGCATCTGTACATACGTTTTTGCTGGGAACATACCCAGGAGTCAAACTGCTGGGTCATAGGACGTACATAGGTTCAACTTTAGAAGATGGTGCCAAATAGTTTTACAAAAAGGTAGTACTACTTCACCCACTCACCTCTAGTGTATGAGAATTCGAGTTGCTCTGCCTCCTCACTGACCATTGGTCTTGTGAAGTGTAGCCATTCTATTGGGTTTGTGGTGGTATTGTATTGTGGTTTTAATTTGCATTTATCTGATGACTAATAAGGTTGAACCTCTTTCCATATATTTACTGGCCATTGGGGTGTTCCTTTAGGAAGTACCTGTTCAAGTCTCTTGCCCGTTTTTCTACTGGGCTGTCTGCCTTTCTCTCACTGTTTTGTAGGCATTCATTAGGTATTCTGGATATGAGTATTTTGCTAATTATATATGATCAAAATATCATCTCTCCTTGCGACTTGCCTTTTCATTTAAATAGAATCTTTTGATAAACAAAAGGTCTTAATCCAATGTATTGATCTTTTCTGATTGGTAGTTTTTGTGTCCTCTTAAAAAAAAATCTTCATCTACCCTAAAGTTATAAAAGCCAGTTTCCTTTTATCTCCTAGAAACTTTATTGTTTTTCTTCTGTGCATCTATTTTTTCTTTAACTGACTGATGGACATGGACAATGAAAAAATGTATAGATCATCTGAGATGCTCTGGATGAGGCTTTTGTCCTTCGGAGCAGGTGAGCTTCCATCTGGTCGGCGGCTAGGCGCGACGGGCATTAGCAATTCCAGGTCACCGTAACCCAATCAGGAATAAAGGTGACCTGAAGATGGGAGTCAGTTCCTGTGAGGATTAGTCTGTTTTCTGTTGGTCTTTTTTTCCTAGGGTTCGAACGTAGAGCCTGAGGTGTTTACATAACATTCCTCAGAAGGACCGGACTCCGGTTTTCATCACATTCACTGTCTTTGCTAGTCTGCCAGTTGCTCTGCTCAACTTCTCAGGTACCTTTTGGGGAATTGTGCTGACCAAGCACCAGACTCACCCCTTGGGTTTCTTCCTCCAGACTCTGGCCCTTCTTGCTGTCATGGCATCTTGTGCCATTAAGCAGACGATTTTTTGTGTGCTTTATTTTGCCCAGCTTTTCTAGTTCTAGTGGAAATAGTGGTTCAAATTACCTCATTTGCTATTAACTGAAATAGGACCCCCAGGGATTTTTAAAAGCCATATGTACTTGTCTACATTGTCATTCAAATGCCTGTGACTCCCAGGGCTTGGAAAGGACGCAGAGAAAATGGGAGAAAGTTCACAGAAGAGTGACAAGATGCTAGTGACAAAATCCCAGATTCTTATGGGAATTCAGTACTCTACTTTCAATAATGGATAGATTGTTCAGACACAAGATCAATAAGGAAACATCGACACGTCTTAGCAAATTTAAGAAGATTGAAATTATATCAAGAATCTTTTCTAACCATAGTGGTATGAAGCTAGGGAAACTGGAAAGTTCACAGATATGTCAACATTAAACAGCACAATCCTGAACAATCAGTGGACTAATGAAGAAATCAGAAGGGAAATCATAAAATATCTTGAGACAAATAAAAATGGAAAAACAGCATACCAAAACTTACGGCATGCAGTGAAAGCAGTTCTAAAAGGGAAGCTGATAGTGATAAATGCCTCCATTAAGAAGAGAGACAGATCTCAAATAAATAACCTAACTTTATACCTTAAGGAACTAGAAAAAGAAGAACAAACTAAGCCAAAAGTTAGCAGAAGGAAGGAAACAACATACATCAGAGCAGAAATAAATAAAATAGAGACTAGAAAAACAATAGAAAAGATCAATGAAACTGAGAGTTGTTTTACTGAAAAGTTAAACAGAATCGACAAACCTTTAGAGTAAGAAAAAAAGAGAGGGAGGATTCAAATAAAATCAGAAATGGAAGAGGAGACATTACAAATGATACTGCATAAATACAAGGGGTCATAAGAGACTGCTGTGAACAATTTATACACTAAAAATTAGATAACTTAGAAAAAATGGATGCATTTCTAGAAACATGCAACTTAGCAAGACTAAATGAAAAAATAGAAAATATGAATAGACCAGTCACAACAAGAGATTGAATCATTAATCAAAAAACTCCTAACAAAGAAAATCCCAGGACCAAATGGCTTTACTGGTGAATTCCACCAAACATTGAAAGAATTAATACCTTCTCAAACTCTTCCAAAAGCTGAGGAAAGACATGGGGGACATGCCAAAGTAATTAATTGCTATATATGTACATGTATGTTCTAAATATATACATGTACATATGTGTGTCTGTAATATATTTTTTAAATTTTTATTTTTTCAGTGTTCCAAGATTCATTGTTCATGCACCACATCCAGTGCTCCATGCAATATGTGCCCTCCTCAATACCCACCACCAG
>CM053612.1:68432348-68450040 GCA_028646535.1 Procyon lotor
GCGTGACTGGTGGGGAGGGAGGGCAGGAGGCTGTCGGGGAGGCGGGTCCCTTGTCCTGCACCCAGGACACCCTGCCATGGAGAGGATGCAGGGCTCCAGACACCCTTTGAAGAGCAGATGGGAACTAGGAGAGCAAGAGCTGTTTAGCCTGAGTGTTCTGGAACCATGTTTGACAGACGTGCCATGGGGGCAGCAGGAGAGCGAAGCCCCCCCCCATTTTGCTGGTGGAACCCATTAGAGGGTGAAGGGTCGTGTGTGACCCCGCGCCGCTTCCTGAGCTCTCCCTGCGGGCTGGGAGTTTCGAGAGGCCGCCCTTTGGCTCCCGCCCCGCCCGGCCCGCCCGGTCTGCTCTGCGGCAACTGCGGCTTAGCATCAGCTGCTGGCCGGTCTGCTTCCAGATGTGTCCTCTCTGGGGGACCGAGCCAGTCTGGAGGCCGCAGAAATCCCACCCCTGCTTCCTACCAGCTGGACCACCTGGGGCAAATCGCATAGGTTCTCTCAGCTGGGTCTCCTGGGTGACGGAGTGTTCCCTCCCTTTCCAGTCAGGGAGGGGTAAGGGTCAGAGGAGAGCTCGAGTGACCTCCCTTACAGGCCCGAAATACACACTAGAAAATGCACCTTCCCTCTCCACGTCTCACTACAGATATCAGAGGGCTTCCCGTGGGTTGGGGGGGGCGAGGGCGGGGTTCTTCTGTGGGGACAGGAAGGCAACCCTAATTGTGCTGTCCCTGCCCCTCAGCTGCTGACTAGGACAAAGAGTAGGGCTTAGGGTGGCTTGTGTGGGGCGGGAGGCCCCCTCCGAAGACCTGCACAGAGAAGAGAGGGACCCAAAATCTCTTGCACGTTTGCCCAGTGACCTTCCCCCTCCTTTTTTTGTGGGTTGGGAAGCTGAAGGCCCAGGCTGGCCTCCCTTTCTTCCCTTTTGGCACTAACCCCGAACTGTCGGGTTTGAAAATCAGAAGTGCTTCCTGGGCTTCAGAGGCCTGGGTCGGGCAATGGTGCCCTACCTTGAATAGCACTCGACAGCTGGCATCCAGTATCCAAGCCAGAGGCTCAAGGTGGGCGAGGTTCACGAGCCCCAGTTTTCAGATGAGCGGTTGAGGTCAGGGTTGGCTCCAACCAGAGAAGAGATCAGTCTCCCATTTGCCGTTGTCGCTGGTTGCGCTTTTCAGAACCAAGAGCCGCTGAGAGAGGAAGACTCAGATTTCATCCTGACCGAGGGCGACCTCACCTTGACCTACGGGGACAGCACAGTGACTGCGAACGGCTCCTCGGGCTCCCACACGGCCTCCACGAGCCTCGAGGGCAGTCGGAGAACCAAGAGCAGCTCAGAGGAGGTACCGGACCGAGCCCTGGGAACAGGAGAGCAGCCGGTGTCCGGCCGGGGCACACGTCTAGTGTTCCCCCTGGAGGATAACGCGTGACCCCCACTCCCCCAGCCTGCAGCGATGGGGCGGTGAGGGCAGCTGCGAGCCCGGGCTTTGTCTGAGCCGGGGCACTGACTCAGTGGAACTAATGCTTCTGTTTTATTGAGGTCTGGAGCTCTCTTAACAC
Source organism: Procyon lotor (assembly GCA_028646535.1). Classification (NCBI taxonomy): domain Eukaryota; kingdom Metazoa; phylum Chordata; class Mammalia; order Carnivora; family Procyonidae; genus Procyon; species Procyon lotor. Next base: position 68,433,903 of record CM053612.1, read on the forward strand.
TTACAGTTTAACCCAAGATGCAGACGGTGGGCCTTAAGTGTCTCTAAATCAAGACAAATGCAGTCCCATTCCCACTTTCTCACATAGTAGTGTGCTGTTCAGAGTCCAACAAATAGCATGCTTTAATGGTCTAACTCATTCACCCGCAGAATGTGAGCCAGGCGCGGCGGGCGTGGGGAGGCCTCCCCGGAGAGGCTTCAGGGCCGGACACGGCAGCGGCAGCGCGAGAAGAGCTGGCTGCAGGAATAGCAAGGCGGGGGGAGAGCAGGCTGGAAGAACGGTCCAGAAGGAAGGCAGCTGAGATCGGACCTCCACAGGTGATGGGAAGCCAGTGGTCAATGGGCCCGAGCTCAGGAGGAAGCAGTCAGCCGAGGCCCTAGCACCGTGGGCTGCGGGACTGCGAACTCATGTCAGGCTTCTGGACTTTTTGTGCTACCTGGGTTTCCTGTAGACTGGAGATCGGAACTCTATCCGTGAACAATTCAACATGGGGAAAGAATTAGAATTCCTTCTCTGGAAATCTCCAGAAAGAAGTAGCTACCGAAATGTTGAAAACCAAAGGCAAAATCGCGTTGTACTGTTGGGGTTTTTGAAATTAATCCGAGGACGGAAGAAACTGTTTAGCGACTGATGACGAGAATCAGTCACTCCTTCAGGGCCACCACTGACATATCTACTGTGGGGATTAGGAATAACACCAAAACTTGTGGGATGCTTCTCTCGGGCTGAGAGAGCAGCACGGAGCCTAGGAGGCAGTAGGCTAGTCTTCAGAGGTGGGGCGGGGGAGCACACTGTGAGAAAAATGGACCGTAAAAGACAAGATCCTGTTCTAAAGACCGAGTAGAAGTCTGAACTCTGAGCTACTAAATGCACGAGGCAATGGCCGGGTGAGGAATGAGCAGCAAGTCAGTGGAAAATGGAGTGTTGTTGGGTCCGGTGGACAGTCATGCTGTAAGAGTCCAGATGTCTTAACACTGAGTGCCAGGTAGAGAGGGGTCCTTTTCTTGGTATCTGGGGAGGCTCATAACAGCCTCCCCAGTGTGCACGTGGTTGGAAATGTAGGTTTTTAGTTTGGGTTCTTTGTGGGTTTCTCCTGCCTGTCCACACCTGTGGAAACCAAAATACTGAGAGAGCTCTTGAAAACCACGTTTGAGATTCTCCCTGTGTCTCTATGCTTCAGTGCTGGTCTATTTGAAAACCCAATCTCTTTAAAAAAAAAAAAAAAAAAAGCTTTCATAAAATGTGGGCATTTTTCTTATTGTGGCAGACAAAATGGCGGCCCAGTTGAGTACACCCATAATAAAACCAGCCATTTAGTCTTCTTAACTCACATTTCTAATGGTTAATATTTAGATAAGACAGGATGCTTTGCTTTTTGAATTGATAATTTGTGCAAAACAGGCAAAAAATTACCAAGTTGAGCCATATGAAATTGCCGATATCAACCCATTTTTCAAAACCAGAAATGGCAGTCTCATATGGTTCATTTGCTATAATATAATTAAATGATTTTTATTCCCCTCTTTTCTTTCCACGGACCTTAAAGTCCATTTTGATTTTCTCATGGGCCTCCCTGGGCTTTGTAAGCTTGAAAAACGAGCTAAACCACCTATCTGATCCCATAAGGCTCCAAATTACCCAGGCCGGTGAAGGACTTAAAATCTGAGTCAGAGCTAGAGAAACAGGTTTTTCAGAGCTCCTGGATAGGAGGTCATCTGTGTCGTGGGGTCAGAGTGCAGGGGGCAGCTTGCAGGCTTGGCATGTATGCCCAGACCCAGCACAAGTTTTATTCAGTAGAATTATCTTGGTAACCACCAGTCATGCCTATAAACTCAGAAGGTGAGGAGGCTTGTGTGTGTGTGTGTGTGTGTGTGTGTTATTTGTGGAGGTGGAGGGAAAGGCTGGTCGGCTCTTTGGTCGAGGCTTTATAAAGAAAGCCTTGCTTACCTGTTGTGTTGCTTACTTATTTCATTTTGGAAGGAAGAAGCTACCAGAAAAACCCTGATAGGGTTCTTGAAAAGAGCCAACCGGGTGGGACCCGTGCTCTGTTCATTCAAGTCAAGGCTTCATTGTCATTTTGGTTTTCCAGGAAGCTTTCAGCAAATCAATAAGAAATTGCCCTCATAAGGAGAAAAAATAACCAGAGTTCTCCAGCCTAGTTCTAAGTCAATCCATAGATTGTTGTGTTTTTCCCCAAAAGGGTTTTGTAGTCTTGATTGCAAATGTTTTATCCGGATGTACTATAAGTAAGTGGAGATTTGCCAAGATCAAAATTTTGCTAGGGTTGTAGTTGTTCGGTTGGATTTTTTATTCAGTGGATCGGAGTAAGTCACTGACCTGTGGCCCTAATTTGTGTTTGCAAGATGTGGAGAATAATCCTGACCTCATCAGGGGTGCTGGGAAAGGAGTCTCTTCATCAAAATGCTTCCACCTTCTAGAAGCCTTATGCCTATGCCAAGAGGGGAAAAGTGGGTCCCACGAAGCCCCAAACCCATCTGACTCAAGGTCGGCTCTCTGGTGCCAGTCTGGCATAAATCAGATTGAAACTGTTGAGTGCATCCAATTTAACCTCTTACACACATATTTGTTCCGGGTTGCGGGGGAGCGATGACATTTCCGCAGAGCTGGGTGTCCTAGAGCACGGGTTCTCAACCCTGGCTGCACATGAGGAATTGTCTGGCTAGTTGTTTTTTTTTTTTCCAAAAGTATCAGTGCAAGAGCCCTGCGCTCAGAGATTCACATCCAGTAGACTTGGAGCAGGGCCTGGCTTCCGTGCTTGGTGTGGAGCTTCAGGGCTTCTCGTGGGCAGCCAGGCTTGAGAGCCTTTTCGCCTGGAGCTTGCCGAGGGCCCTGTTTGGAACCTTAAAGAATGGCCTAGCAAACTAAGTTTCCTCTTGTTGCTAGTCCTCTGAACAAACGGAGCGTCACTCAATCAATCCAGCCTGGACGGGTGTGAAGGGGTTCTGTGCACGGCGTCTTTGCCCAACTCCAGGACACACTCCGTGAAGTACAACCTTAATGCAGGAAAGGGAGTGACGGGGACTTGAGAGGATGGATCGGGTAGGTGAGGGGGGATTAAAAACCTGTCCTCTTTGTCCCCTTCCATGGAAAGAAAGGGGTTCAGTCTTAACAGAGTAGCTGACTATTAAGTGTGAAGGCTTTGGAGAAGCTGTCTTTTCAGTGTAACCTGGGATTACACGGAGTCCCCTTTGCAGTCTAGTCCGCTTGCTTTCGTGTCCCGCCTGGCTTGTCCCCAGACCCGAATCCCTGCTGGACACCTCAGCAGAGGCGTGGGCCCATTGCACGCCCAGAGTGGAGGCCGCGGGGTACGGGGAAGCTCGTGACTACTTCAAGGTCACGGGCAGTGGTGCTGGCGGACTTCTGGCCAGGCCGGCAGAGGGGCGGCGCGGGCTCCAGCCGTGCCTTCTCATACTCGCTCTGGGGACTGGGGGAGACCTGAACTTTGTCTCCTGGAGAAGGAAACCTGCACTTGAAGTGAGGCTGCCAAGGCCGGGGGAGGGCATACGCGATTACACGGGCTCTGCCCATCCAGGGTACTCCCTGCGGCGGCCCAACCGGCGCCCGCGCCCTGCGGCCGCGAAGCCTCACCGCGACGTCCCAAGTCTCATCAGGCAGACAGCAAGGAGCTCTCAGGCTGCGCTGTGCTCTCTAGACCAGAGGACATCTGTCCTCTGTGGCTGGGTGGACAGATGAAGTGTCTTCAGAAAACATGAGAAACGTTCTGTCAGCTGTGCACGAACGTTTCAGTGGAGGGCGATTTCCTTCCGAAGTAGAGGGGCTGTTTCATGACACACATTCCCCACCCCCACTTCTGCCTCTCTCCCTCCTCCTCTGTGTCTGCTGGGGAAGTCAGTGTCCCCGTGTCAGGTACCGGAACAGGAGCAGAAGAGTTTCCAAATGCAGACCCACCACTGGTGCCCTGAGGGGAGGTGGCAGGCGGGGGGTGGGGGGCTGAGCAGCTCAGCAGCGGGGAGACGCGACCCCCTGGGCCCCCGAGCGTGGGGCCCGCTGTGAGCTCCGAGAGGTGCCTCGCAAAGCTGCTTTTCCCATCTGTGGCATGAGGTCATCTGGAGCCAGGGCCCCCGGAAAGCGAGCTGGCCGATTCCATCATCACGTGACTTCTTACTCCACGTGGGAAACGGGCAGCTTGAGGAGTTGCATGCCGGCCTCTTGATGCTGATTCTGTGGATGAGTTCGCGTAGGAGGGAGTCTGTCACGTGCGTTAAAGGGGCACCGCTGGGTTCTGGTCCCTTCCGTGGGTCTCCGTTCCAGCGTCAGATGCTGTGCTCTGGTCCAGAGTGAACTTGAAGGAAATCGAGTGGCCCAGAAACAACCCACCCGAATGCGGCTTTCACTCTGCTACCCTGAAGGGCCCTTCCGCCCGATAAGGACAATACACAGAGGAACACTCCAGAAAGCTTCGCCAGTCTCTAACTAGCTCTTTGACAATCTTTCCAAACCCAGACCTAGGAATCAGTCCCCTTCTCCCAGTTTATGTTCTTAAGTAGGCTTTTGTTTTGAAACTAACAACCGCGTCTGTCACCCAGTGCGAGCAGAACTCGTAAAGGGCAAAACCAAAGTTGTTGATGTTCGTTGTGTTTTTGTAAGGCAGGGTAGAGCCAGGGCCCACACGGAACACCCGGGTGGCCAGTTGTCGCCGCTTGAGCCTGGGAGAACAGGAGAAGGAAGGTCTGCATGTCTGGCTGCTTTTTGAAAGGCCCTGAAATGCACCGAGAGCCCCAGGGAGGGGCCGCCTTCTCTTTAGGATGGCAGCCTCTTAAAAAGGGCTCACGGAATTGCCACAGGTCAGGGTCAGCAGAAACTTCTGGGGCCTGTGGATGTGGGAGGAACCCAGACTGAGGGGTCATGTAGATGGAACAAGAAACTCTACCTGGGCTGTTGACAGTGCTGAAAGCAGGCGAGGCCCCAGGGCTATTGGGTGACTGCCCCACCGCTTGGACATCTGGGGGTGGGCTTTGGGGAAGTGGAGAAATGATTTCCAGGTGTGGGGGTGTTACGTCTGTGGATTTGGAATTTATCCCTGAAATCACTCGTTCAAAGAGTGTTCAGAGCAGGACCCCCTCCTCCTAGGGTGTATTTTGGTTTTTTATATAAACTACATCTGGTTCTTCTCACTTAGGAAGTTTCACTCTGTCCCATAAAATGATTACATGGGAAGGCCACCAAGATTCATGTAATGGGTGAAAAGCAATTTTTAAAAATAGGATAGGATGAATTTAACATGGGATGATATGACCTTCTGGGGAACTTTTTATAGAGAGCTTACATAACGTAATTGAAGGGAATTTTGTCTTCTATTTCCATTCATCAGTAGCAAACCGGTGGTTTTATAAAATTAACATTATAGTATGCTATATAAATAAACATGGTATATGAAATAAAAGTATGTTGAACTGTGAAAAAGTGAAGACTTGGAGTTATCAGCAACCTTTATGTGCACTAAGGAAAACTGCAGGTAGGCCCCCAACGTGCTACCTTTCCCTAGCATTTTACTTCATGTTTGCCTTTGTGTATATGTTTAGATTGATATTGTAAAGCTAGCTACATGTTTTCCTCCCCTTGACTGCCATTTAACACATTGTTCTCAAAGCTTTTTTTTTTTTTTTTTTTACAAAACTCAAAATAAAAAGATTTAACTGGCTGAGCTAATTTTCTTTTGCATTTTAAAATGTTAGAAGAATGCGGTGTGACCCTTAGTCTGTTTCTTTGCCTCAGGGGGAGGTTCTTTTCTGGGTGGAAGCTATTTCTCTCCAGCTCCCCTAGACCCAACTTAAGGCTAGCTAGCCCCTCTGGACCAAATCCGGCCCACCCCTCATTTTTGTAAATAAAGTTTTATTGGAATACACTAGACTCCTTCCTTTGCATAATGTGACAGCTTTGATGCAGAGCTGAGTAGCTGTGACCAGAGTGAGCAGCGATTTGCACGTTAAGCCTGGACCATTTACTGTCCGACTTTCTACAGCAAAGGATTTTGCCAACCCCTGATTTAGGTGCTTGAAAAACCTGAATTTCAAAACTGGGTCTAAAAATCATAGCCGCAGACTTCTGAGATTATTTAAATGTGCCCTGGGATTAAGAGAAACACTTTAAATCTGGTCTGTGTTGTAACTTCTGGGTTAGAACAGTCATGAACAGACCTTGAACGTTGGATAACTGCTAAGATTCAGTTTCCTTGACCGTCTTCATGAACTCCTTTGTACGTAGACTAGTTTTTCCCCGAAACATGCAACTGAACTTCATCAAAAAAAATCTGCATCCTAGCAAAACAAGCCTTGCTGTTAACATGGACTCTGGAGTCATTTAAGAGCATAATTACAAAACCACCAGACAGAAAAACTTGGAAGCGAAAATTTGTGTCAGCTCATGAGGGTTCTCCCACCGCAGGGGGAGAAAGTACTTCTTAAGAAATCGGTTTGGGGGGGGGGCACCTGGGTGGCTCAGTCGTCAAGCGTCTGCCTTCGGCCCAGGTCATGATCCCAGGGTCCTGGGATCGAGCCCACATCGGGCTTCCTGCTCGGCAGGAAGCCTGCAAAAAAAAAAAAAAGAAATCGGTTTAGGGGCAGGTGTAGGGGGAGCTCTTTGAAAAAGAGCTGAACGAGTCGGGTTTAAACCAATTGCATTCAGATCTTTTATTTACTATCAAGTAATTTAATCAAGATACACAGGGCTGCACTTGGCCCTTATTCACATTGATGTTTTGTCCAGACACCCGCGGCTGAGAGGACACGGTCCCCGATCGCGTCTCTGTTCTGAGAACACCTCCAGCAGAGGCAGGTTCGGGCTGGCAACAGGAGCTCTTCCTACCGAATGGCCATCATTACCCACACGGTACTGTCACTTCCTTACTGAAAACTTCCTTTCAACCGGTGGGTCGGTGGTCACTGAACAGCTCGCGACAGTCCTGTTCGGCCAGCTGCACGGCAGTTGGTCCCCGGTCGAGTCACCCCCATCTCTGCCAGCGTGCGAGGCGGCCTCCCCGGGCGGCTCCTCCAGGGCTGGGGCGACCCGCTGAGTGCCCCGGCTTGTGCCGTCCGACCTGGAAGGGAAGGAACAAAGGACATTGTGAACCTCAGAACACAGGAAGCCCCAGACAGAAAACCTATTCAACTCTGCCGATAAGAAGGCCTCTTCACTTTGTAAATTTTTTAAAAATTTTTTTAAGGTTTTGAGAGAGACGCGGTGAGAGAGGGAACACAAGCAGGGGGAGTGGGAAAGGGAGCAGGCTCCCCGCTGAGCAGGGAGCCCGATGCGGGGCTCGATCCCAGGACCCCAGGATCATGACCTGAGCCGAAGGCAGACACTTAACGACCGAGCCAACCGGGGTTGCCCCATGAAGCCTATTATCTTCCTTCTCTAAGCCAAATCCTCCAGGGCTGGAAATCCAGCCCGGATGAGGAACTATCATTTCTGCTCTGTGAGGACAGGCCTGGAGAAAATGTGACCCAAGAGGGGTTTGGTGAGGATGAAGATGGGGAAAAGATGGGGGCAGCTCTGCCAGTTCGACTGCGCTCCCTGCAACGGCTGCTGTGGGGGAGTGGGGCGCACCTGGTGTGGGGAACAGTGCGCTCCGAGACCTGCTTGGCAGAGCGGGAGGGGGGAGAAGAGCCGGCATCAAAGGTGTACCTTCAGGCACTGACCACGTCACCACCCCTCCTTTGCTTATGCCCTGGTTCACACATAAATCAAGCCAACAGTCAGCTGTTCCGTAAAGCGGAAGCTGCACATAAGTGACAATTCCGGCCATTGCCAGATTTCAGTATAAATTTGGTTTAATAAAAGCCAGTTTCCAGAAGAGCTAATTCTGGTTCCAGATAAGACGGAGCAAATGCATTTCTCCTTATTCCTTCTATAAAGTGTAACTAAAATCCCCAAACATGATACAGATGGCAAAGACAAGACGCTGGAGGGTGGGGACGAGAAGGCGGACTGACAGCAGACCTTGAGAAATGACGGGCAGCAGAGCTGTGAGCTCCCTCCGTTTTCTTTCTGCTTCCCCCACACCCTGGAATAGACTCCGAAGACGCCAGCAGGCCAGAAATGGAAATGGTCCAAGACCAAAAAGCCCCAAGAAAAGCCCGTTATCGCTAGCCAGAGGACAGGGAAAGGGTCAGCCTAGAAGCCAGAAAGGGAGCACCAGACACACAAAATACCCCCTCCCTGTCAGCAGAGGCCCAGCGGGAGGCCAGCACTTCTAGAGTCCCACCCCCTACCTGGCAGTAACCAGGGGGTGCACCCCTTCCTCCACCAACAGTGTCAGGGGAGGCCTGCTAAACCAGAGGATCTAAATAAAATTCAGAGTCCAAATGTATCCCAAATATTCAGGACACCATTAAAAAATCACTTGTCAAATCAAGAACCAAAACGGGTGCCTGGGTGGCTCAGTGGGTTAAAGCCTCTGCCTTCAGCTCAGGTCATGATCTCAGGGTCCTGGGATGTAGCCCCGCATCGGGCTCTCTGCTCAGCGGGGAGCCTGCTTCCCCCCCTTCTCTCTGCCTGCCTCTCTGCCTGCTTGTGATCTCTCCCTCTGTCAAATAAATAAATAAAATCTTTTTAAAAAAACCCCAAGAACCAGGGAAATTTTGATTTGAATGAGAAAAGATGAGTGACAGATGCTAACACTGAAACAACACAAATGGAAATTTCAGAACTGTAAAGTATAATAACTAAAATTTTAAAACCTCGCTGGATGGGCTCGGTAGCAGAATACAGATGACAGAGTAAAGAATTAGTGAATCTGAAAAGAGTGCTATAGAAATTATCTACTATGAACAGCAGAGAGAAAATAGGGTGGAAAAGGATGAACAGAACCTCGCAGACCTGTGCTAGTACAATAATTGACTGTTAAGTTCATCTGAGTTCTGCAAAGAGAAGAACAAGAGATTAAAGCTAAAAAAGTACTTGAAGAAATATGGCTGACAAGGGCCTCAATTTGGCAAAAGATGTAAACCTACAGATGCAAGGGGTGGAGTGAACCCCAAACAAACAAAAAAAAAACACAAAGAAGGGGCGCCTGGGTGGCTCAGTCGTTAAGCATCTGCCTTCGGCTCAGGTCATGATCCCAGAGTCCTGGGATCGAGCCCCACATCGGGCTCCCTGCTCGGCAGGAAGCCTGCTTCTCCCGCTTCCATTCCCTCTGCTTGTGTTCCCTCTCTCACTGTGTTTCTCTCTGTCAAATAAATAAAATCTTAAAAAAAAAAAAAAAACACAAAGAAAGCTACACCAAGATATACTGTAATCCAGCTTAAGGGAAGACAAAGAAAAAATCTTGAGAGCAAGTAGAGAGAACTGATGCATTACTTACGGAAACAATGATCTGAATGTCAGTGGATTTCATATCTGAAAACATGGAGGCCAGAAGAAATGGCACAACACTTGGCAAGTGCTGAAAGAAAACAACTGTCAACGCAGAGTTCTAGATCCCATGAGAGTATCCTTCAGGAATGAAGGTGAGATAAAGACATCCTCAGATGAAGGAAAACTAAGAGAATGTGCTGCGACAGAACTGCTGTAGACGACCCACTACAGGAAGTTCTTCCAACAGGAAAGAAATGATAAAAGAAGGAAATGAAGCATCACAAACGAAGAAAGAAAAACAGACTCAACAGATAGAGAAGAAAAAAAAATACTAGAGAATTACAAAGGGGACAGGATAAAGGAACCTAAATGGACAGGACATTTGTATACCTCCACTTGAGGTAGTGAAATGGTGACACCAGTAGATTGTGATTTGCATATGCATGATCTAAAGAAAGCACTAGGGACACAGTCATTAAGCGTCTGCCTTCAGCTCAGGTCATGGTCCCAGGGTGCTGGGATTGAGCCCCGCATCAGGCTCCCTGCTCAGCGTGAAAGCCTGCTTCTCCCTCTCTCCGTTTGTGTTCCCCATGTTTCCGTCAAATAATCTTTAGAAAAATAAAAATAAATTAAAAAACAAGCATACAAAGAAAACTACTTAAAACACTGCAGATAAAATAAAGTCCTTAAAAGTATTCACGTAGCTCACAGGAAAACACAAACTGAATTGGGAACAATAAACAGAGGGAACAAACAGAAATCAAGTTTTAAAAATGGCATGTTTAAGCCCTATAATGTCAATAATCACATTAAATATAAATGGTCTAAATTCACAATATACAAAAAGAGACCAGTAGAAGGACTTTAAAACATGACCCAACAATATGCTGTCTACAAGAAATTCACCTCAAATATGATATAGGTGGGTTGAAAGTAAACGGATGAAAAGGATATGCCACATAAACATGAAAGAGGAGTCAGTAGTGCGAGCCCTGGACACTTGCCATGAAGGGGTCTCGTGAGCATACGCTAAGTCTGAGGTCACCAACCAGCTTATAGGTTTGCAGTTGAAACTGGGTATGGCTTTAAGCTCAGACAGTTGCAGATCACTAAGGGTTCTTATGTTGCCGTGATGCTAAAAGTGGCAGACCATTCAGGCCAAGTAAAGAACAAGTCCTTTGAAATGACAATTTCACAATTTCTACAGGCGGTTTGAATTGCTACAATTATTGAAACTGTGTGAAAACTGATTACTTGGTTGATAAATTGCTATCATCATTCTAAAATCACAGGCTTCACTTTCTGCAACAAAACTTTGTAAGGACCAAAGGATATTTATTGAATGAAAATTACATTTTGGTTTTTCCAATTTTAAAATAATCAGAAGGAGGGTACCATGTTATGATGAGCACTGGGTGTTATATGCAACTAATGAATGGAACACTACATCAAAAACTAATGATGTACTGTATGTTGGCTAGCTGAATATAACTATATAAATAAAGCTAATGATGTACTATATGTTGGCTAGCTAAACATTATATATATACACACACACACATATATATATAGTTTCCCTTAGAAAATAATCAGAAAAATGGGAATTAGTGGTGATCAATGCACAACTTTCTGAATATACTAAAAGCTACTGAATCAAACACTTTAAAGGGTGAACTCTATGTATGTGAATTACATCTCAATAAAAAAATCAGAAAAAAAAGGGGCGCCTGCTTGGCTCAGTTGGTTGAGTGTCCCAACTCCTGATTTTGGCTCAGGTCATGATCTCAGGGTCATGAGATCTAGCCCTGCATCAGGCTCCATGCTGGGTGTGAAGCCTACTTAAGATTCTTGAGCTCCCTCTCCCTCTGCCCCTCCCCACCCCCTCATTCTCTCTCTCTCTCAAAAAATAATCAGAGAAAAGAAGAATGGTTATATTAATATCAGATAAAATAAACCTTGGAGCAAAGAAAATTACCAGGAACAACAAAGGACAGAATATAATGGTAAAAGGGTCAACGCACCAACAAGACATAGCAATACAAAAGGTCTACATATGCAGCAAACAAAAGACCTTCCAATTTTCTGAAGCAAACCCGAAGGAACATAAAGGAGTAGACCTGCCCACATTTATACTTGGAAACTTCAATACCTTTCTCTCAACAACTGATGGAGCGACTAGACAGAAAGTCAACAATGATACAAGGAACTAAATAATGCCATCAACCAAACAAGACTCAACTGACATTTATACAACACTCCACATAATAACAATAAAAACACGTTCTTTTTTTTAAAAAAAGATTTATTTATTTGACAGACACACAGAGAAAGAGTGGAGGGAGGAGCAGAGGGGGAAGCAGGCTTCCTGCTGAGCATGAGCCTGACACGGGGCTCCATTCCAGGACCCTGAGATCATGACTTGAGCCGAAGGCAGATTTTATTTTTTTAGATTGTATGTATGTATGTATGTATCTATATTTATTTCTATCTATATCTATATCTATTTATTTATTTGACATAGAGAGAGAGTGCACACAAGCAGGGAGAGTGGGAGAGCGAGAAGCAGGCTCTCCACTGAGCAGGAAGCCCGATGCGGGGCTGGATTCCAGGACCCTGGGATCATGATCTGAGCTGAAGGCATATGCTTAATGATTGAGCCACCCAGGCACCCCTGAAACATTTTTTAAGCATGCATGGAACGTTCAGAACACAGGCCATATCCTGTTTTATAAAAGAAACCTCAACAGATATTAAAGAACTGAAATAATAATAGAGAGTATGTTTGCTAATGATGGAATCAAACTAAGAATCTATATTGAAAAATAGAGGAAATTCTCTAGATCCTTGGAAATTAAAGAACACACAGAATTTTAAATGATCCATGGAATATTAAACAATATATTGAATTAAAATGGATATGCAACATAACAACATTTGTGAGACACAGCCAAAGCAGTGCTGAGAGGGAAATTTATAGTATTAGATGCTTACACTACAAATGATGTAAGGTCTCCAATCAATAATCTAAACACCCACCTCCAGAAACTAGAAGATAAAAATAAACACAAATCAAGCAGAGGGAAACAAGAGAAGTCAGCAAGACTGAAAACAGAAAAACAATAGAGAAAAATCACTGAAACAAAAAGCTAATTCTTTGAAAAGATTAAGAATTGGATAAATCTCTCCCAAGTCTAAAAACAAAAAGAAGACACAAATTACTAATATCAGCAATGAAATAGGGGATCCCACTATAGAACTCACAGACATTAAAAGGATAAAAAACATTAAGAATAATTCTACATACATAAATTTGACAACTAAGATGAAATGGACCACTTCCTCAAAAAGCACAAACTACCATAATTCATCCAATATAAAGTACATAATTTGAAGTTATATAGCTCTTAGAAATTGAATTAATCATTAAAAGACTCCCAAAGAAGAAATCTCCAGGCCTATATACTTTTTTTTTTTTTTAAAGATTTTATTTATTTGTTTGACAGAGGGAGAGAGAGCACAAGCAGGCAGAGAGGCAGGCAGAGAGAGAGGGGGAAGCAGGCTCCCTGCTGAGAAGAGCCCGATGTGGGGCTCCATCCCAGGACCCTGAGATCATGACCTGAGCCGAAAGCAGAGGCCTTAACCCACTGAACCACCCAGGTGCCCCAGGCCTATAAACTTTCAATGGAGAATTCTACCAAATATTTAAAGTAGAATTAACACTAATTCTACACAATCTCTTCCACAAAATTATGAGGACAGTATTACCTGATACTAAAACTAGACAAATATCCAAAAAAGAAAAAAATATCTCTCATGAACTCAGATGCAAAATCCTCAACAAAGTATTAGTAAATCAAATCCAACAATATGTGAAAAAATGTGTATATCATGACTAAGTGGGGTTTATTCCAGGATGCTGGTTCAGTTTCAATAATCAATCATGTAATCCACCATGTTAACAAACTAAGGAAGAAAAATCAGATGATCACATTAATTGATGCAGAAAAGGCACTACCATCCATTAAAGGCATTTAACATCTGTTCATGATAGAAATTCTCAGCAGGGGCGCCTGGGTGGCTCAGTGGGTTAAGCCTCCGCCTTTGGCTCAGGTCATGATTTCAGGGTCCTGGGATCGAGCCCCGCATCGGGCTCTCTGCTTGGTGGGGAGCCTGCTTCCCCCTCTCTCTCTGCCTGACTCTCTGCCTGCCTGTGATCTCTCTCTCTGGCAAATAAATAAATAAAATCTTAAAAAAAAAATTCTCAGCAAACCAAGAATAGAAAGAAACTGCCTTAACTTGATTTTTTAAAAAATTCTACATAAAACTACATCTAATCTCATTCTATGGTCAAAGACTTACTGCCTTCCCCCCTAAGATCAGGAACAAGGCAAAGACCTCTGCACTTGCCACTCTTAATCAGCAGAGTACTAGAGGTTCTAGCCAATGAAATAAGGCAAGAAAAGGAAATAAAAGCCATAGTAACTGGAAAGGAAGAAATAAAACTCTCTCTATTTGCAGGTGATAGGATTATATACATAGAAAATCCCAGGGAATACACACACAACCAACAAGTGAATTCAGCAAGTTTGAGGAATGCAAGATCAATATATTAAATGTCAATTTGATTTATATATACCAGAAATGAATATTTTAAAACTGAATTTTAAAACTCATACTATATACAATCACTCAAAACAAATGAAAAACAGATATAAATCTAACAAAACAAGTAAAGGACTTGTATGCTAAAAGCTACAAAATACCAATAAAAGAAATCAGACAAGATCTGAATCAATAGAGATTCATAACCATGTTCACGTATCAGAAGACACAGCAAAAGATGTCAATTTTCCCCAAAACTGATCTATAGAGATTTTAGAAAATTCTTATCAAATTCCATCAATGCTTTTTGTAGATACAGACAAGCTTATTCTAAAATTTATGTGGTAAGGCAAAAAAACTAGAATAGCTAAAACCTTTCTGGAAGAGAATAAAGTTGGAATAATCATTCTATTCAGTGTTAAGATACATATAACTATATTAGAACAGTGTGGTATTGGTAGGACAGACTCATAGATCAATGGAGCAGTAAAAGCCCAGAAAGAGACCCACATATGTGTATGGCTAACGGATTATTGACAAAAAAAAAAAAATGAAAAAGCAATCTATTGGAGGAATGATAGTCTTTTCAATAAATGGTGCTGGAGCAGTTAGACATCCATAGGCAAAAAACTAACCCTTTACCTAAACCTCACACTTTAAACAAAAACTAACACAAAGTGAATCATAGAATTAAGTGTAGAGAGAGATAAGTTTATCCTAAAATTCATAAGGAAGGATAAAAAAAAATGCAAAATGTTTATCAGAAAAAGAGGAGATAATCTTCAGGACCCTGGGGCAAGGCAAAGAGTTCTCAGACACAGCAGAAAATGCATAACCCACAAAAGAAAAAATTGCAAAGTTGGACCTTGTCAAAATTTACAAACTTTTGGTTTGCAAAAGATCTTGTTAAGAAGATGAAAACACAAGATAAGATACAGGCTGGGAGGAAAGATTTGCAACCACTTATCTACCAAAGGGCTTTTATCTATAATATCTAAATAACTCAAAATTCAAGAGTAAAAAACAAACAATCCAACTAGGAAATGGGCAAAATACCTGAACCAACATTTCACCAAAAGGAGATAGGGATGGCAAATGGGCACAAGAAAAGATGTTCAATATCGCTAGTCATTGGGAAAATGCAAATGGAAATTACAAGGACATATCACTGCACACCTAACAGAAGCACTAAACTACAACACAATGACAATACCAAATGCTGGTGAGGCTGCACAGAAATCTGCTCTCTCATACACTGCTGGTGGGAATGTCAAATGGTACAGCCACTTTCAAAAACAGTCGGGTAGTTTATTATAAAAACTAAACATACATTTACCATATGATCTAGCAATCACACTCCTGAGCGTTCATCCCAGGGAGAGGAAATGTGATGCCCACACAAAAATCTATGCACCAATATTCGAAGCAGCTTTATGTGTAATAGTTAAAAACTGGAAGCGATGCAATTATCCTTCAGTGGGTTAACGGTTACACAAACTGTGGCACATCCATGCCGTGGAGCACTACTCAGCAATTAAAAGGAACCAACTATTGATACGTGAGCCAACCTGGTGACCTTCCAGAGAATTCTGCTGAGAACAGATGATCTCAGAAGGTTACATATAGTGCATGGTTCCACTTACATAACAATCTTGAAATTACAGAATCATAGAGATGGTGAAGATATTGTTTGCCAGGGAAAGGTGGGATGGGGGGTGTCTGTGATTATAACAGGGTAGCCCAGGAGATTTTCTCTGTGCTGGTGGAACAGTTGTATGTGCTGATCGTGGTAGTGTTCACACACATCTGTACGTGACCAGATTACACAGGTCTGTGCGCGCACACAGACACACACACAAAATGAGTGGATGTAAAAACTATCATAAATGGGGGCGCCTGGGTGGCTCAGGGGGTTAAAGCCTCTGCCTTCGGCTCAGGTCATGATCTCGGGGTCCTGAGATCGAGCCCCACATCGGGCTCTCTGCTCAGTGGGGAGCCTGCTTCCCCCTGCCTGCCTCTCTGTCTGCTTGTGATCTCTCTCCCTCTGTCAAATAAATAAATAAAATCTTAAAAAAAAAAAAGAAAAAGAAAAAGAAAAAACTGTCAAAAACGGAGGTCTGTAGATCAGACCAAGGTCAACTTCCTGGTGTTGATAGTGACCCACGCGAAAGATGTGACCTCTGGGAAGAGCTGGGTGAAG
>CM053612.1:68450540-68470495 GCA_028646535.1 Procyon lotor
CCTCTCTTTGGTAGTGGCCACACGCCTCCTCCCCTGCCTCCCGCGCCAGACCGGAGGAGTCTTGATCTTTTCCCCAAACACCAAATCCACCAGCAACTGAGGGGTCCTGCCTGGGAAGGCAGCCCCACAGGGGAGCTCACATTATGTCTAGATCAAAGGCAGCACTAAGCCCGCAAGGGGATAATAAGGATTTGGATGTGGGTGTGTTTAAAAAAAAAAAAAAAAAAAAAAAAGTTCCATCTTATTGTGCCGCTCTGCTACCCAGGCATCCATCCATGTGTACCCTGCTCATACACACCCCCCATCCTACTTTCCAGCCCGCCAGCTTGAATACAGCACCTGCCTTGACTTAGATGGAGAGTTTGTTTTTTTTAAAGATTTATTTGAGAGAGCGAGCGAGGGAGCAGGGGGAGAGGGAGAAGCAGACTCCTCACTGAGCAGGGAGCCCAATGCGGGACTCGATTCCAGGACCCTGCGATCACTAGCTGAAGGCCGACGCTTAACTGACTCAGTGGCCCAGGCGCCCCTGACCGAGAGTTTAAATGGATTTTGTTGAATGAGAAATTCTATGTGGGGACAATGTTTAACAGATGGCCATTCTGTGTTTAGGCAAGAGGTTCTCCTTCGAGTGATACTTATGCATAAGCCCTTTGGGGCATAGTAGCCCGATGAAGCTGGAACGACTTTGAAAATGCTTTGGTGGGGATTTGGGGTAGCCTGTCCTGTGTTTTACTGTTGGGACGGCTTCCTTGGAAAACAAGCTTTCTGATCGTTTGGTTGTTAGTTGACAGTGCACTTAACCTCCTTTCCTGAATTCGTTCCAAGCGTCCATCTATCTTGTCAAGAACAAAGACCAAGGTGTCCTAAATGCCTACCGGATGAAATCTTGGGGCCTCCCCAGGGCAGGGGTCGAAGGGAGACACGCTGAAAAGGACAGGACAGCACATCTGTCTGTTTGGAACCGTAGTGGATAGTGTGCACAGTGACAGATTAACACCCTCCAGCTGCCTGGAGCCTCAGGGCTCCAAGGTCCTTTATGGAAATAGCTGTGGCAGACACTTCACTGCTCATCTGCAGCCCGTTCCCCCCCCCCAGCCCTCCATCTGGATCTTGTTCCAGGGGCAACAGCCTGGCCCCAGGCGATGGGCCAGGACTGGTCCGAGCGGCGGTTCTCGACTTTGGCTATCGAGCGATGGCCAGTGGGAGCTTTTAGACCATCCCAATGCCCCACTGGGGACCAATGAAATCAGAATCCCTGGGGTTGGAGCTCAGGCACAGACATTAAAAAAAAAAAAGCAAAAAACAAAAACAAACCTCAGGTGAATGTAATGCTCAGTCAGGGCTGAGAACCACGGGTCTAAGCCGATCAATCACCCCTCGGCGAGTGAGGGCCAGGTGAACAAACACTAGCCAGTGCGAAATAATAAAAGGACGTCGGCTGGGGAAGGCGGCGGGGGGTGCTCTGGGAAGGTTTTATAACCAGATTGAAGGAAAGACACACGAGAGAAAACTCCTCCACCCCTTCCTTACTCACTAACTGGCTTCCTTCCTCCCTGCATAGCTGTGTGCGGAAGTGGTGCTTGCTCCTGAGGCTACCATTTGTGACAGCGGGAGAAGACGCGGGTGGGCAAAAGCCAAGAAGGTGGAAAAGACAGGAAAGGGCCTGAGTCCTTGGTGATTTGGTTTCGGATGCTGCGGTCCCCACCCAGCCCTGAAAAATGGTGCCCTGCCTCCCTCCCTCCCTGCCACATCCTGGCCTGTCAGGTATGGACTGTCCAGAAGTTGCTCAGGTAGCCCCCCTTCACTGCTGGGCTAGGGGGTGTCACCACCCAGACCTCCAGGCCTGACCTTTACTGCCACCTGCTTGTCCTCACTGACTCTTTGTCACACGTCTTTCCTTAAGCTCTTCTTCCCAGATTCTCAAGACCCACGGAAACCAAAAAACCCCCTCGAACTAGAGCGACCCGCCCCAACGAGACCCCCAGCCAGCCCAGAGCGCCCCGGCCAGTTTGAGCATAACCCCCGAGCCCCACTCACCAACGTGCCGACGGACCACGGAGTGACGCCTGGAACGACCAACAGCTACTTTTACCTCGTTGTAACACTTAAGATCTCCGCTCAAGGAGGACCGCAAGCCTCCTTTACATAACATACAACGAATCGGCGGTTTGCCTTAAGGTGCATGCGCGGTCTTATATCGGCCTCTACAGATGATCCCAATATTCATCCTAACCCTAAATAAAAGGAACCCGTTCACCCTTGCTCGGGGAGTCACAGCTTTGCACGTTATTCCCCATGATCTTATTTGATGCAAATAGTTTCCTTGGTGCAACAACTCCACGTATTGTATCTGTGACTCACCAAGGGGCCAACTCCCGGTTGGTTCAGTTACAGGGGTGTGGGTGAAGCCCTGCGGGAAGGCCAGCGGGGGGAGGGGAGGCACGGCTGTAGAATCGCCGGCTTTCCTGCGCAGGTGCTGTTGGCGGCTCAGGGGTATTTTATAGTGCTCGTTCAGCAGCTGGAACTTATTCATAATAAAGCTAAGTGTGGGGCGCCTGGGTGGCTCAGTCAGTTAAGCCTCTGTCTTCGGCTCAGGTCATGATCCCAGGGTCCTGGGATCGAGCCCCGCATCGGGCTCCCTGCTCATGGGAAAGCCTGCCTCTCCCTCTCTCACTCCCACTCACGGTGTTTGTGTTCCCTCTCTCACTGTCTGTCAAATAAAATCTTAAAAAAAAAAAAAAGGTAAGTGTGTTTCCCACCCTAGCCTAGCCCCTTAGCCTGGCTCAGGTGCCAGGGGACCCTAAGGGGGCCAGGTAAGGAGAGATGCTGAGCTCAAGGCTCCAACTCCAATGCTGTCCCGCCCCCGCACCCACCCCCACCCCCCACTAGGTGTGGCTTTGGGCAAGTTACCTGACTTAGACCTCTGAGTCCCTGATTCCTCATCTGTAAAACTGATACATTAAAGTAATGACAGCTGTACAATGTTTAGCTCGATGCACACCATGGGGGGTGGGGATCCATCCCCTTCCCCAGAGGAGAGTGGGTCAGGAAGGTTATCTTTCTAGGAACCAGGAATACACGCATTAGAATGAATCCACTGGTTGGTGGCGACATGGTAAGAGCCCAATAATTCCAGTGGAAGTGTGGGAAGAAGGGCTCAGTCACCAAAGTATGGAAGAGTCTAGAGCTTGCTCCCAGATGTCCCTGCAGCCCTGCAAAGGAAGCCTCCCTGGCCTTCAGAACTGCGGCACCAACATCCCCCACCCAGATTCTAACTTCCTAGAGGAAGGATGCAGATTGGACCCTCTACCCTCCTCTCCATTCTCTCTTACCTCGCCCTAGTCTGAGCTCAGCTGATGCTAGTAAAAAATGAAAACAATGAAGGTTTCTGGGCGACCAACCGTCAGTTCTTAAAGCCATAAAATGCTGCAGAATTAGTCCTGGAGAGGCTTTCTCTTTAGGCCCGGGAGGGAGGGGGAGGGGCCATTATGTTACTTACATCTGCAAAAACAGGATTAGCAGATGAAAGGATGTTTTTGTTAAGATCTGACAAGTCGCCCAGTGTGTGCCTCACCTTCCTTTGCTCTGGAAGTCAGGAAAGAACACAGACTTCCTAGCAATTACAGAAACTGACCGAGGAAAAACCCCTTCATTACTGGGAGAAAAGTGTCAGCTTCCGAAGGCACAGGCAATCCTGGTCTATGAAACAACCACCAGGTCCACTCTCATTAGCATCTTCCACTTTGTCCTCAGAGCTTCATCCCAGGGGAATACTGAATTACACTGTAAAATAATGAATGGAAACTTAAGTCACTTCCGCCCGCCCACCCGCCCGGCGTATTTCCTCCTCCTCCGGACTGCGCGGATCAGAGGCCTGCCCCCTTCCAAGTGACACAGAGCTTGGGGAAACGCATTCCCATCCAGCGAACTAGACTCCTAAGGTAGGCGTGGTGCAGAACAAACTCTTTCCTCAGCCCAACAATGCACACAGGCCAGACGCGGACTCAGATAATGAACACACATCAAGGTCATTTATGCCCCATCTTGGCACCTTTAGAGAAAGAACACAAAAAATTGGGACGGGTGTATGTGTGTTGGGGGGGTGTCTGCCTACAGCCCACGCTGCTACTGGCACTCTAAGATTCCCTCTCTCAGGGTGACGGGGCTGGGTGCAGAAAGCCCAGCCCCCAGGTCTCGCGGGCACTAGAGGAAGCTGACTAGGCAGCTTTTGTGACCTGATGTGAATGGGGTATGGTCAAATATCCTGCCGACGCCAGCCGTGGAGGGGGAGTGGGGGGGGGGGGCAGGGAGAAGCTCCACGAGCCAGGGAAAAGCAAAGTCCATTCGATGCGGCTATACCACAGCATGAGACACACACGTGTGCAAAAACTGTTGCGAGTCAGGCCTTGCCTACACCTAACGCTTGGTAACTAAGAGGGCAAGGCCCGGAGCTGCGCTTTACCAAGACAGAGGAAGAGAGTAAGTAAGTATGAAAGAGATTCGGGGTAGGGAGGATCAGACTCGATGAGTCTGCACCAAACCCTGCTTTGGGTCTACTCCGTGCCTGCACACACGGTTGCAGTTTCCCCGCAGGAACAGGTTGGTGTCAAGATAAAATCAATCAGCCTCAAACGGCCCTCAAAATCAGATACTTTTCATGTCAATTTCCAGTCTCAAGTTCCATTATGACTGTTGCAAACCTTCTTTACTCTCCTCAGGCCTCTCCCCTCCTCTCCCCCTCTTCTCTCGCCCTCTCCTCGCCCCAATCTCAACAGGCGACCGACCTTAACTCCTAATTCACAGCGGGGACGGGGAGCGCGGAGACCCGGGTTCGGCCTCGGCCAAAACTCAACCCCTCTCGTCTCTGGGCCCTCCTCCGAGGGGGCAGGCGGCCTAGCTGGGGATCCCCAAGAGTCTTCCAAATTCTACCAGCCGCGCTTTCCCACCCTTTCCCCTGCGGGCTGGTCTGAGCTCCCCCAAAGACCCTTCCCTGCCCCTTCCCTGCCCCCAGCCCGCCCGGGGCCACCTTACCGGGATCCGTGCCGCGGGCGCGCGTGAGGGGGCGGCCTACGTGGCGCCGTCGACCTCCGCGTCAGGCGGCTTCTCCTCGTCCACGGGCGGCTCCAGGTCGCCCTCCTCTCCACTGCGAGGGTAGGCCAGCAGGCGCATGGCTGGAGCGCAGGCCGCCTCCACCTGGCGCACCTGCTCTCGGCTCAGGCGCTCGCGCCAGGCGTGCACGGCCTCGCGGGCGTCCCGCGCCGACAGGTGGAAGGGTCGGTCGGCGCCGTAGGCCGCGCCCCGCGTCATGTTGAGCGCGAAGGCGTCGAGCGCGGCGAGCGCGCGCAGCCCGGAGAAGCGCAGCAGGCGGCGCAGCTGGGTGCGCGGCTGCCGCACCAGGTCCTCGTAGCGCAGCCTCAGGTAGCGGCGCCGCAGCCAGGCGGGCGCGCCGCGCGCGAACAGCAGGTCGCGCAGCCAGGCTTCGCAGATCACCTCGAGCGCGCCGGTCAGGAAGAAGTCGGCGCGCGGCGCGGCGGGCAGGGCGCGGGACTGGCCCCCCGGCCGAGCGCCCACGCCGTGCGCCAGTAGCACGCGGTGGAAGCGGTCGCCCCGCTGGCGGGTGCGCAGCACCTGGATGCTCTCGCGCAGCAGCCCCTGCCTGGACTTGAGGCGCGAGTTGTGCACAGCCCGCGGGTCGCGGAAAAGTTGCACCACCTTCAGGTTGAGGCCGGGGTCACGCAGCAGAGGCACCAGCACGCCCAGGTCGAGGAGGCGCACGTCCTTGATGACCACCACCGGGTACTTGCGGCACTCGGCCTCCAGGGCGCGCAGAGCCACGGGCGGGCAGCTGCGCTCGCAGGCGGCATCCTCGACGAGGCCGACCTCGGCGCGGGCACGGGGCGCGCCGGGGCACAGCGGCGGCGAGCAGATGACCTTGTTGGTCCGCCAGCGAAAGAGGGCGGCCGTGGTGAGATTGGCCGCGCCCGGGGCGCGCGCGGCGGGGTCCCCCGGCGGCGCGTACAGCCGCAGCACCGAGAAGTCGCAGCGGAAGAGCGAGCGCAGCATGTCGCGCAGCGCGCCCTGCAGGCTCTCGGCGTCGCCCGGATACAGCGCCTGCCACAGATGCCACATGGGCTCGTACAAGTAGAAAACGTCCGGGTGCTGGTTAAAGAGCTCGCCCAGGAACGACGAGCCGGTGCGCCAGGTGGCATGCACGTAGATGTGCAGCTTCTCTCGAGACACCGCCTCCCCGACGGCGGCGCCGCTGAGGTTGCCCGGGGCCCCGGGGGACCGGCCCGCGTCGCCGCCCTCCGCAGCCGGCCGCGCCTCCCCGCCCTGCTCGCGCTCGCCCGCCGCCGCCGCCTCCAAGCTCCAGACTCCCAGGCTGCGCTGCACGCCCGGGCAGTGCCCGGCGCCCTTGTCGCCGTCGCGGCCGCCGTCCAGCACGGAGGGGATGAGCAGCAGCACCAGCGTGTACAGCACCAACAGCAGCGCGAACTTGCAGTACTCCCGGCGCCGCCGCCGCCGGCCCTTCATCATTCACCGAGCCCCCCCCCGCCCCCCACTCCGAGCGGGTGGGGCGCCCGTCCTCTCCCCTTCCTCAGAAATCCCGTCCCTTGCCCGCTCCTCCGGCCTCTTCGGGCCCCTCTGCGCCGGAGTGGGGGGTGGTGGGGAGCGGAGCGAGCGACCGACCCGGGCCGCGCATCCACAAGGGGGAACTTAGGAAGCAGTGGTGCGGGTGGCGGCGCCCCTGCCCTCTCAAGGCTCAGCCGCTGGAGAGCCGCCTATTGGCTGGTCCGGCCGCCGCCCGCCCCGCCTTCAATCTCGCAGCTTCTCCCCGCCTCTTCACCCGCCCGGGATCGCCCAAGGCTCCGCCAGATCTGGGCGGGGTTGCCGCGGGGTGGGGACGATGGCGGGGGCGCCCCGAGCCAGACCCCACCTTTCCCCAACCCCTCCGTCGTGAAGTCCAGTCTTCCCGAATTGGCTTCAGGCAAGGGAGGGGCTCGTGTGGACGGAATGTACCGGGTGACTGGACACGGACCCCACCCGGAGGACTCCACCGCCTCTCCGGTTTTTATGTCCCCTGCCCGGTCATCTCTGTCCGTTGGCAGACTCGCCTCCATACTATTGAGAGCGGGGCTCCTGGCCTCTATCCACATCCAGCACCCCCATCAGCCCCAGGGTGGGTGTTACTGAGCTCTGGATGGGAGAACTCCTCCGCTCAGATAAAGATAACGCAATCGCACATCGCGTGGTGGACCGGAGGGACGGGAAGCGCTAACGCCTTCACGCAGGGACATCAGTCGTTAAGGCGTAGCCTTTGAGAAATTTAAGTGTTGTGTTCTTCAGGGTTCTTTGCCCGCCGAGGGCTGTGCCCATTTCTAGACACCGCGAAGATCACTTGACTCATTTGTAAAATGCAGATAATTTTTAGCACCTCCGTACCTCCTGTCCTTGTGAGATGGGGGGGGGGGGTCATTTGTCACCAGCGCACAACCTTAGCTTGTTCTGATACGTGACCAAAGAGACGTTTACAGAATTAGAGTGGTAGGATAGTGGACTTTCTCGGGACCTCAGTGTTTAAAAGGACCCATGAGTGGGGGGATATGTACTCGAGGATGGAGGGAAAAGTGCCAGGAAGTCCAAGAGGCAGATTAAGCTTAAAGTTCCTGAAATCCAAAAGAGAAAGAACAAAGGATAATTTTTGCTCTGTTTCAGCGGGATAATGAACAGCTCCTCGGAGGAAGGTGTTTTAAGATTAACAGAAGCTAGAAAGCAAATCTACTCATCTCCACCAGGGGAAGGTGTTCAAATGGGAAAAGTGAGAACATCGCCACAAAGCTCTCCGGTCTTCTTTTCTTTCTTTCTTTCTCCCCCCCACCCCCTCTGGTCTTGTTCATCACAGAAACTACCCCGCCTCTGAAATCACTCGCTGAAGCCTCCTGCCTTCTGTCCACAATTCCCTGGCCTTTCAGCCATTTGTTCAAATCCTCTCTATTCTCCAACCTCATTGACCACTTCCTCCACTTTGTTCTTAATTTTTCATATTTGGCGAAGAGACCCCAGACCGTTATTTTAATAACAGTTCTGCCAATAACCTAAACTCCCTGACCTTCTGTCTTTTTATTAGTCGTTTGGCAACATCCCCCTGTTAAACCCTGCTTTGGGCTTTCTCCCCGCCTGCAAACACTATTGCGGGAAGTTCCCCCACAGAACAGATAAAGTTATCATCACCCACCTCAAATGGCCCCTGAAATCCTATACTTTTCATGTCAATTCCCAGTCTCAGTTTCCCTTATGAGTATTTCGAAGCCACTCTGCCCTCCCCAGACCTCTGACAACCCTCTCTGCACCCGCCCCCCCCCCGTTTTCAACAGATGAATTTACCTCCTACTTCATAGAGAAAATGAAACTATTAGGCAATTTCTCACTTTCCACTGTCAGAGCCATATATCCCCTTACCTCTGTGCCCAGCTTCTCCTCTGTGGCCAGGGTATTATTTTCCAGTATGAAGCTATAACTTTTTCCTTCTCTTTCCTTCTCTGTTTTTACTTTTCCCTCCTCTCCTCTTCTAAAACAAGTAGATGGCTCCCTGCGCACCTGAAGGGAGGGGATGTGGCTGAGCAGAGTGCAAAGAGTCGCTGGTGTTTCTTTCCAAAAAAGCCAAAACTCCAGTCGTGTGGGGTGCGGTGGGTTTTTCAAATAACCGCAAAGTTTCCCCCTCTTCTCTCCCCACCCTTCGGCAGCACCTACCCACCCGGACTCTGGGACGGCCTTGTGACTTGCGTGGGCCAGAAGGCACAGCCGTAGACACGACACAAACGGGGGCTTGAAAAATGCTTCCACCAGTGGGGATTGCCTTCCCGCTGCCCTTGGGAACCCGGAGGTCAGCAGTTGAAGAAGCCTAGGCAAGCCGCGTGGCTCTAGGAATAAGCTGTCCCAGCTGAGCACCACACCCCCCCCCCCCCAGATCACACGGTCTGCAAAGTGGCAGACAGGTGAGAGAGGATAGCCGAGACCAGTCTTTCTTAAACGTTAATGTATACACAAACCACCTGGGGATCTCGTACAAATGCAGAAACAGATTCATTAGGCCTGGCGTGGGGAATGCACATTTTCTTCTTTCTTTTTTTTAAGATTTTATTTATTAATTTGACAGAGATCACAAGTAGGCAGAGAGGCAGGCAGAGAAAGAGGGGGAAGCAGGCTCCCCGCTGAGCAGAGAGCCCGATGTGGGGCTCGATCCCAGGACCCTGAGATCATGACCTGAGCCCAAGGCAGAGGCTTAACCCACTGAGCCACCCAGGCGCCCCGGGAGCGTACATTTCTAACTAGCTCCTGGGTGCTGCTTCTCTGAGGACCACACTCCGAACGGAAAGATGCTACACTCTCCCTCCCCAGTTGAGTTGATCCAGCTCCGAAGAACCACCCAGCTGACCCACAGGATTGTGAGAAGTAATAGATGGGTACTGTAGGATACTGAGTTGGGGGAGGGGTTGTTATGCAGCAAAAGCTAGCTGCTACAAAGAAGGTGTGAGGGCTTAGACGAAGCGTCCTGGAGAAGCTGAGGGAAAGAGCAGGACTCCGCTGGCTCCTCCCCCAGGCTAGGGGTGGCTGAAGAGAGAAAGAAAGCTATGGGCACCATGGCAGAGAGCACCTGAGCCCTTCTTCCTGGCAGTGAGTCAGGGAAGAGCAGAACTCAAGAAGCGTCTATAAGGCTTATCTGACAGAGAGTACCTTAACAGAGGCACTATCCCAAACGTACTCGGGCCCCAGACATAACCCGGAGGCAGCAGAAGAGTCGCAGAGAAAGTGTTAGTGACATCTCAGGGGCAGCTATGTGGACCAAAACCCAGTGATCCCTAGACCCCAGATCCATGATATAACCCTAATTGCAGAGAAACCCTAGGAATTACTTAGGCAAACTGCCAGCCCAGCAGAAAGCTCCCTCAGAAATAAAGCTGTTGGGGCGCCTGGATGGCTCGGTCGTTAAGCGTCTGCCTTCGGCTCAGGTCAGGATCCCTGGGGTCCTGGGATCGAGCCCAGCATCGGGTTCCCTGCTCAGCGGGAAGCCTGCTCCTCCCTCTCCAGCTCCCCCTGCTTGTGTTCCCTCTCTCGCAGTCTCTCTGTCAAATAACTAAATAAAATCTTTAAAAAAGAAAAAAAGAAAAAAAGTTGTTTACTGAGAGGTCCAGGCTTCCCGTTTGGAAACAAAGCTGTCCTGAGGATGAAAGGCACAGCAAAGGGAATCTAGTCAAGGGTATTGTAACAGCATTGTTTTCTGTAACGTGATTTCTATCCCACCTAATTGAGTAGACCTGCTACCCCTTTTTGTCTTTCTGGGACAAGAGAGTATGCCCCGCCCCCTGCTATTCATCACCACCTCTCCTTCCTGTTAATTCAAGCACATACTCTCAACCAGAGTATTCTCACCAATGCGAGAATTAAACAGTTAAACATCCCTCTCTCTCTTTTTAAAAAAGATTTCTTAATTTAGTCATTTGAGAGAGAGAGAGAGAGGGAGAGAGAGAGAAAGAAAGGACAAGCAGAGGGAGAGGCAGAGGAAGAGGGAGAAGCCGACTTCCCGCAGAGCAGGACTGGGAGCAGAGAGCCCGATGCGGAACTCGATCCCAGGACGCAG
Source organism: Procyon lotor (assembly GCA_028646535.1). NCBI lineage: Eukaryota > Metazoa > Chordata > Mammalia > Carnivora > Procyonidae > Procyon > Procyon lotor. Next base: position 68,461,180 of record CM053612.1, read on the forward strand.
AGATCATGCATGACCTGAGCCGAAGGCAGACGCTTAACCATCTGAGCCACCCAGGCGCCCCTACAGGGCTCTCTCTCTTAAAAAAAAAAAAAAAAAAATCCCATCGATTCACAGCCTCCTCTGGTACACAACCGCTACTGACACACACAACACCTTTACGGGAATCAGAAGGTGCCCTCTCCAGGCACAGGAAGTTCAAAAACGGGGCTGACCACCTGGAAATAAAGGACCCCGTCCTTCGGGCCACAGCCCCAGGCCAGAGTGCACAGCTTAGCTGCGGAGCCTGGCTGGGTTCCAGCCTGGACCCGCCTCCTTCCGCCCCTTCGCCGCGCCCCTGCCTTGCGGCCTCGGGTCCCTCTGCCCAGAGCCTCGCCGTCCACCTTCGTGCTGGAGCTGTTTCCACTTGTTCTCTCTCCCTGCCCCCATCTCCTACTCCGTCCTCAGCACGCTCCAGTCTAGACTCGGGCCCCGTATTTGCTACCTGAACAGCCTAAGCTTCTCCGTGGCTTCCCTGTTATTGAATCCAGAGGCCGTTTTCCTGTCTCATCTTATTTGACCTTCCAATACAATCTGACGCTTGACAGCTCCCGCCTCCAAATTGTCTTCTTTCAATTTCTAGGACATCACCTCGGGCCCGTTCTCCTCCCATTTCCCAGCTGCACCTTCGGAGCAAAGGGTTTGGGAGACCAGGCTCTGCAAAAAAAACGGTGATCCTAGTGGTAGGGTTATTGCAGGGTTACTGGAAGAATTACATTTAGTGAGATGATGGATAGATAGATGGATAGAGCCAACAACAGTGCATGAGATGAAGTAAGCTTCAGGGATGAGTTACCGTCATTGTTGCTGTTGTGGCAAGCTCATCCTCCTCCACGTGGGCATTGGATGTTAGAATGTTAGCATTCCCGGGGCGCCTGGGTGGCTCAGTGGGTTAAGTCTCTGCCTTCGGCTCAGGTCATGATCCCAGGGTCCTGGGATCGAGCCCCGCATCGGGCTCTCTGCTCAGCGGGGAGCCTGCTTCCCCCTCTCCCTCTGCCTGCTTCTTTGCCTACCTGTGATCTCTCTCTCTCTCTCTCTCTCTGTCAAATAAATAAATAAAATCTTTTTTAAAAAAAAGCATGCACCGATTAAAAAAAAAAAAAAGAATATTAGCATTCCTTCCGGTTCAGCCCTAGGCGCTTTCGCTCCTCACTCTGTGGTGTCTTCAATGAGCCCAGATTGGCATTTCCTGCACAGACCTCTCCTTGAAGCTCCGGACCTTCAAATCCAGCTGCCTACTTGACATTTGACATTCCTTCTTGGTTGCCTCAAGGTCATTTCGGTATTAATACGTGAATGGGGGGAATCATCTCTCCTAGTATGCAATCAGAAATGTAAGAATTGGTTTTGGCGCCTCCCTCTTCCTCCGCCCCTTCCCCTCAATCCAACCCAGGTTGGTTTTACCTTATCATGTCCCCTTCGTCCATTCATTTTTTTCTGCATTGCCAGTATTACCACCCTAGCCCGGGTGACCATCCTCTGTCCTGTCTCTAAAAACTGCTTAGCCTGTCTCTGTTTCCTGCTGCTCTCCTCTGATTTTTTTTAAAAGATTTATTTATTGATTTTAAATCAATAATTTGGCGAGGGAGGGGCAGAGAGAATATCAAGAAGGCTCTGTGCTGAGCTCCAGGAGCCCGATGCAGAGTGGAGCTCGATCTCACGACCCTGAGATCATGACGGGAACCAAAATCAAGAGCCGGGCACTTAACGGACTGAGCCACCCAGTAGCCCCTGCCCTCCTCTGATTTTGAATCAGTGGTTTATTTCAGTCATGTCACTCTTTGGCTTGGAATCTGTCATGGCTTCCAACTGGTCTTAAAGACAATCATGAAGGATTGTAAATTGAGTCATTAGGGGTCTTGAATGCAAGAGCTTATGATGGTGTTGAGCACAGAGTAGATGTTCAATGGGTATCCGTTGTCTGCTTGACTGCTGAGAGAAAGCACCTTTTTTTTTTCTTTTCTCTCTTTTTTCTTTTTTTTTTTTTTTGCAGGCTCCCTGCTGAGCAGAGAGCCCGATGTGGGGCCTCCATCCCAGGACCCTGAGATCATGACCTGAGCCGAAGGCAGAGGCTTTAACCCACTGAGCCACCCAGGCGCCCCTGCACAAACCAGCTTGCTGTGATCTGGTGGATGGGGGTTGAGGGTTCTGAGAGGTCAGAGAGGTTCTGACCCCTTGGGACAGAAGGAGAAGAGAATTGGATGTGGAGAGCAGCAGTAGGAAAGGACAAGATGGACAAAGCCTGGGGAGGCAGGATCTACAGGCTCGGCTGAGGAAAAAATGAGGGTTTGGGCTGGGAAAAAGAAAAAAAATATTCCTTTTGACTCACTTATTCTGGTACTTTTTTTGTTTTTTAATTGTTTTTTAATGAGGTTTTGAACATTATAAACAGGGGTGTTAAAATCACATCTTTAATACTTAAAAAACCCTGGGCCTGGACAACGAACTTCCTCAAAAGTGGGTGGAACTTTCCTTTGCATTGTTTTTCATATCTTGATATTTATTCAAAAATGTGCATCAAATGTAATCATGTGCTGGGGTTGTGCTAGGCTGCGGAGGTACATGGGGAGAAAAACTAGTCCCTGTCCCTGCTCTCAAGACCTTCCCTGCCTAAGAGAGGAGAGAGGTATCCTTACATTGTTCCTGATCTTAGCAAAAATTCTCCTGGTGATTCTCATTATGTAAGAGGCTAGGTTTAGGATTAAGGTGTATACACTCACACAGACATGCGTATGTTATCCTATGAAGGAAGTATCCATCAGTTTCTATTTTTTTGCATGTTTTTAACATTAGGAAAGAGAGTTAAATTTTGTCAAAGGCTTTTTTTTTTTTAGCACCAAAGGAGATAATCATGATTTTTCCCCTTAGATATATTAATTTTTAACAAATTTCATAATATTGAGCCAACCTTCCATTTCAGGAGCAAATCCCAGTTAGACATGGAGTACCATTTACTTAATGTCTTGCTGGATTCTGTCTGCTTACTTTGTATTTAGTATTTTCGCACCACTATTCATAAGGGATTTAGTTTGTAATTTTCTTTTTTTGTGCTATCTTTGTTTTGGCTTTGGTTTTAAGATTTATTTATTTATTTATTTGAGAGAGAGAAAATATGCAAGTGGGAGAGGGGCAGAGGAAGAGGGAGAAAGAATCTCAGGAAGACTCCTTCCTGAGCGCAGAGCCTGATGTGGGTCTCAGTCTCGAAACCCTGAGATCATGAGCTGAGCAGAAATCAAGAGTCGGAGGCTTAACCAACTGAGCCACCTGGGTACCCCTCATGCTGTCTTTTTTTTTTTTTTTTTTTTAAGATTTTATTTATTTGACAGCGAGAAACACAGCGAGAGAGGGAACACAAGCAGAGGGAACGGTAGCGGGAGAAGCAAGCTTCCCGCTGAGCAAGGAGCCCGATGCGGGGCTTGATCCCAGGTCTCTGGGATCATGACCTGGGCCGAAGGCAGACGCCCAACGACTGAGCCACCCAGGCGCCCCTCATGCTGTCTTTTTAAGGATTAAGTAGCATACTTGTTTCCTAAAAAGAAAATAAAGGTTTTCTTTCATTTTCCATGCCGCGGAATAACTTATGTCCTATTTGGACAATCTTGTCTATAAATGTTTGGAGAATTTCTCCTGTAGAACCATATGGGCCAACTGCTTTTTTGTGAGATAATTCTTTTATAACTTCAAAGAAATTGATTTGTTTAGGCCTTGTCTCTCTAATGGGGTCAATGTTAGCAAATGTGTTCTCCTAGGGAATTATCCATTTCATCTATGTTTTCAAATTTATTTGCATAGAGGTCTACAAAAGGTCTCATGACTTAAGACTTTTCTTGTGTTTCCATGATTCTTTCCCTCGTGTCATTTGTGATTTTGTATATGCCTGCCACCCTTTTTATTCTTGAAACATTAGAGAAATTTCTGCTAAGATCAGGAACAAGGTAAGGATATCCATTATCTCCACAACTATTTAATGTTAAACTGGGGATAGTAGTCGATACAATAGTGGTTTGTCTATTTCATTACTTTTTCAAGATAACAGGACTCTGATTTACTAATTCAATGTAAAAACATGTACTGTTTTGTTTCTTTTTTATCTCATTAATTTCTGCTTTTATCTTTATTCTTTCCTCCCTATGCTTTTATTTTACTCTGTTGTTCTCTTCCTGGGGTTGAGTTGGGAATTTAGTTCATACAATTTTATTTTGTTATTTCTTCATCTTTATTGATATTGATGTTATTTATTTATTGACATTTGTTGACAATGTCTAAAGGTATGGAGTTTCCTCTAATCACTTATTTAATTATATCCAATAATTTCTGATATGTAGTGTTTTCATTAGCATTATTTTTTTAAATTCCCTAATTTCATTTTTTTCCCCTTCCTCCCAAGAACTCTTTAACAGATTCTTAAATTTCCAGGTAGAATTTTTGGTTTTTATTGTGTTCTGATTAGAAAGCGTTGTTTGTAATAGTTCTATCTTACGCAACTTACTGGTACTCCCTTTGTGACCTAATTTACGATCAATGTCTATGACTGTGTCATGTGCACTGGAGAACTTGTATTCTCAATGATCCTGGTGCAAAGCTGGATATATCCATAATTATATACCTTATAATTTGCCACTTAGGTCTTCTGTATTCTTATTTACTTTCTGTCCATTTGATCTGTCTTGCGTCGAAAGAGCTATGTTAAAAGCTTCCTATCATTAATGCATTTACATCAATTTCTCTTTGCATCTCTTGCAACTTTTGCTTTATAAAGGGGATGGCTGTGGTTACTCACTTTTTGAACAATGTGGTTGCATAAAATAAGGAGCCACTCAGATCCCCCTTCAGGCCACTTTTTATTTCTGCTGCTAGGAGTGCTTTTGGAAGACAGCCCTCGGGTATCAGCCCCCATTGGGATTGCCTAAGCCGAAGGATTTGCCTTGCCTAAAGTCTTGCTTCCACTTGCTCGGGGTGGCCCACATCCAGTGACTGTTTAATGCAGGATTACAAGACCCCAGCCCTCTCACTTGGACTGCAGGCAGCTCTAAGCGGCCATCCTGTCTTCAGAGCTCCCTAAAGGATCAGCCAAGGCCTCCACTGAGACTGTGTCATAGCTCCACCTGACTCTTGGCCCAATCCCACTGCCTTCCTATCCCTTTCCTTCCACAGGCGCTGGTCCTAAGAGGGATCCTTCATAAAACTCCAGCAGGATGATGCGCATTTCAGAGTCTGCCCGATGCTCACCTGCAGTAAAAGCATCCGAAGGGCTAATGAATAATGTGTAGAATGATCCCAGCCCTGCCCCCCGCCGCCCCCATCACCACCTTGAGAAAGTAAATTCTCAAGCCAGTGCTCAGCCCTGAGAAGCAGTTGTCAGAGGTGAATTACGTTACTGTCGCCAGAGACCACAGCAGAGAGTGGCTCTTTGCCAGTGTTCCCCACTGTCTGAAGAGACGACGAGGGAATTCCTCCCCGCCCCCTTTTTTTTTTATCTAATAGGCTGACTTCTCTGTTGAAGCGGACTCTGAGATGGGGGTTAGCAGCCAGGAGATCTGTTAGAGAGGGCTCTTGAGATCCACACGTGTTAAAGGAAGGGAAGGACGCGGGATTGGGCGGAGGGAGAAGCTGGGTCGAAATGGGACCCCAGCAACACTTTGGCTTACCCCATGGGGACCTTTGCAGACGTAATGGCTACTCAGAGTTGTCCCAAGTTGAGGGAACAGGCCTCATGTCATTCAGCTATTAGACACAGGCTGACCCATAGAGGGACGTAACTTTGGGTGAGGCTGCTCTCTTCAGCCAAGGCAATCCCCGAGGAGGCTGACAGCGGAGGGCTTTCTGTGGGCACCACTCCCAGCAGCTGGGGAACATTTCCTTTATTCCTGAAGGAGAATCTGGACAGTGTCCACCACACTCTGACATTTTCAAAGCTCTCTCTCTCTCTTTTTTTTTTTTTTCTTCCAGGGAGGGCCTCCACAGTTCATTAGGGATATGGCAGAAGAAGAGGCTGGAAACGAGCAGCCTTGTTTTTTTTGTGTTTTGGTTTATTTTTTCAAGATTTATTTATTTACTTGGGGGAGGTGAGAGGGGGGCAGAGGGAGAGAGAGAATCTCAAGCAGTCTCCCTGCTGAGCACAGAGCCCGACTGGGGCTCGATCTCACGACCCTGAGATCAGGACCTGAGACTCAGGGTCAGACCTCCGGCTCAGGTCATGATCTCAGGGTCCTGGGATTGAGCCCCACACTGGGAGAGGGGGAGCCTGCTTCCCCCTCTGTCTGCCTGCCTCTTGCCTACTTGTGATCTCTCTCTGTCAAATAAATAAAATCTTAAAAAAAAAAATAAAGACAGATTTGCCCCCTTTAGCATTTTATCCTCACTGTTTTATTTTTTGCATATAGGCAGGAAGATGTGACCTGACGCCAAACAAGAAAATACCTAGTAAAAACACTATGCAACTAGGCATTGAAGAAGTTGAAAATTTTTACTTTCTGTATATGTCATGATTTTTCTATCGTTCTTAGTGTCCTTTTATAGATGTAACTTCTTGATGAACTTTTTTTTTTTGGTAAAGGAGTTCAAGATATAGATAAAGGAGAAATGAAATAAAGACAATTCTATTTTAGCCACTTGGCTCGCTGGTTTCGTCTGGACAATTTATCCATCCTCTATTAAATGTCACCATCTGCTGGAGGAAGAAAATATGTGCAATTCAACTTCGTTGTGTGACTGTTATTTCTAGTCAACATGATTAACTGCTTAGAACTGTATAACTTCTCTTTTAGCAAGATGATTATACTAGTTCAGCCAGTGAAGAATTACCAGATCACAGAGACAATTATTACTCACCATTGTATTTGAAGATAGGCTTTCTCCAATAGGGAATTCAGGCCAAGTATCCTTTAAAATGTTTTAACAAGTAGCTATTTCTTTTTTTGTTTGTTTTTTAAGATTTTATTTATTGATTTGACAGAGAGAGATACAGTGAGAGAGAGAACACAAGTAGGGGAGCAGCAGAGGGAGAAGCAGGCTTCCCCGCTGAGCAGGGAGCCTGATGCGGGGCTCGATCCCAGGACCCTGGGACCATGACCTGAGCCAAAGGCAGACACTTAATGACTGAGCCACTCAGGTGCCCCCAACAAGCAGCTGTTTCTCAGAACCACTTGGCTTCTATTTTCAGGTGTTTGTAGTTAGCACTTCATATGGAAGTATTAGGTATTGAAATCAGCTACTGTAGGGGAGGTGGGAGGGATAGGGTGGCTGGGTGATGGACATTGGGGACGGTATGAGCTATGGGGAGTGCTGTGAATTGTGTAAGACTGATGACTCACAGACCTGTACACCTGGAACAAGTAATACAGTATATGTTAATAAAAAGGGAAAAAATCAGCAACTGTAGAGGCGGGACTTCTAAAATGGCTTAGTGAGAAACTCAACAAATCCCTTCCCCAAAAGCAATGATAAAACAGACAAAGGTGCAAAAACAACTACTTCAGGACTCTGGACATTGACTAGAAGGAGAGGAAAGAGAGAGGGGGGCAGAAAAAAACATTTCCTAAATAGTGGCTAAAACCATACCAAATTTAATGAAAATCATTCATCTACACGCACAAGAAGTTCAATGAATTCCCTGTAGGATAAACACACAGAGCTCCAAACCTAAACACATCATATTCAAACCATTAAAAGCCAAAGATAAAATCCTGAAAGCCACAAGAGAAAAATGACTCATCAGGTACAAGGAAACCACATCACATGCAAAGGGTTGACAATGACTTCTCAACAGTGGAGGCCAAAGGCAGCGGTACGATGTATTCAAAGTGCCAGAAGAATGGGGAGCAAGGAAAGAGAAGACTTAAAGAACATTTTAAACCAACTAGACCCAATAGATATCTATAGAACTTTCCATCTGAGAGCAGAGTACACATTCTTAAGTGTCCATGGAACATTTTCCAGGATAAACCATATTTTGGCCACAAAACAAATCTCAAGAAATTAAAAAATATTAAAATAATACAAATAAAGTTTGTAACCACAAGGAAGGAAACTAGAAACTAATAACCAAAGGAAAACTGAAAAATTCACAAACACGTAGAAATTTAACAACCAGTGGATCAAAGAAGAAATAACAGGAAAAATTAGGAAATATTTTGAGCTAAATGAAACTAAAAACACAGCATATCAAACTTTTTGAGATGCAACAAAACCAGGGCTCAGAGGGAAATTTATACCTGTAAATGATTACATTTAAAAAGAAAGATCCCAAATCAATAACTTAACTTCATACCTTAACAAACAAGAAAAAAAAAAAGTCAACGATGAAGTCCCAATAGTTTATTTTTCCTTTTGTTTCCCTTGCCCCAGGAGACAGATCTAGTAAGAAGTTGCTATGGTCGATGTCAAAGAGGTTACTGCTTGTTTTCTCCTCTAGGGTTTTAATGGTTTCAGGTGTCGCATTTAGGTCTTTCATCCATTTTAAATTTATATTTGTGGATGGTGTAAGAAAGTTGGTCTGGTTTCATTCCTTTTTTTCCCCCAAACATGTTTATTTTATTTTTTTTAGTGTTACAGGATTAATTGTTCATGCATCACACCCAGTGTTCCATGCAATACGTGCCCTCCTCAATACCCATCACCCGGCTCGCCCAACCCCCCACCCCCACCCCTCCAAAACCCTCAGTTTGCTGCTCAGAGTCCACGGTATCTATGGTTCATCTCCCCCTCTGATTTCCGCCCATTCCCCCTTCCCTTCCTTCTCACAATGCCCTCCATGTTTTTCCTTATGCTCCACACATAAGTGAGACCATAAGATAATTGACTCTCTCCACTTGACTTATTTCACTCCGCATAATCTCTTCCAGTCCCGTCAATGTTGATACAAAAGTTGGATATTCATCCTTCCTAATGGAGGTGTAATACATTAATAGTAGGAGATCTTAACACGCCACTCTCAGTAACAGATCATCTAAACAGAAAATTAATAAAGAAACAAGAGCTTTGAATGACACATTGGACCAGATGGACCTCATAGATATATACAGAACATTCGACCCTAAAACAACAGAACACTCATTCTTCTCAAGCGCACATGGAACTTTCTCCAGAATAGACCACATACTGGGTCACGAATCAGGACTCAACAGATACCAAAAGATTGAGATGATTCCCTGCATTTTCTCAGACCACAATGCTTTGAAACTGGCACTCAACCACAAGAAAAAGTTTGGAAGGAATTCAAACACTTGGAGGCTAAAGACCAACCTGCTCAAGAATGCTGGGATCAACCAGGAAATCAAAG
>CM053612.1:68470995-68495224 GCA_028646535.1 Procyon lotor
TCAAACTCAGCACTTACAAAATAGATAATCACATCAAAAAATGGGCAGAAGACATGAACAGACACTTCTCCAGAGAAGACATACAAATGGCTAACAGACACATGAAAAAATGTTCATCATCTTTAGCCATCACGGAGATTCAAATCAAAACCACACTGAGATACCACCTTACACCAGATAGAATGGCCAAAATCAACAAGACAGTAAACAACAAATGTTGGAGACGATGTGGAGAAAGGGGAACCCTCTTCCACTGTTGGTGAGAATCCAAGTTAGGGCAGCCACTTTGGAAAACAGTGTGGAGATTCCTCAAGAAATTAAAAATACAGCTACCCTATGATCCTGTAGTTGCACTACTGAGTATTTACCCCAAAAAAGCAGATGCAGTACAAAGAAGGGCCACATGTACCCCAATGTTCATAGCAGCAATGGCCACAATCGCCAAACTGTAGAAAGAACCAAGATGCCCTTCAACAGATGAATGGATAAAGAAGATATGGTTTATATATACAATGGAATACTATGCCTCCATCAGAAAGGATGAAAACACAACATTTTAACAACATGGACGGGACTGGAAGAGATTATGCGGAGTGAAATAAGTCAAGTGGAGAGGGTCAATTATCTTGTGGCTCACTTATGTGTGGAGCATAAGGAAAAACATGGAGGGCATTGTGAGAAGGAAGGGAAGGGGAAATGGGGGGAAATCAGAGGGGGAGATGAACCATGAGAGACTGTGGACTCTGAGCAACAAACTGAGGGTTTTGGAAGGGAGGGGGAGGAGGAATGGGCAAGCTTGGTGGTGGGTATTGAGGAGGGCACGTATTGCATGGAGCACTGGGTGTGGTGCATGAACAATTAATCTTGGAACACTGAAAAAATAAAATTATTTGGGGAAAAAAGAAAAGAAAAGAAAAAAGTCAAAGACCACATGGCTTCATTGATGAGTGCTACCAAACATTTAAAGAATTAATGCTAATCCTTCTCCAACTTTTCCAAAAATAGAAGAGGAAGTGATACTTCCTAATTCACTCTGATAAAAAACTCCAAGAAGATAAAATTAAAAACTATTATCCTTTATGAATATAGATTAAAAATTCTCAACAAAATACTAGGAAACCAAATCCAGCAACATATTAAAAGGATTATACCCCATGACTAAGTGGGATTTATCCCAGGAGCATAAGGATGGTTCAACATATGAAAATCAATCAATGTAATACAGCACAATAATAGAATGAAGGTAAAACCACATGATAATCTCAGTGGGTGCAGAAAAGCATTTGAAATCACCCAACACCCTCTTAAGATTAAAAAAAGTCAGTAAACCAAGAACAGAAGAAAACTTCCTTAACATAATAAAAGGCACTTATGAAAAACTCACAGCTAACATCATCCTTAATGGTGAAATATTAAAAGCTTTCCCTCTAAGATTAGGAACCAGACAAGGATGTCTCCTTTTGTCACAGGAATTCGACATTGTCCTGCAAACTCCAGCCAGAGAAATTAGGCAAGAAAAAGAAATAAAAGGCATCTAAATTATAAAGGAAAAAGCTTAGCTATCTTTAATCACAGATGACATGACCCTATTATAAAGAAAATCTTAAAGAATCCTCACACAAAAAAGCTATTAGAGCTAATAAACAAAATCAGCAAGGTTGCAGGGCACATTATCCGCATGCAAAAATCAGCTGTATTTTTATACACTAGCAGTGAAAAATACAAAAATGAAATTAAAGGATTCCATTTATAGTAGCATCAAAAGAATATAATACTCAGGAATAAATTTAATCAAAAAGGTGAAAGACTTGTACACTGCAAACTATGAAAGATTGAAAGTAATTAAAGAAATCCTCAATAGGGGCACCTGGGTGGCTTAGCCTGTTAGGCGTCTGCCTTCTGCTCAGGTCGTGTTCCTGGGGTGCTGGGATCAAGCCCCACATGGGGCTCCCTGCTAAGTGGGGAGTCTGCTTCTGCCTCTGCCCCTCTCCCCAATCGTGTTCTCTCTGTCTTACTCTCTCAAATAAATAAAACCTTAAAAAAAAGACCTAGATAATGGAAAAGTGTCTCGTGTCCTGGCTTGAGAGACTTAATATTGTTAAGATGGCAACCGTCGACCAAAGAAATTTATAGATTCAATACAGTCCCTATCAAAATCTCAACCTTTTTAATCTTATCATAAAGATCAGATTAAGCTGATCTTAAAATTCTTATGGAATATGAAGGGACTATGAGAAGCCAAAATAGTCTTGGAAAAGAAAAAATAGAAGGACTAACATTTCCTGCCGTCAAAACTTACTACAAAGCCATAATAATAAAAACAATGTGGATAAGGATGGACATATAAGTCAACAGAATGAAGTTGAGGGTCCAGAATAAATCCTTACATCTATGGTCAGTTGAATTTTGACAAGTGTGCCAAGACCATTCAACGGGAGAAAGAATAGGCTTTTCGACAAATTGTACTGGGACAACTGGATGGATATCCACATGCAAGAGAATGAAATTGTGCCTCTGCCTCACACCATATACAAAACTAACTCAAAATGGATTTAAAAAAAACCCTAAATATTAGAGCTAAAATCATAAATCTCTTAGAAGTAAACATAGAGACAAATCCTCATAATAGTTTGGCAATGGTTTCATAGGTATGACAGCAAAGCACAGCAACAAAACAAAAAATAAATTGGACTTCATCACAATTTAAAACTTTCATGTATCAATAGACACAGTCAACAAAGAAAAAGACAACTCCCAGAATGGGAGAAAATATTTTCAAATATTTTAAATCTTATGTCTGATAAACTTTTCCTATCCACTATATACGTATATAAACTCCTACAACTTTGCCAAAAAGAGACAACCCAATTAAAAATGGGCAAAGGACTTGAACAGATATATCTCAGGGAAGATATATAAATTCTCAAGAAGCAATTGAATAGATGCCAACATGATGAGTCATTGAGCAAGTACAAATAAATACCATAAAGAGATACCACTTAGCACCCACTAGGATGGCTAATAGTTTTTTTTTAAAAAACATAAAATAGCAAGTGTTGGTGAGGATGTGGAGAAATTGGGACCCTTATATATTGCTGGTGGATTAGAAAATATTACAGATGCTGTGAAAAATAGTCCTGTGGCACCTCAATAAGTTAAACATAAAATTACCATATGGCCCAGCAATTCTACTCTTGAGCATCGTTATGAACTGAATGTTCATGCCCCACCTCCCCCCGACCACCAATTAATATGTTGAAGTTCTAATCTCCCCCCCCCATCACGTCACTGTATTTGGAGATGAGGCCCCTAAGAAAGTAATTAGCATTAAATGAGGTCATAAGGGTGGGATCTGACAAAATTCCTGTCTTTATAAGAAGAGAAACCAGAGAGCTCTCTCTCTCTCTCTCTCTCCATACTCATGCACTGAGGAAAGGCCATGTGATGATATAGTAAGAAGGCGGCCATCTACAAGCCAGGAGGAGAGTTTTCACCAGAAACTGACTATGCTGACACCTTGATCTCAGACTTCCAGCCTTCAGAACTGCAAGGAAATAAATTTCTCTTATTCACTTAAGCCATCTCACTTGTAGTATCTTGTTACGGCAGCTGAGCAGACGAAGACCAATATATACCCAAAAGAACTGAAAACAGGTGCCCCCAAAAAACACCCCTTCTGTGGGAACATTCATAGCAGCACTATTCACAATAGTCAAAAGGGAGAAACAACCCAGATGTCCGTTATCTGATGAATGGATAAACAAAATGTGGTCTATCCATACACTGATATATTATTCAACTATAAAAAGGAATGGAGTACTGATAAATTGTATGACATAGATGAACCTTGAAAACATCATGCTAAGCGAAAAGAACCAGGCACAAAAATGTCACATGTCATATGGTTCCATTTATATGAAATACTCAGAATGGGCAAATCCATAGAGACAGAAAGCAGATTAGACACTGCCAGAAACTAGGGAGACAGGTGGAGTGGAGTGTGACTGATTAGTGTGTATGGGACTTCCTTTTCGGGTGATGAAAATGTTCTGGAAGTACATAGTGGTGATGTTTGCACATTGTAAATGTACTGAAAGTTACTTGTACACTTGTACACTTTTAAATGGTTAAAGTCTTACATGTTATGTGTATCTTACCATAAAAAATATTTCTAAAAATTAAAGGGATATGTTGAACACTACATCAAAAACTAATGATGTACTATATGCTGGCTAATTAAAGGCAATAAAAATAAATAAATAAATAAATAAATAAATAAATAAATATTATGCTAACAGTAATTTAAAGAAAGTTGGAGTAGTTATATACATTTCATACAACGTGGACTTCAGAACTAGGAGAAATAAGAATCCTTAATCTGTGTGCACCTAACAACACAGCATCAAAATACCTGAGGCAAAAAGGAATAAAATTGCAAGGAGGGGAACCTGGGTGGCTCAGTGGGTTAAAGCCTCTGCCTTCAGCTCAGGTCATGATCTCAGGGTCCTGGGATCGAGGCCCCGCATTGGGCTCTCTGCTCAGCAGGGAGCCTGCTTCCCCACTCTCTCTGCCTGCCTCTGCCTGCTTGTGATTTCTCTCTCCCTCTGTCAAATAAATAAATAAAATCTTTAAAAAAATTAAAAAACTGCAAGGAGTAGATAAATACACTACTATTGTTGAAGACTGTAACACTCCTCTATCAATACTTGACAGGCCCAACCAGCATAAAATCAGTAAGGATATAACTGAAATGAATGGCATCATCAATCAACTGAATCTAATTGACATTTATCCAACAACAGTAGAATACACATTCTTCTCAAGCTCACATGGAACATTCACCATGATAGACTACATGCTGGGCTCAAGACACACTTTAACCTATTTGAAAGGATAGAAATCATGCAAAGTATGCTCTCTGATTATAGTGGAATTAACCTAGAAACCAAAAACAGAGATAGCTGGAAAATCCCAAAATATTTGAAGATGAAACTACTCACTTCTAAATAACACATGAGTCAGAGAAGAAGTCTCCAGAGAAATTTCAAAGCAACAACCTCACTTTCCACCTTGAGAAACTAGAAAAAGAAGACCACATGAGACCCAAAGCAAACGGAAGGAAATAGTAAACATTAATAGGGCAATAAATAAAATAGACATCAGAAAAACATCATAGGAAAGTAACAAAACCAAAAGTTAGTTTGTGGAAATGATCAATAAATTGACAAATGTTTAGGTAGAAAAGAAGAAAGAAGACTCAAATTATTGAATCAGGAATGGAAGGGGGACTTTACTATTGATCCTACGGGAACAGAAGGTTTTAAAGGAATATTATGAACAATTATATGCCAACAAATTAGATAACTTATACGAAATGGATAAATTCTTAGATACAACTTTCTGAAACTTTCTTAAGAAGAAATAGAAAATGTGAAGGGACTTATAAAAAGCGAGGAGATTAAATTAGTAATATTAATATAAAAAACATCTCACAAAGAAAATCTCAGGACCAAATGGCTTCTCTGGTGAATTCTGCCACCTACAGAATGGACAGCTTACAAACTCTTCCAAAAACCAGAAGAGTAGGGTATACTTCCCAACTTATTTTATGGGGCTTGTTTTACCCTGATATCCAAAGCAGACAAAGACATCATAAGAAAACTATAGACCAATGTTCCTCATAAACATAGACACACACAAAAACCTGGAACAAAATACTAGGAAACCAAATCAAGCAACATGTAAAAAGCATTACATGTCATGACCAAGAGGGAATTTATCCCAGAAATGTAAGTTTGTGGCTTAACATACAATAATCAATCAATGGAATACACCATAAAAGGTCAACAACCACATGATTATTTCCATAGATGTAGATAAAAATTGACAACAGCCAACACCCTTTCATGATAAAACCGTTCAACACACTGGGAATGGAAGGAATCTTCATCAACCTGATTAAAAGTCTCTATGAAAAAACCATAACTAACATCAAATTAATGGTGAAGGATTTAGAGTTTTCTCCCTAAATGGGAACAAGACAAGGATGTTCACTCTTGTCACTTCCATTCCACATTGTACTGGATGTTTAGCCAGGGCGGTAAGACAAGAAAAAGAAATAAATGGCATATTGATTGGAAAGAAGTAAACTAGGCACCTGGGTGGCTCAATTGGTAAAGCAACTGCCTTCGGCTCAGGTCATGATCCTGGAGTCCCGGGATCGAGTCCTGCATCGGGCTCCCGGCTCCACGGGGAGTCTGCTTCTCCCTCTGACCTCCTCCCCTCTCATGCTCTCTCACTCTCTCTCTCAAATAAATAAATAAAATCTTTTAAAAAATTTAAAAAAAAAGAAGGAAGTAAACTTAAAACAGGTGAATTTTACAGCATATACATCATCCTCAGTGAAACTGCCTAACTCATTTTTGCTACTACAGTGATAACATTGGAATTTTGAGTCAAAGTTATTTAAATCAAAAGTAGACCCAGTGCAGGAAGCACAAGGAATCATGTGTGGGTTGACTGCAGACTATTTCTTCACTAGACAGCCGTGAACAAATACTACATGTTTCCAGATTGAGAAAGGGAGTGAAAATCTGCCAACACAGAACTTCTGAGTCTGATCCATCAGGACTGCAGGGTTCCTCTCTGCTTTCAGATGGTTCTGGTCCAGATTTCATTGTGTCAAATCTGGAGCATGGCCATTTCCTCCTGGCAAAACTACTTGTCTCAAGTTTCTCTCCGCACCTGCACTATTGCCAGCTTTTTTTATCACGTTCAAATATACATAACATTTACCATTTTAGCCATTTTTAAGTACATTGTTCAATGGCATTAAGTACATTCACACTGTTATGTAGAAGACGCCATCCGTCTTCAGAAAATTTTCACCTTCCCAAATTGAAACACTGTGTCTCCGAAATAATAACTTCTCATTTCGCGCTGCCTTCAGCTCTAGGAAACCACTTCTCTATTTTCTTTCTCCGTGAATTTGACTACTCTAGGTATCTCCTATAAGTGGGATCATATAGCATTTATCCTTTTGTGTCAGGCTTATTCCACTTAACATCATGTCCTCAAAATTCATTCATGTTGCAGCACGTGTTAGAATTTCATTAATTTTAGGTCTTTTTTTAAAAAAAAGATTTTACTTATTAAGTGGAGAGAGAGAGAGAGAGAGAGAGAGCGCACACCAGCAGGGCAGGGAGGGGCAGAGAGAGAGGGAGAAGCAGGCTCCCTGCTGAGCAGGGAGCCCCAAGTGAGGCTCCATCCCCCAACCCTAAGATCAGGACCTGAGTCAAAGGCAGATGCTTAAACGACCGAGCCACCCAGGCACCCTGGGATTTCATTTCTTTTTAAGGCTGAATAATATTCCATTATGTGTAAACACCACATTTTGTTTACTCATCCGCTGATGGGACATTTGAGTTGTTTCCACCTTTTGGCTATTGTGGATAATGCTGTCATGAATGATGGCATACAAATGTCTGAGTCCCTGCTTTCTTTTTTATTTTATTTTATTTTTACTTTATTTTGTTTTATTTATTTGACAGAGAGAGATCACAAGGAGGCAGAGAGGCAGGCAGAGAGAGAGAGGAGGGGGGGAAGCAGGCTCCCCGATGAGCAGAGAGCCCAATGCAGGGCTTGATCCCAGGACCCTGAGATCATGACCTGAGCTGAAGGCAGAGGCTTTAACCCACTGAGCCACCCAGGCGCCCCCGAGTCCCTGCTTTCAATTCTTTTGTGTATACACCGAGAAGTGGGACTGCTAGATCATATGGTAATTCTGTGTTTAATTTTTTATGAGAAATCACCATGGTGTTTTCCACAGCAATCGCATCACTTTACTTTCCCAATAACAATGCACAAGAGTGCTGATTTCTCCACATTCTTGGCAAACACTTGTCATCTTCTGTTTGTTTTTTTATAATAGCCATTCTAATAGGTATGATGTGATATCTCATTGTGGTTTGTTTTGATTTCTATTTACCTGATTAGTGATATTGAGTATACTTTCACATGCTTGTTGACACCCTGTATAGTCTCTTTACAGAAATATCTATTCGAGTTCCTTGCCCACTTATTTATTTTTAGTTTATTTTTTAAAAGATTTTTATTTATTTATTTGACAGAGAGATAGGGAGAGAGCACAAGTAGGCGGAGCGGTAGGCAGAGGCAGAGGGAGAAGTAGGCTGTCTGCTGAGCAGGGAGCCCAATGCGGGGCTTGATCCCAGGACCCTGGGATCATGACCTGAGCCGAAGGCAGATGCTTAACCAGCTGAGCCACCCAAACGCCCCTGCTTGCCCATTTCTTAATTGGGTTGTTTGCAATGATTTTCTTCCATTCTGTGTGTTGTCTTTTTACTCTGTTAATAGTGTCCTTTGATGCCCAAAAGCTTTTTAAAATTTTTATGTAGTCCAATTAATTTTCTTGTTGCCTGTGCTTTTGATGTCATATCCAAAAATCATTGACAAATCCAATGACATGAAGCTTTCCCATTGTGTTTTCCTCTAAGATTTTATGTTTTATGTTTAGCTTTGATCCATTTTGAGTTTTGTTTGTAGTATAAGATACAAACCCAACTTCATTCTTTTGCATATGGATAACCGGTTTTCCCAGCCCCATTTGTTCAGAATACTTTCTTTTCCTCATTGACTTGTTTTGGAACCTTTGTTGATAAGCAACTGACCATGAATGTGAACGGTTATTTCTGGATTCTTTATTCTATTCTATTGGTCTACATGTCAGCTGATGAACTTTTTCTTTTCTTTTCCTTTTAATTTAAATTTTAGTTAGTTAACATACAATGCAATATTGGTTTCTGGAATAGAATTCAGTGATTTATCACTTACATACAACACCCAGTGCTCATCACAACAAGTGCCCATCACCCATCTAGCTCATCTCAAGTTCACCTCCCCCCATCAACCCTTGGTTTATTCTCTATCATTAAGAGTCTCTTAATGGCTTGTTTCCTTCTCTCCTTTTTTTTCTTTCCACCTTCCCATATGTTCATCTGTTTTCTTTCTTAAATTCCACATGAGTGAGATCATATGGTATTCATCTTTCTCTAACTGACATATTTCACTTAGCATAATACAATCTAACTATATCCACGTCATTGCAAATGGCAAGATTTCATTTTTTCTGGTGGCTGAGTAATATTTCATTGTATATATATACACCATCCTTTATCCATTCATCAGTCGAAGGGCATTTGGGCTCTCTCCATAGTTTGGCTATTGTTGATAATGCTGCTATAAACATTGGGGTGCATGTGCTCCTTCAGATCTATATTATTGTATCCTTTGGGTGAATACCTAGCAGTGCAATTGCTGGATTGTAAGGTAGTTCTGGTTTTAACTTTTTGAGGAACCTCCAAACTACTTTCCAGAGTGGCTGCACCAGTTTGCATTTCCACCAACAGTATAAGAAGGTTCCCCCTTCTCTGCATTCTCTTGTGTGGTCAATTTTAGCCATTCTGACAGGTGTCAGGTGGTATCTCATTGTGGCTTTGATTTGTATTTCCCTGATGATAAGCAATGTTGAGCATCTTTTCATGTGTCTGTTGGCCATCTGGATGTCTTCTTTGGAAAAGTGTCTATTCATGTCTTCTTCCATTTCTTAGCTGGACTATTCGTTTTTTGGGTGTTGAGTTTTATAACTTCTTTATAGATTTTGGATACTAACCCTTTATCAGATATGTCATTTGCAAATATCTTTTCCCATTCCATAGGCTGCCTTGGTTTTGTTGGTTGGTTCCTTCACTGTGCAGAAACTTTTTATCTTGATGAAGTCCCAATAGTTCATTTTTGCCTTTGTTTCCCTTGCCTCCGGCAATGTGTCTAGAAAAAAAATGCTATGTCCAATGTCAAAGAGGTTTCTGCCTGTGTTCTCCTCTAGGGTTTTGATGGTTTCCTGTCTTGCATTTAGGACTTTCATCCATTTTGAATTTATTTTTGTGTATGGTGTTAAGAAAGCAGTCCAGTTTTCCCAACACTATGGGTTGAACACACTGTCTTTTTTCCATTGGATGTTCTGTCCTCCTTTGTTGAAGGTTAGTTGACCATATAGTTATGGGTCCATTTCTGGGTTCTCTGTTCTGCTCCATTGATCTATGTTTCTGTTTTTGTGCCAGTACCAGACTGTCTTTATGACCACCGCTTCGTAATATAGCTTGAAATCTGGAATCGTGATGTCTCCAGTTTTGTTTTCCTTTTTCAGAATTGCTTTGGCTATTCGCATCTTTTGTGGTTTCATACAAATTTTAGGATTGTTTGTTCTAGCTCTGTGAAAAACACTGGTGGTATTTTGATAGGGAATGCATTAAATGTGTAGATTGCTTGGGTAGTACAGACATTTTAACAATGTTTGTTCTTTCAATCCATGAGCATGGAATGCTTTTACATTTTTTAAAAAAGATTTATTTGTCTGTTTGTTTATTTTAGCGAGAGAGAGCATGAGCAGAGGGAGAGGGAGAGAGAATCACAAGCAGACTCCATGCTGAGCACAGAGCCCAACCCTGGTCTCTATCTCCTGACCCTGAGATCACAACCTAAGCCAAAACCAAGAGTTGTATGCTTAACCAACCGTGCAACCCAGGCATCTCTGCTTGTCCATTTCTTTGTGTCCTCTTCAATTTCTTTCATAAGTGTCCTATAGTTTTCAGAGTATAGATCTTTAGCTCTTTAGTTAGGTTTATTCTTACATATCTTATTGTTTTGGGTGCAGTTTCAAATGGGATCAATTTCTTGATTTCTTTTTCTGCTGCTTCTTTAATGGTGTATAGAAATGCAACAGATTTCTGCAGATTGATTTTATATCCTGCAACTTTGCTGAATTCATGTATTAATTCTAGTAAAGTCTTGGTGGAGTCTTCAGGTTTTTTATATAGAGTATCATGTCGTCTGTAAATAGTAAAAGTTTAATTTCTTCCTTGCCAATTTGGATGCCTTTTATTTCTTTTTGTTTGATTGCTGAGGTTAAGACTTCCAGTATCATATTAAATATTAATGGTGAGAATGGACATCTTTGTCTTGTTCCTGATCGTAGGGGAAAGGCTTTTAGTTTTTCCCCCATTCAGGATGATGTTAGCTGTGGGTCTTTTGTATATGGCCTCTATGATTTTGAGGTATGTTCTGTCTATCCTTACTTTGTTGAGGGCTATTATCAGGAATGGATGTTGTACTTCATCAAATGCTTTTTCTGCATTTTGTGAGAGGATCATATCGTTCTTATCCTTATAATGTGGTGTATCATGTTGATTGATTTGTGAATATTGCACCACCTCTGTAGCCCAGGAATAAATCCCACTTGATCATGGTAAATAATTCCTTTAATGTACTGTTGGATTCAACTTGCTAGTATTTTATTGTGAATTTTTTTTTTTAAAGATTTTATTTATTTGACAGCGAGAAACACAGTGAGAGAGGGGACACAAGCAGAGGGAATGGTAGCGGGAGAAGCAGGCTTCCCGCGGAGCAGGGAGCCTGATGCGGGGCTTGATCCCAAGACTCTGGGATCTGACCTGGGCCGAAGGCAGACGCTTAACGACTGAGCCACCCAGGCGCCCCTTATTGTGAATTTTTGCATCCACTTTCATCAAGGATATTGGCCTGTAATTTTCCTTTTTAGTGGAGTCTTTATCTGGTTTTGGAATCAAGATAATCTGGCTTCATAGAAAGTGTTTGGAAGTTTTCCTTCCATTTCTATTTTTTGGGACAGTTTCAGAAGAACAAGTGTTAACTCTTCTTTAAATGTCTGGTAGAATTCCCCTGGGAAGCCATCTGGCCCAGGACTTTTGTTTGTTGGGAGACTTTTGATTACTGATTCAATTTCTTTGCCAGTTATGGGTCTGTTCAAATTTTCTATTTCTTTCTGTTTCAGTTTTGGTAGTTTATAAGTTTCTAGGAATTTGTCCATTTCTTCCAGGTTTCCCAGTTCGTTGGCATATAATTTTTCATAGTATTCTCTTATTATTGTTTGTGTTTCTATGGTATTGGTTATGATCTCTCCTCTTTCATTCATGATTTATTTATTTGAGTCCTGTTTTCTTTTTGATAAGTCTGGCTAGGGGGTTATCAATTAATTCTTTCAAAGAACCAGTTCTTAGTTTCGCTAACCCATTCTAGTGGGGTTTTTTGTTTGTTTGCTTGCTTCCACATCATTTATTTCTGCTCTAATCTTAATCGTTTTCCTTCTTCTGTTGGCTTTAGGCTTTATTTGCTGTTCCTTTTCTAGCTCCCTTAGGTGTAAGGTTAGGTTGTGTATTTGAGATTTTTCTTGCTTCTGGAGGTAAGCCTGTACTGAAACATACTTCCCTCTTAGGACTGCCTATTATGCCTCCCAAAGGTTTTGGACTGTTGTGTTTTTATTTTCATTTGCTTCCATATTTTTTTTTTAAGATTTATTTATTTATTTGAGAGAGAGAGAGCGAGAGAGAGCATGAGAGGGGAGAAGGTCAGTGGGAGAAGCAGACTCCCCGTGGAGCTGGGAGCCCGACGTGGGACTCGATCCCTGGACTCCGGGATCATGACCTGAGCTGAAAGCAGTCGCTTAACCAACTGAGCCACCCAGGTGCCCCTGCTTCCATATATTTTTAATTTCTTTTTTTATTTCCTGGTCAACCCATTTATTCTTTAGTAGGATGTTCTTTAACCTCCACATATTTGTGGTCTTTCCAAATTATTTCTTGTGGTTGACTTTGAATTTCACAGTGTTGTGGTCTGAAAATATGCATGATATGATCTCCATCTTTTTGTACTTGTTGAGGGCTGATTTGTGACCCAGTGTGTGATCTGTTCTGGAGAATGTTCCATGTGCATTTGTAAAGAATGTGTCTTCTTATTTACAATCTGTATATCTTCTTTACAGAAATGTCTATTTAAGTTCCTTGCCCATTTATTTTTTTTTAAAAGATTTTATTTGACAGAGAGAGAGAGAGAGAGAGCGCAAAAGTAGGCAGAGGGAGAGGGAGAAGCAGGCCCTCTGAGCAGGGAGCCCAATGTGGGGCTTGATCCCAGGACTGTTAAAGTAATCTAATGTTATTATATTATCAATGAGTTTATGTTTATTATTAATTGATTAAATAACTGGGTGCTCTTAAGTTGGGGGCATAAATATTCATAACTGTTAGATCTTCTTGATAGATAAACCCCTTATTTATGATATAATGCCCTTCTTCATCTCTTGTTATAGTCTTTGTTTTAAAATCTAGTTTGTCTGGTGTAAGTGTGGCTACTCTAGCTTTCTTCTGATGTCCTTTAGCATGATAGATGGTTCTCCATCCCCTCTCTTGCAATCTACAGATGTAAATGAGTTTCTTGTCAGCTGGTTAACTTTTTAAAGTGCAACACTCTACCTGGCCTGCCCTCTTTCTTAATCCATTAGTTGTAGCCAATATATTTTTTAAGATTTATTTATTTATTTGTCAAAGAAAGAGAGAGAGAGAGAGAGAAAGCACAAGCAGGAGGAGTGGCAGGCAGAGCAGGCAGAGGGAGAAGCAGGCTCCCTGTTGAGCAGGGAGCCTGGCGTGGGACTCAGTCCCAGGACTCTGGGATCGCGACCGGAGACAAAGGCAGATGCCCAATGAACTGAGCCACTCAGGCAACCCTGTAGCCAATATCATAAAAGCAAAAATCCAAGTTAGTCCAGCATTTAAGTACTGTCAAATCTGGCTGGTCAAAGGCATCTTTCCATCCCATCCTATCCCTTTAATACCCATTCCATTGGTACCAATTCAGTATTTCCTACACATATGCCCTTCATTCATTTTCTGTCTCTGTACTTTATTCAAGCTATTTCCTTTGCCTGCAGTACTTTCTCTCCTCTTACCCTTGTTTCCATCTCTGCATGCTAAACCCTGGCCATCCTTCAATGACCTGCTCAAATGCCACTTTGAAGCCTTTTCCAATTTCATTTGGAAATTCTTTTCCTTCTAGAGTCCCTGAAATGCATTTATTATCTTCCTGCTTATGTAGCATTGTTAAAATTAGACAGGTTCCAGCCCCTTGGCTCTACTGGAAGTCTCTATGCCAAGAGCGTTGTCTTATGCTTAACATCCCATTGTCTGTTTTACGTTTGTCCTAGTACCTGGCCCAGTTGTGTAGTAGAGGTGTATGCTCACTCAATAAATATTAATTCATTACTCTGAGCTACCCACCAAGAAAATATAACAGAATTCCTCTTGCCCTACTGCAGTTGTGAGTGTCAATCCTACAAGGACTCTGGCTGGATTGAAGGAATCCAGGAAACTCTCAATAACTCAGTAGAAAATCCGCATTACCAAAGGAACATTTCCAGAAAGGACATAGGTGTATGAATCTTTGCGTGTTTTGGGAGTTAACATTTGTTCAGACCCGGAGACATGCTTTCCTACTTTTGCTCTTTCGGTTTTCCCACACCAGAGAGTACCTTTAAGGAGAGTCAGTGACCCAGACAGGGTGACTTAGTTCCTGCTGGGATGGGCTGGAACTAAAGCCTGGACTTCATGACACCAGAGCCTCCAAGGCCTACCTGTCATTCTTGAAAGTGAACTTCCTGATGGGCTTTGTTTTGTTTTGCTTTGCTTTTGCTGAGCAGAACACTGTGCACCAGTTAGCACCCCAGGGGAGAATTCCAAACACTTCTGCCCACCACATCTTGGTACTGGAGTCAGCAAGGAAAAGACAACACCGTCAAGCACTGGATGGAACAGCATGTTATTTACATAGATAAAACCCAGAGCAAGATCATCTTCAGTCGTGGGGGTTGGTCCCATCCAAATCTCGGTCAAATCTCCACAGCTGAACCAAGGCAATTTGCCTAGGCACACCCTTCTTCTTCTGCAGCATTAGAACCCTGTCCCTTCCCCTTGTTGGCCAGCCGTGGGGTTGGCCAGGTGTCATATGACACACACACTTAAGCAGAACAGAGGCAGATACATTGAACTTCAACAGAGAAAGGCATTCACATGAACACAGGCCGCATGGGGTCTTCATCTCTTCGTAAGGAAGTAGTCCAGGCCCAAGACCCTCTTATATGGCCAGGTGGGAGTCGAAAGACTGAACGATGATGCTGCTTGTCCCAACAGTTTTGTTTTGGGCAGGGGACTGGGAAGGCAGGGGACTGGGAAGGCAGAATAGTTTACTACGAAGAGAAAGCAGGACTGGAAAATGTCAGGGAACATCATAGACAAAGGAAGAAGCTGGCAAAGGCCAGCAACACTGAATTCAGAAGGATCTCAGTCACTTTGGAGTATGGACAACGGCTAACACTCATATGGTGCTTCCTCTGTATCTAAATACAATTGGGCACTGATTTATTTAGATAAATATCTAAATATAGATAAGGCATGGTTTTAAATACCTCATTGATATTAGTTCCATTTAGTCCCCACAGTAGCGCTAAGAAGTAGGTATACTTATTATTCCTCCAATAATACAAACGAGAAAGCTGAGGCCCTGATAGTTTAATCAACTTGCCTAAGACCACACAGCCAGTAAGTGGCAGGGGCACGCTTCCAACTCAGGCAGTCTGGCTCCAGAGCACATGTTTTTAAGATTTTATTTATTTATTTGATAGAGAGAGAGAGAGAGATCACAAGTAGGCAGAGAGAGAGGGAGAAGCAGGCTCCCCGCTGAGCAGAGAGCCCGATGCGGGCTCGATCTCAGGACCCTGGGATCATGACCTGAGCTGAGGGCAGAGGCTTTAACCCACTGAGCCACCCAGGCGCCCCCCACCCGCCCAGAGCACATGTTTTTAATCACTGTGCCACGGTGACTTTCAGGAAGACAAGGAACTCACTGCAGTCTGACTGAGACAGGACCAGATCACCAAGATGGAAGAAGACCCCTTGGGTCTGAGAAATACAGAGACTGACGCCAAGGAGAAGAAAATGAATACGACCCTTGGCTGTGTACCAGTGAGGTTGGTAGTTGGGCTAGATATTGTCAGTGTCACAAATAAGCATTATTAATGTGGTCCTTGTAAATGTTTTGTTTACTGATTATATACATGTGATAGGGAGAAAAGGAAATGTAGGTCAGATAGGTCTTCTTCTACAAATCTAGTGGAAAGTATTTCCTGCTTTTTATGTACCAGTTTTGAGAAAATTCATTTTGAGTGAAGCATTTAATTAGCCTTCCCTTTTCACGAGACTGTCACGGAAATCTAGAGATAGGTACATTTTGTTGGTCTAACAGCTTGGGGATCGGGCAAGAGACCTGAAGTTGCCTTGAGATAACACTGCAAGGATGTTGCGAACCCCTGGAAAGGAAATATAAGATGTGAGTGCTACAACCCAGGCAACTGAATTAATTATAAATAAAGTATAGGGGTGCCTGGCTGATGACTCTTGATCTTGGGGTTTTAAGTTTATGCCCCGTATCAGGTGTAGAGATTACTTAAAAATAAAATCTTTAGGGGCACCTGGCTCAGTTGATTTCAGCTCAGTGGATTCATGATCTCAGGGTTGCGAAACTGAGCCCCATATCAGGCTCTGCACTCAGCTGGTAGACTGCTTGAGATTCTCTCTCCCTCTTCTTCCCCCCGCCCCTCCCATCATTTCCTTCCACCTGTGCTCACTCTCTCTCTCAAATAAAATCTTAAAAAATAAATCTTTAAGAAGACAGACAAGTACAGGCCAGTATCCCCCATGAACAAGGGATGCAGAAATCCACAACGAAGTATTAGCAAACGGAACCCAGAAATATATTAAAAACGTGTCTTATTCCATGAATGCAAGTAAGGTTTGATATTTGGAGATACCTGAGTCTGAAAACATGACTTGATACGATCAATTGATGGAGAACGAATTTGAAAACATTCAACATCCGTTTATGATAAAAAGTCCTTAGCAAACTAGGAATTCATCCTTTTGACCAGGGCTTGACTTGTGTTAGATGAAGGAATGTGAGAGGGACTGATGAGAACAAAACAAAACAACACAAAACTGGCCTTAGAAAAAATTCTCTCCTTCAGGTTCTTTTCACAGGCTTTTCTTCTTGTCTGTTTATCCGGACTCACAAGAGAGTGTGAGTACATACAAGAGAGCCCATGTACTCCAGTGGAGGATAGGAACACACCGTTTTCACTCATAGGAGGTTACTGTAAGGGAAAGATCTCATTGATCACTGAAAGTCTCAAGAACCCATCATCTGGTCTTTAGTCTTTGACTTTTGCCTTCTCTTTCCATCATTCCCTTGGCCCTCATTTCAGCTCCAGTTTTATTACTTCCTACTGTCATCCACTCTCTCTGTCTTGAAAGCATCATACAGCCTTGATAAGTAATGTAATAAGGCATGTAAGTAATATATAATAAATATATGTATAAGTAATAATAAGTAGTGTAATAAGTGTACGCCCTGGTGTGCTTCTCAAATGTCTCCCCCTTCGGAACTAAGTAACTCATTCTCTCAGCTCCTTAGAGGTTTGGCAGCTAATAACTCTCATGTGAATTTCTGTCCAGGCATTGCCCTAGGATGAAGAAAGTTACTGGCCAAAGTTATGCCCGATCTCCAAGGGCAGTCCATATCTGATAACTGGTGGACGTCGAGTTCAAGGCCTGGCACCTTTGCCTCAGTTAGGGATAACGCTGAAGGGCATTTCCAAATCCATGAAGACTGTGCAATTCACCAATTAACATAGGGTTCCAAATCTTGACCACTCAATTCAGAAAATCTTGTCCCTTTATATCAGAGCTGGATGTTTCTCTTTGCTTCTGCAGATCCACTCACCACCTTCTCTGTCCTGCGTCTGTGTCTTAGGAGGCTGGCCTCTGCACCTACCAGGCTCTCTTGCCTTCTGGTTTCTAGTTGGATTCAGCCACTGGGGGAACCATCCAGAGAGGCTACATGGAAGGCAGGAGGGCGGTGGAGAAAATGGGTATCCAAAAGCAAGTATTAGAGTAGGAACATGGAAGATGGTCAAAAACTCCATCTTAGAGAAATTTTTTTAGGGATGATGAGTTCTGCAACTTTCCTATTTTTTGTTAAAAAAGCTCTCTGTGCAGTTATGAGCCTGAATTAGACCTGTCATCCCTCTCTGTTAAAGTCATAATGAGAAGATTTCTGCAGTGAGAAGACAATTAAGGCACTGGTTTGACTGTAGTACTTAAAAGCAGATTAATTTTAAGGGTTACATATTTAAGGTATTATCTCACATCCATGCTTGCAAAAGACGACCTTACCAGAGGACTTAAGGTGTGTTTTTGTAATTGTTAGATTTAAAATTTAATTCACATAACATAAAGTTTGCCATTAGGAAGTGTTCCACTCAGTGGTTTTTAGTATATTCACAATGTTGTCCAACCATCGCTACTCTCTTAACTCTGAGAAAATTTTCATCATCCTCAAAAGAAACTCCACACCCCTCTGTTACAGGTTGAATTGTGTCTGTCCCCCAGATTTCATGTTTAAGGCCCTAACCCCCAGAATGCAACCTTATTTGGAAATAGGATCACTGGAGATGGAACTAGTTAAGACGAAGTCACACAGGAGTAGGATGGGTCCCCAATCCAATATGACTGAGAGACTTTAGAAAAGGGAAATCTGGATACTGAAACAGACATACAAGCAGGGAGAACACTAGCGAAGATTAGATTTATGTTGCTACAAGCCAAGGAACTACCGGAAACTAGGAGAGAAGTCTAGAACGAATCCTTCCCTAGTACCTTCAGAGGGAGCATGGGCCCTTGATCTCAGACTTCTAGTCTCCAGACTCCATTTCCATTCCTAATCTACATCTTCAAGATTTGTCTATTCTGGATATTTCTTTTTAAGATTTATTTATTTGAGAGAGCACGCGCTAGCGCGCGCATGCAAACATAAAAAAAGGGGCACAAGCAGGGAATCCTCAAGCAGACTCCCTGCTGAGCGTGGAGCCCAACGTGAGGCTGGATCCCATGACCCATGAGATCATGATTTGAGCCAAAACTAAGAGGACGCTCAATGGACTGAGCTACCCACGTGCCCCTATTCTAGACACTTCTTATAAATGGAATCATAGACTATATAGCTTTTGGTGTCTGGCTTTTTTGGCTTGTGATGTTTTCCAGGTTCATCCACAACTGTTTATTGTATCAGTACTGCATTCCTTTTTATGGTTAAGTAATATTTTATTGCATGGATACACCACAGTTTGTTTATTCATCACTTGATTGACATTCGGTCTATTTCCACTTTTGGTTATTAGGAATAACGCAGCTACGGACATTCATGTACAAGCTTTTTTGTGCAAACACATGTTTTCAATTCTCTTGGGTATACACCTGGGAGTGAAACTGCTGGTTTCAAACTGAGGTACCCTATGGTACCTCAATGTTTAACTTTCTGAGGAACTGCCAAACTGTTTTCCAAAATGGCTATACCTTTTTATATTCCCATCAGCGAAGTAGGAGAGTTCCAGTTTCTTCTCAGTCATTTCTTTTTATTTATTTGAGAGAGAGGACGTGAGAGAGAGCATGAGAGAGCGAGAGAGCATAAGCAGGTGGAGGGGTAGAGGGAGAAGCAGACTCCCCACCAAGCAGGGAGCCCAAGGCAGGACTTGATCCCAGGATCCTGGGACCATGAGCTCAGCTGAAGGCAGACACTTAACCGACTGAGCTACCCAGGTGCTCTCTTCTCAGTAATTTTAATACAATGACTGTATGTTATAGTGGGATTAAAACTATGATAAATTTGTCTCCGTCTTAATAGATTTGAGGTGTGAATCTGATTTCCAAGCACTAAGTACGATAGGCAGCAGGAAATGTAGAATTAGAGCTCAGAAAAAAGTCAAAGTTAGAGATACAGATATGAGATTCATCACACTTCTCCCTCAAATATGAACTTCCTTTCTTCCACCTTTGAAACTATAACCATTCAAAAGAACAAAACTAATTTCAAAATAATGACAACTTTTTTCTTGTTCCGTGATTTGCCTCTTCATATTCTTCGTCCATTTTTCTATTTGTATGTTCTCTTTTACATAAGAGTTTGTGGGGACATTGTTTACCAGGGATATTAACTCTCTCACAAATGTTGCAAATATTTGCCCTGATGTACAGTTTGTCTTTTGATTTTTTTTGTGGCATATATTCTCTTTTGTATTTTTATAATGTTTATTATATTGGGATATCAGAAGTATCTATTTTTAAAAAAATTTTAAAGTATCTCTACACCTAATATGGTGCTCAAACTCACCACCCCAAGATCAAGAGTCAGATGCTCTACTAAGCCAGCTAGGTGCCCTTCTTTTGGATTTTATTTTTACTTTTTTTTAAGATTTTATTTATTTGACAGAGGGAGAGAGATCACAAGTAGGCAGAGAGGCAGGCAGAGGGAGAGGGGGAAGCAGGCTCCCTGCTGAGTAGAGAGCCCAATGCGGGGCTCGATCCCAGGACCCTGAGACCATGATCTGAGCTGAAGGCAGAGGCTTTAACCCACTGAGCCACTCAGGCGCCCGTTCTTTTGGATTTTAAAGATGTTTTCTTTTTATTTACTTTTCTTTAAAGGTTTTATTTATTTGTTTGTCAGAGAGAGAGAATGAGCCCAGGGGGAGTGGCAGGCAGAGGGAAAGGGAGAAGCAGGCTCCCCACTGAGCAGGGAGCCCAATGTGCAGCTCAATCCCAGGATCCTGGGATCATGACTTGGGCCAAAGGCAGGCGCTTAACCAACCGAGCCACCCATGCGTCCCTTAAAGACGTTTTAATGATTTGGGTATACTATATATATAGCGTGTGTATATATATATATATACTATATAGCTATATATCTATATATATTATATATAGACTATATATCTATATATAGTATATATATAGATATATAGCTATATAGTATATATATATATACACACGCTATATATATAGTATATAGCTATATATATAGGATTTGCTTTATGGCTTCCAGGTTGGTTTTGTTTACCCAACATTTTTATCATATGTTATTTTCCATATATGCATGAATATACACTGGATCTCTTCTACTTTTTTGTCAATCATTATAACCTAGCTTTAGGTAAATTTATAGACTTTATATATATGAAGTCCAAATTCCCCTCTCAATTTTGTCATACTCTTGTTAATGAAACTTTAGACATTTGGTCTTTCATATACTTGATTCTGATTTCTTATTGTTTCAGTGATCTCTTTAGTTCTGCAAGCTGATGCAGGCACTCTGGAAAACAGAATGAAGGTTTCTCAAAAAGTTGAAAATAGAGATATTCTTATGGCCCAACAATTGCACTACTGGGTATTTACCCCAAAGATACAAATGTAGTGATCCGAAGGGGCCCGTGAACCCCAATGTTTATAGCACAATGTCCACAATAGCCAAACTATGGAAAGAGCCCAGATGTCCATTGACAGATGAATGGATAAAGAAGATGTGGTATATACACACAATGGAATACCATGCAGCTATCAAAAAAGGCAATCTTGCCATTTGCAATGATGTGGATGGAACTAGAGGGTATTATGCTAAATGAAATAAGTCAATCAGAGAACAACAATTATCATATGACCTCACTGAGATGAGGAATTCGAGAAACAAGACAGAGGATCACAGGGGAAGGGAGGGAAAAATGAAACAAGATGAAGCCAGAGAAGGAAATAAACCTTAAGAGACTCTTAATCTCAGGAAACAAACTGAGGGTTGCTGGGGGTGGGGTGGCTGGGTGATGGACATTGGGGAGGGTATGTGCTATGGTGAGTGCTGTGAATTGTTTAAGACTGATGAATCACAGACCTGTACCCCTGAAACAAATAATGCATTATATGTTAATAAAAATAAAAAAAATTTTTAAAAAAACGATAATGATTCAAATTGCCTCAAATTCATGGATTAGGTTTATGTGGAATTGGGTTTTTATAGTACTGTATTTATAATCAGGAATACAGTTTATTTTCTTTTATAAAGATGATGTGTAATCTTCTTAGCTTTATTTAGAGTTGTATTTTTGCTTTTTGATGAGCATGATTCTTCCTAGGATATATATTTTACTAGTTATGACTGACAAGTGCATGATGGCTAATATAAATTCTATAAAGTCCCTGGTTGGTATCTAGCGAGGAGATCCATGCATACTGAGAACGATACAATTTTCATTTTGGAAAAAAAAAAAAAAGTGACAATGCAAAGGTTGATTTGAGATGCAGAGGGGAAAAGGAAGGCATTTCAGGTAAAAGAGAGTTATCTATACTAAAGAAAAACAGTGAGAAAAGCAGGGGCAAATGTAACTGGTGGTTTCCATTTGAAGTCAGTGGTTGTTAAACAAGAGCATTTTCACAAAAGAAATTAGAGAACCACAATATTACATGCATGATCAAAAATTCCCAAATAAATTTAGTTACAATAAAGCAAGTTGCTTATGCAAAAGCAACTTGAAATAAATGGATGTGAAAAGAATTCTACTCGTTTGCTCAAGGACAGAGATTGTCTTTCGGAGAAAAGAAAGACTTTTTATGTAATGCTTAGGCTTTATGTAACATCAGAGAATGCAGAAAGTGCAGGGAAAAGCCTATGATTTAAATCAATTTGCAAATGCATTTAGCTCTGGATTACAACTTTTTGAGCATTAGAAAATTCATACTGAATAGAAACCTTTTAAAGTTTGGAACACGGAGGGGCGCCTGGGTGGCTCAGTTGGTTGGGCATCTGCCTTTGGCTCAGGTCATGGTCCTCAGGTCCTGGGTTCGAGGTCCGCATCGGGCTCCCTGCTCCATGGGAGCCCGCTTCTTCCTCAGCCTGCCACTTCTCCTGCACGCTCTCTCTCTCTGTCAAATAAGTAAATAAAATCTTTTTTAAAAAAGTTAGGAACATGGAAAAGTCGTAGCCAATACCCATACCTAACTCAACGTAAGAGAATTCATATTGGAGGGAAATCCTACAAATGTGTTGAATTCGCCAATCCTCCTATCTTATTCAACATCACAGCATTCATACTGAAATGAATATAAATGAAATAGATATATATATATATATATATATATATAAATATATAAATGATGTGAATGAGGAAAGGCCTTTAGACATGACTTTACCCTCGTCAACGTGAGATAATTCTTCCTGGGGAGAACCCTTCAAATGGATTATATTTGGGAAATCCCAAATATAGACATCACTGCACTGTTGGCAAGCGTGAAAGAATTCATCTCAGAGAAACTCCTATGAATGTATGAATGAAGATAGGAACAAATGTGTTCAGCTCCGACTCAGCATCAGCAAATTCATATAAAATAGAGATAATATGAATCAAGGGTACGTTCTTTTACCCACAGCTCATGCTTTATTCATCATCAGCTAATTTACTGTAACAACAAAATGAAATTTAAGTAATTATAATTCATGGGTCATGGCTGGCTTAGCAATGGGAAGTTCACAATAGAGATGGACCTTAAGGATTTTGTTCTGTGCTTCAATGTAATTAACCAACAGGAAATCCATATAGAGATGACTGAAGCGGGCAGAAATGTAAAGATTTCTTTGGTTGTAGATAATAATTTTCTTATATGAACCAGTATTAAACCAAAAGTTGGGGTGCCTGAGTGGCTCAGTCGTTGAGCGTCTGCCTTCGGCTCAGGTCATGATCCCAGGGTCCTGGGATCGAGCCCCGCATCGGGCTCTCTGCTCGGCAGGAAGCCTGCTTCTCCCGCTACCATTCCCTCTGCTTGTGTTCCCTCTCTTGCTGTGTTTCTCGCTGTCAAATAAATAAAATCTTTAAAAAAAAAAACAAAAACAAACCAAAAGTTACCTAATGAAAAGATATCTGGCAAAAACAACTGATAAAGTCACAGGAGAAAGTGACTTCAACAGAGGAGGGGACAATAAAGCACAGATGACTGCAGGGACAGGCCTCAAAGCCCTTCATTTTTGACTACAGCAGCGCCCCTCACTCTTGGTCCCCTCCTGCCCGTGGCAACCTATGGGGTCGGCGGAGAGAGGGCAGTGCGGTCCGGTCAGAAGCATGCCCGCCACTGGCCTTCCATTCTTGACAGAGACTCATGCAGTTCAAAGAGCAGAATACCACCAAGGCACCGTTTGATGGGCCTGTCACCTTGGCCACTGTGGGGAAGAACCCCAGGCAGAACACGGCAAGAAAGTAGGCTCGCTCGGCTCCCGCCCAGGGCGCGCACCAGGCCCTGCGCTCCTCAGCCGTGGAAAAGCACTGTCACGCCTTCCAGATGCCGCTGCTGCGACCCATGCATCGCTGAGGGCGGACTCAAACGGGGTTCAGAGGGTCCCCGTCCTGGAATGGCAGAGACACACTGGAGAG
>CM053612.1:68495324-68510631 GCA_028646535.1 Procyon lotor
AGGCTACCGGCCTCCAGATCCTAAACTATAGAGCACAGCTCGGGGACTCACGCGGGCGACACCAGATGTTCACCCTGAGTCACACTGTTTGCAGAAGCTCTCCGGCCACATTGGAACAGCGAGGCTTAGACTACAAACACAGTCTCACTAGGCAGAATGTGACAGGGGCTCAGCGGTGGTCTCCCGGGAGCCAGACAAGGACCGGTGATCCTGAAACAGGGTTTGCTGTGGAATGTACGCTCCTCCGGCAATCTGGGCCTCCTAGGTGTACCCTTTACAATTAATTTTCGCTTCATTACAAGTCTGGTGGCCGACAGAAAAAATACTGTTTTCAGTTGAATATGAGTGGTGATCCTGGGTAAGGCTGGAACCGAGCACGATTGTGCAAGAAGGCGCCAAAGGGAAGGCCCACGCTATGGGAAGGTACAGAAACGGCACCAACAGGTTACCCAGTACATGCCAGAGAAGAACGTCAACGGCCACCACAAACCAGGAGCCTGACGTGGGCTAAATCCTGGGCTTGGGGCTCTAAGACGCACCCTGCGTCAGTCACAACAGCCCTTTAGGCAGGTGGTCCTCAGCTATGACCCAAGGGGCCAGAAAGTGCTGGAGACAAGCCTCCTCTCTATGGTTTGATACATCCGAATAGCCCGGGCAGACGACGGACCAGAAGAACACCTTGCATGTTCCTCGGTTCTGAAATGGCAAAGTCACACTAGAAATGCTGCGGTTGCATGAGTAACAAACGTGTGTCCTTCCCCAGGCCCCACGCCAACCGTTAGGTCTAGTCTTTCTGTGCGAGCACCTGTCCCTGCCTTCTCAGGATCCGGGGAGAGTCTGACCAGGACCAAACACCAAGTATTTCTGCAGCTGGGGTTTCTCAACTGTCCTCGGGACACTAGCATACTCACTCTACTAAACTTTTCCTGCCTCCCGACGGTGATGTGTGCAGAGGACAGGTCACTTCTCTAGAAAGAAACAGGCGGCATCTCTAAGCCTGGCCATCACTTACAAACGCACACTGAATGCATTCACAGGGAGCAGCAGTACCCACTCGCAGGCCAGAGGGAAACCAGGCTCTTCTCCCGGGACTCGTACGCAAGGCTCGGGCAGTCACTTCCCAGAACTCGGCGCTGCAGCTCTGGGCTATGAATCATCCAGACCACCCGGGGAACGTGAGTTCACTCCTAGAGGGGAGAGGGAAAGACAGGGAGAGGGCAGTATGTTCCAGTGCAAGCTTACACACATGGATGAGGGACTGCGTGATGGTTTTTGTCACAGGCTTCAAGCACGATGCGTGGCACCTGCTGGCTCTAGCTCACAAGGAATCGGGCGCATCTGACCCGAGACCCGACCACGCACCGCCCAGAGTTCCACTTGGGGCCCAGGCAGCTACAAGGGCGGCACACACTTGCCCTTTTTCCCAGACCTCGACGGAAAGAGAAAACTTTCCTCAACGACACTTTACAGGCTTTATCAGCGGCCATGCTACCAGCGGCTGCCACTGTCAGAGACCAAGACTCTCCGCTTCTTTAGGCGGTGTGGTCAGAAAGCAAAAACCGAACTCTCCCAGGACGCCCGGGGTCCCTGAAACTGGAGCAACACGATTCCTTTCAGGAGAATCAGGCATCCGGGAGTCCCGGTCTGTGAGTGTGGCTGCCCTCCAGCCGGGCTCCCAGGCTCTGCTCAGGACCACTTTCCCCGACTGGGCCTGACCCCCTGCTCTTTGACCCCCAGACCCGGGACCCGCCCCCAAGATGGCCGCGCCCATGTGCCGCTGAGGAGCGCGGCAGGCGCCGCTACCGTTTCCTATTCCGACGAGCCGAAGGCAGCGGAGAGCGTGGTTTTGCGGGGTGGAGGGTGCGCGCAGCAGAACCGCGCGGGACAGAGCGCCTCGGCCGCGGAGGCGGCGGGCCCGGAGCCGCTGAGCCGCTCCGCAGGGGCCTCGCCGCCCGGAGATGCCATTCCCTCTTCCCCGCCCCGCGGTGGCGTGATGTGCGACTCGTCGCGGAAAATGTTCGCACGCTCCGGTCGCTGCTTCGCGCCGCAGACGAACCCCGGCAGAAATCACCACCCGCGACACTCGCCATCTTGCCCACGGACCGTGCGGACCCGCCCCCGTCGCTAGTGCGCGTGCGCCGCGCTCCGACCTCGGGCGGCGGGCCCGCAGGAGCGGAAGTGCTCCGCTGACCCGGGGGCGGTGCGACGTCGCGCCGGTTGTTGTTTGTTGTTAGCCGCGCCGACCGTCGGGTTGTGGGAGTCAAGTACGGGAAGGCGCAGCGGCCACGGGCTGCAGGGGAGGCCGGGGCTGGTGGGTTCGCGCCTCTGCTCTGCGGGCTCGCGACCCTGGGCGGCGGGCTGGGTGTGGGCACCGGGATGCGGGCGGCGGCGACTGATACAGTCGGAGAGTTTCCTGGGTGCCCCGTGAGTGCGAGGCACCTTTGGGGTTCCCGCTCACCTTCCTGACGGCCTGGGAGCAGGTGCTACGATTATCTTCATTTTATTGCGAGGAAGCAAGAACAGCAAGGCTCGGACACCTGTCCAAAGTCACACAGCTACTCAAGCCCCGGGGATCCTTCTGCCTTTTTTGCCCCCTGCCTAGCGCGAGGCCTTTCTGAGGTTCCCGAGGTTGATCAAGTTTGTGGTTGCTGTCTGCCTTCCCTGCTGCAACACAGCTCCACAAGGTCGGGGACCCCTGACGATTTTGTTCCCTGATGGATCTGCAGCACGTAGTACAGGCACACAGCGGGCCCTCCACATGTTCCGTGAATGAATAAAAGCGACCCAGCAGGCCAAGCGTAGATTCCAGAGGCAACGCTCAGCTCCTTGTCTGGTGATAATTGGGCCCTATGAAACGTCACTCTTCCAACTCACATGAGGCCTTGTGTTTCCTAGCATAAAGTAAAACACTGGAGTTTTCCTCAACTTCACTGCATCACAGGGGTGGCTGATTGCCTCTCCCGTGTGGTCCTTCTTTCCAGGAGCAGGATGCATCACTGAGACCACTGCTCCGACTGCAGGTCCCAGGCCACCTGCCCCTGGGCTTCCGAGTCCACAGAAGAGCCAGCCCGAGGCCTCAGAAGGTGAGTCCCCCAGGATCAGAGGCATAGATGTGGTGCCGCGGGGATGGTCCCGGCTGAAACGCGTTTGTCTCTGAAGCCTTGGGTTCTGCATCCTTAGGAACAAGAGAGCTCTTAGGAGGGGGCCCCGGGGGAGGAGGAGCCTCAGCGCAGACCCAGAGGCCAGGGCAGAGGGAGGAGGCTCAAAGGACAGACCCGGAGCTCAGGGCAGATCCAGAACCCAGTGCCCGGGGGGGCGGGGGTGGAGGCTCCCGGGGCAGACCCGGACCCTAGGGCAGGGGGTGGAGGCTTAGAGGACAGGTGGGTCCAAGAAGAGCTGGACCTGCAGTGGCCTCTGTCCCTCCTGCAGCTGAGAGAGAGCGTGGCCGCTGTGTGGCGGTGGGCGGTCCGACCCCATCGGAGGAGAGAGATGAAATGTGGGAGCGGATGGAGGGAGGGTCCGTGAAGCAGGGGGCCTGCCGCAGTCCTGCAAGGGCAGGATCAGGGTGACGAGTGGCACTGCCGGCCTCGCAGGACTCTCCTCTCCAGACTCGCCTGTGTGCACAGCATAAGGGCCCCCTCTTTTCCATCGGCTGTTTCCGGATTTGCGTCACTCCCAGAGTGTGACCTTCCCACCCACCTCTACACAAATCTTGGCTCTCCCACTCCCCCCCGGTCTGAGGAAGGTGCAGAACACTTTTGTATTGTTTTCTTTCTTCCTTGGTAAAATTTCCAAGTGATCCACAGGTATGCTGGCTTCTGGTTCGGGTGCCTCGTTTTGGTGCTGGTGTGACTGGCCCTGAGAGCATGAGACGTTAAGCTCCGCTGAGCCGAACCCTGGTGTTTTCAGGCTGCCCTAAGGGCACGGTGGTGACAGCAGCTACCCTGGGCAGAAGCTCCTTGCAGAGACTTTGTTTTGAAAACTGCCAAGCAGTGGCACCTGGGTGGCTCAGTCGGGTAAGCATCTGCCTTCA
The DNA here is from genome assembly GCA_028646535.1 of Procyon lotor. Taxonomy (NCBI): domain Eukaryota; kingdom Metazoa; phylum Chordata; class Mammalia; order Carnivora; family Procyonidae; genus Procyon; species Procyon lotor. Next base: position 68,499,358 of record CM053612.1, read on the forward strand.
GCTCAGGTCATGATCCCAGGGTCCTGGGATTGAGCTCGTGTTGGGCTCTCTGCTGGGTGGGGAGCCTGCTTCTCCCTTTCCCTCTGCCAGCAGCTCCTCCAGCTTGGGTGTACATGCCCTCCCCTCATGTATATCAAATAGATAAGTAAAATCTTAAAGAAAAGGAAAAAGAGAGAGAGAGAGGATTAAAGAGAGGAAGGGAGGGAGGGAGGGAGGAAGGAAGGAAGGGAGGGAGGGAGGAGGGAAGGAAGGAAGGAAGGGAGGAGGGAAGGAGGAGGGAAGGAAGGAAGGAAGGAAGGAAGGAAGGAAGGAAGGAAGGAAGGAAGGAAGGAAGGAAGGAGGAAATACCCAGCAGGAAAGATCAGGCAATTGAATGGACATCCTGAGAAAGGAGGACGAAGGGCAGTGTGCACAGGCTGGCAAGGTCAGTGGTTTCCAGCTCCTCAGGGAATGACCGGTGCTGGGCGCTTCACCTCCCTCTCTGCCCCCGCCCCTTCTCCAGCCCTGGTTTGCCTCCCTCTTGCTAACCACGGGCAGGGGTTCCTGTCCTCCAGACTCGGCTCAGGGTCTGTCACCTCTGGGGCTCCATGTAATCCGTTTTCATTTTATGAGTGCTAATATTCACATTCAAAAATGCAAGTAAACATAAGATAACTGAAATTGCCAGTCAGAGAAAACCGGTGTCAACATTTTAGTAACGGCCCTGGGACACTGCCGTTCCTCAGTGTGTACGTATTGGGGAACAAATGAGCTCGCACAGCACCTGCATTTTTGTAATCTGCTTTTAAATATGGTAGGAAGAGAAACTAGGTTCACGTTGGGCATCTTGCAAGCCCACAGACACAAGTCCTGTGCGAACCCCACACGAGCGTATCCATGTCCCAGGGACCCGGCTGCAGCTCCCAGGCTCGCTGCACATCGTTCTCCCCAGGGGCAAAGGTGACTGCCATCAGGCTGATGGGGACGGTCTCATGGCTGAGCACACTGATCTCGACCCCCCTCATTCTGTTTTCCTAGATCTCCGCCCTTTGTCCCGGGCAGAATAGGATGGCCACGGCCCAGGTGAGTTCCTCATTCTCCACCCTCCCTAGTTTCCAGGGGACCTGAGGCAGCTTTGGTGTATCTAGATTGTAAGCTCGACAAACCTGTCCCTCCCCTCTGCCGAGGCTGTTTTCCATTCAAGCTGTAATCCAGCTCCGGTTTCTCCGATCCTTCCCCCGGCCACAAAAACCAATAATCGAAAGCCACCTCCTTGTTTTTCTGCTTCTCGGGGAAGCTCGTCGAAGCCCAGAGACTCGCTTTTTCCGTGTCTTCGCTTCCACCTCACTGCATGCTTTTCCATTCTATTCGAATAATGAAAGTAAATCCGTACTGGACGTTGCGTGCACTAAAGAAGAGCCCAAACGTCCCTGTTTCTTCTGTGCCCAGTGCCACGCTTCTCAGAGTGCCCGCTGGTACAGTGTGGGGTTGGGGTGGGTGGGGGGGGCTGGGTTTCCATCAGTTTCATGAGCTGAAAGCGGGTCGGTAGGCCGTGCGGGGTGAGTGTCTGCACAGTGCCAGCCGAGTCCCACTGCCATCTTCCTCTTCCCGCCTGGCCATTCTGGGTGGTGGTCTTCCTCAGTGCAGGAAGATTTCCGTTTCCGTGCCGTGCCCTGGGTGCACCATTCAACTGTTGCTCTAGTTGTACATAGCCAGCTCTTGAATTTTCTTTTTCTGTTCTCTACGGTGCCCCCTGGATGCCTCTTTATGTGTGTGTTCAATAGTGCGGGTATCTACGGAGTCTACACCGAGAAGTTGGATTTGGGCGTCAAAGGTATTCACACTTGAATTGGCCGTCTCAGATCCTAGACTGATTACGACGGTCGCAAAATGTTAAAGACCAGATCCTTTCTGCGTTCAGCTTTTCCAGGCTGTTGAAAGTTGAAAAGGAAACCAGTTGGTTTTAGGGAGCCACTTAACCTTAGGTTTGATAAAGAGGCTGCAGAAGATAAATGATGCACCTGATTAACTCGAGACTGTGGATGTCAAGATCCTGAACACATATTCTGAATACAGTGTTAATACGTTGAATTGAGCACTGTGAAAAATGATTGGTACATATGGTAAAAAATTCAAACAAAAGCTTGCTTAGCAAAAGGTGGAAATGAATTCTCCCGTCACCCCATGCCCCGTCTCCTTCCTTGTTTCATACGATCTCGGAGGGATCACGTGTGCACATCTCTTTCCACGTAAGGGTGCCATTTACTTTGGATCTCTTCCTTCTCCACGTAGTACAGCACATTCTAGACTTTTCCACAATCATTCCATTTCACTGTGTGTCTGAACAACCCCCGGTTTTCCCACTTGGGCACACCTGACATTTGGGGTCAGGCAGTGCTGTGTTGTGGAGGGTGGTTGCATATGCTGGAGGATATCTCACTGTCCCTGCCTTGGACTCCCCTGATGCCAGTGTCCCCACCCCTTCCCCCTTGTGGTGGCAAGGAAGAGTTTCTGTAGACCTTGCCAACTGTTCCTCGCAGGGCTAAATCACCCCCCGGGTGGTACGTCACTGACACAGACGGCTCTGTGATATTCCGCTGGCTGGAAATACCGTATTATATATTTGCTTTCTGCCAGGGGTGTACATTGAGGATGTTCTTGTCTTTTGATATCGTCCCCTGTGCTCACCAGTGTGGTCATGGTCTCTGACACCTGAGCTGTCCTTTGGGAAGGTGACAGGAGGGGTGGGCTGCTCTGAGCCCTCTTCCTGCTGGCGACACCTGCCGGTCACCATCCTGCCACACAAGATGTGTCCCGGCTCGGCTTCATCGGCAGCGCTGGGTAACTGGCTGCCCCGTGTGGCCTGTCGGGGCCCCGTGGGTGCCACCTGTGTCGTGGACCAGTCAGTGCAGGGGGGACAGGCGGAGATAAAGGGTGTCAGCGAGTGGGTCTTGCTCGCTCTCTGATAGGAACGTGGGCACTCCGAAAAGTGAGCGTTGGTTTGCTGCCGCCAAGACCAAACACAGACCTTTTCCTTTTCTAGCTCCATCTGCTGCCCATGTCAGACTTGCACCCTCCTGCTTCCGGGTCCCTCTCATGCTGGATTAGCCACGATTAGCAGTCGGGGGACTGTGCGGCTGTCTTCCATATGGAAACAGCGCAGCCCTTCCCTACTGTGTCCTTCCCCAGGATGTCTCCTCTGCCCTCACGCAGATCTCACTGCCCTCACTTTATCTCTGACACTTTTGGTCACCAGATGTGTGCAAGGGTCCCCCACACCAGATGCTCTGCTGCACCAGCCCTGTGTCCTACACGTAACTCAGCTGGGACACCGTCTCCCCGGAGACAGCATGGGATCCCGCAGGTTAAGGGTTCCATCCCAGCAGACTGCCGCCCCCCACATCCCCCAGCAGGTGCCAGCCCCCAGTTGCTGGCTATAGGTCAGAGGTCCGGTGGCCCCCTGCTTGGATTCGATTGTTTTCCAAAGTATCTCGTAGGACTTGGGGACACGCTGGCTTACATTTCCTGGTTTATTAAAGGATATGAGGAAGGATACACATGATCAGCCAGGTGAACATATACACAGGGCAGGGCCTGGGAGGACCCTGAGCACAAGAGCTTCTGCCCGTGTGGACTTGGCGAGCATCGTCCTCCCGGATGTGGATGCGTTCACACACCAGGAAGCTCCCCAAAACCCACGCTGTGGGGATATTATGGCGGCCTCATAACGCAGTGACGATCGGTGCTCAACTCCACTTCCAGCCCCTCTTCTATCTCTGGACAAGGTGGGCGGGGCTGAAAAATCCAGAGCCCCCAGTCCCGGCTTGGCGTTTCTGGTCTCCAGCCCCCTCCGTGCACCTCCAGCCCCCTCATTAGGGCATGAGATGCTCCCTGTATTCTCTCGGGGGCATTTGTAAGGCTTTTAGGAGCTCTGCAATGGGGACCTAGGACCAAGAGCAGGATATATTTTCCGTCACTTCACAGTCCCGAGTGAGGCGCCGTGTTTATAACTGTTGTCACAGCTCTCTGTCCTCTGCGAAGCCTTCTCTGCCTGCCCTGAGTAGAACGGCCTTCTTTCTATTTTCCGTTCCCTGTACCGCCTCTCCCGTTGCCCTCGGAGGATAGGCAGCCCACCCTCCTGCCCTCCATCCCGTTCCTGTGCATGTTTCTAAATGTGGTGTTTCTCCCTCTACTAGATGGACGTGCCTTCAGTTCAGAAAGGGTGTCTCGTTTTTACGAATCCTGATGTTCTCTGGACTCACCGGCTTGGTCTGTGTTCAGTCAGCGAGCTGCGATTGCATTTCCAGAGGAAGATATCTTTGCCACCCCTTCTGTTTCTTCATAAAGTTTAAGATAATGTAGGTGACAGAAACATTCCATGCACTACACGGTCTCGAATTGTGCAGGGAACAGCAGGGAACAGTTACGCCGAGGAAGGCAGCGCAGTGTCGTGTTGAGAACCGTGGGTGTAGAGAGAACGCACGCGTCTCCATCCCTCTCTCCTTGCTGTGTGTGACCCCGGGCAAGTGGAAGGCCAGTCTGCCCACCGCTGTCCGGGGTCTCCTGGGGCGGGCGCCGGATTGAATCTCTGCTGCATGTGGAAGACTAAGGATGGGGACACGGTGTCCCGCTCCCTGAGCCCAGCGCTCCGGGCTTATGCGGAACGTGCTGTTGCAGGAATCCTTGACCTTCAGGGACGTGTTTGTGGACTTCACCCTGGAGGAGTGGCAGCAACTGGACTCCGTTCAGAGGAAACTGTACAGGGACGTCACGCTGGAGAACTACAGCCATCTGCTGTCCGTGGGTGAGGGATGGCTGCGCGGCCTGACCAGGACACAGGTGCTCGGGTCACCTCAGCCGCCGCCCGCTCCAGGGCCTCTGAAGCCCAGAACGAGCCGGGGCCTCGGGCTCGCCCCTGGGAAGTCACAGTCCCCTGGGCTGTCCGTGCTCTCGCCCTCTCGGCGAATGTTCTGCACTGAGGGGCACAGAGCCGTCCTCACGGGGCCGCACCAAGGCTGGCCTGTCTCGGTTGGCAAGGCTGGGTCTCAGTTCCGGAACACCTCTGGCCTTACTAATGACATCCTGTGTCCTGTCCCCTCCTCAGGATACCTCGTGGCCAAACCAGAGGAGGTCTTGAGACTGGGACGAGGAGAAGAGGCCAGGAGGGCAGAGGGAGAGCCGCCAGCACGGAACCATCCAGGTGAGCGCACACGGGGCTTCTCGGGCCAGGGCCGGGGACCTAGGAGGTCAGCGAGAGCTGGGCGTCAGGGGCAGGCCTGGGAGCGCTTCTCAAAGCCCCTCGGCTCGGGGTCATGAGTTGGGTTCGCAGAAACCAGCCGCCGTGGTATCCATGTGATGCCCCAGCCCAGCGCCCTTCTGCAGCCCCCTTGTCTTTCTTGGGGTTCCGATCGTGCGGCCCCCGCTGCTGTTCAGATCCCACGTCCACCTCCCAGTGTCGCTTTGCTCCTCCCCCTCCTTTCTGGAAGCCTTGAGGGTGTTTCCCCTCCCTTGGGCATTAGCCTTTTCCCCAGAAGAGATGTGGTGTTGGGGCGACACACCCTCTTTATTTGGCATCCCATGGGCCCTCGACAGCTGACGCTGGGGGCCCTCTTCAGCCTCAGGGAGGTCATCCTGCCTGGCTTGCTGGAGCTGGTGGGGACCAGGAACTTGGCTGGCGGCCTGCAGTCGGCCAGGCTGGGCAGCCCCCGTGCTCTCTCTGCGCGCCAGTCGTGCTCGACAGCCTCAGCCTTCATGGGACCAAGTGTGCACTCCTCAGTCCCCCCGTCTCTCGCAAATGTAGCTCCACTGCCTGTCGTCAGCTTCCTGCTCTCAGCACCGCCTCCCTCCCACTCACCTGTCTTGTGTTCCGCATCATCTCTGTCCTTACTCAGAACACAGGGGACCTGGAGAGGACATCCCTCCCGGGTGGCCTGCTTCTGCAAGCGCCGCCTCTGCCCTGGGCACAGCGGCTCTTTTCCTCATTCGTGGGTTTGGTCGGTTTGGCTCTGGGCCCCTTGTGGGGATCCACACACCCTCAGACGCCCATCCTCCTCGTCTTCTGGTGCCGTCACGGCGGCCACTCGGGGTGCCCACCCTGAAGGGCTTGCCCAGAGCCCGCCTCTGCTGGGCCGGGCACCCTCTCTCTCGGCTGGCCTGCACCTGCCTCTCCCACGGCTGTTGGGGGAAGACAGTGGCCTCTCCATGCTCTGTTAGCCTCATACCCGCTGCCTTGTTCAGATTCGTCCTCTTTGCTGCTCTGCTCGTGGCCTGCGGTTTCCTGCCCCCGGGGTTTCCAGGAATCGAAGTGGCTGAGTCTCCTTCTCGGTTCAGTAGTGCCCTGGAAGGAGGAAGCGCCAAGTCAGAGGCACAGTCCGCTCTTCGAGTCCGGTAACCATACTCAAAAACCCATACTGTTGGAAGGAGCCGTCCCCACGTTCGGTGCGCGCACAGGGCTGTTCACCGTCCGGGTCCTGTCAGCCCGTCTCCAGCCCCACCCCCAAGTTCTGCCTCTTCTCGGGGTTTCTCTTTGTCATTCTGCGGACGGCAGAATGGGTCCCGGGGATCCCTTCATACCTGCATTTCTGGAGATTGCTGTTTTATCTCCCCTCTATGGAAAGTCAGGATTTCTCTCAGGTGCACCTTGGCCTTCTCCTCAGCTCTTCACAAGGCTTGTTAAGTTATTATTTGTAGTTTCTCTGTTGGTTACATTTAGTAAGTGTAAAGAACAGAGCTAAGCTGCTATTTCTGCATTCCCTTTGGTAACTTTAAAAAAAATTTTTTTTTTAATTTTTAAAAGATTTTATTTGTTTGACAGAGAGAGACCCAGGGAGAGAGGGAACACAAGCAGGGGGGAGTGGAAGAGGGAGAAGCAGGCTTCCCACTGGGAAGGGAACCAGATGTGGGGCTCGATCCCCGGACCCCGGGACCATGACCTGAGCCGAAGGCAGCCGCTTAATGACTGAGCCACCCAGGCGCCCCCTGTCACTTTTTTAAAAACCTACCTAAGTGTCTGTGGCTTATTCTCTGCCTAGAACACAGAACCCTAGAGAGAACGCCTGCATCTTCTTACCTGTGCAGGCGCGGGGCTGGTGAGACATTCGATAGACGATCTTTCCTTCTGGAGGAAGGCCGAGGGAGGAGGCTCGGCGGTTACTAGCTCCGGCTTTGGAGCTCACAGCCTGGATTAGATTTCTGGCGTCTTCTCTCGCTAGCTGTCCCTCTGCACACTCGCCTCAGAGCCTTTTTGCCTGTTTGTAGAATGGGGCTCATGTTAGAATTCACGGGATTGTCAGGATCTAACGAGTGGATGAAGCAAAACACCAAAAAGGGGGCCTGGCCCCTGGGAGCTTCCAGTAGGTGTTACCACTGTTTTTATTGTTGTTGATAATAACGTGGGTTTTACTACAGTCTTTGTTAACCCAAGGCATTCACATAGTGACCTGTGGGCCCCTCAAGACCCTCACGGTTAGGCCCCACCTGTGATAATTGTTCCAGAAAGGCCGGGGTCGTTGTGGTTCTGTGTACTGTGAGTGACACTGCAGATGGTCCGACGCCCGTGGCCACGTAGGATCCCCTGGTTTAAATGTCCCCCAAGAAGGGTTCAGAGGCTTGGGAGACACCGCCAGACCTCACCCAGGAGCATGGGGTCAGGTGGCATGAGAAGATAGGAGCACGTGGACTCACCCCTGGACAGCTTTTTCTCCTCCCCCTTTCCTCCAGTCTTCAGGCTACTTCGGGACTGCATATTCCCCCGGGCCCTGGACGAAATTTCTGGCAGGTCCCAGAAATTCTCTGGTCGTTCCGATGGGGCTTCTGAGTGGCTTAGTTGGGTGTGTGACTCTTGAAATTGGCTCGGGCTGTGATCTCGGTGTTCAGGGCTCGAACCCTGCATGGGGCGCTCCACTCCTCGGGCAGTTCTGCTTGTCTCCCTCTCCCTCTGTTCCTCCCTCTGCTCCCCCTCTGTCCCTCTCACTCTCCAATAAATAAATTGATCTTTTACAAAATTCTCTGGTTCTTCTGACATAAGAGAAATCTTGGAACGGTGAGTCTCAAGAGTGGGCCTCCCTGTAGTATTCCGAGTGGTCTAATTCCATACAGTAGTGTGAAGCCTGAAGTCCATCAAAATGTTGAGCTTTTCACAGAAAGGTCTGAAGGTCTTTGCCTTTCTGAATTTTCCCTGTCTTCTGTTTTCCATTTTGTTCACTTCTCCTTTTACCTTTATTTCCTTTTTTCTACTTAGTTTGGGTTTACTTTGCTGGTTCTTTATCTAGCCTTTGCCTCCAACATTTTATTATAAAAATTTTCACACCAAACAAGTGAAAGAATTGCAGTTTGAACACGCATAGAAATCCCCCTAGATTCTACAATGAACATTTTGCCGTATTTGCTTTTTCTTCTGTGTGTGTTCTGATTCCTCTGTCCTTCCATCAGTCTTCTTTCTTCCTGTGACAACTTTCATAGCAAGTTTCAGAGATCGGTACACTTCACCCCTAAATACTTCCACAAGCATATCATTAACTAGAAGTCACAACTTTTTAATATTGTTTAGTCTTAATGCTTAATAGGTATTTTAATAAAAAGAAATTCAGAAATAGCATACGGTTATTTGGTTATATATAATAATGTTTTAATATCATTCACATGTTTTTCACACATTTTCATTATATATTTACGCGGATGTGACTGTTCTTTTTTTAAGTGAGGTTTATTGACGTATAACTTACATGCCCTGACCTTCACCTTTGTCAGGTGTATAGTTCTATAGATTTGACAAAGATTTAGTCGTGTAACCACCAACACCATCAACATATTGGACCTCTTCATTCCCCTAAAGCATCCCCTTTTACCCCTTTGTAATTAAAAATTCTTTCTCCCGTATCTGGGATTTGGATTTGGACTCTTCTCGTTTCTATTTCTAGTTTTATTCTTTCTACAATATCATAAAAATACATATTATCGTAAATAACTCCATGGGTCTTGCTTCTTCCACTTCATACATCTTAGGTTCATCCAGGTTTGACATATATCAGCATTTTGTTCCTTTTTGAAGGTAGCTCATCTTATATTTGTTTATCCACTATGGAGCTTATGCATACTTGAATTTTTTGAATTTGTGGTTATCATGAAAGAAACTGGTATGAAATTTCACGTCCAGGTGTTTGTATGGACACATAGTTATCTTCTTGGGTAAATCTCTGGACTGAGATTGCTTGGTCATATGGTGAGTGCATGATTAACTCCACAAGACATCACCATACCGTTTCCCAGTATGGCTGTACCAGTTTTTTATTTTTTGAAGATTTTATTTATTTGACAGAGAGAAACGCAACAAGAGAGGGAACACAAGCAGAGGGAATGGTAGCGGGGGAAGCAGGCTCCCTGCTGAGCAGAGAGCCCGATGCGGGGCTCGATCCCGGGACCCTGGGATCATGACCTGAGCCGAAGGCAGACGCCCAACGACTGAGCCACCCAGGCGCCCCCTGTCCATACCATTTTTGTCGACCAACAACAACGTGAGAGTTCTAGGCGCTATGCTTCCTTGCTAGCACTTGGTATTACGAATACTGTTAGTCTTTCTTTCTCGTACTGCGTTGGAGCTTCTCATTTTGATTTTAACTTGCATTTCTCCAAGACCTAATGTTTAGCATCTTTTCAAGTGCTTGTTTGCCTCCTCTACGTCTTGGGCGAACTGCTTGTGGTAACGTTTTGCCATTTTTGTTGCTGTCGAATGGTTAAGAGTTCTTTATATGTTCTGGATGCAAGTCATTCAGGAGCTATGTGTTTTCCTTGTATTTGCTCCCAGGCTGTGGCTTGTTTTTATCTTAATAGGATCCTTCAAAAAAAGACATTCCTTATTTTGATAATGCCCAACTTGTCGAGCTTTTCTTTTATGCCCATGCCTTTTGTGTCCTGTTAAACAATTCTCTTTCTGATCCACGGTAACAGCTTCTCGTGTGATTTCATTCAGAAGATTTACAATTTTAGCTCTTAGATTTCGGCCAACGGACATAATGAGGGAAGTATTTCTTACCTGGTGTGAGGTAAAGATCAATGTTCTTTCTTTTTGCCTATGCATATTCAATGATTCCAGCAGCATTTCTGAAAGTCCTGATTTCCTCTATCAGTTTCCCTCGGCCCACTTGTTGAAAACAGTTGAACACCTATGTGTTGGTCTGTGTGCCTATCCCACACTTCTTAATTACCGTAGCCTTACATTAAGTGTTCAGATCAGGTGGTGTGACTCTTCCAGCTTTGTTCTTCCTTTTCATAACAATTTGGCTTTTTTTTTTTTTTTTTTGGCTATTTTAGATCCTTGAGAGTTGCATACAAATTTTAGAATCAGCTTGTCCGTTCCTGCATAATAGCCTACGGGGGTTTTGTTTGGGATTGCACTGAACCTGTGGATCATTGAACTACTAACAGTATTGAGTCTTCCAATTTGTGAACATGATGCATCTATTTATTTAGGTCTCTTAAAATCTGTCTCAGTAATATTGTAGTTTTGAGTGCACAGGTCTTGTACAGGAAGTGCAGTTGTAGTTTATTCTCTTTTTAATATATTTACTTTTTGTCAATCTCTCTTTTTTTTTGTTTAATAGTTGCTCTAGGGATTAAGATACACAGTTAACCTTTTACAGTCCACTTAGACATGTATTTTATTTTGCTCTTTTGTTTTCATAACTTTTAATTTTGATATAGTTTAAAATTTACAGAAAATTGGAAAATCAATACCAGAGACTTCTACTGATTCTGCCCAGATTCACCAGTGGGTTGCATTTTGCCCTGTTTGCTTTGTTGTGTTCGGTGTCTATGTCTGTCTGTTATCTATAGGCATATATATATATATGGTTTTTTTTATTTTATTTTTTCAATGTTCCAAGGTTCATTGTCCATGCACCACACCCAGTGCTCCATGCAATACTTGCCCTCCTCAATACCCACCACCAGGCTCACCTAACTCCCCACCTCCCCCCCTCCAAAACCCTCAGTTTGTTGCTCAGAGTCCACAGTCTCTCATGGTTCATCTCCCCCTCCAATTTCCCCCCATTCACCCTTCCTTTCCTTCTCCCAATGTCCTCCATGTTTTTCCTTATGCTCCACACGTAAGTGAAACCATATGATAATTGACTCTCTCTGCTTGACTTATTTCACTCAGCGTGATCTCTTCCAGTCCTGTCCATGTTGATACAAAAGTTGAGTATTCATCCTTTCTGATGGAGGCATAATATTCCATTGTATATATGGACCATATCTTTTTTTTTTTTTTAAGATTTTATTTATTTATTTGACACACAG
>CM053612.1:68511131-68534344 GCA_028646535.1 Procyon lotor
GGAACTAGGAACCTGAGGGGTTCCCAGGCCACATGGGACTGGGATATGTGAGTTCTGGCAGGTCAGAATGGACAATTCCGGTTAAACACCCTAAGCGATCAGTGGAGACATGGGGAGTCAGGGGCAAGTCTTAGTAATGGGGATAATTAGCCCTAGAGTAAAGGGTACCATAAACCTACCCTAACAAAGCTAAAAACAACCCTTGAAAGAATTAATTTGATCCTCAAGTATCTTAACTGCTTGCCAAAATGAAGTCCAACATCCTTTAAAGCAATATAACAAAATCTGGTCTTCAGCAATATAAATTTACTATGTCCAGCATCCAATCTAATATTAAGATGTGAAGATACAGGAAAATGTGATTCATAGCCAAAAAAAAATAATCAGATAATGGAAGCAGACCAAGAAAGGACATGTATGGTAGACTTTAAGATTTTAAGATTTTATTTATTTACTTGCCGGAGAAAGGGCACGTGAGAGTGGCTAGCAGTGGGAGTGGCGGGCAGAGGGAGAGCAGGCTCCCGCTGAGCAAGGAGCTTGATGCAGTGCAGGGCTTGATCCCAGGACTCCGGGATCATGACCTGAGTTGAAGGCAGACACTTAATCGACTGAGCCAGCCAGGAACCCTGATGCAGGAAACTACATAAATGTCTAGCCAGATGGCTGACAAAAAAGGGGGAAAGATACAAGTTTCCAATATAACAAATGAAAGAAATATATACATTTTAGAGACATATTAAATGTATAGGAAAACTATGAAATGTGAACAACTGTGTCAATAAAGTAGACAATTTATAAGAAATGAACAGGTTATCTGGAAGACGAAGTATTAGATTTTCCCAAAAAGAAATAGGAAATCTGAATAGCCCTGTATCTATTAAAGAATTTGGCTTTGTAAGTTTAAATCTTCCTACGAGGAAAACTTCAGGGCCCAGTAATTTCAGTGGTGAATCTTAGCTCACATTTAAGGATGATTGTACAGTAAAGAATTGAATCTTGCCCAAAGAAAGGTCTGGTCTGTGCCCTTGCCTCCTGGGAGGTAATCTCTAAGAGCTTGGCTTGTCATTCCGATTGGCCTGCTTTTGTTTGTTTGGGTGCCGTGGGCCAGGCAGATAGTCTTTGGGCCACACCAACAACATGTTTTAGAGTATGGCCTTTGGGTCAGAGATCAGCTCAGTCTCCTGAGGGCCTGGAGACCGGCCATGTGGGCAGTGAACTATGCTCATGTGATGGAGCCCCAGTAGCTCTCTGGACACCAAGGCTCAGGTGAGTTTCCCTTGATGGCGGTACTCTGTGCGTATTGCTAGACATCAGTGCCAAGAAAGTAACACTGTCCAGGACTCTACAGGAAGACAACTCCACGTTTGGTACTTCCCTAGACTTTGCCCTCCGTATCTCTTCCCTCAGCTGATCTTAGTCTGTATCTTTTCGCTACGCTAAACCATAATCATAAGTATAATAACTTTTAGTGAATTCTGTGAGTCTTTCTATATAATTATTGAACTTTGATGTTCAGTGACCCTGGGGACCCTGAACTTTCAACTGGTGTCAGAAGTGAGGGTGGCCTCATGAAGACTGTCCTCCAAGACCTTTATAGTGATATAGTATCAATCCTATATGAACTCTTGAAGACAAATAAGGAAGAAATAACTCCTAGTGGGGGCACCTGGGTGGCTCAGTCTTTGAGCATTTGCCTTCGGCTCAGGTCATGATCCCAGAGTCCTGGGATCGAGCCCCGCATCGGGCTTCCTGCTCTGCGGGAAGCCTGCTTCTCCCACTACCACTCCCTCTGCTTGTGTTCCCTTTCTCGCTGTGTTTCTCTCTGTCAAATAAATAAAAAAATCTTAAAAAAAAAAAAAAAGTAACTCCTAGTGAATTTTTCATACCAGCATTACCCTGACACAGGAATCGGACCAAGAAATTACAGGAAAAGAACAGACTAATAACCCTCATGAAGACTGATGCAAAAACGCTTAAAATATTAGCAGCTGGAATCCAAGAATACATGAAAATTAATGCAAGTTTAACATTCAGAATTCAATTTAACTCAATACATTAGCAAATAAAGGGAAAACATCTCGGTGGTTACAGGAAAATAACATGGTAAAATTAATATACAGTCACGATAAAAAAAACAAAACCCTCAGTAAACTAGAAGTAGAAAGGAACTTCCCCAATCTATTAAAAGACATCTCCAGAGGCACCTGGCTGGCTCAGTCAGTGGAGCATGTGGCTCTTGATCTCGGGGTTGTGGGTCCCAGCCGCACACTGGGTGTAGAAATAACTTAAAAATAAAATCTTTAAATAGACATCTACAAAAACCCACAGCCAACATCATATGAAATGGCAAAAGCCTAAACACTTTCCCTCAAGCTCATTAAGTTTTCCTCCTCTGCATTGACTCTGCTGATAAGCCTGGATCCCTAGGAGTAAAACTGGTGGGCACTCAGTAGGAATGCTGTTTAACAGAAAAGGGCAAAATTCAAAGAGCAGGAGTCCGAGGGCAATTACTTCATTAAAAAGTAAAGGTCCCTTGCTCGGTTCCCAGGTATGAGCCAAATTTCAGACCCGGAGCCAACTGGAGAGTTTCCCGTGTCCCTTGAAGGAAGGACCCTACAGCACTGTAGCAGGTGTATATTGCTCATCCTTGTCCCCCTACCCCCGAACCTGCGGCCATTTATTTGGGTGACTGTACACTGAGGAAAGGGGGATTTCCTGGATATTTTTAGTACTGCTGCATATCGCTTTCTGAGTTCATGTTAATACCCAGACACAAAGCATCATCATGGCCCTCCTACTGGAGCGGGGGCTGAGTGCTGGCTTCAGTCTGACTCACAGTGGCCCGCTGCGGCTGCAGACACGCCCAGCGGTCATTTTCCAGTCCTAGCTGTTGGGTTAATGTCCATGCTGGGTGCTTGGCCTTCATAGTGGGGAAAACAAAATGGAAAACTCTTGCTTTCACCCTCCCCCACCAACCGAGATGGTAAACTGAAACCAATATTGCTTCCTAGGGGATGATGGACATCAGTGCCACTAGTGAAGGCTTAAAGGGATTAGTGGTCCTTAATCATATTTCTGTTTGATTCTTCATGCCAGCCCTTGGAGAAAGCAGTTAGAAGAATGGGATAATGGGATAATGTGTTTAAACTACCACAGGCTCAAACACACAGAGTTTAACTTCACGAAAGAGAAATATCGGCCTCTTCGGGATCTGGAGGGGACGTATTCCATGCCCAGAAGTACTTCTCTGGCCCATGTACCAAGTGACAGAAGGCTGCCAGCTTGGAGGGGGGCCTAAGGCAGGAAAGACCGTAGCCAGCCCAGGTTGTGGCGCAAGCAGCCTTGTAGCTTGGACCCTATGATCTGGCCGCCTTTACGGCATCACGGGCGTCAGCGGTGGGGTGAGTTGCAGGGTGAGACTCAGGTCCTTGAGATTTGGGAGGGAGGCCAGGTAATCTGCAATAGAGAATACTACCTTTTTTTTTTTTTTAAAGATTTTATTTAGTTATTTGACAGAGATCACAAGTAGGCAGAGCAGCAGGCAGAGAGAGAGGGGGAAGCAGGCTCCCCGCTGAGCAGAGAGCCCGATGCGGGGCTCGATCCCAGGACCCTGAGATCATGACCTGAGGTGAAGGCAGAGGTTTAACCCACTGAGCCACCCAGGCGCTCCTGAGAATACTACTTTTGAGGAACCATTGCTGGACTGTTAGACACCCCATTCCGTCACACTGTGCCAGACCATTTACTGCATAACACAAAACTGCCCTTTTTTGGGGCACCTGGGTGGCTCAGTAGGTTAAAGCCCAGGTCATGATCTTGGGGTCCTGGGATCGAGCCCTGCATCGGGCTCTCTGCTCGGTGGGGAGCCTGCTTCCCCCTCTTTCTCTGCCTGCCTCTCTGCCTCTTGTGATCTCTCTCTCTGTCAAATAAATAAAACAAAATCTTTAAAAAAAACAAAAACAAAAAAACTACCCTTTTTTAGTATGGCCCAGAGCAAGAATGTACTTTGAAATAGGTCTGGTCTACCATATTCACTGTGTCCTGGGCTATATGACCTAGCGTATCATATGGTGCTTAAAGTGGCTGTGGCAGATAGAAATGATGGATAGAGCATTTGAAGGTCCCTGTATGAGAGTCACAGTACCATCCATGAGGATCTGGGAGTATAGCAACACCGTCTTCTGCAGATAACTATTCTTTGGAGAGAAGTTTCCAGCTTGCTTTGAGGCTCCTCCCTCTGCCCTTTCTCAGCCGACCCCCTCAGTCAGTAACTACCCCAAATTCTAATACCAGAGAGAAAACCTCCATAGATTGGATGGTATGTTTGTGACCCTGGAAAAATGGGAAAAAAGAGAGGGCATTTAAAAACTCCAGGAAAATAAAGCACTAGGCAAAAAAGTAAATAGTTGTTGGAAATAATTTGCGTTTTCCTAAGAATTTTATATTTTCTTGTTTGTATTATTCAGTTGTTTTAAAGGGGTGCCTGGGTGGCTCAGTCAGTTGGGCGTCTGCCTTTGACTTGGGTCATGATCTCAGGGTCCTGGGATCAAGCCCAGAGTCGGGCTCCCTGCTCAGCAGAGAGCCTGCTTCTCCCTCTCCCTCTGCCTGCCGTTCTGCCTGCTTGTGCTCTCTCTCTCTCTCCGTCAAATAAGTAAATAGATAAAATCTTTAAAAAAATAAATAAAGACCATGACTTGTGTTTCCTATGTCTGAATTCCTTGAGGGTCTGTTTCTACTGTCTGCTTTTCTCTTGACTCTGGATGTGCCTGGCAATTTTCAAATACCACAGTGTGTGAGAGATCGTATAAACTCTAGATGAGCTCTAGTTCCGGATGGGCAGTTATATAAATTACCTTAACTCAGTTAGCTACTGAGCTAATTCAGTTAGTTGGTGAGCTAATTCAACTTGGGGTATCAATCTTTTAAAGCTCTGGTTTATATTTACTTCCTCCTAATTCCTAAAGTCCTTCAGAGAGTCTAACTGAGAGTCTCGTGGTATTTACCTGGGTCCTTCCTCACTGGTGGAATCTAAAGTCCACGTTTGATCACCGTGGTACATGGTTCTGCTGAAAGCTCTCCTTGGTACCTCAGGCACTTGGCCGTTGTGCATCTCTGAATTTATCTTATGCCATTTACCGGTCTGCTCCTTGTGAAAAACGAAGCTCTACTGGGCTTTTCTTCACTTCTCTTGTCTCCAAGGTTTTGCCACTCAAGTCCTACTGTCTTAGCTCAGGGTTCCCTCAGGTCCTAGAAGCCAGCTACCATTCTTTGGCCCATGGGCTTCCTCAACATGGCTGCTTACCTCATCAGACCCACGAGGAAAGTTTCTTCCCAGTCTGCTAAGGTGGAGTCTTATATGACCTACAGGAGCGACATCACGTCACTTTTGCCATAATCCATTGTCTAGAAGCAAGTCTCAGTTCTGCCCACACTCAAGGGGAGAGGATTACATAGGGCACAATTCATTGGGGTCACCTGGGAAGTGCCTGATAACAGGGCAAGAAGAAAAGGAAGGAATGTGAGCAAGTAGCATTCACAGATATCATAGTGAAATTAGCTTTCTAGTTGGTGTCAGAAGTCAGTTTTGTCTCATCACCTGTGTTGTCTTGGACCATTCACTACATCTCATCTGTAAAAATCTGTTAGCTGATGACTTATGTCACAGGATTTGGTGAACTATGGAGGTATTTTTTTTAATTTTTTTTGAAGATTTTATTTATTTGACAGAGAGGAACACAGCGAGAGAGGGAACACAAGCAGAGGGAATGGTAGGGGGAGAAGCAGGCTTCCTGCCAAGCAGAGAGCCCGATGCGGGGCTCGATCCCAGGACCCTGGGATCATGACCTGAGCCGAAGGCAGATGCTTAACGACTGAGCCACCCAGGCGTCCCGAGGTATTTCTATTTTTTATAAAAAAATCACATATAGGTATTAAAATCACAGGATACCCATTCTCAACATGCAAAATACATTCTCAAAACCAAAGACAAAGCTGAAAGGGAAAATGGATGGCAAGACAGAATCAAGTATGCATAGGATTACTTTAAACAATTTATTGGTAGTTTCTGAAGACTACACTCAAAACATTTAAAAAGCAATTTCCCAACACCCAAATGATAATTTGCTTAATAATTTGGTATATTTCCTTCCTAGCTTTCTGTTCTATGTGTCTACCTACATACACACACCTAAAACAGATATAAATATGATACAAATATATATGTGCATATAATTTTACTCATCATAAAGTTGCCATATTTCTTCCACCCAGAATCACTGATACAATGGTGCGTATCCTTTCTCTATGTATTTTTTTTACAACATTAACCATATAGTATATTGTTTTGTGATCTGTTTTTTTTCACTTAACAGATTACCCAATTTCACTTAACATTTCACCAAATCCTCAAACATAATAAGGATGATTCTTAATTGGTCCATATTATCAATTGCTCATTATAGGATATTCAACTTATTTGTTTTGTGACTTAATATTGCTGTTACAGGAGATACTCTGAAAATTAAAAATCTCTTATTGTGTCACCATAAAGTGGTTACTCTTTCTTAAAAGACAAAGAATATTAAATTCTAAGCACTGTTTCTAAGCCAGGTGAGCCTTCTCTGCAAGGGATGTGCATTTTTGCACTTACGATGATGAATAACATGTATAAGATCTCTTCGAGCCCCTTTGTTTCAGGGATCCTGATGACTCATCCTCTCTCATGCTATTTAAGGGAGCAATTTTTCTATTTGTTTAAGAAGTAACATGGGGGGGGGGAGTTGCCCCAGCTGGGATTAATGGTTTATGCTCTATACTGTTCTTTCAAAAATATCACACTCTAATCCACGGTGAACCTCTTTTTATATTTAAGTGCTTGTTTGCAACCCCTGCACCTTTCCCACAAAGTGTTTGGTGTAGAATATGAAACATGGGGACACTTGGGTGGCTTAGTCGGTTGAGTGACCAACTTGGTTTTGGCTTGGGGCATGATCTCAGGGTCCTAGGATCAGGCCCCGAGTTAGGCTCTGGGCTTGGCAGGGAGTCTTCTTGTCCCTCTGCCCCTCCCCCTACTCATGCTCACACTCTCAAATAAATAAATAAAATCTTTTTAAAATTATGGAACATGTTTCTTTCATAATTGCTAACACGGTTTTCTAAACTCATTCAATTCTTAGTTCTTCCTCAGCATAAATACCCTGAAAGGCAATGACATTTAAATTCTTTCTCAAGGTTATCTCACGTCAATACACTCACAATTTTGCCACCTGGGAATTCTCTGATGTATAATTTTCCACTCACGGGTAAGAATTCTGGGTAAAAAACTGATCACATTTACTACATGCTTCTGGAATTCTGCTTTTGTGTTATTTATTATATTAAAGGAACATTTAAATAATATCTTTAGAGTCTCTGACATTCTTGACATTTATCAGGTTACTCCCCAGGATGAAGTGATACATAATGAGGTATACCGAATAGTGACATTATCTCATGCTCAGGTGTCTTAATAGGATTTATCTCCCGTATGACTTCTCTGATGTTTAATGAGAGTTGACTTCCCACTGAAGGCTTTTCCACAGTCCCGGCATTCATAGGGTTTTTCTCCCGTATGAGTTCTGTGATGTACAATGAGAGTGGATTTCACACTAAAAGCTTTCCCACATTCACTGCATTCGTATGGTTTTTCCCCTGTGTGGATTCTCTGATGTTTAATGAGAGTTGACTTCCTACTGAATGCTTTCCCACAGTTGCTGCATTCGTAGGGCCTTTCTCCTGTATGAATTCTCCGATGTTTTATCAGTGGTGACTTCTCACTGAAGGCTTTCCCACACTCATTGCATTTATAGGGTTTCTCTCCTGTGTGAGTTCTGTGATGTACAATGAGCGTTGACTTTTCACCAAATGCTTTCCCACATCTTCTGCATTCATAAGGCTTCTCTCCTGTATGAGTTCTATGATGGACAGAGAGGTGTGATTTCCCACTGAAAGTCTTTCCACATACGCTGCATTTGTAAGGCTTCTCCCCTGTATGAATTCTCTGATGGACAGAGAGGTGTGACTTTCCCCTGAATCTTTTTCCACATTTACTGCACTCATAAGGTTTCTCTTTTGTATGCGACCTCTGGTGTTTAATGAGGTTGGCTTTCTCATCAAAAGGCTTCCCGTGTTTATTACACTCAGGTTTCTCACCCTTGTAAGCCCTCTGATGCATAAGGCTGGACTTACCATAGTGGCTTCCTTCATAAAATGCTTGCCTAATGTGTGTTTTCTCATGTCTAATAAGGTGATACGAACTCTTAAAGGCTTTTGCACATTCACCACATACAAATGGTTTCTCTACTGTGTGAGTTCGCTTGTGTTTAATCAGAGTTGACTTCTGGATGAAGGTTTTCCCACATTCACTGCATTCATAGGGCTTCTCCCCTGTGTGAGTTCTCTGGTGAGCAATGAGGGTTGACTTCTGGCTGAAGGCTTTTGCACATTCAAAGCATTCATAAGGCTTCTCTCCTGTGTGAGTTCTCTGATGTACTACAAGGTTTGCTTTCTGGATAAACACTTTCCCACATTCAGAACACTCATAGAGTTTCTCCCTAGTCTGAAATCTTTG
This sequence comes from Procyon lotor, assembly GCA_028646535.1. NCBI lineage: Eukaryota > Metazoa > Chordata > Mammalia > Carnivora > Procyonidae > Procyon > Procyon lotor. The sequence continues at coordinate 68,519,740 of CM053612.1, forward strand.
AGTTTTATTAAGTGCTTGCTTCTGGTGGAGGGTTCTTCTATGTTGATTAGGCTCAAAAAATTTCTCTGCGGGTTGAGCATTATCGAGATTAGGATGGAAGCATAATTTCCAATGCGCCTGACATTCACCATCTTTCTTTCTTACATAGCTTCTATTTTGACAGAGGAAGTTGAAATTAGGTTTCGAACACCTTCCCCATGAATAATATTTAGGGAGTCTTTGTCTTATAGAAACAAAGTCTGTGTTTGGATAAACGATTTTTCTCAAGGTTGTGAATTCTTGGCCACTTTGATCCTTCTGTATTTCCTTGTCTATGAATGCAGTTTGCCACAGAGGTTGGTCTTGGCTTTCCTTGTGATTGTCTACCTGGTCATCAAGTTGCCAGAATTCTAGAAAAAAATGCAAGGAACGCATCAAAATTGTAAACATTTCTACTATAATGTTATGGGATAAAATCAGTTCATAAATGTCTCACCGTGAACTCCTACCAACAGGATTTGAGCTGATGTGGGTGGGCTCCCTCAACGCCTCACTAGCACCACCTCCTCTGACTGTACACACAAGGAAATGCTGGCCCACATTTAACAAAAGTAATTTAATACACAGCGAAGTTCAAAATCAAGAAATGTATTAGGTGTCAAAAGTGAAGTGGAAATTGAAAGTGATGCCGTGAACAGAAACTGAAGCCTGAGGAATTGCAGTAAAATCCAGACCACAGGGCAAAAATGTTCAGGAAGCTGGTATGTAATTCCCACTTATAGCTGGAATCACGAGGGGCTGCTTTAATGTTTGTTCATGGGAAGCTAGAAAGACTCCGCACTGGTCAAGGAAACTGGAAAGAAAGATATTATATATAAGAAAGCAAGAGCCTAGGGGCGCCTGGGTGGCTCAGTCGTTAAGCGTCTGCCTTCGGCTCAGGTCATGATCCCAGGGTCCTGGGATCGAGCCCCACATCGGGCTCTCTGCTCGGCAGGAAGCCTGCTTCTCCCGCTACCATTCCCTCTGCTTGTGTTCCCTCTCTAGCTGTGTTTCTCTCTATCAAATAAATAAAATCTTTAAAAAAAAAAAAAAAAAAGCAAGAGCCTAGTAATGTAACTCAATCTGAAAACATCATAGTTTTAGTATAGAGCCCATAAGCTGAAAAATTAACATAAAAATTGGTCCTGTTATTCATTGGTTCCTACTTGAAAGATATATTCTTCTCTTTTTATAGCTTAGGACTCACAGAACTTCTGTGGAAAACCAATTCTCACTGAAGAGTTCACAGTCAAATAATTTAAATGAACCATCTTGAGGGATAATCAACAGATACATTTAAAGAGACCCCATTCCTAGAACTATAGTTAACAGAACAATCTAGAGTTTAAAATTTCAAATATTCAAAGAAATAGGGTAAGAGCTACATTATGGAGTAACAAAGGGAACATTTTTAAAAAGAAACACGTAAATAGAAAATACAGGCATTATTAAAACTCGAAATAGGTTGAACAGTAGACTAGTCACAGATTAAGACAGATTTAATGAATCAGACGACAGATCTTAGGAAGGTACCCAGAATATAACATAACGAGCTAACGAAATGGAAATATGGTAAGACAAATAGAAAAATGTAAGCTCCAACACAGATTTAATAGAAAATCCAAATGGAAAGAAGACAGAGAAAGGGACAGGGGCAATATGCCAAGGAAAGCATTAATAGAGCAGCCCTGAGACTGCCACACTTAGAGGCTAGTCTGGGGCGCCTGGGTGGCTCAGTTGGTTAAGCAACTGCCATCAGCTCAGATCATAATCCTGGAGTCCCAGGATCGAGTCCCACATCGGGACTCGAGCAGGGAGCCTGCTTCTCCCTCTGATCTTCTCCCCTCTCATCTTCTCTCCCTCTCTCATTCTCTCTCTCACATCAATAAAATCTTTGAAAAAAAATAAGAAAAAGAAAGGCTAGCCTGCAAGGTTGGGCCCTTGCTGACATCTGGGAATTTGAATTGAGGAATGTCTCCACCATTCCCTAACTGATAAGGCTGCTTGTACACACAGTATGATTTATGCTGAACATTTCCTTTCCTTCTGTGAATCTGGAATTTTGGTATGTGCCACGCAGAGTAACCGAGGGTGTTGAGTTTTTAATGGGTTTCCCTGGGCACACAGGTTACTGCATTTTCTCTGCTGGGAGAAGTGTATCCTGTGCGACCGTAGATGGGAGGGAGAAAGCATAAGGAATCCTGTACATGGATCCATTCCGACTCTGCTGGTGTCTTGTCCCCTTGTGATTTAGGAGACTATATTTACTACATCGCTGTAATAAATCAGAGCTATAGATACAACCTATATGTGGAGTCCCACGAGTCCTTCTCGAAACTCTCTAAATTTGGTAGTGAGCTAGGCAATATTTGAAGAGACAATGACTGATAGTTTTCTAGAAGGAAGAAAAGTACACCCTACCACTGAATGTCCGGAGTCCCAAGTGTGGTAAATAAAAGCAAAACTGAACCTGGACACGGTTTAGTGGAACCACCAGACTTCTAAGTTAGAGAGTAAGTGTGGAAAGCTACCATGGAGAAATTTCTTAAATCACCTACAAAGAAACAATCAGATCAACATCAGATTTCATCAGCAATAAAAGAAGCCAAAAGATTAAACAATGCAGTCAAAGTCCTGAGAGAAGCTTGATGTCATCTTTGAACTCTAACCCTAGATAAATTATCACAAAGAAAGATGATGAAATAAAAGTGGTTTTGGACAAGAAAAGGTTGGGAATTTACCACACACAGAGGTAATGCTTGATACTTAAATTTTTCAGGAGGAAAATAACCAAATGGAAAAAGTTGGGAAGGGAGGTAAAGATGCAGTAAGGGCAGGAAAAAAGAGGTAAAGAGAGGGCACCTAGGTGGCTCAGTTGGGTATCCGACTCTCGATTTTGGCTTGGGTCACGTGGAGCCCTGCGCTGGGCTCCATACCTAGCATGGAGTCTGCTTGGGATTCACCCCTTCTCCCTCTGCCCCTTCCCCTGCCTGCTTTCTCACTCTAAAATAAAGTCTTTTTCAAAAAAGAGGTAAAGAAAAAGCAGGATATATAGAAAATACAAGAAAAGAAGAAACACTAATATAATAATAGCACAATAAATATATATTAACCCCATTGAAGGGCAACCATATTAAATTATATTTTTCTTTCTTTTTTTTTTTTTTAAAGATTTTATCTACTTATTTGACAGAGAGAGACACAGCAAGAGAGGGAACACAAGCAGGAGGAGTGAGAGAGGGAGAAGCAGGCTTCCCACCGAGCAGGGAGCCCAACATAGGGCTCGATCCTAGGACCCCGGGATCATGACCCGAGCCGAAGGCAGACGCTTAATGACTGAGCCACCCAGGCGCCCCTAATTGTATTTTTCAAAATCAGCTTTATGTTTTCCAAAGACAATTAGAGCAAAATGGAAAAGAGATGTTGAAAATAAATTATGGAAAGAGATGTACCTGGTACTTAATAACCAAAACACAGGTGGTAAAACAATGCTTCCGTTGCATAAAACAGACTGACATTGATGCCAAAAGCAAATAAGGACAGAATAGGAGAATATTATAAAGCAATTTCACTTAAACAGATGCAAAACTCTTTTTAAAAAAGATTTTACTTGTAACATGGGGCTCAAACCTACCACCCTGAGATCAAGAGTCACACACTCCACTGAGTGGGCCAGGCAGGTGCCCCAAACAGAGGCAGAACTCTTAAATACACAAGGCAGACTGATTCTATGGATGGGAGAGAAAAAGGGTAAATAAGATCCAGTAATGTTGAAAAGGTACATACCCTAGTAGGTACTCCACTTGTAGTTACACCACAGAGAAAATTCTGCAGGTGTGGGCCAGGATACACGTACAGGAATGGCAACAGTTATAATAGTCACATGCTGGAATGCTATACCAGAGTTAAAATGAATGAACTAAATGTAATGTATCAGCATAGGTAAAACTCCAAGGGCAACGCCGAATACAGAAAGAAAGTTCTAGAAAGTACCCTATAGTTCAAGTCCGCTAATATGACTACAGATACAAATATAAGTACCGCAAGTATAAAAACATGGATTAGAAGGATACTCACCAAATTCATAATACTGTTTGCCTGGGGAGTGAATGAGAGGAACAGGCCTCAGGAGAGGAAAAGAGGCCTTCACCTTTATTTGTGAACCTCTATTTCTATAATTTAAAAAAAAATACCACCACCAGGTATCAAAATATTGACATTTGCCAATTCTGGGAGGTAAGTACAAGGGTATTAGTTACAAGGATGAGTTTCTGTACTTTCTGTAATTTTCAGAGAAATGCCCTAAGGCAGGACTTCTGGAAAGGCCGTGAGGGTCTCAGTAAATCTCCCCTGTGAAAGCAAAGAAAATACTGGCAAAATTCTCAATATCCACACTTTCAAGACTTTGGAAATTGACCAAGCGCATACAACGAATTAAGAAGCATTTACTCAAGAGAAGCCAGTGAACCTCAGTGAGAACAGCCAAATCTGCGGTGTTTTGCTTGATGCTACTCACCTCTTTTCCCCATTAACTGGAAGCCACTGGCTCCCCAAGTCTGGCCCATAAGCAGTGAAAACTGGCGACCTCACAGCAGCCTGAGGGGCTGACCGGTTCTGGATCTCCACCAAAAGCCCCATCTGCTGTGACCACCTGAGCTAACTTGGAGCTCAGCTCTAAGAAGGAAAGGACACGAAGAACGGAAATCCACACGAAGAACCGAAGAGCGCCAGTAGAGGCAGCGGGCGAGCAAGTGCTCACATATATAGCAGGCCTGACTCCTGGCTCAAAGTCCAGGAATTCAGCTTTCGGAATGTTCCCTATATTGATGACTATTTTGTCTGCTTGGGGCATTAAACACCTGTTGCTCTTCTGGGAGCCTCGATGCCTGACCGTGAGAGGCTGATTTGAAGATGACGATTTTTTGACCTGAGGTGCCTATTTTTACTGGGCCACCTTGGAATCTTCCACAAAGTGAAAAGGGCTTTTTAAAAAAACCGTGCTTGGCACTTAGACCTGAAATGTAGCCGTCCGGCATCTGGGTTCTGCACGGGAGAGGAGCCTCTCCCTGTGGGGATTTATCTCCTGCCCCAATGCCCGGCAATACTGGTGAAAAAGATCCCACATCAGGGCACATGGGGAAATGTCAGAGAGCATGAGACAAAGTGGGAGGGGAAAAGTGTACAGGCAGAAAACAAAAATTGATGCCGGGTATCAATAATCAGAATAGATTCAGAGTTCTCAAAAGGAACACTGAAAATCAGCAAACAATGGCACGATGTCTTCAAAAGTCTAAGGGAAAGAAATGTCCATCCTAGAACTCTACCCCAAGCTCAACTCTCCATCTCGGACAAGGATAACAAACATGTGTAGATATTAAAAAAAAAAAAAAAGAAAAAGAAAATCTCAAACAATTTACCTCCCCCGGACCTACATTCTTTCTTAGTTAGGTCTTGGAAGAATGTGCTCCAGTGAAACATGGCAGAAGGCATGGCATAGGGCAGACGGGGAATCCGACGATGCAGAAAGTAGAGGGGATCCCCAGAGTACCGGTGAGGGGGGTGTGAGGAAGGACGGCAGCGGCACAAGCAGGAGTAAGGATAATCCCCCCGGAAGAGAGAGGCTCAAATGGCTCCAGACGAACTCAAGGGAGTAACACTGATGGAACACCGGCCAGCTCTGGAAGCATTCAGAGTCCCTCTAGGCAGCTGGGTATGGAGTATTAGAGCTGAACTGGTGGTACATACGTAGAGAAAGAAGCAAATAAAAGCAACAAAACAATTATTAACCAAAGGAGACAAAAAGTCACGCAGGAAAGAGAAACGAATCCTAGATTACTGCATGGCTCAACTGTGTCCACTGTGTTTACACAGTCGTAATGTCAGAAGCAACAGTACTGTTGGAAACCGTATTTGTGGTACAACCATACTGGGCATATTGGGGGACCCAAAAGTCTCTGGTTGTGAGTATGTGTGTGAGTGGCAGGAGCAATGAGGTGAGTTAAATCTCAATCTTCTGTAGCAGAAAATTCTACATGATTATTTGAAGATACAGTAAATTATAAAGAACAGTGATATAAAAAACACCTGCCTATCCTCCACTCGCTAAAAAGCAAATTACCGTGGGGCGCCTGGCTGGCTCAATCCGTAGAACACGTGACTCTTGATCTCAGCGTTGTGAGTTCAAGCCCCGTGTTGGTTGGGTGTGGAGCCTACTTAAGCAAAAAAAACCTAAATTGTTACCTTTGAAGTTGATGTGCCCATTACATTTTCTTTCTTCTCAGATAATCACTCTCCTGAATGTTAGGTTTATATGCCTTTGACTTTCTTTATAGTTTCATCACACTTATTTTATTCTTTAAACCTTGGCCATGATTCACTTTGATAAAATCAAACCTACTTTTCTTTTCATCAAGAGAATCCTGCCTTAAGTCAGGAAATTCGAAATCTCAAACAAAACATAATTGTCTAGAAAAATGACCAGAACTGACAAAAGAGGTACAAAACATGAATAAATCAGCAATTATTTTAAAAATGATAAAATGTGGGGCGCCTGGGTGGCTCAGTCATTAAGCGTCTGCCTTCAGCTTGGGTCATGATCCCAGAGTCCTGGGATCGAGCCCCACATCGGGCTCCTTGCTCGGCAGGAAGCCTGCTTCTCCCGCTACCATTCCCTCTGCTTGTGTTCCCTCTCTCACTGTGTTTCTCTCTGTCAAATAAATAAAATCTTTAAAAAAAAAAAATGATAAAATGCATCCTGTGATCAAAAAGGACCCTAAAAAAGGGCATCCTACCCAGATGTTTTTGTAGATGATACCTCACAAGAACAGGTACAAGTCAGTCAATACAGTTTCAGAAACTAGAAAAAAAGGGAAAAGTACCCAGTGTGTTTTATGCAGCCAGTATAACCATGTATACCAAAATAAGAGGACAGTACAAGGAAAGGAAATCTAAGTTCCTTCTCCTTTCTAAACATTAATGCAAAGCTCTTAAATGAGAGTAGACCGACTTCAATGAATCAGAGAAAAAAATGCTTCACAACTAAGTAGAGTGTAGCAGAGGAATGCAAGAACAGTTCGATATCAGAAACTCTAGTAATATAATCTACCACATCAGCAGATCAAAGGAGAAAAAAAGTATCTTCTCAATAGATGCAGAAAATAAGCATTTGAGAAAATACAACATCCACTCACGATTTTTTAAAAGATCTTATTTGAGAGAGAGGGAGAGCAAGTGATCACACAAGCAGGGGAGGAGCAGAGGGAGAGGGACGAGCACACTCCGCACTGAGCACAGGGGCCCGATTTGAGGCTTGATCCCATGACCCTGAGATCATGACGTGAGCCAAAATCGAGAGTCAGATGCTTAACCAACTGAGCTGCCCAGGTGCCCCTCACAATTTTTTTTTTTTTAAAGATTTTATTTATTTATTTGACAGAGAGAGAGATCACAAGTAGACAGAGAGGCAGGCAGAGAGAGGGAGAAGCAGGCTCCTTGCCGAGCAGAGAGCCTGATGCGGGGCTCGATCCCTGGATCCTGAGATCATGACCGGAGCGGAAGGCAGAGAGGCTTTAACCCACTGAGCCACCCAGGTGCCCCGCCCCTCACAATTTTTAAGGAAGTCTTAGCAAACTAGGAATATAAAAGAAGCTTTTGATGAAAGGGAGCTTTCAAAATACCATAGCAAATACACTTAGGGGAGGAGCTCTGTCATCTCTCTGTGCCTCAGTTTTCTCATCTGTAAAATGAGGATAACAAGTAGCCTACTTAACGGAGTTGTTCAGAGGATTAAGTACGTACGAAGCGTCCAGAACATAGCAAGCATTCAGAGACTACCTATCATTATATTACTATCACTGTCCCATTTATTTTCGTTAAAATCAGAAACAAATAAGGAATTCACTATCACTGCATCTATTAAACACTATACTATAGGCCCTGACTAACATAAGAAAAAGAAAGAAAATGTGTAGTTGTTTTTCTTAAGTTTTAATTTCAATCAGAGTTAACATGTAGTGTAATATTGGTTTCAGGAGAATTTAGTGATTCATCACTTACATGTAACACCCAGTGCTCATCCCAACAAGTGCCCTCCTTAAACCCCATCACCCATCTAACCCATCCCCCCCTCAAGTCCCCTCCAGCAACCCTCAGTTTGTTCTCTATCGTTCAGTCTCTTATGGTTTGCCTTCCCCTCTTTTTCTTTCCCTTCCTCTGTGCTGTGTTCATCTGTTTTGTTTCTTAAGTTCCACATACGAGTGAAATCATATGGTATCTTTCTCTGACTGATTCGTTTTGCTTATTAGCATAATGCACTCTAGCTCCATCCATGTCATTGCAAATGGCAAGATTTCGTTCTTTTTGATGGCTGAGTAATATTCCAGTGTGTGTGTGTGTGTGTGTGTGTGTGTGTGTGTGTGTGTGTACCCCCTCTTCTTTATCCATTCATCAGTTGATGGGAAAACATATAACTGGAAAGGAAAGGACAAGATTGTTTTTATGAAGAGAACTGTTTACACAGAAGACTCAAGAGAATCTAAAAACTACTCTTATTAAGAAAAGCATCTAGAAAGGTTTCTGTTCACCAGCTGAATATATAAACATCACTAGTGTTCTCATGTACCAGTGTTTACCAGTTAGAAAATGTTAGAGGAAAAAAAGATCCCAATCACAATTGCTCTAATAACGAAGAGATATCTAACAAAAGATGTATAAGCACTTCCTGAAGACAAATTCAAAACACTACTGAATGGCAGAAAAGAGAAGCTGAGTTAGGAGTTCGCTGATGGGCTAATTCAATAGTGTCAAGATGCCCGTCCCCAGCCTATTCCCAGCTCGTCTCCAAACACAGTGCAATTGCACTGGGGATCCCAAACAGGGTTTTCCATAGAACTTGAGAAACTAATCCTAAAATTCCTATATGGATGACCAACGAGTCAAAGGAGATAAGGGGGAGCCATCCGACCAGCTACTACCAACGTCAGTAATGGTAAGAATGGCGGAGCAGCTGACGTTTATGTGGCATTTGCTAAGTGTCGGGCAGTTTTCAGGGCTTTGCATTTTTTTTTTTTGACTCATTAGAATGATGATAGTGGCAGAGGGACAAACACACCAATGGAACAAAATACAGAGCCTGGGCACAGACCCACGCCTCTGGGGAACTTGACCTCTGACTGATGCTGGCATCGCATACCATCGTGGAAGGAGTTCCATACATGGCATGGTATGACTGGGGGTCCACGTGGTGAAAAAAGGTGAACTAAGAGCCCCTTCCTCATGAGCTATATAAAACCAATTCCAGGCAGACTGTAAGAAAGTAAAAAAGCAAAATTTTCAAGTGTTAAAAGAACACTATGTGACAATATCTTTATGACCTCAACCAAAAAAAAAAAAAATTAGTTCGATTTACACAAAAAGCACCAATTAACGAAAAACTGACAAATCTGATTACATTACAATGAAAACTTCTCAAAACACACCACCGATAACCCAAACTAAGATACTGACTACACACAAAATTGGAATCTAGAATGAATAAAGAATCCGTTTAAATCAATTAAAAAAAAAAAAAAAAGACAAACACCCCGAGAAAGACACAAACAAAGGATATGAACAGGGAAGCCACAGAGGAGGAAATCCAAAGAGTCGATACCATATGAAATGATAAATACCTTTACCAAAATGGGAAATGGAAATTACAATAAGATACCAGTTCACACTTAACAGATGACTAAAATGGAAAGGGCGCGCCCATGCTACAATTTTACATAGAGAGCAAAAACACTGCCTTCGGTACAGAAAGTTCTACTAGGTGGCACTGGTCTAAATCACGCCCTGTCTGTACTAACAGTTTGGCCCATGAAGTTACAGAGTTTTGCATTTTAACTCTGATGCTTCCTCTTCCAAAGTGCAAGATGCAGATACTTCAGGAAGCTCTATCTGCCCACCCAGCTGCAACCCATACTCTTAGGGAGTTGGTTTAACATGATCTTAAAACACAGGTAAAGCAACGTGACTATAATTAACAATGATACTGTATTGTGCCTTTGAGAGCTGCTAAGAGAGGAAATCTTAAAAATTCTCATCACAAGGAAAAAAGAAAAAAAGGCACACTCTTTTTGTTTCAGAGGCGGGAAATACAATCCTACCAAGTGCTTCTCCAGTCCAGAGACCCTTGCGGGACCTAAAAGGAGCAGGTCAAAACCACTTAATGTCCCCCATAAAAGCACCGTGTCCCTCAGCACTAACATATAGCTTAAAATTCTTAGAGGTTAAGATCGAAGAATCCTACTTCTGGGAGAGCTGTGGCAAAACCGTAGCATTTTCTCTCTCCAACAACAGGGTTGGGAGAAGTATATTCATCTGACCCCTAGTCCAGTAAGGACTTCAAGGAGACAACTCTGCTGGAGTTTGGGGGACACAGAGGACTTGGCACCTAATTCGCTTCTAGAAAATCTATAGGTGTTGGTGGGCTCAGGCCGTCTGTGGCAGCAAAGAGGTTGCATAGTGGGGTAAAGAGATCAAGGTGCTGGACACGTATGGATGGACACACAGACACACACTACAAGGTAGATGTGGCCCCTCGGGATGTGAAGAGGGCCGGGCTGCTCTGGAAAGAGGGCTTCCTGCTAGCATCAAGGTGACCTCAGCAAAGAGAGACTGGAGGTGTGCCATGGGGCCGGAGGTTTGCTAAACGGGGAGGAGATACGCTACATGCCTTGTTGGAGCAGAGACACCGCCTGTAAGGAGAAAATTGCAATCAGACTCCCCCCAGCCGAGGCATCTCCAAGGGAACCATAAAAGTGCCAAGAACAGGAAGAAGAATCGGTCTTTGGAATCTGCCGTGTGCAGAGTGCACCGCTATCGGGTTACATCTTTATCAGTCAGGTCAAACTATTTTTGTCCTTTGAAAAATCTCCTTCCTTCGTCACTTGCTTCAGCCGGGGAGCCAGGGAGCCAGAGATGGCCTAGTTGTGGAGTGGGGGATGAGGAGAAGGGAGGAGAGCTAGTGAGGAGAGTAAAGAAAGAAAAAGCATTTGAGCATGCTTCTTTTGCCACAAAAACTGCCCAGCCTGAAGCAGTGAAGCAGGCATCCGTTGGGGGAGCGATCTCCCTTTCAATGAAATCCTTAGTTTTCACTACTACATGTCATTGGACCTTTAAAACTAGAATAAGGCCACCAGGGACCCTCAGACATTAAAAGGATAGTAAAAAAATATTATGAACATCTTTATGCCAAGAAATCTGACAACTTAGGTGAAATAAACTCCTTGAAAGACACAAATTACCAAAGCTCATTCAGGAAGAAATTGTATGAATACACCAGTATCCGTTAAATAAACTGAAACTGTAGTTGGAAGCCTTTCCACAAAGAAAACTCCAGGCTCAGATGACTTCACTGGGGAATTCTATTGAACATTTAAGGAAGAAATAATACCAACTTCTATACAAATTTGTCCAAAGAACTGAAGAGGGAGGAAATCTTTCCCAGCTTATTCTTCATTATCTTGATCGCTTGATTGTGGTGATGGATTCATGGGTGTGCATATCAAAACTGACCAGGTTGTGCACTATATAGATGTGCGATTTCTTGTATGTTAATTACACCACAATAAAGGGGTGAAAACAGCTAAGTCAGTACTCAAAGACAGTCAAAGCTTTCCCAATGCTTACATTAGAAAAGGAAGCTGTCAAAACAGTGACCTAGGCTTCTACCTTATGAAACCAGGAAAGGAAAAAATTCAATTCAATCTAGCAGAAGGACAGAAATAACAAAGATAAAAGCAAGAATGAATAAAACCAAGGTCTCCATTGCTGGCCACAATGGAGGAGATCTACCATAGTCTCTCTCTCCTACTGATTCTTGCAATGAGTAACTCTGGACAAAATATGTAAAGCAACTACTTAAGGATTCTGTGGGGGGGCGTTGTCAAAAGGTAGAGAAGCAGCTCATACACTGGGTTTCCTTTCTGTCCCCCCTCATATTTTTGCAAGACTCTGTCCCCATAGCATATGAACCTCCATAAGTTCTGAGCTCATCCAAGGGTTATGCGTGTGGAGGTAAGGAAAGCCTTTCACCAGAGCTTTAAGAATTGAACTAAACTAAGATTTAAACCACAGCTCAAGGGACGCCTGGGTGGCTCAGTCGGTTAAGCTTCTGCTTTTGGCTCAGGTCATGATCCCAAAGTCCTGGGACCAAGTCCCACATTGGGCTCCTTGCTCGGCAAGGAACCTGCTTCTCCCTCTGCCTGCTGCTCCCCCTGCTCGTGCTCTCTCTCTAGCTCACTCGCTCTCTGACAAATAAATGAATAAAGTCTTTTAAAAAAAATAAAAATAATAATTAAAAAAACCCCACAGCTCAACTCTGAGAGTAACACCAGAGTAACATATGCATGAGACAGACCTCAAGCAGGACAGCAAAGTCTTTGGTAATCGCACAAAGACTTAAGTCACCACTCAAGTCTCAAACTATCCCTGGAATGGTGTATACACAGGAAAGATCCAAACAAGCATGGCAAAGGCTTTGAAAACTGAACTGAAGGGAATTAACACCCACAGAAGGTGAGACAAAATGGGTGGTCTGAATCTAACGAGGTGTATTGTGTGATAAACAAAGGTTAGAAAACAAAACCATCTCCATTATTCAGGATAGAACCCAAAATTATTCAATATAACGACCAGCCAGCAAATTCTGACCAATTCTTAAGGGAAAAGACAATCAACTGGTGACAATCCGGAGATCACTCAGGTACCAGAATTATGAAAGACATTTAAGCAACAATTATAACTAAGCTCTAGGAGAGAAAGGTAAATACACTTGAAATAAATGGATAAATAGACATTCTCAAGGTTACAGAAACTGTAAAGAAGAAATTGAAATTTGGAACTAAAAAATACAATTATCTGAAATTAGAAAACCAGCTCATGGGATGGACTTAGCACAATGGCAATGACAGAGGCAAGAGGCAATGAACTCGGACTTAAGGTGACAAAGATGATCCAACCTGCCAACCTGCAGAACAGCGAGAAAAAAAAACTGGGAAAAACAAAAGAAAGGAAAACCAGTATCAGATACTTGCAGGACAATATTAAAAGGTCCAACATTCATGTCATTAGAGTCCTCAAAGGAAAAGAGACTAGTATAGAAAAAAAAAGATCGGAAAAAATAATGGCCAAAAAATTTCCAAATTTGGGGGTACCTGGGTGGCTCATTTGGTTAAGTGTCTGCCTTTAGCTCAGGTCATGATCTCGAGGTCCTGGGATCGAGCGCCACGTCAGGCTCCCTGCTCAGCGGGGAGTCTGCTTGTCTCTCTCCCTCTCCACCCCCCTGCCCCTACTCAAGCTCTCTTTTTAGCTTTCTCATTCTCTCTCAGATAAATAAAATCTTTAAAAAAATACTTAAAAAATTGGGGCACCTGGGTGGCTCAGTCATTAAGCGTCTGCCTTCAGCCCAGGTCATGATCCCAGGGTCCTGGGATCGAGCCCCACATCGGGCTCCCTGCTCGGCAGGAAGCCTGCTTCTCCTGCTACCATTCCCTCTGCTTGTGTTCCCTCTCTCGCTGTGTTTCTCTCTGTCAAATAAATAAAATCTTTAAAAAAAAAAAATACTTAAAAAATAAAAAAAAAATTTTAAGCCCCCAAATTTGGAGAAAGACATAAATTTACAGATTCGAGAAGCTCAGCACAGGGGCGCCTGGGTGGCTCAGTCAGTTGGGTGTCTGACTCTTGGTTTCGGCTCAGGTGATGATGATCTCTGGGTCATGGGATCCAACTCCGTGCTGGACTCTCTGCTCAACAGAGTCTGCTTGTCCCTATCCCTCTGTTCCTCCCCCTGCTCTCTCTCTCTCTAATGAATAAAATCTTACACACAAAAAAAGTTCAGCACCCCAGAAAAAATATAAACTCAAAGAAACCCCCAGAAACATTATAATCAAATTGCTAGAAAGGAAAGTTGAAAAAAAAAAAAAACAAAACCTTGAACTGCATATGAGGAAACAATGATCCAAATGACTGTGAACTTATCATCAGAAATAATGGAGGCCAGAACATAATGGAACATCTTTTTTTGTTGTTTTCAGAATTTTTTTTAAGAGAGGGAGGGTAGGAAGCAGCAGAGGGAGAGGGATAATCTGAAGCAGGCTCCTTGCCCAGCATGGAGCCCCATGTGGAGCTTGATCTCACGACCCCAAGATCATGACCTTAGCAGAAATCAAGGGTTGGACACTTAACTGACTGAGCCATTGAGGCACACTGATAATGGAACATCTTAAAAATACTATAGGTGAAGAAATATCAACAGAATTCTGTATCTGGCAAAAATATCCTTCAAGAATGAAGATGAGATTTAAAAATTCACACAAGGAAAGCAAAGAGATATTGTCACCGGTAGATCTGTTCTAGGAGGAAAGACACAGGATCTTCAGAGTGAAAGGAAATAATATCAGAGGGAAGCACAGAACTTCAGGAATAAATAAAGAGCAGCAGAAAGGGTAAAATATCTGGGCAAGCATAACAGATTATTTTCCTCCTTTTGAAGTCTTTAAGACACATACGGTAGTTGGAAGCAAAAATTATAACATTGTTGGGGGGG